>OY998181.1:24747113-25947113 GCA_963921935.1 Galeruca laticollis | reverse complement strand
GCTTTTACTCGCACGGGAGAATGTTCCACACATTTTGTTGCATCCAAATCCAAAGTGGCTCCTTTGAAAATGATCACTTTGCCCAGGTTAGAGCTTTGTGCTTCTGTATTAGTGGCTCGTCCAGTTTCCTTTCTTCGCAACACCTTTGAAACTTACATTTATTTTGATAAATTTGTTGGATGGTCTGATTCGCAGGTTGTATTATCTTGGATTAAGTCCTCTCCGCATCGCTGGAAGACTTTTGTTAGTAACAGAGTGTCTTTCATCTAGGATAAACTTCCCTTTACTTCTTGGCTCTATGTCAGATCAGAGAACAACCCCGCATATGTAGGTTCTCGCAGCTTATTACCCTCAGAGTTTCTCACTTGCACCTTATGGTGGACGGGACCATCTTTTCTTAAATGTACCTGTCCACCTTGGAATGAGCTTCCCCAACCTAATTTTAACACATCTCCTAGTGTTTCTGAAGAAGAGCGTCAATTAAAATTTCCCGTGGTACCCGCAGTGAGTCTTCTTGACTAGTTAATTTAACAACATTCCTTCTTGCTTAAGCTTACTCGAATTTTAGGTTATGTTCTTCGCTACATTTATAATTCTCGCAAACCAAATAATAAACGAATAGGTGGTCTAAATTCATATGAGCTGCATCTGGCGTTGTTAGTTCTAGTAAAACGTACGCAGGAGTTGTCGTTTTCTGCAGAAATTAAGATGCTCCGAGACAATAAGAGTATACCCAAGGTCCTTCGTAAATTATCTCTAATTATTGATGATCAAGGCATCTTACGAGTTGGAGGGAGACTCCTCTCTCATTTGAGAGCAAACATCCTGCTCTTTTACCTAAACATGGCCGTTTTACTGATTTACCCATTGAATCATATCATCTTAAATATGTTCATGCAGGAGTTCAATCTGTTCAGTTTCTTCTGTCCCAACAAGTCTGGATCTTATCATCTAAATGTTCAATTCGTCGTGTTTTGGGTAAGTGCCTTCAATGCTGAGAGACCAATCCTAAATTTATTCAGCCTATAATGGGCGCCTTGCCATCAGCTCGCGTTACACAAGTAAAACTTTTTCTTCATGTTGGTGTGGATTATGCAGGCCCATTTAACATTACTCTAAGTATGGTCTGTGGGGCCAAAGTCCTGAAGGCTTATATTTGTTTACTTGTGTGCTTCACTACTAAAGCCCTTCAATTAGAATTGGTATCTGATCTCTCAGCAGATGCATTTTTGGCAGCTTTACGGCGATTTCTATCACGACGAGGATGCTGTAGTGATATTTACAGTGATTATAGGAGTAATTTCGTATGTGCTGCTCGACAAATTGACCTATTACTCAAATCCGCTGCCGAGCAGGAATCTATCGCGTGGCATTTTAACCCACCCTCGTCTCCTCACTTTGGCGGTTTATGGAAGAGTGGTGTCAAACGCATTAAATCTCACTTACTGCGAATTGTTGGTGACCAAATTTTAACTTATGAAGATATTTCCACTGTTCTCATACAAATAGAGGCAGTGCTTAATTCTAGACCTCTTTCCGCTTGTAGCAATGATCCTAATGATCGGACCGTTTTATGTCCCGCTATGTTTCTTACCCTCGAACCATTGGCCTCATGTCCATAACCTGATGTTTCTTCTCTTCCTTCAAATCGTCTGTTGCGATGGCAGTTATTGTCTCGCATTCATCAGACGTTTTAGCATAGATGGTCGAAAGAGTATCTTCACACACTTCACCAGAGGCATAAGTGGTTCGATATTACATCTTCTCTTTCTCCTGGTGTCCTTGTTTTAATAAAGGACGATAACTTCTCCTTTGCGGTGGACGATGGGGAAAGTGGTGGAGGTTTTTCCGGTTTCTGATGGGATAGTGCGGGTTGCAATGGTAAAGACCAGCTGTGAAGCTTTGCCCGCTTCCTCTCAATACTTAAAATATTACCTATATTGTGATGGGCGGTATGTTGCGTCCCCGCCACTTTGTGTTGTGTATATAATTGTCTTTCTTTTTTTTCTATTATTATTCTTTTATTTCTTTTTTTATCAATTGTCTATAAATGTAATTTGCTTCTTTGTAACTACTCGGCCCTTGTCGTGCGAAGACGCGCTTTCTTCTGAAGTCGACGAGAAGCAGGAACGATATATTGAATTGTTAAGCTGAAGTCGAATCGAGAGGTTATAACGAGACTTTGTGTTGTGTATGTGGTGTCTCCAATCTACCTGAAAGAGGGGGAGCCCAGACTACTGCATTCACCTAGAAGACCGCAGATCAGGCGCGCAAGGTAAGACAAGGGCATGGTTACTAATCTCATAAAGATTATTCACTCGCGTGATACAATCTATTTTCTCTCAACTAGCTATCGGAAGGTCTAAGGGCGATCACAGCCCCAGTTATTTTACACCAGTTGTGTTCGAAAATATATTTTTCTCTCTAATTTGTATCGAATTTTGTCCAAAAATAAACATTACTTATTTGTTCTTGTGCTTTTGTCACATACTTGGGCAGGGGTCTTTGATCAAATGTGATCATTTTGTTAAATAGCAAAAATTTGCCAAAAACACGCGCAGAAAATATATTATTTGTGTAAAAAAGCATCACATCTGGAACTCTCACGTACCGCTGTACCTCAAGTTGTTAATACAGCACCTCCAGCCGATAGTACTCAACCTAGCTCTCCTAGCACATCTTCCATTGATCGTTAGTCTCAACTTCCAGTAAACATGTTACATATTTTGACCACCTCGTTGACCGCTCTCTCGTCCAAAAATTCTCATGTTTCATTAGCCATCGCACAGGTCTATGTCAAGCCAAAGATAGGACAGCCATTTTATATTAGAATTCTTTTAGACAATGACAGTCAAACTTCATTCGTCACTCACTCTCTAGCTGCAAAATATATCCCCATACTCTCCAAGTTTCCGGTATTTTAGAAGGCAGTACCACGTTAACGGATATGATAGATATCACCTTGTTTTCAAAAGTCGCAGACAACAAAAAATTCAAAGTTTCGTGTGCAATTTTACCTAACATTACTGCCCTGCCTCAGGTACTTTGTTATGTTGAAATATTAACGATTCCCTCACAGCTATTTTCAAAATTAGCTGACGTTCAATTCAACACTCCTTCTCACATAGATATGTTACTTGGTTGCGACATTTATCATGCAATCCTTAAAATGGTATCAAACACTGGACTTCCATCGCTCATTAACACCCATTTAGGCTGGGTGTTATCTGGAAATGTCCCACAAAATTGTTTCAAGGAAAGTTCTCTTACACACCTATACACGCTCATTCTTTTTTGGTTAACAGTTTTCCACCAACTGAAAACAACTCAGTCCCTCATAATAATGACGCACCTCTTAACCTATTGCTTGAGAGCTTTTGATCTCAGGAAGACATTGATTCGAGCACCACCCTTCGCTCTTTATCGGCTGAAGAAGAAAAGGTCGAAGAAATATTCTCGTCCACCATAAAAATTCTAGACAACGGCCGATATCAAGTAAACATCCCATTTGTAGAAGCCAATGTTCACAAAAAATTTGGAGATTATCTTTTAATAGTTAACGTAGATTTGAATCACTCGAAAGAAAATTTACTCACATCCCAGTTTTTTCCTCAGAATACAAACAATTTATCGATGAATATATTTCTCTTGGACATGGCAACTTAGTTCCTTTATTTCTCACCAACTCCTCCAACGAATATAAGTATTTTGAACCCCACCTATGTGTTCTGAGAGAACACAGCGATTCCACCGAATTACGAGTGGTCTTGGGCTTAAGTGGAATTCAACTCACATTTTTCAAATCTCTACTCCGTTAGATTTCGAACTCGAATCCTACATTACTAAGCGAAACATTCTATCGACAGTCTCACAATGTTATAACCTCGTCATTGTCAAAGGAAAAATATTAATGCAACGCACATGGTTGCACAAACCTTCATGGGATCAAAACATCACCGATCAGTCTATTCTCCTAGCTTGGAAATTTTTTGTATATATTAACTCTTCTCTTTCCAACGTTATCTATTTATTATTGAATAACCCATAGCATGTCAACTTCATGGATTCTCAGATACCAGTTCAGTGGCACATGGTTGCAACTTATATCCTCTCCAAATATGCAAATGAGACAATCCATTATGCATTAGTGGGTGCGAAATCCCGAGTTGCGCCATTTAAAAACATGCTGACTATTCCCAAATTAGAAATGTATGCAATGTTACTGTTAGCCAAATTAACTCAACGAATTATGCAACTTTTTAAACCAAAAATTCAAACCAGTCTATGAAAAGGACTGACTCTTGTATCTCCTCCGACTCTTGTACAAATAGTTATTATAAGTAGTTTTACGTTGTACATAGTATGTAAAATTTCATTTAGGTGATGGCTACGGGCAGTATGTTCGAAAATACATTTTTCTCTCTGACAAATTGATAAATTCTCTCTTTTGTATCAAATTTACAACCTTTTGTCGCAAGAATAAATATTATTTATTTATTCTTGTGCTTTTATGTTGCGGCAGAATTCACAACCCCTTTTTGTATTTTAAAAACGATTGTCCACGCGGCGTGAACCAATGTGATCTCTTGTATGGTCCTATCCTAATGTTCAAGATTCATTGGGCACGTTCGAAATATACCCTGACGCATTTCCACTCATAAAATATTCTAGAATTTGTAAAGATAGCTATTCTCTGTTTATTAAAGCAATATAGCTTTACCTACAAAAGCAAATATCTCTTCGTGTTGTAAGATTTGCTCGTGTTTTATTCATGGTATACGATCTTTCTTGCAAGAAGATATCATTTTTAACCCTCAGTCGTGAATGTTTCTTCAAGTGGATCGGTTCGGCTCCAGTTGTCAAGTCAGACAAGCTCAAGTTGTATCTGAGTAGTTTACTGAAGTAACTCTTGTAAGTTATTGTATTATTCTTACGACGCAAGGAAAGTAAATTCCAGAACAATACACACAAAAAATTCAATTAATTAAATACCTTACCGGGACTGACAAACGTATCCGTGTAGGGTGGTGATTAGAGACGCTATCTTGCCCCTACGGCTGGGGTCAAAACTAACTGACACCTTTCACGAACGAACCACGTCTGTCTCTAGGACGAACCCGTTCCCCTTTTTCTATAAAATTTTCTCTTATGCTCTTTAGGTTATTTTTGCTGTGTAAGCAACTACGTCTGTTCTGAAGTATTTTATTTATTTTTACATTGTTTGTATAATTCCAACAAGGTGTTTAATATTTTTTTCGATTCGTTTCGACATTACGCAATATGGTTAAAGTAGTCATGTTCTATTTCAAATTATTTTGTTGATATTATTATGGCTAGTACGCGCTCTTGAAAGTTTGTTTTAAACTTTGAAATATGTATTCACAGAGTGTTTACGGATTTATTAATATATAAAATAATTTTCTTTTCTCCCAATTACATACACCCTTAATTATGAACATTTAAACCTTAGGGGGATCATTTTGCTCCGGTCTCCCCTATAGAGTGAGTGAAAGTACAATTTACAGGTTTTGAAACGACAGGAACAGTGCACCAAAACAAAATTTAGGAAGGAAGTCATTAAATGGCTTAACGAAGGACATACTGTGCAGAAAACATGGGTCGACACTAACATAAAAAGTTCCCACCAAGCAGTAATGGAAGGATATTCCACTGGATTACCTGCAAAGATTAATTACGAGGAACAGCAATTTGAGAATTGTTTGTGATTCATTTTTGGCCTCTGAATCAAAAAATATCAACAGTTTTTGTCAATCACGTAAATTTTTTGAGGTAAGTATACCTTCGCTTTTTCTCAAGAGTCATGAAAAATGGGAAGAAAGTAAAAAGTTACCAAATATACTGTTCAGAAAGAATATATTTCAATTCATATAAAGGCTGTATATAGTTTTTGATAGCTAAATTCTTTTCGTATAAAATAAAAATAAATAACCAAATGGTATACAGACAAATGAAGGTAAAAATATTCGCTTATATATATTTTCTGGAGTGTTTAATTTGTGGATATTCTCTCTCTGTTGATGCAGCAACAATAGTCAGCCATCATGTGTTCATCCTATCTACCTTCATACCGAGGCTCCATAACCTTCAAATCTTGGTGAAATAGCTCACCCTGTTCATCACTAACTGCATCGAGATTTTCCGGGAAGACAGCAAGATGGCTGCATAAAAAATGCATTTTGATGTAATTTAGAGCTCTTTTTATCTAGAAAGTCTGATAATGTTTTTAAATGCTAACAAGTATCCTTTTGATCTTCTGTCATAGTTTCAGTTAAATGTTCATATTTAATGAGCTTCCGAATCTGAGGCCCATCAAACACACCTGCCTTTATGTTTTCAAATGACGTCAAGGAAATACTGTAATGAGATATTTGAAAGAGTTTCCATCAGTTGGCAGAGCTTTAACACCCAGTTTCATGTGTAGAGGTGGAAATATAATATTTTTTTCTGTCGACGGGCGGCTGCTTTAGAATGTTTGGGTCACCAGGTTTCAGTTCAGATCTTGACGGTCAATTAGAGTGCTGCTCACAAGCTCTACTGTTCCACAGGCATAAAACCAGGAATATTTGGTATATCCGCGCTGCTGGCCAAGGATGACGCATAACCTTTTAAGATCAACACGAATGATCCATTGGTGCATGTGATACTCCAACAAATGGAGTACTTTCTTCATATTCCTTCTTCAAATAAAATGAATGACCTATTGGAACTCCAAATAAATTCGGGAATATTTCTTCCCACGCTCTATTTGACATAGAGTGGTCACATTCACATAAGGTGTAGAGGAACTTGAAATTTAACGTGGAAGTAGAAGAAAACTATTCACAGTTTTGAAATCAACATGCCGATTTTAGTGTAAAACAGAAATTGATTTGAAAACTGTTCCCCAGTATTATCACCAATATTGGAAACAAGCATGGTTTTGTCAATGACGGTTTACTGCAATTCGTCTCAAACTCAACAACAGATTACCACGAGGAGATGAATGCGGATGTGAGGATGTGAGGACTACTTTTCACAAATGATACAGCTGTTGCCTGAGAATGTCGTTATTGTCAAGGGAAATGCTAGATACCATTCCAGAAAAAGGCAGCTATATTTGATTGGTTATAGCAGACATATCTTCCACATGATAATAGCATGGTAAAATAAATAGTTTTAAATATTCAAACGCACTTTTCCGCATTTATACACTCCGGAGGCTGTATGACCAAAAATGTGGTTTATAGGACCCGTTGTACTAACTCTGGTGAGCTGAAAACCAATAGGATTAATCTCTGAGACGCCCTGAACAATATCAAATCATAAAATTGGTCATTTGTATACACTCCGGAGGCTGTATCGTGCTAACAAATCAAAATTTATCCAAAAATGACCAAATATGTAGTAATTTGGAATTATAGGACCCGTTGAACTGGCTCTGGTGAGCTGAAAATCAATAGGGTCCATCTGTCCGAAACCCCTAACAATATCCAATCTTAAAATTGGTCACACTCTGAAGTCTGTATCGTGCTAACAATCTGAAATTTTTCCAAAAATGACCAAATATGTAGTATATGTGGATTTATAGGACCCGTTGTACTGGCTCTGGTGAGCTGAAAATCAATGTGGTTCATTTGTGAGATGCACTGAACAATGCCCAGTCATAGAGTTGGTTGATATATAAGTATAAATAAAAAAAGTTGCCGACAACGACGTACACACAGGATGTTTTTTCTAAAATCCCGTTTTTCGTGTTTTTCTCAATAAGAAACGAAAAATAAGTGTAGAGGAAAGAAGAACTGTCTCTGTGTATGAAAAAGTGTCCGTTAAAGTGTAGCATATAACGGTGGCGCCACATTAGCCGCCGAATAAATTTTAAAAACAGCGCTAAACGTTATTAGAAGAGGAGACAAACAAATAATTATTGGATGAACTACGTGACTACGTCACACCATTTGCCAACGCTAGCGCCACTTTGGAGGATTTTGAACTATTTATTTACTGTTTAAACTGGACACTTTTTAAACTTTTCGCTCATATGAGATAGTTACCCTTTTCTCTGCCCTCCATAGTACTTGACGAAATAGCTAAGCAAAATACTTGTATTACGATCACCTCCATACCATTGTGAGCTCAGTCCTATCGAGCTCAAGTGAAAGGAGACGTTGCTAGGGACAACACTACTTTTGAATTGGATGATATATGTCAGCTTCTTCTAGCATAGTTCTCCAAAGTGACAAGCGACAATTGCAAAAATATTGTAAATCATGTATTAACAGAAGAACAGAAAATGTGGGATCTTGATTTATTTTTATTTAAAAAGGTCTTTATGGACAATAATTTATATCCCTAATTACAGGTAGCTCTAGAAATATATAATGAGTAAGTAATGCCTATGTTCTGGTCATTTCCGAACTACTTGTGTATGTCTGAGTGTATGAGTTGGCTCCTTGCTCTTGCGGCATCATCCAATTGTTTCTGGAGAGGGATGCTACTTTGTCTCTGTTATAGAATTATGACTTCCTAGTTTTTTCGACTGGAATGTCCCTGAAAAGCATCAGAAAAACAGGGATTCAAAATCGAACGTTGGATTAGATTATGTAAGATGGCGGAAGTTGGTTATGATGTAATTTTGATTTAGTTAATTTATTATATGGACTTGTTCTTAAAAGTAGTTGTAAGTCCTAAGTTGAAGCAGTTGGTTGTTGGAGATAACAACCAGTTATGTGTGGAGCGACCCGTACAGAAGCCTACATCCACTATTGCGGATGTCTTCTGCGCGATTGGCGGCTTTGAGTTTTTCACGAAGATTTTTTGAGCGGCAGTGACTATAATGTTTTGGTATTTGATTGCCATATGGAGACGACACTTGTTCTATACCACCTGCAGAGTATGGAAGTTGTGTTTTGTGCCAGAAAATACACTGTGGAAGCATATGCCACTATTGGACGGATGATTTGTTTATATACGATTAATTTCTTTCCCGTTGAGAGATAGCAATTTTTGCATATGATGAGATTTAGCGTTTGTATTACCTTGTAGAGTATATCCTAGATAACATAAAGTGTTACTGGGTAAAATGTGATGTGCGTAAATGCACAGCTGAGATTGCAATGAACTACTTTTCGTTGCAATTCTTCTGAGTAACAAATACTCTGTATTGGAGGCGTTGATGGCTAACTTCTTCTCCCTCAGTTATGGTATGATTGACTGTGTGCCTGTATATTGTGTAATGGGGTGTCCAGGATTTTTGCTGATGCTACAAAATAGGTGTCATCTGCATACATGGCTGTCAAAACTTGTGGTGTGGTTAGTAAATCGTGGGATTATAACAAAGGTAATATTTCTGAGCCCTGAAGAACTCCTGCTTTTATGGGGAAAGGATAAGTCGAGCCTTCATTGTTGCTTACAAAAAACGTACGATTAGTGACATATGTGTGCACTATATTAATTAAGAATTTAGGTGAATTTATTTTAATTAATTTATAAATTAATCCCTCGAGTCAAATGCTTTTTGTATATCAATAGTCACCATAACAGATTTATTCTTTTCTCGAAATTCCTCTCTGACGTGATTAAATACTCTAATCATTTGTGCAATGGTACTGTGCCCATATCTAAAACCTCATTGCTCGGGGGGTATAATGTGGTATTTGTCTGTAAAGTTTTATATTCTTTTGAAAATTATTTTGTCTATGACCTTTGCTATGTTATTCAGTAAGGAAATAGGTCTGTAGCTATCCACATAACATAGCTGGTTATATGGTTGTACAAGAGCTTTCTTAGGAAGATTTTTTAATAGTTTACTAAGAATGCCATCCTTTCCAGGGGCTGTTTTGTTTTTAAACCATTGTATGGTGTTGTATATTTCATTATATGTAGCTAGATTTTTAGTGTTTGATGGGTGATTGTGTCTAGGCAGTTTTGAACAAATTGTGTAGTTCTGTATTTTGTGTATTTGTGAAATTATTTTGGAAATACACTACTGGTTTTAATTTTTTTTGTATTCATGTACTAATGGTACTGATTAAGTTTTGGTAATGTTTATGTAAAGCCTGTCATTGTTGTGTAGCCATTTTTCACGAATTTTATTTTTCTCTTTATGACTTTGGTTATGCAATCGGGTAAGGTATTATTAATTCTATAAGGATGGGGTCGTGATCGGAGTTGAGGTCAGGTAAGGTTTTCATTTTGGAAATGTTGTTTATATTACGCCCTATCGTTAGATCTATTGTACTCTGAGTATAGTTAGAATACGGGAAATGGGTGGGATCGTCTGTACCTATTGAAGATATTACAGTCACTGTTATCACAAAATTTGAGGCGGGTATTTCAGTCTATGCTAGGATATTTAGCATAGGGGTCCCATAGCGGATGCTTACAGTTTAAGTCACCCACTATGAGGACCCTAATATGTGTTTCAATAATATGGAGCAAATCAACATCTTTCAGCTTATTATTAATTTATTATTTTGTTGTAGGAGTTGGAAATTGATGCCTTTTTTTATTCATACTGCGATACCTCCGCTGACATCGGCGGGGCGGTCTTGTCTAAAGAGACTATATTCGGGGTTTCCAAAATTCACAGTTTTGTTAGCTTTAAGGAGCGTCTCGATTAAGAAGATATCTGGTTTATGATTGTCTGATGAGATGAAGTTTATTAAAATCTCCACGTATATTACAGACAAGTATTTTGAGATGATTTCGTTTTTGAATTCCTGTTTTACCACCTACCTGTCTAGATGGCATCTGGTCCATCGGCAAAGTTGTTGTATATTGTGAACTTCTACAACTTGTTGGTGCCAGCTTTCGTTTTATGGGGAAGATCATTTGGTGTAGGGGAAAGGCGGGTAAGATGACGACCTTAAGGTTTACTGCTTGATTACTTTTAACTTCGTAGTTGTATACAAACTATATTTTATGTATTGGTATTTTAAACATTATTAAACAAATATTATTGTAAATAATGTGGATAAATATTATATTTTTTTATATTTTTTAAAAAAATGTTGCCAAGATGACGTTTAGTCGATGGTAAGTTGGCGAAGTAGTTAGTAACAAAACAATATTTAAAAAAAATGAGTTCTGCCTTTATAATAATAAAAAATAAAATACACATTGGAAAAACAAGAAATAAAACCGAATTTATCAAAAAATAAAAACTATCAAACAACTGAATAGAATGTCTAACTGCAAAAGTCACAAAACCAGAGTTTTCGTTTCGCCTCTTTTTGGCCAAGGCCAGTACAATCTGCATGAGCCCATTTAAGACACTTAATACACTGAAACCAGAGTTCATTATCTTTTGCCTGAATCGTCACAGATGATACAGTTATTCTCATTTTCTAAAATTAATGGATCGTTGTCGTCATCACTGTCAATAAATTCAACTGTAACTGATGACTCTGAAGAATCTGAGCTAAAATTTATTTTGCGCTCTACCACTGCTACTGCTGACGCCTTTTCTTGAATTTTTCGCTTTTTTCTTTTTTTCTCTTGTATTTTGACTTTATTCTGTTGCTTTTTAATTTTCTGTTGCTGCATTTTGTCTTGTTTAAGTTCATTTACTTTCTTCTTTTTCTCATTTCTTTCTATCTGTTTTCTCTCTCCGACAGGCATTGTATTACATCCCTCCAGCAACAAACTGGCCGATCCCCTGGAAGAGGCCCCGAAGAGGAGAGGCGCAGAAGCACGTAACCTCCCGCCATGGAAGCTGGAAATGTAGCTCGAATTATGGTGTTGTGTTCGGCCGGTTTGTTCCTGGAAGGATGTAATACAATGCCTGTCGGAGCAAATAGCTCGAGGAGTAGTTGTTTATCCTTTGGGACTTTCGGGTCGCTTCCCTGATTGGGATTCCGGGTTGGGGTGGTGTGCAGGCGGGATTATTCTTGTCTGGCGGTGGGTCACTTTTTCATTAAAGTTGTTTTTCATTTTTCCTTTCCTTTCGTGGTTCTTACTTTACTTTAAAACCTGAACTGTTTTCAGTTATTCTCGCCATCACACATTTGTTTCTCTGAGGTGGTCATAAGAACGTAATTGCTAAATAAATTTACTAATCTTTCAAGCTTTTGTCAACTTTTGCTTCTATGATTCTCATCACGTCATCAGAGCACCGGCTGTTGTTAGCCTACCTTAATAATTAACACCTTCAAAAATTGTTAATTTTCAACTATCCTCTATAATTGTTGTCAAATGTCAAACAGCTGACTCACAAATAATGTATTGAGTTAAATTTTATCCCCTATTTTAGGGATTCATCCATTGTACAATGGGTTGTGTGTGCTTTTTATTATTATTTTAATTGAATAGTGACTGTGTTTCAAGCACTATATTTTAATTCATTTTATGTATCTTCTAATTTGTGAGGATTTGGAGTACACCCTGACCATGTGAGTGAATTGTATCTATGGCTTTTGGCCCTTCTAAACCTAAATGAGTGAAGTCAGCTGAGTGTACCAGAGAAAACCAATTATCGAAAAGAAACCAAATTTTGTATTTTGGTACAAGAATGTATTATTAGTAGAGCGCTTTCGGTTCAATGATAAACCATCATCAGTGCCCCCTGTAAAAGTAAGAAAATTGATCTTACATTCTCGATATAAAATAAAAGGTTTAGAAGGGCCTAAAGCCAAATAGATACAATTCACTCACATGGTCAGGGTGTACTCCAAATCCTCACAAATTAGAAGATACATAAAATGAATTAAAATATAGTGCTTGAAACACAGTCACTATTTAATTAAAATAATAATAAAAAGCACACACAACCCATTGTACAATGAATGAATCCCTAAAATATGGGATAAAATATAACTCAAAACATTATTTGTGAGTCAGCTGTTTGACATTTGACAACAATTGTAGACGATAAGTTGAAAATGAACAATTTTTGAAGGTGTTAATTAGTAAGGTAGGCTAACAACAGCCGGTGCTCTGATGACGTCATGAGAATCATGGAAGCAAAAGTTGGCAAAAGCTTGAAAGATTAGTAAATTTATTTAGCAATTACGTTCTTATGACCTCCTCAGAGAAACAAATGTGTGATGGTGAGAATAACTGAAAACAGTTCCGGTTTTAAAGTAAAGTAAGAGCCGCGAAAGAAAAGGAAAAATGAAAAACAACTTTAATGAAAAAGTGACTCACAATCAGTATCCGGCCTGCACACCACCCCACCCCGGAATCCAAATCAGGGAAGCGACCCAAAAGCCTCCAAAGTATAAACAACTACTCCTCGAGCTATTTGCTCCGACAGGCATTGTATTACATCCCTCCAGCAACAATCCGGCCGATCCCCTGGAAGAGGCCCCGAAGAGGAGAGGTGCAGAAGTACGAAAGCTCCCGCCATGGAAGTTGGAAATGTAGCTCGAATTATGGTGTTGTGGTCACGTGTTGTATTGCTCCCAACTGATCTGAACTATTGTCCTCATTAAGTAGGATCTCACCATCAAAAAGTTTTCTATGTATAGGGGTAAAATCTCTGTCAAACTCTGTCTGTACATTAAGGCACTTATTGTTTTTATCGACCTCCTTCATGATTTCCATATCTTCGTACAAATCAAGTTTTAAAAAATGTTTGGTTGTTATGTTATGTAAGAGTGTTACCCCGCTCTCGTGATCGATATTGTGGTTGTTAAATTTCAAGTGATGTCCAAATACGGATTTCTCCGGAGTTTGTTCATGTTCAATAACTCTTGTTTTTAGGGATCTACAAGTCCTACCAATGTAGGTGGCATCACAATCAGAACAAGAGAGCTTGTAAACGCCACTCCTCTGTAATTTATGTAATTTGTCCTTGGCATTGACCATACACGCACTCAAACTGTTTTTAACATTATAAGAAATTTTAGTGTCGGGAAAATATTTTTTGATGCAAAGACTTAATTTGTTGCACAAGTTGTGGTCAACAAAAGGAAGACTCACATACTTGCTGGTGGCATCAGCAAGCGCAAGGCAGTATGCATTAGCAACTTTCCCTCCATCCGCCTGATGACATCGTCAACAATAGTTGGCTCATAACCATTATTAACAGCTATTTGTTTTAGTATATTGTATTCTTTATTGTAATTATCAGCTGACAAAGGGATGATTTGTAAACGGTGTACATAGCTGTTGAAGGCCGCTAGTTTGTGCTGTATAGGGTGGAAAGAACTAGAGTTAATGACGTGGTCAGTCTGAGTGGGTTTCCAGTAAATGCCAAATTCAAATTTGTTGTTTGTTCTATTAATACGTAGGTCCAAAAAGTTGATTTCAAAATTCGACTCTAATTCCATAGTGAATTTTATATTAGGGTGTACGTTATTAATTTTGTCTAATAAAGTATCAGCTATATGGGGGCCACCCTTTATGAAAACTAAACAGTCATCCACATATCTAGACCAATGCAATATTTCACAGTTCTTCAAAATAAATTTGTTTTCCAAATGATCCATAAATAAATCTGCCAAAAAGGGAGACAAACAACTGCCCATTGCTAGACCTTCCGGTTGTTGATAAAATAAATTATTGAATACTAAGAAATCTTGAGAAAGATAAAATTTAAGTAGTTCAATAATGAAATAAGAATTTTGTTGAGTGATTCTAGAGTCATACAAAAGTTCAGTTACCAGATCAAGAGTTTCCTGTTTAGGGACGGTGGTAAATAAATTACTCACATCAAAGGATAACATAGTCATATCATCACTTAGGTTAATTGTAGATAATTTCTTAATAAGGTGCATGCTGTTACTTACCGAATTAGCAGGTTTAAATTTAGTCAAATCGACAATCAGGTTAAATATAAACTTAGACAACACAGAAACAGGAGTGCCCACAAAGCTAACAACTGGTCTGATCGGTAAACCATCTTTATGGTATTGAGTTATATTTTATCCCCTATATTAGGGATTCATTCATTGTACAATGGGTTGTGTGTGCTTTTTATTATTATTTTAATTAAATAGTGACTGTGTTTCAAGCACTATATTTTAATTCATTTTATGTATCTTCTAATTTGTGAGGATTTGGAGTACACCCTGACCATGTGACTGAATTGTATCTATTTGGCTTTAGGCCCTTCTAAACCTTTTATTTTATATCGAGAATGTAAGATCAATTTTCTTACTTTTACAGGGGGCACTGATGATGGTTTATCATTGAACCGAAAGCGCTCTGCTTATAATAAATTCTTGTACCAAAATACAAAATTTGGTTTCTTTCCGATAATTCCTTCTAAACCTTTTATTTTATATCGAGAATGTAAGATCAATTTTCTTACTTTTACAGGGGGCACTGATGATGGTTTATCATTGAACCGAAAGCGCTCTGCTAATAATAAATTCTTGTACCAAAATACAAAATTTGGTTTCTTTTCGATAGTTGTTTTAAGATATCGCCTTAGAGTTGGTTCTGGAATTGAGTGTTGTTTTGCAGCTGAATTTGTGCTTAAATTATTATCTCTAACGGCTTTCATTGCTGCCCTCATCGAGTCTTTGCTCCATGTTTGTCTACTTGATTTTCTTATATATTTACCCATGGTTTACGTCATAACATAAGTACTAAAATTATTTAAGTTTTAAAAATTTAGCTTGCATCTAAGATGACGAAGTCGTCAACTTAGCAACAACCAGTATTCGCCATCTTAGAAACAACACGTGGGCAAGTTTTAAAAATTCCTAATTCAATGTACGCTGATTGTATTCATATTTCAACTAATTTGTGCTATAACTAACAACTTTTAATCATCATAAAAAAATTCAGATAAATAAATAACTTACTTCGTGGACACACGGCCTTATTTTGTTCAGTATCGAAATTATAACAACACACACCCAATGTAGACAAAGGATTGTAACTAACTGCCGCTGGAACTAACATCTGAAATTTGCCCACAACTGTTTTGTCGCTTTCCCTACGTACAAAGATTGCGCGGATCGCGGCATCTATATTCCCGTAGAGGAAATTCCCAATTCGTCATCTTAGCGACTTCGTCATCTTACCCGCCTTTTCCCTAATTCTTTAAACAAGTTATTTAGCTGAGTAAATTTATTAATCTCCGTTGTGGTTTCTGTGTTTGCGGTTTAATTAATACGTGGGTTGGGACTGGACATTTCGTATATTGAACTGGTTGTTGTTTTTGTAGGGAGACTACGAAAATCATCGGTGACGGGTTGTGCTTTTTGGGTCCATGGGTTGACTGTAGGGATACGTGCGTATGTATTTCGATTCAACTCGGACTTTAGATTCTGTTACACGAGATATAGGGGTCTATCTTTCGTTGTTATTATGAATATATCCTTGACATTTAGTTTATAGGTATTAACAAGTTCTTCTTTTATGTCAACTAGTGGAAGTCGCTAAGCCAACACTCTCAGAATAGAATTCAATAAGATAATAATATGTCTGAACAATGTAATTGCTAACATTGAACTGGAATCTTTATAATTTAATTGACCAAACTGTGGAATCTCCAGAAATTTCAATAGGACTCGAAGATATTCATCTGATTCGGATGACGATGATGACTGAAATGTACATTTAGGTAAGTAACTATACACATTTACTATCACTATTTGCAACTAAAAGAATTTAGGTGAGCTTCCAAAATCACGTACAGGACGCAGTTATAGTATAATCGTTTGATAAGTGTACACTGTCGTTTGAATCATCATACGCTGAGACTTGGACTGTCGGAGGATCCGATTTGCCGTCTTTGTTTGGAAGATGATGAAACAGCAAAGCGTATAATTTGTGCCTGCCTCGCCGCGGCTCGAATCAGGTATCGGATGTTCAGCAGGGTCTCTCTCTCTCTCTCTCGCCATCGGACCTGAAATATTATTCACTGAATAAATTAATCGGCTTCGTTCAGAAGCTGAATTTGTTTGTTGAAATTTGAATAGGTATGAGCCACAATAGACTCTTACGAGTCGTAGTGGAGGGCCTTACAGACCCACTCACTATAAACCTAACCTGTGTAACTTTGGTACATCCAATAATCGATGAAGTGTCAATTCTAGTAATTTCCGGAAATATTTGAAACTTTGGTACACTTAGGGAATATTTTATTTTTTCAAATTTCTATAGCTCAATCGAACAAATCAGTAGTAAGCTTTATTTATTGTTGTAGTGTACTTACAACTGACCAATAAAAACACTTATTTTTGATATAAAAATTAACATAGTTACTCTGATACTCCCAATACTCCTCATTGATATTCAATATTTATATCTATAACTAAAAAATAGTTCGTTTATTAAAAAAGATGTTTTTAAAAAAACACAAACCAAAACTGATTAAATAGGAACTTATTTAGCAACAAATAAAGCAACAGTAGTCTTCAAAAACATTTTTCGTATAAATTCTACGCCTGTAAATCGGAGAAGTCTTCTTCGCCCGAGCTTAACTCTGTATCGTGCAAAGTATAGTCTGAGGAGGCACTCTCTGTCTCGCTCAGTTAATCGTTTAACGATAGATTCAGACAGGGGTTTGGTGCCTTGCTCTGTACCGGGTTCCATCAGATGAGTTGGGACCGCAGTCTGATCACATACTTCTTTGTTCCCATTTTTATCTTTCAGGAGTCTTTGAATATGAGCGATATACATTAGTCATTGTCATAATCATAAACATGGATGTCTAACCATATATCCTCAGATAAAGTGTCTTCACAAAAGTCTTTTTCTTAGTTTTATTTAAAAATTGAAAAAGATTCAATTTTCCTCTTTAGAAATAGTCTAAATTAAAAAAGACGTGTGGCACTCGGAGACTGCCGCGGTAAAGCTATTGCATAGAGTTTTACACTTTGACGTTCACAATTTCTGTTTCTTTTTAGCTATTTTTTTAGCTCTTTATGCTTTTCTTCTCTATACTTTCACAGTCCTCGTATCAGCATAAAATAATCAAAACTTATTGGACAGTCCTCGTATAATCATACAAGTTTATTGGACAGTCCTGGTATCAGCATAAAATAATCAAAACTTATTGGACAGTCCTTGTATAAGTATAAAAAATCAAAATTTATTGGACAGTCCTCGTATCAGCATAAAATAATCAAAACTTATTGGACAGTCCTCGTATAATCATAAAAGTATCAACATTTATGGGGCAGTCCTAGTATAAGTATGAAATAATCGAAATTTATTGGACACTCCTTGTATAAGTATAAAAGAATCAAAATGTATTGGACAGTCCTCGTTTGATCATATCAGTATTAAAATTTATTGAGCAGTCCTCGTATCAGCATAAAATAATCAAAACTTATGGGACAGCACTCGTATAATCATAAAAGTATCAAAATTTATTGTGCAGTCCTCGTATAAGTATAAAACAATCAAAACGTATTCGACAATCCTCGTATCAACATAAAATAATCAAAAATTATTGGACAGTCCTCGTACAAGTATATAGGTATGAAAACTTATTGGACAGTCCTCGTATCAGCATAAAATAATCATAAAAGTATTAAAATTTATTGGGCAGTTTTCGTATAAGTATAAAAGAATCAAAATTTATTGGACAGTCCTCGTATCATCATAAAATAATCAAGACTTATTAGACATTCTTCGTATAGTCATAAAAGTATCAACATTTATTGGGCAGTCCTCGTATAAGTATAAAAGAATTAAAATTTATTGGACAGTCTTCGTATAAGTATAAAACAATCAAAATGTATTGGACAGTCCTCGTATTATCATACAATAATCAAAATTTATTGGACAGTCCTTGTATAGTCATAAAAGTATCAACATTTATTGGGCAGTCCTCGTATAAGTGTCAGGTTATTTTCGTTACGGAATTTCTGGATTTGGTCTCCACGCTCAAGGCCCGCGATAGAAGCTAATGCAATAGCTTAAAAAATGCATAATCAGAAGTAGAAACAGGTTAATAGGTTGAATTTATCAATCCAGAATGACGTCATGTTGGGGGTACACCAATAATTTATGATTACAATATTGTCAAAAACATCAAATTTCCTAGTTTTTTGAAGTGAATGTAGTTAAATATGTCAAATAATTTATTGATTTCCTATTACTTTTCCGCCCAGTCTATCTAAAATTCGTGAAAAGTATTGATTTACCCCAAAAAGTTTTTGAAAAAAAATTTGAGTTATTTTGAAGTTTTTCATCAAGAACAACACGAAAAAAATCCTGTGTGTATGTCGTCGTCGTCATCGTTGTCGTCAGCCATGTCTTGTTAGCACGACACAGCCTCCGGAGTGCAACAAGTCACCAGTTTTATGCTTGAATATTGTTCAGAACATCTCACAGATGAACCCTATTGATTTTCAGCTCACCAGAGCCAATACAACAGGTGATATAGTACTTTAAGTACGACATTTTTGTCATTTTTGGAGAAATTTCAGTTTGTTAGCACGATACAGCCTCCGTATTATATACAAGTGACCAATTTTATGATTGGATATTATTCAGGGCGTGTCAAAGATGAACCCTATTGATATTCAGCTCACTAAAGCCAGTACAACGAGTCCTATGGTACTTAACGTACCAAATTTCTGTAATTTTTGGAGAATTTTCAGTTTGTTAGCACGATACAGTGACCCATTTTATGATTGAATATTGTTCAGGGTATCTAATAGACGAACCTTATTGATTTTTAGCTCACCAGAGCTAGTACAACGGGTGCTATGGTACCTGAAGTGCCGCATTTTTGGTCCTTTTTAGAGAAATTTCGGGTTGTTAGCACGATACATCCTCCGGAGTCTACACAAGTAACCAATTTTATAATTGGATATTTTTCAAGGTGTTTCACAGATGCACCCTATTGATTTTCAGCTGACTAGCATGAGTACAGTGGGTCCTATAAATCCAGATATACTACATTTTTGGTTATTTTTGAAGAAATTTCGGTTTGTTAGCACGATACATCCCCCGAAGTGTATACAAGTGACACTTTTATGATAGAATATTTTTTAGGGCATCTCACAGATGCGTAAAAGTTAGTTTTAAACTTTTAAACCGTTTATTTTTGGTTATGAAATTCGTATGTGCGCCCCAACGCGAATTTTGAAAGTCACGTGATCTAGAATGGTTCATATTCTTAAATTAAAACTTATAACTTATTTTGCTGTTTAACTTACCTTTTCAGATTGAATTGCTCTTTATAATTTTTTTTATTTTTTTATGGGGCATTTTATGCAATTAGCTAAATGCCTTGTTATTCTGGTAGCATTCTCTGTATACTGGGATTGGCAAAATATGCACTAAATTTTCTTTTTATTTATTATTCCACATTTGAAGTATTCCCATGCATTACAGCTAGCTTTAGGTATTTTTGATTGATAATTTCACTAACAAACTAATATTTCAAAAAATGTAAATGTGAATTAAAATCGCCTTATAATTTCACTAGAAACATGAAACAATGCCGATATTCAACTAAAAACAAATAAAACAATGAAGTCCGCCTTCCCGCCAAATTTCAATATTACTTCTTTATTTTAATTGGCAGTGGTACGTGTTCCTCGGCCGTGTGAAATAGACAGCGCTACAGCCCACCGACCGGTAGCTAAATCCAAGTAATTTCAAATGACGCCAATGAGAGAATTTTTCTAGAACGTTCTCAGAAATATTCTCGGAAATATTCTCGAGAATTTTCGATTGAAAGTTTCCGGGAATATTCGCATTTAGGAGAACCAATGTTCGCGAATATTCGCAAGAGAATATTCTCTACTCGCATCACTAATTATTACTATACATTTTAATATTATTATAAACGCAACTCAACTGATCAGTACTTTTAGCATCGATGTTTTGTAATAATGTTATCGTTCTATTGTTATTAGAGATAAAACAGAGTGGACTAGAAAAGTTAAGAAGAAATATGTGTTTGTCACCATGTAATTTATTTAAGTCGACTGTATATAGCTTGTCGCAGATTTGCCTTTATAATGATACACGAACTTACAATAATTGTAATAGAAAACAAAGTATTAGATAAAAAGTTATTGCTGCGAAATTTTTCTACGGGGTGGTGTTAACAACTTTGCCATCTTTCGATAAGAGTTCCTACGCTCTTTGGCAGAAATTGATGAAAATGGATTAATCATGCCCATGTTTACGAAAACACAACTGAAAGCAATTAATTTTTCAATTTTGTGTTTTGGGAACTCGCTGTATGATTAATACATACGTGCTCGTAAACAACACGGGACTTAAAACTCACACAAAACTATCTTATTAATATCATCTTGAGGGGGGGACTACAGGAAAAATAAACAAGGGTTCGTTTCTGAAAAGGGGACGATGGCGCCTCGGATGGCCGACGCGTCAGACCCACCCGTACTTGGGAGTCCGGTTAACCGGAGCCGAAAAGAAGTCACGCTCCGGAGTGTCGGAGCCACCACGAGAAGCTTTTGGCAGAACATCGGCACCGATTTCTTCAACGAAAACAACATGTCTGAGGAATTTTACTACGACATGATTATTGTTAGATTTTATTGGCCACTTTTTTCAAATGTTTGTGTTCAATTCAGATAAATATTTGTTCTCTTCGATATAACTATGCATATACACTAAGAAAACAAGAAATTTCAAATATCAAGTAAGTGACAGTAGAGGGTATTCGATTCTTGCTAATTACATTTGTATGTTTCATAACTGATTGAAAGGTTATGACAGAAAAAGACAGATGGATTAAGTTGCCCGCATAGTGTCGCGGTGGTACAGATGCGAATAGCAAATAGAACTGTTTTGTTTGCGTTGTTCACCTGTGTAAGAAAACTAGTGGGGCTAACACAAATACGCCTGAAAAACTCACATGTACAGGCAAGGGTAGGAAACAGAACATCTAAGCCATTCAGTGTCAGGACTCAGACAAGAAGACCCTATTCGTCTTTTTTTGCGTCAAAATATAAGTAATCATTAAATATTTCAAATATGTTTTTTGCTGTGAGGGGTAAATTAGATAACATTGGATATTTTACTTCATAGAAGCCTGGGCTTGTTTTGTTTCTATTGCATAATTGTAGTGTCCTTAACGAAAAAGAAGAACTGTCAACACAGTGTTACAATCATGTTTTCTTAAGTTATAATTTGTTATCTTGTTCGTTAAATATACTTTGTATAGTCATTGTTTTCTGTCTTCATTCAACCGCCATTCACAACAATAATGCAAAATTCAATTCTCATATTAAGGACGGTTTTAGGAGGAATAATATTTTATGCAACAATTATGTAATATTATTATTAATATTAATCCGTGCTCGAGTATTAATATTAATATTAATACTCGAGCACGGATTTATTATATGTTAGCTGTGATGGGCCTGGAAATTTACACTTATTAATTGTACGTCTACATGTCCCTGTGGATGAAAAACTTTCAGAAAACTTGCTGGTTATCGTAGTAACAATGTCGAAATAAAGCATCTGATTGGTTAAAAATGACGTATAAAATTTTCAGTTATAATCTTCCAAGAGCTTGAATAATTTCCGAAATTTTTTTCGAGGGGGCAAATTTTCCTAAAAAAATCGCAACCGAGAACAAATTAACGGAGAATAATTTAATCTAACGAGAGATTCGGTACGAAAATTTTATACCTATATTGCATTTTAAATAGTTTTTTTTTTTTACTTTCCTTTTGCTCTAGTAAAAAGAAAGTAGGAATCAGTCTTAAATAACATTTCTTCATACTATAAATAATTTTATCTAAAACTATTACATTATCCATGGATTACTATGACAATATTGACAAGTAATGACAGTTCTTGCTCTTGTCAGTTGAATAATATTGACAATTCGATGGAATAATGGCACAATGGAACAATAAGGCATTTATTTTGCATAGGTTGACTGACGTCAGTCTCTGCTGCACCGATATGTTAGAGTCACCAGTGGCACATAAAAAAACGCAGTTGCTGTTATTTACATTATTATATCTGACAACTGATAATCGATTTCTAAGTTGATTATTGTTATTAGCAAAAATTGACGAAATGAATGAAAGTACTTTGAAAAGTGTTGTAGTTATTTTAGCCTCCAGATCTCGGAGTAGCAGTTCATCCGATAATTCCGAGGATGAAATAATAGGCATGTTTTTTGGGTTAAGCTGTCATTTTGTGAACCACCAAATTTTTCCACCACCTCCAAACAGCGGTGGAATGGTTTGCAATTTTGGTTGATGCAATAGCAATAAAAGAACGGGTCTTTTCTTCAATCTGATATCAACCAATGAATATAAAAGCGTAGTTGGTGAATAAAAACATGCCTACATTAGTCAATCGTCACGTCAAAGTTAAATCATTATGCATTATTGTGGCGCAAGTCGACTGCTATAGAGTAGCATAATTTTTTGACATTTTGTGAATTTCAATTTTGAGTTCTGTTTTGTTTCGCGTTCAAGATGAATACTACGACTAGTACGAATGCTTTTGATGAAGCCGAAATGCGTAGCAGTACTCCTGCTAACATATTGGAGTTAGCCGCAAGCACAATAGAAAATTTGTAACCTACAAAATCAAAGGGGAAGTATGATCCCAGGCAACCCAAAGAAGTCCTAAAGATATCCCCGCGATTTCATTTTAAGAAATTGTGACAACTTTTGTTATCTCTCTGAGAGGTTGTTGAGAGCCCATATCTCCTCCAACTGTCCTCCGCCGGGATATTCTCAGCGAAGTCTTAGAGATATCTCACGTGGAAATTCCCGAACAATACACCCTGGCGTGTTCTCTGTGACATCTTGTTACTATTACTTTGATAAATTCTCATTTATTGCTCATATCGACGTATCTGTGAGCTCGTTGTGTGATCATCGCAGGCAGTGCCTCCGACGAGTCCTGTAGGAAATTCACATATATATCCTATTGTGAGATCCATGAGAGGTCACTTTGCGATATTCTCATGAAATGCTTCTGGCGAGGTCTTCAAGAGTTCGCATTGAGAGTAGTGCAAGATATTCTATATTGAAAAAGGAAACTATTAAATTGGAAAAAATAATTTCAGAATTAGAAAAAAGCTACTATTTGTAATGTCTTATGAAACAACTACTTCCCCGTTACTATGGCATATGCTGGACAGCGACATCTGATATTATAAATCTCTAACTTTGCACCTGAAAAAATCTGCATTTAATTTCTGATATTCGATTGAAAAACTTTCTCAATGAAGACAAGAAAAAGTTTAATGTGACTGCAAATGTACACCATCAGATTCGTTCAGGTTAAAAGCAAGATTTCACAATAATCTCAATGCACAGTGTGTGCCATTGTGGCGAGGAATTAGTTATTTTCTATAAGATATTATAAAAACTATCTTTAATGTTTCGCTGCAGATTGTTTTCTAATTGCCCAGAAAATATGTTTCCATTTTATTGATAATGCTTTCTTTTTCAACAGGAGGTACGATAGTGACTAATGTTTACCTTTAAATTACAGCCATGATTCACATCTGCTCTTATAATTCAAACTTCGAAAAAGTAAAAAAATTATCATATACATCCCGCAGATTTGAGAGCTCATGGGAGAAACTGAATATCAAGATAAGAATACTATATTATTATGACCACAAGAGGGGATGAATATTGAAACAACTAATGAACTAATTTAAGTTTATTTTATAAGAATATAATATAGATAAAAGAAAGAGAAATGAGCTGCTAGCTATCCCAGACAACATTAGATATTCTATAAATATCCGTGGAATATTCATTTTGGCATATTGGAATATTCTCTAAAAATACCAAGAATATCTTTATGCTTTTTGGAATATTCCTAGAAAGTGAAAATGGGAATATCCTAAATATTCAGAGAATATTCCCAAATAAATATTCTTTTTCGTATTATATATAAGCTAGGATTATTCCGAGAATATTCAGAAAAGCATTATCTAAGAATGTTCTTCAATGAATGTTTCCAGAATATTCAATATATACTATGAATATTCATGGTAGATTCATTTGGAGTTTTGTAGAATTATATCAAATTGTATATTCAGGGGATATTCTTTGTATATTCAGAATATTGCAGAAATATCCTCAGAATGTTCAGAACCATACATTTAATGGGGGGAGAGGGAAGGGTTAGTATATAGGATTCATGTAAATGCACTTTTTTCAAATTTCTGTAAATCAATAAATTTTCATAACTGATGGAATTCTCTACCCGACCATTCACTCGATGGTGGCTTCTAAAGTGAATAAAGTGGCACAGGTACAAATTGGATTCAGAACATGAGTCCAATAACATTAGTGCTTAATTCTGGTTACACCTAAGAAAAAAATATTTTAACTACCTAAGCATAATAAAATAATATTCAATATTAAATTGTCCAAGTTTTTATTAGAAAAACATAAACTTTATAACTCTCTATAAACTTTTCAAATTTATAAATATTCAACTATAACTTTCATTTTATCGTTTTTAAACCAAAACGACAGAGCTTCACAAAATATATAAAGCATTAATCTACTTGTTGGACATCAGTTTCGTAAAATTAAATATTTATAGATACTTACATTCTCTTGTGAGAAATGAAAAATAAAGAAAAAACAAAATTGACCAAATACTTGTTTCTATTAAAAAATATAGAGTTAATCTTTTAAAATTTGTAAATATTTATAGGACCCACACACTGCGAGTTTTTAGCTATACCTAAATGGATAAAACTGTCCGGTTAAGGCTACATAACTGAGGTATAACTGAAAAACATCCTTATTGTTGACGTTTTGCAATCAGATATATCAATTTACCCGTTCGGGTAAGGCAGTGTTAAAAGCTGGCAGCGTGTGGATTCATAAACTTGCGTTATATCATCACAGTCACTAGAATGTATTTCGACGGCCTGAGATGAATGTGCCGGTTGCTGTGATGGTGTGGTATCTGCAATTATAAAAGTGATTGTAGTAATCATTTGTAGAAATTTTACAAATATGAGTATAAAAAATATCGATATTTTCTTAAATTTGTCACTATGCAGAATACATTACATTGACACTGGTATTCTATACTGTCGCTTAAATACCAAAGCATATGTTGATTAATTATTGTATGCTCTTCTCATGTAAGTTTTTACCAGCCTCAAGTTCTTAAGATAATTTACTTGTTTAAATTAATGTTGACTTAGTTTTATAAACCGATATAAATGTTTTAATTTTTTTGTTTTCATTATCTTACCACCAGGATATTCCCTTATACAAATTTCAAGAAGGTATTAATCCCTTAAAAAGTATAAATCAATTATGCGGCCAGATGACAAAAAATAAATATCAAAAACAGCTGATTATAATGTCTACTTAAATTTAATATTTACCAGACTGAGTAACTATTTTTGTTGGTGGATCATTCAATAAATTGTGACCTTTGCATTTTAACTATGGAAATAGGGTAGACACAGCTAGCTGAAACAAATGCTTGGGATATCCTCCTTTGGAAATAAATTTTTCCTGACAGTGAAGTTCACACAACCTATAATTCTATTGTAAAGCATCTGTAGTCTATCCAAACAAATCTGCACAGTTACAATCTTCCAACCATAAGTATGCCCTAAAAAGTAAATAAATGTAGTTATTCACATGTCTATATTAACTACTAATTTATTATTCAATATATTTTTAGCTGAACAGGGCTCGTCAGCAGAAAGCTTATTGTAGTACATATTATTATTTCATGTTATTAAAGGCAGAGGGACAGATCAATGTTAAAAACCAAAAACATAGAGAATTACACCACTTACGATGCATAGGTACATGTGAAATAATAAAAAAGTAATATATACCTATAATATATTGCATATAGAAACAATTACTCACCTCACAAAGTCTTAGGGAAATCCAAACATAATTATTCCTTCTCCTGTTCTTGAGTGACATCCACGAACTGCACAAGTTATTCATCCCATAACAAATACAATAATTTCTCACTAAGAGTTCCACTAGTCACGATATTGTTGGAAACAAAATTTAAATAAACTTTAACTGAAGCACAATCCACTCCAGTTCATAGGTTAGATAAAACGGAAGCGGAACGAACCTATTGACACTTGACTTTGAGCATGCCAGACTTAATTCCATCACACATGATATTCGAAATTAACCAATAAACGTGTGTACAGAGAACGCCAGTTGCATTTTAATTGGCTGGCCGCTTTTTGTTGACGCGATTGGGTACCTGTCTTGATTTGGCTTTACGCTGAATGTTATAATTATCATTTATATCTTTGTTCTCTTTTTATCACACGACGACATGACGAATAACATTATATCCACACCGTATCAACCATTTATGTAGTGTTCATATCGAGGATATTTTTATATCTTTTTCTTATCTTATAATCTCTATCTGAACTTCAATGAGTTTAATACATGGTTTAATTTGATATATTATATTTATTATTTGTATGAAGGTGATTTTAACTATTTACACCTATGCGTAGGGTTGAATATCCGGATAAATGTTTGAACTATAACTTTCGTCCCATGTGAAAAATAATTTTAATTTTCTTTAATCATAAGTAAATATGCTTAAAAGAATATGCTAGGAATATTCAGTTTGGTAATATTCTTAAATGAATATTTTAAGAATATTCAATTTGATAATATTCTAAAATGAATATTTTAAGTATATTCATCAGGCTTGTTCTGTGAATATTCACTAAGGAATATTAATAGAATATTCAAAAATGATATTAATATTATAAGAATATTCTTAGTTGATTCGGAATATTCTTATACTTTTTGGTGTATTTAAAGATTATTCTATGAATATCCCATGTTGTCTGGGATCACCTTCGATGTAGACCTGAAAGCAAATCGTAAAGCATAATATTCGGGATATTAATACAAAAATTTATATTTCATTGCTTTTTGGATATCCCACAAAGTGTTGGTTGAAAATAAGAAATGTTTTTCCTCGCTTGTATTTACTTTAATATTACTATTATCTCTGTTCCAATAAAACAGTTTACACACCAACGCATATTTATAATAATGAAAAATGACAACAACTTTGTATAGCTATGCTTTTGATATAAAAAAACATTTTGTTTTGGCGTACTGGATATCTCGGATACCATAATTCAATCATGACTACTGGAACCTTCGGCACGATAATCATTGTAAGCACAGTTTTAACAAGCACCAAAACAAATTTTCCATTACCGTGACACGAGTTTTGTTAACTATGTCATTATCTTAGGAGAAGACCAATACTTAATTGTCCTATGTATAATACTACTTGTGTAGCCATGCTTAATCAAAAATTTTTGAATATAAGGATATAGATAGCTTTTGTTTGACAAAATGAGCACTAACAGACGGTTGGTTCTAGTAAATAATCCTAACGCAAGTAGTATTCAGGTAGGATAATACCATAAAACAACATAGTTTTAATCTTTCCCAGAAACATTGCTAGAAGAATACGGTGGCAAGGTATTAAAACATCAGTTTGTGTGTGGTAAAACTGTGCTCATATCAGGTATCACGGTTGAATCTATTGAATATGAGCTTTAGTAACACCTTTACAAATGAAACATTAGCTTACCATTCTCCATTTAATTATTATATACTTCAATTATTTCTTAATTCCTCCTATTTTTTGCTTTGCGAACAGTGTCTCAACCAATCTTGGGAAAATACCTCAAATTTTTTGTCAGTAGTTTTCCATGTCTGTTTCAGTAGGTACATCTAGAAAAATACAAATGACTAGTTCTTAGTAAGCAAATACTTTACTGCATACACCAAAACAACACAACTAATTATTTGTTAAGTTATTTTCTGTCTAAATTCTGTCCGAGAATATTTAAAATGAAGTGTAATGAGATATTTTGAGAAAAATTATGTGTTCAATTTCGAAACCTCAATTCTTATGGATATATTTTATAATCAGTACCGAAAAAATATTTATTTACAGCATGCCAATATATCTCCAATTTTAAATAATTAACTTTCCTCTGTGTACATCATACTTTGTAAATAAACAAATCAACATACATAGGATAAGAATATTACAGATTATACTGTACCAATAAGCAAATAAACCAGTCTGAAACTTTACTTACACATACAGGTCCCGATGAAGTTCATATCTCTTTGTCTTTATAAAATGAAACGGAACAGTAATCGCCAGACGCCACTACAACTTAAGATTAATCCATAATCTTTGATTAATCCCGAAATGAGCACTGCACCAAAACCACCTATAACTAAACTAAATGGCGGGTGTAAACATAACTGTCAAGTCAAGGGTTGGACAGTGTTGCCTCATCTCTAACACCACAAAAGTAGTCACAACAAAAATGAGATATAGATAAACGGATTTTTTCGTAAACAAAATAAAATGAAAAGTAAAAATATTTTACATTTGAAATATTACCTATTTTCTCTGACCAAAATGATGGAATTATTCGAAATCTAATTTTATTAGTTCACGATGACAATCGATGTAAAAGGAACGGTTTTTTAATGAAATATATATAATTGATATCATAAATAGTCAAACTCACCGTCCTTCTACTAGAAAATTGCCTTAATCTAGCTTAGAGCTGTGTTTTACACATACCAGAGTTCATTCGAAATTTTTTCTGAATGGCATATTCAACAAAAAAATGCTGCATATTCTATGATGAATTTGTTGTTTGTCCAAACGCACCATGAACCCTTACAATTGTTTTGTCAAAAACTATTAAAATGTAGCTTATTCATATTATTAATCTGCCATTGCATAGAAACTCCTGGATTATAGTCCAAGCGGCAACGGCGTAAAATAACTTATGCCAGAGCCAGTAAGCTACGTTCTTTGTTTTCGCGGGTAATTCGAATATGGCATCATTAATACTGAACATTCGATCATTCACACACTCATATTATAATAATATCATCAACAGATGAGAACTGGTACGAAAGTTAAGATGTTTGATTAACAATAAGGTTAAAAGTAAAATTTGTGATGTTTTCGTATGTACTCTGCGAAATAACTCCATCACTCCATCACCTTGGCGTAACTAATTTATTCTGGTCGAACTGAAATTAAGTAGTGAAGAAAGACTAGTATAAAATGATAGTTCTGTTTATTCGTATATATATATATATATATATATATATATATATATATATATATATATATATATATATATATATATATCCTGTGTGATGACTTTTACGAAAGCAATATAATACATATCTGATCGATTAATGAACTAATTGGAAGAAATATAATATAAATTTGTATTATTGTGGGGTTATTTGAATTCTCTAGGTGTTTTATGGTTTAAGTTTTACGTTCGGGTCGTTCAATATAACTCGCAATAACAATATCTTGTTCAGATTACGTTTGAGATAACTTTAGGAACTCGCTGTAAGAATTTCTGGTTCTGGTTACATTAGGGATAACTTTAGAAGCTCGCAATAAGAATTTTTTATTCAAGTTACGTTCGAGATAGCTTTAGGAACTCGCAATAAGAATTTCTTATTCAAGTTACGTTCGAGACAACCTTAGGAACTCGCAATAAGATGAAACCTGGAAAATGGAACGTGAGCTCTTCGAGATTTCTCCTGGAGACACCAGTGAGAATTTCGCTTAGCTACATTACATAGCGGTCACTGGGACCTCGCAATAGGAGTTCGCATAAGATCCTAATGATAAATTCTCAGAGATCTCACGGAGAGGTCTGTGTTACCTGGGATGATGCATACAAGGATTGTATGGACTGGCAGTCAACGCAAAAAACCACTTCTTTTTCTGAAAATTTATTTTTCTGAATTAAAGTACAAGTCGTCCTCACTATGGGATTTCAACTCGATGCTTAAAAGTACCCTAAATATTCACCGTAATATCCATCTGGAAAATTATATAAAGCTGCAAACGTTCCTAAAACGCCAGTCCGAAGGCTATCGACCAAAAAAGCCAAGACTTTTACACCGAAGGAACTGAAAAATTTCTAGAAGAAGCACCAGATCATCCATTTCTTCTGACCAAAGTAAGTAATCAAAAACGAAAATTTTTAAATATTTCGTTAGTGGTTTGCACAGGTTGCCGCACGAACGAGTTACATTCCATGAAAATTGAAGATATACAAGATTACAACGGAGCTCTTATAGCCAATATACCTGTGACTAAAACAATGACATCTAGATCGTTTACCGAGTTTGGTGAATTTTACGAAATTTGTAGAAAATATCTTTCACTGCGACCACCTCATGCCACATCAAACTCTTCATTTTTGAATTACCAGAATGGTAAATGCACCATACAAAAACTTCGCATAATTAAGTTGACTGCTATGGGCAAACAAATTACTATGTTTCTAAAACTGAAAAGTCCTGAACTTTACACGGGTCATTCATTTCGTCGATCATCGGCAACAATTCGTGTGAGCGGGGGTGGTGACATCACAGGTGTGAAAAAACTAGGATGGTGGAAATAAACCGCAGTTGCCATAGTTTCATCGACGACAACATAAATAACAAGCTAGAACGATGATGAAAAATTGTGGAAGCAATTAACAAGGATAACTGTACCATATAAAGTGTTAACAATATTACAAGTACAACTGCCACAGGAAGGACCATTTAAAATGTGACGGGAATAGAAAATCCACCTGTAACTTTTAATAACTGTAGTATCATTTCTATTCATTATAATTATAATGTTGACAAAAATTAATAATACGTGTTATTAAATTAATATTGTGTTTTTTCCTGATAGTTGTTGATAAAGGTGTGATACGGATTTGGTTACCGGTACGCATATGTCTCAGATCACGGTCGTATGTGCGCGAGTGGACAGAAGAAGGAAAGAGAGGGGCGACCGCTGGAGACAGCTTAGGAGCAGAGGGTAGAAGGGAGAGGAGAGCCGGTATTCGGTCATGTGAAGATGTGATTGAAGGGATAGTTTTAAATTTATAGTTACTTATATATATATATATATATATATATATATATATTATTATTATTATTATATTTATTATAAATGCTTACTTATTTACTTATTTTTGTAGATGATTATTATTTATAATTTTTGTTTAGTTTGGCTAGCTCAGTTAGTTATTATTAATTTTGTTATTTTAATTATATATTAATTATTTCGGGAGCATGAAATCCTTTTTCTCTTTGAGTCCTGGCTTTTATATTGTTGTAATTGTTTAAATAAAAAAAACACATTATTTTGAAATCAATTTAATTTTAAATTTAATATTTTATATATTTGATAAAAATAATATGAGACGCCACTGGTTGTATTGTATCTACTTATTTATTTTAATCATTTTATCAATGCGCATACGTGAAAAAACTAGTCATGCGCTTTAGCATAAAAAGAACAATTCTTACACTAAAGAAGCATCTATTCATATTATACCAAGTTTGTTAAAGATGCAGACAAATGAATGGTTCAAACACATAAAAGAATTTATATATAAATCATACATATATATGATACAAATTGCTGTGGGAAGAAAATAGTTATATACATAGATAGAAATATAGGAATTATATACAGATGGACATAGTTATTACATTGATAAATTTTCAATCAATAGATTTATGCGATTACAAAATGGCGTAAGTACGTATTTTAATTTATTTAAAATTCGGCCTTTTATGAATTTTAACGATTTATGCAATGAATTCACTATATAAAGTCTGTTTCTTTCTTTTTCAGATCGATCATATTTGCAAAAGTTTATCAATTTATGAAATTAAGTACTTATTTGAGTATTTTGAGTTTTTACTCTGATTATTGGCCAATAATGATTCAAAAACACTGACCTGTTGCTCTTGAATTGGGATGAAAGTCTCTGGATCCCAGGAACACTCCGCTGAAGCTCCAAAAAACCAAATTTGATGAAAATTTCGTAGATTCTTGCCGAAAAACTTGATACAATTGACTGTGAGTATTACTAAGATTATATTTAATAGTACTTTATAGGTTTAAATGTCTTAAACCCGGGAATTTCTTGAAATTTCAGGAACACCATCACACACACTCCTCGCTTCTTGACACCAGCTTCCCTTATTATCTCAGCGTCCCCTCGATTCTCTACTTTTTTCAACAAACAGTCTTTTGTTCTTTTTCAGGTCACTATTTCAAAGTTTATTTGTTGATTCACAATTTGTTCTGTCATATTTTATAACCAATAAAATATTGTCTTTTGCAATCAGATTAATTTGAAACTTCTTTCACTTATTAAAAATTTCATACATACACTCTTTTACATTATTAGTTCATTTATAGAGTTCCTATCAGTTTTTTCATCATACAAATAAATTAAAATTGGTTATACATAGATACATTTACATGGTACAACATTCAATATTGTTATTGATAGTATATCCTTGTTACACTCATATTAATTATAAATATAAATTCTCTTATGTTATTTGTCTAAACTCTTTGCATTATATTATTTATAATAAACTTTAACAAATTACTATTTATTGATTGAACGTTCATTTTATTTACCATATATCATTTATCTATATGTCATTATTTGTTTATCTATGAAAATCTATTGAATTCTATTCTATTCAATATTTGTATTTGTTTTTTATTCTTAAATTAATGATTATAATGAATTATCTATAATAATATTTGTATTCTAATGTAACTACTTATATCTAAAATTCTCTTGACTTGACTATATAATTATTTCTTTTTAGGTGAACAGCTGGTTATGGTATGGAAAATATTCTTCGTCTTAGGCAACTTTATTTACATCATTACATTGGTTAGGCAATCTCTATATTTTGTATTATTATTGAGGTAATTCTTTATTTATTATATTGTTATAGGCTATTATTTAATATATCTTCATTTGATATGTTGTTTTAATTAAGAAAAGTGTTTCCTTTTTACTTGTTTTCTTAAATTATATTATTTTCATATATATTTCATACTAGCAACATATTTTTATAATACTAATTCTCTTATTATTTATGATATCTGGTTCAATTCCCCTCAAATTTAATTTTAAATGATATCCATACCCTGGATATTTATTTAAATTTCAATTTTCTTATTATAAATGATTGATTTTATTTTATTCAAAAAAAATTTAACAATTTTATGGCATAATCTCAATTTCTTTAACTTTGTTTCTCAAATATTTGTTCACATATTTCCTACTACAAAATCTATTTCTTTCAATAACTGTCTCCTAATTCTTTCCTTAAAATACACTTGATTAAGATCAATGTCAATTTATATTTTTAATATTACTTTATATAATACTTCTCTATTATCATTTCTTCCTAACATCCACTTATATATCAACTTATTTCTTTGTAATTACATTATACTTCTATATACTCCTCATATCATATTTCTTTTCAATATTCAATACAATTAATTATTTCTTAAATTCATATATATCAATATCAACTTCCTTATTCCTTCCTGTATTTTCAAGTAATCTATAAGATTCTAATTGACATTAAACATTACCTCCTATATTTTTAATCAATATCATTCATTATTATCCTTTCCTATCCTTTATTACTTACATCTTATTTCCTTATTTAAAAAATGTGAACTTCTATTTGATACTTGAGTTATTCTTATTTTATCCCCTCTATCCTATATTCTTCAATAGTTTCATTCTATGTAAAACCAGTATCTCTTATAAATTGTTTCCTTTATTTGCTATATATATTGATTTGCCATACTCACAAATTTTTAAAATGTTTTAATTACAAGTTTTACCTAATAAATTTTTCTCTATATTATATTATATTCAATTTTTTTAGGTTCTGAAGAAACAAACGAGATGAATTTAATTGGATCACCAGCTGCCAAATGGAAAACAAAACTCTGTCTAATATCTACTTTATCTTTGTACACTACTTAATATTAAATTTTAAATCTATCCTTATGACTATCATTTCCTTTTTTCAAGTATTATTCGTAACATAACATCTTATATAAATAATTTATATACATGACTTATAATTGGATTACTCATTATTGCTAAATTCCATGTACATTATTTATTTCGACTTCATTTCTGTATCCTTTCCCTTTTTCATTGAATTGCATTTTCGTCTCCATATTTCATTCCTATTCTCTTGTTCTATTATTTAATTTGCTTTTCTTTTTCTAACCTTTTTCTTGCTTCCTTCTCTTGTTGTTTGATGCTCGATAAATTTCTGAAGCGCCTGTCTATTCTCTACTGTATCCTTTTTAACTTTGTTGCCCCATATCTCATAAATTTCTTCCCATGAATCCATTAAAATTTGCGTTTCCAATTCTTCCATATTATTCATATCACTTATTATTATTTTAGAGAAAGCTTTTGTATGAATCATAGTCATCATGTTGTCCCATTTTATTCCTGTTACTACATTATTATAAAAATTTCCTGAACATCCTATACCTCCTTCATTTCTTCTTATACTATCTTCTATTTTTTCCACTGTGTCTGTTAATCTTCGATTCATCTCTTGTATTTCCTTGTTAATTTGTCTACCTAAGATTTGACTCCTTTTTTCATATATTCCTGTCGGTTTTGTTACTCTGCCATCTAAATTTATAATTTCTTTATTCACTTTTTCGTAAGAATGTTGATTTACCTGTTTACTTACTTGTCCTTGTAATTTTATGTATCCTACTTCTCCAGTTTCCTTCTTAATTTCTTTAAGTTTGCTTTTAATTATTTTAATAAACACCTTCGGATGAATGGTATTTATATTCCCATCAAACTTTACTCCGATATCCATGTTTCCCGTATAGATTACTCCACCTCCATTTCTCCTAACATTAAATTCAATTTCCTCCATGCCTTCCTGTAATTTTCTGTTCATTTCTTCTAGTTCTTTATGAAACGTTTGTCCAATGTGCTCGTTCCTCTTCTCACATGTTCCTGTTTGTTTTTGAAACTTTACATCTAATTCCTTAAATTTATGTTCCGCGTTTTGCTGATAATTTTGCATAATTTCTTCGATTGTTTGTTCCCTGAATTTCATATACTCCATTTCTTTCGTTATATCTTCTGTTTGTTTTATAACTTCCGCTTGGATCGTTTCCGGTAATTTTTCTTCTATACCTCTCTCTATTTCTTGAATTTGTTCTACTACTTGATTTTCTATCTGCTCTCTAATTTTCATATCGTTTTCTTGAATTTCCATCCGTAAATGTTTATTTTGGTCCTCCATATCTTCTCTCACCTTGTCAATTTTCTTTCCAAATTCTTCATTAGTCTTCTTAAGTTCTTTAATTTCCTTACAATTTTCAAATTTCACTTCTTCTATTTTCTCTTCTAATCTGTTCATATTACCATTGATGTTGTTTATATCCCCTCTAATTTCTTCTCTCATTTTGTTCATATCTCCCCTCATTGTGTCCATATTTCCATTCACAGTGTCTATATTTGTCCTATTTTCTTCAAATTTCTGGTTCATACTAGCCATTAATTGTTGTATCATGTTCACTATCTGATCATCTCTACCTGTTCTTGTTGGCGCTTCCTGTCTCCTCTCTTCTTGTTCCACAGTTTCCTCATCTGTCAAACCTCCTTCCTGTGCATCACCTTCCGCTTGTTGTCCCTGTTCCAAATATACCGCTTGATAATCTCCCATACCATGACTTCTTTCTTCCCTTTCCTCTTCCGAACCACTGTCTGCTCCTACCTGCTTTCCATCTCTCAACATCATTCGTTTTGCCATTTTAATTAAGTAATAAATTTTTCAAATATAACCAAAATTTTTACAACGCCCCACGTTTTGGGTGACAATTATTCTATATATGATATAAATACTTACTTATTTTTGATTATGAAATTTAAATGTAGATGTTTATTATTTCGAATTTTTGTTTAGTTTGGCTAGCTCAGTTAGTTATTATTAATTTTGTTATTTTAATTATATATTAATTATTTCGGGAGCATGAAATCCTTTTTCTCTTTGAGTCCTGGCTTTTATATTGTTGTAATTGTTTAAATAAAAAGAAAACACATTATTTTGAAATCAATTTAATTTTAAATTTAATATTTTATATATTTGATAAAAATAATATGAGACGCCACTGGTTGTATTGTATCTACTTATTTATTTTAATCATTTTATCAATGCGCATGCGTGAAAAAACTAGTCATGCGCTTTAGCATAAAAAGAACAATTCTTACACTAAAGAAGCATCTATTCATATTATACCAAGTTTGTTAAAGATGCAGACAAATGAATGGTTCAAACACATAAAAGAATTTATATATAAATCATACATATATATGATACAAATTGCTGTGGGAAGAAAATAGTTATATACATAGATAGAAATATAGGAATTATATACAGATGGACATAGTTATTACATTGATAAATTTTCAATCAATAGATTTATGCGATTACAAGATGGCGTAAGTACGTATTTTAATTTATTTAAAATTCGGCCTTTTATTAATTTTAATGATTTATGCAATGAATTCACTATATAAAGTCTGTTTCTTTCTTTTTCAGATCGATCATATTTGCAAAAGTTTATCAATTTATGAAATTAAGTACATATTTGAGTATTTTGAGTTTTTACTCTGATTATTGGCCAATAATGATTTAAAAACACTGACCTGTTGCTCTTGAATTGGGATGAAAGTCTCTGGATCCCAGGAACACTCCGCTGAAGCTCCAAAAAACCAAATTTGATGAAAATTTCGTAGATTCTTGCCGAAAAACTTGATACAATTGACTGTGAGTATTACTAAGATTATATTTAATAGTACTTTATAGGTTTAAATGTCTTAAACCCGGGAATTTCTTGAAATTTCAGGAACACCATCACACACACTCCTCGCTTCTTGACACCAGCTTCCCTTATTATCTCAGCGTCCCCTCGATTCTCTACTTTTTTCAACAAACAGTCTTTTGTTCTTTTTCAGGTCACTATTTCAAAGTTTATTTGTTGATTCACAATTTGTTCTGTCATATTTTATAACCAATAAAATATTGTCTTTTGCAATCAGATTAATTGAAACTTCTTTCACTTATTAAAAATTTCATACATACACTCTTTTACATTATTAGTTCATTTATAGAGTTCCTATGAGTTTTTTCATCATACAAATAAATTAAAATTGGTTATACATAGATACATTTACATGGTACAACATTCAATATTGTTATTGATAGTATATCCTTGTTACACTCATATTAATTATAAATATAAATTCTCTTATGTTATTTGTCTAAACTCTTTGCATTATATTATTTATAATAAACTTTAACAAACTACTATTTATTGATTCAACGTTCATTTTATTTACCATATATCATTTATCTATATGTCATTATTTGTTTATCTATGAAAATCTATTGAATTCTATTCTATTCAATATTTGTATTTGTTTTTTATTCTTAAATTAATGATTATAATGAATTATCTATAATAATATTTGTATTCTAATGTAACTACTTATATCTAAAATTCTCTTGACTTGACTATATAATTATTTCTTTTTAGGTGAACACCTGGTTATGGTATGGAAAATATTCTTCGTCCTAGGCAACTTTATTTACATCATTACATTGGTTAGGCAATCTCTATATTTTGTATTATTATTGAGGTAATTCTTTATTTATTATATTGTTATAGGCTATTATTTAATATATCTTTATTTGATATGTTGTTTAAATTAAGAAAAGTGTTTCCTTTTTACTTGTTTTCTTGAATTATATTATTTTCATATATATTTCATACTAGCAACATATATTTATAATACTAATTCTCTTATTATTTATGATATCTGGTTCAACGCTCAACCAACATTGATGTCCTGAAAACTCGGGATCTTCCAATTGAAGACACAAATGAGCGTTTGGTTTCCCTGCTGAAATCCGTTATTTTGTGTTTTCCCATGTTTCAATTAACATCTTTGCTTCCAAATTTCACATCCTTATTTGGTTATGCCGTGCTGATGAGGCAAAATGAGCCAGACACATTCATGTCCACGGTTACCACTCTATTTCAGTAGCCCTTTATTTTGCATGAATTACCCATGAATATATTTGTTGTTGTTGTTAACATATCACGCGATATTCCTACATCTTCTTTGTTATTTACTATGGGTCGGAAGGTTCATGGCGGGGGGGCTATATGCGCCTACGTGTCGATGCTGGTTGATGTCCTGAAAACTCGGGATCTTCCAATTGAAGACACAAATGAGCGTTTGGTTTCCCTGCTGAAATCCGTTATTTTGTGTTTTCCCATGTTTCGATTAACATCTTTGCTCCCAAATTTCACATCCTTATTTGGTTATGCCGTGCTGATGAGGCAAAATGAGCCAGAAACATTCATGTCCACGGTTACCACTCTATTTCAGTAGCCCTTTATTTTGCGTGAATTACCCATGAATATATTTGTTGTTGTTGTTAACATATCACGCGATATTCCTACATCTTCTTTGTTATTTACTATGGGTCGGAAGGTTCATGGCGGGGGGGGGCTATATGCGCCTCCGTGTCGATGATGGTTGATGTCCTGAAAACTCGGGATCTTCCAATTGAAGACACAAATGAGCGTTTGGTTTCCCTGCTGAAATCCGTTATTTTGTGTTTTCCCATGTTTCGATTAACATCTTTGCTCCCAAATTTCACATCCTTATTTGGTTATGCCGTGCTGATGAGGCAAAATGAGCCAGAAACATTCATGTCCACGGTTACCACTCTATTTCAGTAGCCCTTTATTTTGCGTGAATTACCCATGAATATATTTGTTGTTGTTGTTAACATATCACGCGATATTCCTACATCTTCTTTGTTATTTACTATGGGTCGGAAGGTTCATGGCGGGGGGGGGGCTATATGCGCCTCCGTGTCGATGTTGGTTGATGTCCTGAAAACTCGGGATCTTCCAATTGAAGACACAAATGAGCGTTTGGTTTCCCTGCTGAAATCCGTTATTTTGTGTTTTCCCATGTTTCGATTAACATCTTTGCTCCCAAATTTCACATCCTTATTTGGTTATGCCGTGCTGATGAGGCAAAATGAGCCAGAAACATTCATGTCCACGGTTACCACTCTATTTCAGTAGCCCTTTATTTTGCGTGAATTACCCATGAATATATTTGTTGTTGTTGTTAACATATCACGCGATATTCCTACATCTTCTTTGTTATTTACTATGGGTCGGAAGGTTCATGGCCGGGGGGCTATATGCGCCTCCGTGTCGATGTTGGTTGATGTCCTGAAAACTCGGGATCTTCCAATTGAAGACACAAATGAGCGTTTGGTTTCCCTGCTGAAATCCGTTATTTTGTGGTTTCCCATGTTTCGATTAACATCTTTGCTCCCAAATTTCACATCCTCATTTGGTTATGCCGTGCTGATGAGGCAAAATGAGCCAGAAACATTCATGTCCACGGTTACCACTCTATTTCAGTAGCCCTTTATTTTGCGTGAATTACCCATGAATATATTTGTTGTTGTTGTTAACATATCACGCGATATTCCTACATCTTCTTTGTTATTTACTATAGGTTGGAAGGTTCATGGCGGGGGGGCTATATGCGCCTCCGTGTCGATGTTGGTTGATGTCCTGAAAACTCGGGATCTTCCAATTGAAGACACAAATGAGCGTTTGGTTTCCCTGCTGAAATCCGTTATTTTGTGTTTTCCCATGTTTCGATTAACATCTTTGCTCCCAAATTTCACATCCTTATTTGGTTATGCCGTGCTGATGAGGCAAAATGAGCCAGAAACATTCATGTCCACGGTTACCACTCTATTTCAGTAGCCCTTTATTTTGCGCGAATTACCCATGAATATATTTGTTGTTAAATATATTTGTTGTTATATATATATATATATATATATAACAAAGAGATTCATGGGTAATTCACGCATGAATTACCCATGAATATCTTTGTTGTTGTTGTTAACATATCACGCGATATTCCTACATCTTCTTTTATATTTATATATATATATATATATATATATATATAATATATATATATATATATATATATATATATATATATATATATATATATATATATATTGAAACCATCTAAAGTTGGTAAGTCCAATTGAAGGTTACAGAACTAAAAAAGGATATAGGTAATAAGTTTATTATTATGTTTTCGTTAGAGAATATTATAATAATTATTGATTTGGGACACACTATATAGTATAGAGTAAGTCTAACAACATTTAAAAATGGAAAAGGCAAAGATTTAGAGGCAATAGCAAATTTGATATATCAGAATTATCTTTATAAACCTATACAAAAAGTTTAAATTTTAATACAATGTTTGCATATAGTGTAAATAATCATTGTATCTAAACAAATAAATCCTTAATTTTAATTGGTGAAGTGATAGATAGTAGCCGCGAATAAACATGTGACATTATGTTTACAATGATAGAAATAAAACAAAGAGGTTTGTTGACGAAAAAAATGGAAAAACGGCGTGGTTGAAGGGGATGAAAGAAAAAAGACAGCAGGAGAAGTCATGAAATTTGATTCTCTTTAAAAAGTTGTAAATTAAAAAATGAAAAGTCAAAAATAAAAGCCGGATATTAATACAGTGAAGAAAACTAACCTGTGAGTGACATCCTATGTAATGTTAAACCAGAAAGTGGTAAGATATTTATCATATTTATTGACTGGAAATTATATCAATTGCTATACTTATTCCTACTAAAGAACATTTCATTTTCCACTGAAGTATATATAACATCTGTATGCAGATCTAATGTTACTTGTCCCATACAAAGACTTGGTGAACTTTATTTATATTATGAATCAGAATTAACCTACAAATGAACACTCATAAGTCGGCTGAATTTGCATTTATTTGTTAGTTGTATATTTAATAGTTTTAAAGGTTTTGTATAGTTAGATAGGATTATTGAATTTAGTATTAAAAAGGGAAGCTTACCTTACTTAATATTCCAAAGAACAGAATATTAATCCATATAGAAAAATAGATAACATAACCAACATTTAGGATTTAGAAACACATGTAGATATTGTTGATATTTCAACCAGTAGTAAGAGATAGAGAACCTACCAACGATGACGATCGTTGTCGAATGAAGCTGTAGAAATGTTTACTCGTAATACAGGGTCAGTACGATAAGTAATTCACTTAACACAAATAAATTTGAGAATAATAAAAACAGTATTTATTGAATATTTACAAATAACATCTAAATGGTAATTAATATTGAGTTGCAGAGGAATACTGATAATTTTGAGGTGAGGTTTATAAAGTTTAATTCATATTATGACAATTTGCATTTGATATATTAAAATCATTCACATAAAGAAAAATTTTATTTTAATTATAAATGTTACATTGAGTGAACCGCTATCTGAGAACAAGAATCTCAACCATAATTATAGCTAGCCGGATAAGAAAAATATAAAACATAATAAATATACAAGGAGATTCGTAAAAAAAAAGGAAGACGGTAAAATTTAAACTTATATATTAAAACATAGAACATACAATAATAATAAAATGGCACCCGAAACGTGGGGCTCTTATTAAATTAATATAAATTAATAAATATATAATAAAATAACGACCCCAACGTAAGGCTCTAAAAATAATTTGGCTCCTAACAAATTTAGCTCTGAAAATTCAATTGGACTCACCGAATCAGATAAACTATAAATTATTAAAATAATTCTATTCATTAAAACACAAACGTAGAAAATATAAAATTAAAAACAAAAGAATAAAGACAATTCGACAAGAACAAAACATACAATAATGCCAAATACAAGGAATAAAAAAGACAATACAAAGAAGGGAAATGAAGAACAATCTACATCAACCACAGAAGACATTGGAATGGAGATACCGGCACAACAACAACCAGGACAAGAAAAAGAAAAGGAGATAGAAAGCCTACATAATATGATAAGAAGCCTAATGATTAGTGTAAACGAAGGTAATGCAGAATTAAATAGAAAATTAGAAGCTGGTAATGCAGAATTAAATAGAAAATTAGAAGCTGGTAATGCAGATTTGCACAAAAATATAGAAGAAATACAAAATGGAATGGCAGAATTAGAAAGAAACGTAAGAATAAATCTAGAAGAAAAATTTGAACAATTAAAAAAAGAATTGGTACAAGATAGAGATGGATATAGAAGAAAAATGGAGAACAAGATCGATGAGAAATTAGGACAAATGGGGGAAGTAATAGGAGGTATAGAAAATGAAATAAAAGGAAAATTTGACAGATTGGAAATGAACACTGAACTAAAGTTTCAAGGTTATGGTGAAAGAATTGAAAAAAATAAAGAAAAAATTGAGCAAATGGAAAATAGAATAATTCAAGAAATACAATTAGAAGAAGGTAGCAACAGAAACGAGAGAAATGAATATAAACGAAAACTGAAAGAAATGGAGGATAATTTAAAAAAATTGGAAGACGACCAAGAAGAGAAAGAAAGAAGAATAAGAAGAGAATTGACAAGAATAACGGGGGAAACAAGAATAATTAATTGTGGAAGTAATAACAATATAAAATTTGATGGAGATTTTAAGAAAATACACCCTGTAACCTTTATCAAAATGCTGAGGAATAAATTGAGAAATGATTATGAAGTAGAGGAATTAAGAGAAATTATACGAGAACATTTAGAACACCATGCATTGGTTTGGTTTACAACCAAAGAAGAGGATATACAAGACTTAGATCAATTTGAAAGAAAATTTATTGACTATTTTTGGGGAAATAATGTACAATCTAAAATAAGAGAAAGATTATATTTTGGCAGATATGAAGAAAATAGAGGTAATTCACTGAATACCTATGTTTTGCAAATGTATGCTATGGTAATCCATTTGAATCCGCGACTTCAGGAAGAAGAGATTGTGTTGTATATGTCCAGACACTTCAAGGAACAAATAAGAGAGACCATTGCTATTCAAAATATTAAAACAATAGACAGTTTATGTCGATATTTGCAAAGAATTGAGAGAAGAGGAGAAAGAAACCTGAATGAAGCTCAACAGAATGGAGTAAGACAAAATGATTGGAATGATAGAAATTTAAATAATAATTATAGGAGAAATAGGAACATAAATCAAAATGAACCTACAAGAAGAAATAACAATTACAATAATCAGAGAAATGAAAATAGCAGAACTAATTGGAGGAATTATAGTTACGACAATAATTATTATAATAATGACAGATATGAATATAACCAAGAAAGAAGAAATAATAATAATAACACTCACAACAACGGAAATAGAGACGAACGATTTAATCAAACTAACAATGTAAATAATAGACAAAGTAATAACTACAATAATAATAGAAGACAGATAAACTACATAAGGTATGGAAGAGAAAGAAACATATCTAGAAGTCTAGAAAGAGAAGATCAACATTCAGGAAGAAACAATCAACATAGTTATACAAGAGGAGGTAGTGTTGATAGAGAAATTAGGAACGATAATAGACAGGAAATTATTGTCGAACAAGTCCAACATATAGACAGGGACAGGCACAAACAAGACGAATATACAAATGACGGACAGGATTTTTAAAATGTTGCTTTCTATATCAAAGTTTTGCATTATGTCACCCCAAAGAATTCATAAATTTAAATGAGAAGTTAGAAGAAGAAAATTTATATGGTTTATTATATATTGAGGGAAAAATTAATGATAAAACATTTCAAATTTTAATTGATACAGGAAGCGAAGCATCTTTAATTGATTTAAAATTAATAAATGAAAATAATAACTTAAAAGAAAGAGAAATAAAAATTCCTAAGGTAATGTTAACAGGTATAAATAATCGAAAACTGTGTGAGGTAAACAAATTGTATGATATAAATTTACAAGTGGAAGAAGCAATACTTAATTGTCAACTACTAGCTGTTCCAAACCTAGAAACAAGTATAATAATAGGAAACGATGTACTGGAAAAATATGAAGCAATAGTAAATTATGAAGAAAAGAAAATTCGGTTAAACGGAAAATGGGTACGATTGAATATGATAGAGGAAGTAGAGGAGAAGATGAAGAAGATAAGTCATGTTAAAAATGAAAATTTGAAATATAAAGATGAAAAATTGAAGTATGAAAATAAAGAAGAAGTAGACGTTGCAGAAAAGAGTGATAATGTGATAGATTGTAATGAAGAACATTATGAATTTGTAAAAGAATTGTTAAAGAGGTATGAGAGATTAATGTCGAGAGAACCAAGAGTGGCTAAGAAATATGAGCATAGGATGGAGGTAAAGCATATAGAAAATTTTAAATCAAAATCATATCCAGTACCTTACAAATTAAAAGATAGAGTGAAGAAAGAGTTGGAGATATTACAAAGAGATGGGATAATAGAAAGAAGCAATACACCGTACATAAATCCACTAGTAGTTGTACAGAAGAAGAATAATGATATAAGAATATGTCTAGACGCTAGAACCATTAATAAGTACACAGTACCTCAATACGAGGCACCTATGTCAGTCGATGGAATTTTGGGAAGGATAACAAATGCAAAGATGTTTTCAAAGTTAGATTTAGTACATAGTTTTTGGCTGATACCATTGCACATAGACTCAAGAGACTATACAGGATTCTCAGTAGATGGAGTTGTGTATCGATTCTGCGTAGTACCATTTGGTATACAAGGAGCTTGTTCAGCTTTAGTAAGAGCTTTACATCAAGTTTTAAATAAATACGAAGATTTTATCCTACATTATATTGATGATATCCTGATATTTTCCAATAATGAGGAGGAGCACCGAAGACATTTGAAGATTGCACTGGAAAGTCTTGACGAAGCTGGTCTGAAATTAAACAAAGACAAATGTCAGTTTTTTAAAACGAATATTATTTATTTAGGATACAAAATTGATGAGACTGGAATAGAGATGGATCCAGATAGAATAAAATTAATTAGGGAATTTAAAACACCATACAATTTAAAAATGCTGCGAGGGTTTTTAGGAACTATCAATTATTTCAAACGATTAGTGCCAAATATCACAGAAATGGAACTACCATTGATGGAATTATTAAAGAAAGGAGTACCATGGAAATGGAATGAAGAAAGAGAAAATTCATTCAATAAGATCAAATATATTTTCGAGTCTAAATTAAAAATTTATTATCCCGATTATAAATTACCATTTATACTGAAAACAGACGCATCTATCAAAAGATATGCAGGAGTTCTTATTCAAAGACAAGAAGATAAAGAAATCCCGATTAGCTTTATTTCAAGAACCACTAAAAAGCACGAGAAAAATTACAGTGTTAGTGAATTAGAATTAGGAAGTATTATATTTTGTGTGACTAAGTTTCGATTTTATTTATTAGGAAATAAATTTTCCATTGAAACAGATAACCAATCACTGACATCGATATTGGACAATAAATTTGGAAATAGCAGAATTCACAGATGGGCATTGTTACTTCAAGAATATTCTTTTGATATTAAATATGTCACAGGGAAGTCAAATATTGTACCAGACTATCTAAGCAGAATGGATGGAGAAAATAAGAAGAACTTGCACAAATTAAACATAGGATTAAACATTTTGAGACAAACAGATGGTATATTTTCACTAGAAGAAATAAAGAAGGATCAGGGTGAACTAACAGAAAAGGAGAAGAGGGGATCTTTAAATAAAAATGGTATATATTATAAAATAGTTGGACAGAATGAATTATATCTAACAACAATGGAATTTGCAAAAAAGGTATTAAGGGAGATACACAAGCAGTATGGACATACTGGAATGCGAAGAACATGGTTGATTTGGAGAGAGAATTATATTTGCAAAATGGATATTCCAATAGCTAAGGATATAGTACAAACTTGTACTATATGTCAGCTGAGTAAGGACAAAAACTACCATAATGAAAACTTACCAAAATCTATTCGATCTGAAAAACCATTGGACTTAGTATCAGTGGATTTTATGTCGAACCTTATCACAAGCTTCCAGGGCAATAAACACATATTCGTCATAGTAGACATCTTCTCTAAATTCATTTATATTAGGCAGGCAGCTAAAACAAATACAAAAACAATATGTAATATAATGAATAACTATTTTAATGAAGTAGGCAGGCCAAAAAGATGTATATTAGATAATGCCACATATTTTAACAATAAACGTTTTAAAAATTTTATGCAAAAGAATGGAGTTATATTGACATTTACAAGTATACGGCATCCAGCATCAAACCCAACGGAACGATATATCAAGGAAATAATAAAGTACCTGAGAGTATTGACATCACACGAACATCGAAATTGGGAAAATAAATTAATGGATGTGGAATATTATATGAATAACGTACCAAATACCAGTACACAAGAAATTCCGATACAGATAATGAAGAATATAAAACCTGACAGACCATGGATATTAGAAAAGGAAAGTCAATATGATGAATTATTAGAAAAAGTTAATGTACAACTTAAAAGAGTTGCTGATCGATACATAAAACGAAGAAATAAAAAAATTAAAAGACCAACAACATTTAAAGAAGGAGATTGGGTAATAGAAAGATCTTTGCAAATAGCCGATAAAAAATTAAACCAATGTGCTAAGCTGAAACTACCATTTAATGGACCTTATATAGTAGAGAAGGCATATGAGAATAGCTATGTTTTAAGGAACCCATATAATAATCAATTGAGAGGGACAATACATGTGCAAAACTTGTATAAATTCAACAAGTAGCAGCATTTTAAAAATCATGTCATACAAATAATTAGTATCTGATAAGAAGATATAAGAAATTAATGAAATTGAATTTTTTTTTATATAAAATATTATTTAATTTAACCTATTCGAGTTCATATTAGATATAAATGGAGTTAAAAAGTAAAAATTACATTTTCAAAATACAAAAGAAAATCAATCAGACATATAATAATATTTTGAAAATGAAATTGGGGGAAATTGAAACCATCTAAAGTTGGTAAGTCCAATTGAAGGTTACAGAACTAAAAAAGGATATAGGTAATAAGTTTATTATTATGTTTTCGTTAGAGAATATTATAATAATTATTGATTTGGGACACACTATATAGTATAGAGTAAGTCTAACAACATTTAAAAATGGAAAAGGCAAAGATTTAGAGGCAATAGCAAATTTGATATATCAGAATTATCTTTATAAACCTATACAAAAAGTTTAAATTTTAATACAATGTTTGCATATAGTGTAAATAATCATTGTATCTAAACAAATAAATCCTTAATTTTAATTGGTGAAGTGATAGATAGTAGCCGCGAATAAACATGTGACATTATGTTTACAATGACAGAAATAAAACAAAGAGGTTTGTTGACGAAAAAAATGGAGAAACGGCGTGGTTGAAGGGGATGAAAGAAAAAAGACAGCAGGAGAAGTCATGAAATTTGATTCTCTTTAAAAAGTTGTAAATTAAAAAATGAAAAGTCAAAAATAAAAGCCGGATATTAATACAGTGAAGAAAACTAACCTGTGAGTGACATCCTATGTAATGTTAAACCAGAAAGTGGTAAGATATTTATCATATTTATTGACTGGAAATTATATCAATTGCTATACTTATTCCTACTAAAGAACATTTCATTTTCCACTGAAGTATATATAACATCTGTATGCAGATCTAATGTTACTTGTCCCATACAAAGACTTGGTGAACTTTATTTATATTATGAATCAGAATTAACCTACAAATGAATACTCATAAGTCGGCTGAATTTGCATTTATTTGTTAGTTGTATATTTAATAGTTTTAAAGGTTTTGTATAGTTAGATAGGATTATTGAATTTAGTATTAAAAAGGGAAGCTTACCTTACTTAATATTCCAAAGAACAGAATATTAATCCATATAGAAAAATAGATAACATAACCAACATTTAGGATTTAGAAACACATGTAGATATTGTTGATATTTCAACCAGTAGTAAGAGATAGAGAACCTACCAACGATGACGATCGTTGTCGAATGAAGCTGTAGAAATGTTTACTCGTAATACAGGGTCAGTACGATAAGTAATTCACTTAACACAAATAAATTTGAGAATAATAAAAACAGTATTTATTGAATATTTACAAATAACATCTAAATGGTAATTAATATTGAGTTGCAGAGGAATACTGATAATTTTGAGGTGAGGTTTATAAAGTTTAATTCATATTATGACAATTTGCATTTGATATATTAAAATCATTCACATAAAGAAAAATTTTATTTTAATTATAAATGTTACATTGAGTGAACCGCTACCTGAGAACAAGAATCTCAACCATAATTATAGCTAGCCGGATAAGAAAAATATAAAACATAATAAATATACAAGAAGATTCGTAAAAAAAAAGGAAGAAGGTAAAATTTAAACTTATATATTAAAACATAGAACATACAATAATAATAATATATATTATAATATAATTTTTATTTGAAATTATTTATTTAAAAACCTGGATTATGTTTGTTTATTATTTGTCTATGATTTGAATATACAATAGCTAGAGCTCAGGGTAAGTTTTTATATTTTATTATTAATTTGATGGTTTAATGGAGAGCATGAGAAATCTATACTCCCGTTGGGTTCTGGATTGAATTAAAAATATATGAAATTTGCACTTTATAAATATCCTATTAAAATCATCTTCTCCAAAAGCTGTGAATAAATTATGTGAAACACATCAATGCGACTCCTATGGTATCAAGCCTTTTCCTATATTTAGCAGCTGACATGCAAATAAAACAAGATGACTCAAAATTTAGTTACTATAATTACCAGCAGACATAAAATTGAAAAGCATTATAAACTGTGGAGAAAAACTTATATTAAACAAAATTATTACAACCTATATTACTTATACTGAATATTCTTATACATATAAAATTATTAACGTGAAATTTGGCCAAATTAGTGATTTATGTCTGAATTTAAAATGGTTAACCAGATAAATTATTTAAACACTGACCTGATCACAACACTGGGAAGTTTTTGTTCACTCTACTCCTGTGTTATCCCCTGGAATGAAGCTGGATATCCTTCCACTTGTAGAACAAACTCTATAGTTTGTACAGCAGGTAAGTTGATGTAATATTATTAAATCGTTATGTTAAACTTGGCTGGTAATGTTTTTATTACGTTTATCAATGTTTTGAAGTATTTAACACTATAATGTAATTACTTTCTTAAAATTCATATATAGCGTCCCCTCTCAAAGTTCAATTGCATGTATTTCTTACAAAATTACTAATATTTAACGATATTTTCTTCTTGAAATGTTTCTTAGGTTACAGTTTAACGTTTGCAATATGTTTTAACTTTAATTTCTAATAATTTCCAAAGATTTTAATTAAATTTTATAAAAATTGCTTACATGCGTCCATCTCCTTTAGCATCACCTCACCAACTCTTTTGTTCTCCAAATCAACAAACTAGTTGTTGCTAGCTCTCTTATTTTTAAACAAAACACTAACAACTTACTAGATATATCATAAACTGTTCTATTTAATGTTTAATACTTCATTTAATGTCTTTATCTTATTCCTATTGTTATTTACTGTTCATGTAAAATTTCAAAATAATTCATTACACCTATTTACATGTGAAATACTTCCAAAAATAAACCTTATATTTATAAACAATGATTGTATATATCCGACTCTAAATTCAAATATCATTAAATTTACAATCATTACCGTTTGAAAACCTTTTATAATGCCTTCCAATCAAATTCTTATTCATTATTCAATATTTATCTCATATAAACTTGGCCTATTATTTAATTCAGTTACCATATTTATTCAAATATCCTTATTGCTTCCCAAATACAGAAACATAAATAATTCTATGGTTGAATATATTTCTGCTATCATCATTCCGTGCTAACTGACATGAAGTTTATAATTGACACTTCTGTTATTTTCTTTAGATAAACATGGCAATTTTGTTTGTATATTGTTATCAAATATTCTGTTTAGTATTGTCTAATAATAATTTTATGTTCTTTTCAGATTCAATGCTGGATATTCCAAATGCTATATACAATTTATTCTTTATGCTGTTAACAAGAAAGTGAATTTATAATTCACTGAGGAAATGATTACAATTTATTAAAGATGTTGTTTACATTCTGGAATTTAAGGTAAATAATTTCAATATTACTTATGTATTTCTATAGTTATGCGGAATAATTGATATCATATGTGTTCGAGTCAATATGAGATATATATTTATCTCATATTATTACCATTAGCAAATATAATTCTATCTGTTTGAAGGAAGTAATCTCCACTTGTTACTTGACAAAGTTGCAAACTTCATATTTTCATGTCTTATTCTCTTTAATACTTCTTACGATAAGTTCAATATATATATATATATATATATATATATATATATATATATATATATACTAGTTTGTTATTATATTATATTTAAATTGTTTAGATATTTACTCATTTATTGTGTGATGTGGCTAGTTCAGTTGTTTATTTATAGTTTATTAATTTTATGTAATAATTATATTATTGGTTCGGTAGAGCATGAAACCCTGTTTCTCTTTGAGTACAGGCTTCCGTAGATATATTCCACTTATATAAAATAAAAGAAACACTTTACTTGTGAAAGAATTTAATTTTTTAAGAAAACTTTTAATTTAATATTTATAAACTGCAACGCCTATGGAGTACGAAATAATATTATTGATTTTTATATACCATCATGTGCGCATGCTTAACTCTAGTCATGTGGTTCAAAGCGACGCAAACGGAAACTTTACGATACGTAGCATCTGTAAGCTGATTAATAAACACAAAGTTTTCGTCGTTGAATATAGAGATATGGTTTTATATATAAAAGAATTTATGATGAAAATATACAAATACGAATTACAAATAGCTGTGGAAGAAATAGATTATAAGATTTATATACACATGGAAATATTACATGAAAATTTTATGAAGAATCTTCATTATGGTATTAGAAAATGGCGTAAGTACAAGCTTTATTTATATTGAATTAGGCCTTTTTAATTAATATTAAAGATTTGTTTAATTAATTATCTACATGAAGTTCGTTTTCTTTCTTTTTTAGATCGATCATTGTCACAAAGTTTGTTAATTTCATGAAATTATGCACTGAGTTGAGTTTTTTTATATTTCAACTCTTATTATTGGCCAATTATATTTTAAATGAGCACTGACCTGAAGTTCTGGACTTGGGATGAACACCTCTGGACCCAGGAATACTCCATCGAAGTTCCAACACTGATAATTAGGAGAAATATTGATTGTTCTCCCAGGAAAACTGGATATAACTGTTTGTAAGTATTTGTAGGATATTATTTAACAGTTATTCGTAAGTTTAGGCATGAGAATTGGGAATTTTCATGATGTTTCTGGAGCACTTTTACAAAAGCCTCTTCTTATTTCGACGCCGACTCCCAACTACCAACGCTTCCCTGCCGATTCTCAATTTTTTTCAACAAACATTTTGTTTGTTAGGTCACTATTTAAAAAAATTGTTTTTTCTTCATTGATTGAACTTTGTTCTATCACTGTTTTTAACCAATCACATGTTTTTTTTAGCAGTCGAATTATGTTAATATTTATTTTACATACAGAAAAGTTCTATACATGTACTAATGTAAATTCACTTGGCATTATAAGTTTTATTTATAGTTCCTTGAATTGTTATCAAATAAATACTTTATATTTGGTGATATACATAATTACCTTTTAATAGTCCAATATCTAGTTCTGTTTTTGACAATTTATTACTGTGACAGGTATATTTATTTATGAACACAAATTCTTTCATGTAACCTCTCTATATTCTTTGTTTTAAATAATATACATTAATTCTATACGGTCTTATAAAATTTTTCTCTAAATTCATTCACAAATTATTATTTATTGACTCTAAATTTACTCTACTTCGGTATAGATAATTTTTCTCTATATCATTATTAACTTATCTATGAAACTTATTTTCCTTATTCTCTTAAATATGTATATGCTTAATAACTTAACTATTTAAACTGATAATAATTATGAATTGACTATACAAAGATTTGTTTTATTTTAGATGAACAGCTGACTACACTATAGCAAATAATCATTCATCATCTTGGACAGCTTTACTTTTCTCCACTACATTTATTCCAATTTTATACAGTTATTAAGGTAATTTATTTATTTATTTTTGTTATAAACTAATTATTTAATATATCTTTCATTTATATGCATTTTATTATGAATGGTGTTTTCTTTTAATAATGTTTCCTTAAATTTCATCATTTCAATCTATTTTCATATAAGCAAAATATTCCTACACAACTGAATTCTTTTAATATATATGATATCTGGTTTAATATATATATATATATATATATATATACATATATATATATATATATATATATTATTGTGAAAAAATAATTCTACACACTGTATATATCTAACACGAGTTAATTATGATTTAAGATATTATCGAGTATAAAATTATTGAGGAAAAAACTATTCGGGAGTCAAACTTAAACTAAATTAAACTAAATCGAACTAAAGTAATTAATTTGGACTTTATAATGTACCTTGTACATATGTACGTGACACCGATATAAGAATTCAAACTATTAAAGAGAAAAGTTTATAAAAATAACATCACCTGTTACGAAATGAATGAGTCCACTCTTCGGGGTGAAATCGTCAAATGTTTGTGCATATCTTAAATTCCCATTAGATGCCATCGGACTATTTGGAAGCCCTGGAGGTGTTTCTTGTAATATACCCAAAAGTTGAAATTCCAAATAAAAATATTAGGGTTATAAAATTTTTGACATCTGTTTGAAATATGTGTCAGTTGAGTAGAGCAAGGCCAACAGCTAAAAATTTTAAGAATTAATAATATATATGATATAGATATGAATTGTTTGTTTAAAATTGTAAGAAATTATGTTTCATAATTAAAAAGTTAATATCTTAAAACATATAATGAAATCCATGAATAAAGAACTATGAGTAATTTTGATTGGTTAAAAATATTTTTATGATTTCAATAAACAGAGGGCTAAGGAAAAATAAGGTTTCTTGTTTAGAAAAAAGTGGTTGCTTAGGGAGAGAAGGGAAGGTTGTTGATTTTTGGAAAAAAGAAAGTAGTAGAGGGTTGGTGCTAAGAAAAGCCAAAAGAAACACATTATTTTTTTTTCATAATAATTATAAGACTTGTAAAATTTATAACAAATATTTAAAAGTGAATAGTGAAACTAATCTTCTAAAACGATTCCTGAACTAAATATTTGATATATACAGTGTAGATATCCTTTACATAATCCCAGAAGAAAATACTGAAAGACTTTTCAGTAATGAAGTGATACAAATGAACTGTGAATCCAGCTTCCCAAAAAGACTAGTGAAACTAACCTTATAAAACGATTCCTGAATTAAATATTCCATGTATACAGTGTAAATATCCTTTACACAATCCCAGAAGAAAATACTGAAAGGCTTTTCAGTAACGAATTGATTCAAATGAACTGTGAATCCAGCTTCCCAAGAAATTTTCCAGAACTTCCTAAAAGGCAAGAAAAATGAATATTCTTCTATAGAACATTAGTGGAAAACATAAGGTATTTCATAATTTTTTTTAAATGAAAACTTACTTGTTAATATAAAGGAACATTAGGTATTGAATTATATCCGATATTCTTATGTACATATCACAATCGTTCATTTTGTATATGTATTTGTTTTTGTTGAGTACAATTACCAACACAACTTAAACGCATAATAAGTTGCATACGTACATGTATAATTTCATTGGTATGAATTTTGTGTGAAAGACCATCATAGATAAGTTTTATTTTTCTTTATATATCGTATGCAAGGAAAAATAATGTATTTTTTGATTTTTTTTTACGAGATAAAAAATTCTTTTCTCTTAAATAAATAGAATCATATATCTGTGAATCTTGATTCAGTGTTTTCTTTTGTAAGTTGGCAATACTGTTTAGACAGCATTCACCACTGAAGGTTTCCTTGAGATAAAGTATACAAGACCGTACTACAGAGATTTATAAAAAAAAATATTTAATTTAAAGAATTTTTTTAATATCAAATATTTGGCGCATATAAAATAATAATAACAAGATTTATTATATATAAAAAAGCCCATGAACCCAGATCCTGAGTTCTCATATAGAAATTGATAATAAGAAGAGATAAAGGTAAGTGCACTGTGTGGCATTATTGTTGAACAAAATAATTTCTTAAATATACCGGGCAAATTGAATTAAAATTTTATTGATTTTGAAACACAAATACTATCCACAATAAAATGTCACTGCAACGTGTGGCAAATGAAATAGAATAAGAATAATTTATTGTGAATATGAAATAGAATAAGAATAATATAAACCACAATAAAATGTCGGCCCAACGTAGGGCAAATTAAAAAAAAAATATATTTATACAAATTTGAATATTAAAATTTCTCTCACCTATTCGCTTATACCATTAATATATTCACAATAATATATATATATATATATATATATATATATATATATATATATATATATATATATTATAGTGGATTTATATTAATGCTCAACTTGGGATATTATTGTGGATTAGATTTTAATCGTGAATTTAAATTGAATATGAAATGCAATGTTAATACTGAAATAATAATTTACTTTTGGCTAGCTAATTAATATGTTAATTAAAATATTTATATTATTATTGATTATATTTTCTCCTATTCATCCAGCTATTTTGAATCACGTAGTTTCATTTGATTTAAAATTTTACCTCAGATACTCCTATTTATCTACCACTTTTTCTCTCAGTAGGGTTCCTGGGCGTAGTTATAAAAAAATCAACATCACTACTCAATGGAAATTTATTTTATATATATGAAAAAACGAAACTTAAAAAATGGTTGCTCAAAAAGAAATACAGTCGACGCTTTATACATATTTCATTACAGAAAATTTGTTAGAAACCTTCCCTTTTTCTTTTGTTGAGATTATTTAGTTAAAATTGGATTCATATAATAATCAGATCTTTTGTGGATTCATATGAGCATTATATAAAAAATAAATGACAATCTTGTTTTAAAAATATACGAAATATCGTTATAACCATCAAATACAAAATGGATTTTATATATCTAAATTTCCACAACACACAACTATTATAAAACCTTTAAAACTATTCATTGTTTTGAGACGGCTATGCAGACTCATTAGCATAAATTTACATAATCGTTTGGGACGTTTATATTTCTCTGAAAGAGAAAACATCTGTTTTTTAAAAATATTCAAATATTGTAACTTTTTTTTGTTACTCTAAAAGGTATTATTGAAATATTTCGAACTATTTTAGTTGAAACCAAATCGTATAATGGAGTGGATAGCTTTGATTTTTCAATCTACTTTATTTAATTTTAAAATCATAACATATTATAAACTTTGTGCATGTGATAAACTGAAAATAGTTGTGCCTTGTTACTATATGTGGAAAGTTTTATATATATGATTAAAACATGCAACGCAAACTGAATAATACATGTATCTACAATTCTATTAGGTGAGTTTTTTCACATTTTTCTATTACCCAAAATTGTTTTATCAGGTGTTTATATTATAAATGATCATTTAATTATTATTGTTTTCACTACTCAAATTTTGGATCCAAAATAAATATTAATTAAACACACCACAGACCTTTTTCACAAGATGACGCCTTCAACGATGCCAATCCATGACGCTTTCCCGCTCAATGATGCAATTTCTTTTCTTAGTATTATCGGGTGATAATTCTATCACTCGGGTTTACTTTTTTTTAACACTAATTTTGTCGGTGCACTCATTTAGATTTTACTATTTGTTGGACCTTTCTACATTTCATATATAACACTTTTTACTTTGAAATTTTATGAAAAATGGATCACATTCGATTTACCTGTTGCTTCTTTTCTTACCAACGCTTGACTGTCCACTGCCGCGTTTTTTATCCGCCAGCTCTAATTTTTCTTGATGACCGGAAGCTCGTAATGTTCTAGAAAAGTCTTTTGATTATCGTTCAACTGTCACTTTGTTTTATTAACATTTTATTGTTTTCCTGACTTAAACTTCTTCTTCTTCCTGCTGTGTATAGGCATCATTGCCTGTTTTTCTTCACATCATTGCCTCTGCTCAGTCACCTGGGAGGTTGTCACTCCATCTTTTCCTAGGTCTTCCAAGGCTTCTTTGTCCTGCTGGTGATTTGTCCCTTCATATTTTCACAATTCGTTCTTCCGTCATGCGGTCAATGTGCTCATTCCATCTTATCTTTCTATCCAGTACCCAGTCATTGATGTTATCTATCCCGCATGTTCGTCTTATGTTTTCACTTCTTTCTCTATCCATTAGTGTTCTTCCCGCTATTCTTCGAACTATTTTCATTTCTGTAGTCTCCAGTATCCGTTTCGTTTTAGAGGTCTCAGGTCGGGTCTCTGCTGCATAGGATAATATGGGTCTGATTGCGGTCTTGTATATGCGGGATTTGGCTTCAGTTCGAATGTATTTATTTCGCCAGATTGTGTCATTTATGTATGCTGCTGCTCTTGAGGCTCTTGTAGCTTGGTTTCTCACTTCCGTCTCCACGTCCCCGTGTCCGGATATTTCGATTCCCAGATATTTAAATTTCATTTCCTGGTGTATTATTTTGTTATCCACCACAAGCTTATATCTGATCGGCGTCTTGGAAGTAACCATTGATTTTGTCTTTGCCGCTGATATTATCATATTGAACTTTTTTGCTATTTTGTTAAATTGGTACAGATCGTCCTCGTTCTCCGCCAACAGTACCGCATCGTCTGCATAGCACAGGATTTTGACCTCTTTATTTCCCATTTTGTATCCTCTTAGTTTGCGTACTTGTTTTATGATTTCATCCATCACTATGTTAAATAGGAGCGGGCTGAGAGAGTCATCTTGCCTAATGCCCCTATTTGCAGGTATCTGTTCAGTCAGGTCACCATTTATTTTTGCTTGAATCGTATTCTTTGAGTATATATTTTCGATTATTTTAATGACATTTTATGGTATCTGTCTATCATAGAGAAGGTGTATTATGTCTTTTAATTGTATACGATCGAAGGCCTTCTGCAAGTCAATTAAACACATGAAGACCGGTCGATTATATTCGATCGATTTTTCCGTTATTTGTCTTATGACAAATATTGCGTCCGTGCAGGATCTTCCCGATCTAAAACCCTGTTGTTCATCTGCTAGTGAGATACATCCATTTATTTCATTTGTTATTACCTTTATGGTTAATTTCAGCGTTGTGCATAGTAGATTTTTTCCTCTATAGTTCTCGGGAATTTTTTATCTCCATTTTTAAATAGCGGAATCGTGATGCTATTTCTCCACTCATCTGGTATTCTGTGTTGGGCAAATCTCTTTTTGATTAGGGTTGTTAGTTGTTGGTTTAGCTTCTCTCCTCCATATTTAAGTAATTCGTTGGCGATGTTATCCGGACCTGGGCTCTTTCTGTTTTTTAGTTTTTGGAGTGCTGTTTCTATATCTTCCTTTTTTATATTAGCCTCATCACTCATTACTATCTCTGGTGTATTTGGCTCGGTTTCGGTCTCTTCTTCCTTGTATAGCTCCTCTAAATATTTTACCCAGGTATCTCTTTCTACGTGTCTGGTTCTGATGAGTTCATTTGCTTCTGTTTTCTGATTTCTTATTAATCGCCAGATTTGTTTTTGTAACCCATAGAAGTCGCTTTCCATTCTTTTGGAGAAGGTTTCCCAGTAGTTGTCTTTCGTTTGTCTCACGAGTGTTTTTGTATCGTTACGGATTCTCTTGTATTCTTCATATGCTTCTGCCGTTTGTGACGACATGTAGTTTAAGTACGCTTTCTTTCTCTTTTTGCACTGTTCTTTGACCTTGTTGGAGAACCACGGTGTTTTGTTCGTTCCTTGTTTTTGCAGTCTTATAGTCCGAGTTCCAAGCGATTCACTTGCTGCTTTTATGATATTTTCTTTTAATCTCTTCCAATTGTTGTTAATGTCATCATTTTCTTCTATCGGGTTTTTATCGATTTTTCCTTTTAAACGTTTTGATATAGTTCTTTTGTGGTTGTGTCCCACATGAATTCGATGTTTATTTTTTCTGTGTGTGCTCTTGGTTCTCTATTCCTTCCCAGGTTAAGCTTCATTTTGATTTTTCCAAGAAGCAAACTTAAACTTGTTGCTATAGATTGTTTTTTATGCACTATAACCTTATCGTCATTCAATTATTCACTGAAATAGCATTTATCATTGTTTTTCTTATTAGTCAATTATATTGAAGCCTTCCGATTGGTCAATGCAAATATACAAATTTTTCACTTTCAACAACCTAAATATTTACATATTATATATGGATACAATTCATTTTTTATTTTCTTCTTAGTTACTTCATCGCTATACATAAATAGATCGGTAATCATTTATTTTTATTCTTAATATCTCATATCAATTGAATTTTACGTTGATATACCTGTCGTCAACTGTTATATTTCTATTTGTTTGACATTACCTACTAATTACAGTTTTCTACATTTTATTATATTTCCTATTAAAGTTTATAATTGAATATTTCATATAACATATCATATATATATATTTTTTCTAATTCTAAATTTTATTTATTTATCCATCATTCATAGTTCTGTTGATTTTTTATTCCTATTGCATGTATTCTTTAAATATAAACAGATCTTTTATGTGTCTAATGTTACGCGTGGCGTCACGTTATTTTATTGAGCGTCGTTGCTTGTTAAGTTCTGTCTAAGAGCGGGTCGATCAACAGAGACGGCTCTGTATCAGCTGACTGAAGTCATCCAGAGAACTATGCACAATAAAGAAATCGCAATGTGCGCATGTCTGGATATATCTGGGACCTTTGATGACACAACCCATGTGACTGTCAAGGAAGAACTAAAAAGGCGAGGAGAAAATGAAACCATTGTAAAATGGATGTATGAGTTGTTGACAACGAGGATAGCTGAGACACAGGCGGGAATCAAACCACCTCAGTTAAAGCCACTCGGGGGACACCTCAAGGGGGAGTGATATCTCTCCTTCTATGGAGCCTCGTAGTAGATGAGTTGCTCTATAGGCTAACGGAGCTTGGCTTCGAATTTATGGGCTACGCCGATGACATTGTTTTAATAGTCAGACGCAAGTTCGAGAGCACCTTGTGTGATTTATTACAAAAGGGCCTCAGAATCATTGAGCAATGGTGCTTGTCAGTGGGGCTAAACATTAACCCAAGCAAGACCATAATAATTCCATTTACCCGGAAAAGAACACTTCCAACCATGAAACCGAACTAAATTAAGGAAATGTTAGATCAAAATATCATAAGACACAGTAGTTATCCGTGGCGTTAGTGAATTTGGATTGTTCCAAAAAAATCCGACGCTTCCGGAAAGCAAAAATGGAGAGTTGTGGTAGATTATCGGAAGCTAAACGAAAAGATGATTCACTTTCTAACAAAACCGACCTACTCGATAAACTCAGAAGATGCCAATACTGTACCACTCTCGACCTGGCTAGTGGATTTCACCCTATCGAGATGGATGAAAGCGACATAGAAAAAACAGCTTTCAATACGGAAAATGGGCATTAAGAATATTTGCGTATGCCATTTGGGTAAAAAAATGCTCCCGCAACTTTTCAGCGAATTATGGATAACATATTACGTGGAATTCAAAATGAGAAATGTTTAGGGTACTTGGACGATATAATAATTTTCCCTACATCGTTACAAGAACACATAGAAAGGCTTAGATGCGTTTTCCAAAGACTTCGTGATTCTAATTTCAAGATACAACTTGATAAATCCGAGTTTTTGCGGAAAGTGGTCGCATACTTGGGTCACGTTTTAACACCTGAGGGTGTAAAACCCAACCCTGATAAAATAAAAGCAATCAAGCAATTTCCTATACCGAATAGTACTAAACAGATAAAAGGTTTACTAGGATATTATCGTAGGTTTATAAATAACTTTGCGAAAATCACCAAACCTCTCACAAAGTGATTAAAAAAGGAGTGAAGATTGAACATAATCAAGAATATTTAGACTGTTTTAATAAACCTGTAATTAACGAGCCGATACCACAGTATCCGGATTTCTCTAAACCTTTTGCTTTAATGACAGACGCTAGTAACGTTGCCTTGGGCGCGTAGAAATCCATACCAAAACAATGCCCGACGAAAAAGAAGATTTAGGGACGAACAAAACACCGTGGTTCTCCAACAAGGTCAAAGAACAGTGCAAAAAGAAAAAGAAAGCGTACTTAAACTACATGTCGTCACAAACGGCAGAAGCATATGAAGAATACAAGAGAATCCGTAACGAACACTCGTGAGACAAACGAAAGACAACTACTGGAAAACCTTCTCCAAAAGAATGGAAAGCGACTTCTAAGGGTTACAAAAACAAATCTGGCGATTAATAAGAAATCAGAAAACAGAAGCAAATGAACTCATCAGAACCAGACACGTAGAAAGAGATACCTGGGTAAAATATTTAGAGGAACTATACAAGGAAGAAGAGACCGAAACCGAGCCAAATACACCAGAGATAGTAATGAGTGATGAGGCTAATATAAAAAAGGAAGATATAGAAACAGCACTCCAAAAACTAAAAAACAGAAAGAGCCCAGGTCCGGATAACATCGCCAACGAATTACTTAAATATGGAGGAGAGAAGCTAAACCAACAACTAACAACCCTAATCAAAAAGAGATTTGCCCAACACAGAATACCAGATGAGTGGAGAAATAGCATCACGATTCCACTATTTAAAAATGGAGATAAAAAATGCCCGAGAACTATATAGGAATAAATCTACTATGCACAACGCTGAAATTAACCACAAAGGTAATAACAAATAAAATAAATGAATGTATCTCACCAGCAGATGAACAACAGGATTTTAGATCGGGAAGATCCTGCACGGACGCAATATTTGTCATAAGACAAATAACGGAAAAATCGATCGAATATAATCGACCGGTCTTCATGTGTTTAATTGACTTGCAGAAGGCCTTCGATCGTATACAATTAAAAGACATAATACACCTTCTCTATGATAGACAGATACCATAAAATGTCATTAAAATAATCGAAAATATATACTCAAAGAATACGATTCAAGCAAAAATAAATGGTGACCTGACTGAACAGATACCTGCAAATAGGGGCATTAGGCAAGATGACTCTCTCAGCCCGCTCCTATTTAACATAGTGATGGATGAAATCATAAAACAAGTACGCAAACTAAGAGGATACAAAATGGGAAATAAAGAGGTCAAAATCCTGTGCTATGCAGACGATGCGGTACTGTTGGCGGAGAACGAGGACGATCTGTACCAATTTAACAAAATAGCAAAAAAGTTCAATATGATAATATCAGCGGCAAAGACAAAATCAATGGTTACTTCCAAGACGCCGATCAGATATAAGCTTGTGGTGGATAACAAAATAATACACCAGGAAATGAAATTTAAATATCTGGGAATCGAAATATCCGGACACGGGGACGTGGAGACGGAAGTAAGAAACCAAGCTACAAGAGCCTCAAGAGCAGCAGCATACCTAAATGACACAATCTGGCGAAATAAATACATTCGAACTGAAGCCAAATCCCGCATATACAAGACCGCAATCAGACCTATATTATCCTATGCAGCAGAGACCCGACCTGAGACCTCTAAAACGAAACGGATACTGGAGACTACAGAAATGAAAATAGTTCGAAGAATAGCGGGAAGAACACTAATGGATAGAGAAAGAAGTGAAAACATAAGACGAACATGCGGGATAGATAACATCAATGACTGGGTACTGGATAGAAAGATAAGATGGAATGAGCACATTGACCGCATGACGGAAGAACGAATTGTGAAAATATGAAGGGACAAATCACCAGCAGGACAAAGAAGCCTTGGAAGACCTAGGAAAAGATGGAGTGACAACCTCCCAGGTGACTGAGCAGAGGCAATGATGTGAAGAAAAACAGGCAATGATGCCTATACACAGCAGGAAGAAGAAGAAGTTTAAGTCAGGAAAACAATAAAATGTTAATAAAACAAAGTGACAGTTGAACGATAATCAAAAGACTTTTCTAGAACATTACGAGCTTCCGGTCATCAACAAAAATTAGAGCTGGCGGATAAAAAACGCGGCAGTGGACAGTCAAGCGTTGGTAAGAAAAGAAGCAACAGGTAAATCGAATGTGATCCATTTTTCATAAAATTTTAAAGTAAAAAGTGTTATATATGAAATATAAAAAGGTCCAACAAATAGTAAAATCTAAATGAGTGCACCGACAAAATTAGTGTTAAAAAAAATAAACGCGAGTGATAGAATTATCACCCGATAATACTAAGAAAAGAAATTGCATCATTGAGCGGGAAAGCGTCATGGATTGGCATTGTTGAAGGCGTCATCTTGTGAAAAAGGTCTGTGGTGTGTTTAATTGATATTTATTTTGGATCCAAAATTTGAGTAGTGAAAACAATAATAATTAAATGATCATTAGTGTTTTTAAATGAAACTCAAGGTCTCTAGTTAATTCCACAATATAATACAAGTTATTGAAAATTCTAAAAAATTGACAATTTTTTAGAATTTTCCTTAACTTGTATTATATTGTGGAATTAACTAGAGACCTTGAGTTTCATTTAAAAACACTAATATGAGCATATTCCACTAAGTAAGGGTCGAGACAGTCAATTTAATTAAATGATCATTTATAATATAAACACCTGATAAAACAATTTTGAGTCATAGAAAAATGTAAAAAAAACTCACCTAATAGAATTGTAGATACATGTATTATTCAGTTTGCGTTGCATGTTTTAATCATATATATACTTTCCACATATAGTAACACGGCACAACTATTTTCAGTTTATCACATGCACAAAGTTTATAATATGTTATGATTTTAAGATTAAATAAAGTAGATTGAAAAATCAAAGCTATCCACTCCATTACACGATTTGGTTTCAACTAAAATAGTTCGAAATATTTCAATAATACCTTTTAGAGTAACAAAAAAAGTTACAATATTTGAATATTTTTAAAAAACAGATGTTTTCTCTTTCAGGGAAATATAAACGTCCCAAACGATTATGTAAATTTATGCTAATGAGTCTGCATAGCCGTCTCAAAACAATGAATAGTTTTAAAGGTTTTATAATAGTTGTGTGTTGTGGAAATTTAGATATATAAAATCCATTTTGTATTTGATGGTTATAAGGATATTTCGTATATTTTTAAAACAAGATAATCATTTATTTTTTATATAATGCTCATATGAATCCACAAAAGATCTGATCATTATATGAATCCAATCTCAACAGAAGAAAAAGGGAAGGTTTCTAACAAATTTTCTGTAATGAAATATGTCGACTGTATTTCTTTTTGAGCAACCATTTTTTTAAGTTTCGGTTTTTCATATATATAAAATAAATTTTCATTGAGTAGTGATGTTGATTTTTTTATAACTACGCCCAGGAACCCTACTGAGAGAAAGAGTGGTAGATAAATAGGAGTAGCTGAGGTAAAATTTTAAATCAAATGAAAATACGTGATTCAAAATAGCTGGATGAATAGGAGAAAATATAATCAATAATAATATAAATATTTTAATTAACATATTAATTAGCTAGCTAAAAGTAAATTATTATTTCAGTATTAACATTGCATTTCATATTCAATTTAAATTCACAATTAAAATCTAATCCACAATAATATCCCAAGTTGAGCATTAATATAAATCCACTATATATATATATATATATATATATATATATATATATATATATATATATATATTATTATTATTAATGTATGTTCTATGTTTTAATGTATAATTTTAAATTTTACCTCCTTCCTTTTTTTTACGAATCTCCTTGTATATTTATTACGTTTTATATTTTTCTTATCTGGCTAGCTATAATTATGGTTGAGATTCTTGTTCTCAGGTAGCGGTTCCCTCAATGTAACATTTATCATTAAAATAAAAAATTTTGTGTGAATGATTTTAATATATCAAATGCAAATTGTCATAATATAAATTAAACTTTATAAACCTCACCTCAAAGTTATCAGTATTCCTCTGCAACTAAATATTAATTACCATTTAGATGCTATTTGTAAATATTCAATAAATACTACTTTTATTATTCTCAAATTTATTTGTGTTAAGTGAATTACTTATCGTACTGACCCTGTATTACGAGTAAACATTTCTACAGCTCCATTCGACAACGATCGTTATCGTTGGTAGCTTCTCTCTCTCTCTTACTACTGATTGGAATATCAACAATATCTACATGTGTTTCTAAATCCTAAATGTTGGTTATGTTATCTATATGGATTAATATTGTGTTCTTTGGAATATTAAATAAGGTAAGCTTCCCTTTTTAATACTAAATTCAACAATCCTAACTAACTATACAAAACCCTTAAAACTATTAAATATACAACTAACAAATAAATGCAAATTCAGCCGACTTATGAGTGTTCATTTGTAGGTTAATTCTGATTCATAATATAAATACATTTCACCAAGTCTTTGTATGGGACAAATAACATTAGATCTGCCTACAGATGTTATATACACTTCAGTGGAAAATGAAATGTTTCTTTCTTTAGTAGGAATAAGTATAGCAATTGATATAATTTCCAGTCAATAAATATGATAAATATCTTACCACTTTCTGGTTTAAAATTACATAGGATGTCACTCACAGGTTAGTTTTCTTCACTATATTAATATCCGGCTTTTATTTTTGACTTTTCATTTTTTAATTTACAACTTCTTAAAAAGAATCAAATTTCATGACTTCTGCTGTTTTTTCATCTCATCTTCCCCAACAACGCCGTTTTTCAATTTTTTTGTCAACAAACATTTTTGTTTTATTTCTGTCATTGTAAAGACAATGTCACATGTTTATTCGCGGCTACTATCTATCACTTCACCAATTAAAATTAAGGATTTATTTGTTTAGATACAAAGATTATTTACACTATATGCAAACAGTGTATTAAAATTTAAACTATTTGTATAGGTTTATAAAGATAATTCTGATATATCTAATTTGCTATTGCTTCTAAATCTTTGCCTTCTCCATTTTTAAATATTGTTAGACTTACTCTATACTATATAGTGTGTCCCAAAATCAATAATTATTATAATATTCTCTAACGAAAACATAATAATAAACTTATTACCTATATCCTTTTTTAGTTATGTAACCTTCAATTGGACTTACCAACTTTAGATGGTTTCAATTTCCCCCAATTTCATTTTCAAAATATTATTATATGTCTGATTGATTTTTTTTTATATTTTGAAAATGTAATTTTTACTTTTTAACTCCATTTATATCTAATATGAACTCGAATAGGTTAAATTAAATAATATTTTATAAAAAATTCAATTTCATTAATTTCTTATATCTTCTTATCAGATACTAATTATTTGTATGACATGATTTTTAAAATGCTGCTACTTGTTGAATTTATACAAGTTTTGCACATGTATTGTCCCTCTCAATTGATTATTATATGGGTTCTTTAAAACATAGCTATTCTCATATGCCTTGTCTACTATATAAGGTCCATTAAATGGTAGTTTCAGCTTAGCACATTGGTTTAATTTTTTATCGGCTATTTGCAAAGATCTTTCTATTACCCAATCTCCTTCTTTAAATGTTGTTGGTCTTTTAATTTTTTTATTTCTTCGTTTTATGTATCGATCAGCAACTATTTTAAGTTGTACATTAACTTTTTCTAATAATTCATCATATTGACTTTCCTTTTCTAATATCCATGGTCTGTCAGGTTTTATATTCTTCATTATCTGTATCGGAATTCCTTGTGTACTGGTATTTGGTACGTTATTCATATAATATTCCACATCCATTAATTTATTTTCCCAATTTCGATGTTCGTGTGATGTCTATACTCTCAGGTACTTTATTATTTCCTTGATATATCGTTCCGTTGGGTTTGATGCTGGATGCCATATACTTGTAAATGTCAATATAACTCCATTCTTTTGCATAAAATTTTTAAAACGTTTATTGTTAAAATATGTGGCATTATCTAATATACATCTTTTTGGCCTGCCTACTTCATTAAAATAGTTATTCATTATATTACATATTGTTTTTGTATTTGTTTTAGCTGCCTGCCTAATATAAATGAATTTAGAGAAGATGTCTACTATGACGAATATGTGTTTATTGCCCTAGAAACTTGTGATAAGGTTCGACAAAAAATCCACTGATACCAAGTCCAATGGTTTTTCGGATCGAATAGATTTTGGTAAGTTTTCATTATGGTAGTTTTTGTCCTTACTCAGCTGACATATAGTACAAGTTTGTACTATATCCTTAGCTATTGGAATATCCTTTTTGCAAATATGATTCTCTCTCCAAATCAACCATGTTCTTCGTATTCCAGTATGTCCATACTGCTTGTGTATCTCCCTTAATACCTTTTTTGCAAATTCCATTGTTGTTAGATATAATTCATTCTGTCCAACTATTTTATAATATATACCATTTTTATTTGATGATCCCCTCTTCTCCTTTTCTGTTAGTTCACCCTGATCCTTCTTTATTTCTTCTAGTGAAAATATACCATCTGTTTGTCTCAAAATGTTTAATCCTATGTTTAATTTATGCAAGTTCTTCTTATTTTCTCCATCCATTCTGCTTAGATAGTCTGGTACAATATTTGACTTCCCTGTGACATATTTAATATCAAAAGAATATTCTTGAAGTAACAATGCCCATCTGTGAATTCTGCTATTTCCAAATTTATTGTCCAATATCGATGTCAGTGATTGGTTATCTGTTTCAATTGAAAATTTATTTCCTAATAAATAAAATCGAAATTTAGTCACACAAAATATATTACTTCCTAATTCTAATTCACTAACACTGTAATTTTTCTCGTGCTTTTTAGTGGTTCTTGAAATAAAGCTAATCGGGATTTCTTTATCTTCTTGTCTTTGAATAAGAACTCCTGCATATCTTTTGATAGATGCGTCTGTTTTCAGTATAAATGGTAATTTATAATCGGGATAATAGATTTTTAATTTAGACTCGAAAATATATTCGATCTTATTGAATGAATTTTCTCTTTCTTCATTCCATTTCCATGGTACTCCTTTCTTTAATAGTTCCATCAATGGTAGTTCCATTTCTGTGATATTTGGCACTAATCGTTTGAAGTAATTGATAGTTCCTGAAAACCCTCGCAGCATTTTTAAATTGTATGGTGTTTTAAATTCCCTAATTAATTTTATTCTATCTGGATCCATATCTATTCCAGTCTCATCAATTTTGTATCCTAAATAAATAATATTCGTTTTAAAAAACTGACATTTGTCTTTGTTTAATTTCAGACCAGCTTCGTCAAGACTTTCCAGTGCAATCTTCAAATGTCTTCGGTGCTCCTCCTCATTATTGGAAAATATCAGGATATCATCAATATAATGTAGGATAAAATCTTCGTATTTATTTAAAACTTGATGTAAAGCTCTTACTAAAGCTGAACAAGCTCCTTGTATACCAAATGGTACTACGCAGAATCGATACACAACTCCATCTACTGAGAATCCTGTATAGTCTCTTGAATCTATGTGCAATGGTATCAGCCAAAAACTATGTACTAAATCTAACTTTGAAAACATCTTTGCATTTGTTATCCTTCCCAAAATTCCATCGACTGACATAGGTGCCTCGTATGCAGGTACTGTGTACTTATTAATGGTTTTAGCGTCTAGACATATCCTTATATCATTATTCTTCTTCTGTACAACTACTAGTGGATTTATGTACGGTGTATTGCTTCATTCTATTATCCCATCTCTTTGTAATATCTCCAACTCTTTCTTCACTCTATCTTTTAATTTGTAAGGTACTGGATACGATTTTGATTTAAAATTTTCTATATGCTTTACCTCCATCCTATGCTCATATTTCTTAGCCACTCTTGTTTCTCTCGACATTAATCTCTCATACCTCCTTAACAATTCTTTCACAAATTCATAATGTTCTTCATTACAATCTATCACATTATCACTCTTTTCTGCAACGTCTACTTCTTCTTTATTTTCATACTTCAATTTTTCATCTTTTTATTTCAACTTTTCATTTTTAACATGACTTATCTTCTTCATCTTCTCCTCTACTTCCTCTATCATATTCAATCGTACCCATTTTCCATTTAACCGAATTTTCTTTTCTTCATAATTTACTATTGCTTCATATTTTTCCAGTACATCGTTTCCTATTATTATACTTGTTTCTAGGTTTGGAACAGCTAGTAGTTGACAATTAAGTATTGCTTCTTCCACTTGTAAATTTATATCATACAATTTGTTTACCTCACACAGTTTTCGATTATTTATACCTGTTAACATTACCTTAGGAATTTTTATTTCTCTTTCTTCTAAGTTATTATTTTCATTTATTAATTTTGAATCAATTAAAGATGCTTCGCTTCCTGTATCAATTAAAATTTGAAATGTTTTATCATTAATTTTTCCCTCAATATACAATAAACCATATAAATTTTCTTTCTCTAATTTCTCATTTAAATTTATGAATTCTTTGGGGTGACATAATGCAAAACTTTGATATAGAAAGCAACATTTTAATAATCCTGTCCGTCATTTGTATGTTCGTCTTGTTTGTGCCTGTCCCTGTCTATATGTTGTACTTGTTCGACAATAATTTCCTGTCTGTTATCGTTCCTAATTTCTCTATCAACACTACCTCCTCTTGTATAACTATGTTGATCGTTTCTTCCTGAATGTCGATCTTCTCTTTCTAGACTTCTAGATATGTTTCTTTCTCTTCCATACCTTATGTAGTTTATCTGTCTTCTATTATTATTGTAGTTATTATTTTGTCTTTTATTTACATTGTTAGTTTGATTAAATCGTTCGTCTCTATTTCCGTTGTTGTGAGTGTTATTATTATTATTTCTTCTTTCTTGGTTATATTCATATCTGTCATTATTATAATAATTATTGTTGTAACTATAATTCCTCCAATTAGTTCTGCTATTTTCATTTCTCTGATTATTGTAATTGTTATTTCTTCTTGTAGGTTCATTTTGATTTATGTTCCTATTTCTCCTATAATTATTATTTAAATTTCTATCATTCCAATCATTTTGTCTTACTCCATTCTGTTGAGCTTCATTCAGGTTTCTTTCTCCTCTTCTCTCAATTCTTTGCAAATATCGACATAAACAGTCTATTGTTTTAATATTTTGAATAGCAATGGTCTCTCTTATTTATTCCTTGAAGTGTCTGGACATATACAACACAATCTCTTCTTCCTGAAGTCGCGGATTCAAATGGATTACCATAGCATACATTTGCAAAACATAGGTATTCAGTGAATTACCTCTATTTTCTTCATATCTGCCAAAATATAATCTTTCTCTTATTTTAGATTGTACATTATTTCCCCAAAAATAGTCAATAAATTTTCTTGCAAATTGATCTAAGTCTTGTATATTCTCTTCTTTGGTTGTAAACCAAACCAATGCATGGTGTTCTAAATGTTCTCGTATAATTTCTCTTAATTCCTCTACTTCATATTCATTTCTCAATTTATTCCTCAGCATTTTGATAAAGGTTACAGGGTGTATTTTCTTAAAATCTCCATCAAATTTTATATTGTTATTACTTCCACAATTAATTATTCTTGTTTCCCCCGTTATTCTTCTCAATTCTCTTCTTATTCTTCTTTTTTTCTCTTCTTGGTCGTCTTCCAATTTTTTTAAATTATCCTCCATTTCTTCCAGTTTTCGTTTATATTCATTTCTCTCGTTTCTGTTGCTACTTTCTTCTAACTGTATTTCTTGAATTATTCTATTTTCCATTTGCTCAATTTTTTCTTTATTTTTTTCAATTCTTTCACCATAACCTTGAAACTTTAGTTCAGTGTTCATTTCCAATCTGTCAAATTTTCCTTTTATTTCATCTTCTATACCTTCCATTACTTCCCCCATTTGTCCTAATTTCTCATCGATCTTGTTCTCCATTTTTCTTTTATATCCATCTCTATTTTGTACCAATTCTTTTTTAACTGTTCAAATTTTTCTTCTAGATTTATTCTTACGTTTCTTTCTAATTCTGCCATTCCATTTTGTATTTCTTCTATATTTTTGTGCAAATCTGCGTTACCATCTTCTAATTTTCTATTTAATTCTGCATTACCAGCTTCTAATTTTCTATTTAATTCTGCATTACCAGCATCTAATTTTCTATTTAATTCTGCATTTCCTTCGTTTACACTAATCATTAGGCTTCTTATCAAATTATGTAGGCTTTCCATCTCCTTTTCTTTTTCTTGTCCTGGTTGTTGTTGTAGCGGTATCTCCATTCCAATGTCTTCTGTGGTTGATGTAGATTGTTCTTCGTTTCCCTTCTTTGTATTGTCTTTTTTATTCCTTGTATTTGGCATTATTGTATGTTTTGCTCTTGTCAAATTGTCTTTATTCTTTTGTTTTTTAATTTATATTTTCTACGTTTATGTCTTAATGAATAGAATTATTTTAATATCTAATTTATAGTTTATCTGATTCGGTGAGTCCAATTGCATTTTCAGAGCTAAATTTGTTAGGAGCCAAATTATTTTTAGAGCCTTACGTTGGGGTCGTTATTTTATTATATATTTATTAATTTAATAAAAGCCCCACGTTGGGCGCCATTTTATTATTAATGTTTATTCTATGTTTTAATGTATAATTTTAAATTTTACCTCCTTCCTTTTTTTTACGAATCTCCTTGTATATTTATTATGTTTTATATTTCTCTTATCCGGCTAGCTATAATTATGGTTGAGATTCTTGTTCTCAGGTAGCGGTTCCCTCAATGTAACATTTATCATTAAAATAAAAAATATTGTATGAATGATTTTAATATTTCAAATGCAAATTGTCATAATATAAATTGAACTTTATAAACCTCACCTCAAAATTATCAGTATCCCTCTGCAACTCAATATTAATTACCATTTAGATGTAATTTGTAAATATTCAATAAATACTATTTTTATTATTCTCAAATTTATTTGTGTTAAGTGAATTACTTATCGTACTGACCCTGTATTACGAGTAAACATTTCTACAGCTCCATTCGACAACGATCGTGATCGTTGGTAGCTTCTCTCTCTCTTACTACTGATTGGAATATCAACAATAACTACATGTGTTTCTAAATCCTAAATGTTGGTTATGTTATCTATTTTTCTATATGGATTAATATGTTCTTTGGAATATTAAATAAGGTAAGCTTCCCTTTTTAATACTAAATTCAACAATCCTAACTAACTATACAAAACCCTTAAAACTATTAAATATACAACTAACAAATAAATGCAAATTCAGCCGACTTATGAGTGTTCATTTGTAGGTTAATTCTGATTCATAATATAAATAAGTTTCACAAAGTCTTTGTATGGGACAAATAACATTAGATCTGCATACAGATGTTATATACACTTCAGTGGAAAATGAAATGTTTCTTTCTTTAGTAGGAATGCGTATAGCAATTGTTATAATTTCCAGTCAATAAATATGATAAATATCTTACCACTTTCTGGTTTAAAATTACATAGGATGTCACTCACAGGTTAGTTTTCTTCACTATATTAATATCCGGCTTTTATTTTTGACTTTTCATTTTTTAATTTACAACTTATTAAAAAGAATCAAATTTCATGACTTCTGCTGTTTTTTCATCTCATCTTCCCCAACAACGCCGTTTTTCAATTTTTTTGTCAACAAACATTTTTGTTTTATTTCTGTCATTGTAAAGATAATGTCACATGTTTATTCGCGGCTACTATCTATCACTTCACCAATTAAAATTAAGGATTTATTTGTTTAGATACAAAGATTATTTACACCATATGCAAACAGTGTATTAAAATTTAAACTATTTGTATAGGTTTATAAAGATAATTCTGATATATCTAATTTGCTATTGCTTCTAAATCTTTGCCTTCTCCATTTTTAAATATTGTTAGACTTACTCTATACTATATAGTGTGTCCCAAAATCAATATTTATTATAATATTCTCTAACGAAAACATAATAAACTTATTACCTATATCCTTTTTTAGTTATGTAACCTTCAATTGGACTTACCAACTTTAAATGGTTTCAATATATATATATATATATATATATATATATATATATATATATATATATATATATATATATATGTATATATATATATATATTTATATTGAACCAGATATCATATATATTAAAAGAATTCAGTTGTGTAGGAATATTTTGCTTATATGAAAATAGATTGAAATGATGAAATTTAAGGAATCATTATAAAAAGAAAACACCATTCATAATAAAATACATATAAATGAAAGATATATTAAATAATTAGTTTATAACAAAAATAAATAAAGAAATTACCTTAATAACTGTATAAAATTAGAAACTGCCTAATAAATGTAGTGGAGAAAAGTAAAGCTGTCCAAGATGATGAATGATTATTTGCTATAGTGTAGTCAACTGTTCATCTAAAATAAAACAAATCTTTGTATAGTCAATTCATAATTATTATCAGTTTAAATAGTTAAGTTATTAAGCATATACATATTTAAGAGAATAAGGAAAATAAGTTTCTTAGATAAGTTAATAATGATATAGAGAAAAATTATCTATAGCGAAGTAGAGTAAATTTAGAGTCAATAAATAATAATTTGTGAATGAATTTAAAGAAATGTTTGATAAGACCGTATAGAATTAATGTATATAATTTAAAACAAAGAATATAGAGAGGTTACATGAAAGAATTTATGTTCATAAATAAATATAACTGTCACAGTGATAAATTGTCAAAAACCAAACTAGATATTGGACTATTAAAAGGTCATTATGTATATCACCAAATATAAAGTATTTATTTGATAACAATTCAAGGAACTTTAAATAAAACTTATAATGCCAAATGAATTTACATTAGTACATGTATAAAACTTTTCTGTATGTGAAATAAATATTAACATAATTCTACTGCTAAAAAACATGTGATTGGTTAAAAACAGTGACAGAACAAAGTTCAATCAATGAAGAAAAAACATTTTTTTTAAATAGTGACCTAACAAACAAAATGTTTGTTGAAAAAAATTGAGAATCGGCAGGGAAGCGTTGGTAGTTGGGAGTCGGCGTCGAAATAAGAAGAGGCTTATGTAAAGGTGCTCCAAAAATATCATGAAAATTCCCAATTCTCATGCCTAAACTTACGAATAACTGTTAAATAATATCCTACAAATACTTACAAACAGTTATATCCAGTTTTCCTGGGAGAACAATCAATATTTCTCCTAATTATCAGGGTTGGAACTTCGATGGAGTATTCCTGGGTCCAGATGTGGTCATCCCAAGTCCAGAACTTCAGGTCAGTGCTCATTTAAAATATTATTGGCCAATAACAAGAGTTGAAATATAAAAAAAACTGGACTCAGTGCATAATTTCATGAAATTAACAAACTTTGTGACAATGATCGATCTAAAAAAGAAAGAAAACGAACTTCATGTAGATAATTAATTAAACAAATCTTTAATATTAATTAAAAAGGCCTAATTCAATATAAATAAAGCTTGTACTTACGCCATTTTCTAATACCATAATGAAGATTCTTCATAAAATTTTCATGTAATATTTCCATGTGTATATAAATCTTATAATCTATTTCTTCCACAGCTATTTGTAATTGGTATTTGTATATTTTCATCATAAATTCTTTTATATATAAAACCATATCTCTATATTCAACGACGAAAACTTTGTGTTTATCAATCAGCTTACAGATGCTACGTATCGTAAAGTTTCCGTTTGCGTCGCTTTGAACCACATGACTAGAGTTAAGCATGCGCACATGATGGTATATTAAAATCAATAATATTATTTCGTACTCCATAGGCGTCGCAGTTTATAAATATTAAATTAAAAGTTTTCTTAAAAAATAAAATTCCTTTACAAGTAAAGTGTTTATTTTATTTTATATAAGTGGAATATATCTACGGAAGCCTGTACTCAAAGAGAAACAGGGTTTCATGCTCTACCGAACCAATAATATAATTATTACATAAAATTAATAAACTATAAATAAACAACTGAGCTAGCAACATCACACAATAAATAAATAAGTAAATATCTAAACAATTTAAATATAATTTAATAACAAACTAGTATAATATATATATATATATATATATTGAACTTATCGTAAGAAGTATTAAAGAGAATAAGACATGAATATATGAAGTTTGCAACTTTGTCAAGTAACAAGTGGAGATTACTTCCTTCAAACAGATAGAATTATCTTTGCTAATGGTGATAATATGAGAGAAATATATATCTCATATTGACTCGAACACCTATGATATCAATTATTCCGCATAACTATAGAAATACATAAGTAATATTGAAATTATTTACCTTAAATTCCAGAATGTAAACAACATCTTTAATAAATTTTAATCATTTCCTCAGTAAATTATAAATTCCCTTTCTTGTTAACAGCATAAATAATAAATTGTATATAGCATTTGGAATATCCAGCATTGAATCTGAAAAGATCATAAAAGTATTATTAGACAATACTAAACAGAATATTTGATAACAATATACAAACAAAACTGTCAATTATAAACTTCATGTCGGTTAGCACGGAATGATGATAGCAGAAATATATTCAACCATAGAATTATTTATGTTTCTGTATTTGGAAAGCAATAAGGATATTTGAAAAAATATGGTAACTGAATTAAATAATAGGCCAAGTTTATATGAGATAAATATTGAATAATGAATAAGAATTTAATTGGAAGGCATTATAAAAGGTTTTCAAACGGTAATGATTTAAAGTCGGATATATACAATCATTGTTTATAAATATAAGGTATATTTTTGGAAGTATTTCACATGTAAATAGGTGTAATGAATTATTTTGAAATTTTACATGAACAGTAAATAACAATAGGAGTAAGATAAAGACATTAAATGAAGTATTAAACATTAAATAGAACAGTTTATGATATATCTAGTAAGTTGTTAGTGTTTTGTTTAAAAATAAGAAAGCTAGCAACAACTAGTTTGTTGATTTAGAGAACAAAAGAGTTGGCGAGGTGATGCTAAAGGAGATGGACGCATTTAAGCTATTTTTATAAAACTTTATTAAAATCTTTGGAAATTATTAGAAATTAAAGTTAAAACATATTGCAAACGTTAAATTATAACCTAAGAAACATTTCAAGAAGAAAATGTCGTTAAATATTAGTAATTTTGTAAGAAATACATGCAATTGAACTTTGAGAGGGGACGCTATATATGAATTTCAAGAAAGTAATTACATTATAGTGTTAAATACTTCAAAACATTGATAATCGTAATAAAAACATTACGAGCCAAGTTTAACAAAACGATTTATTAATATTATCAACTTACCTGCTGTACAAACTATAGAGTTTGTTCTACAAGTGGAAGGATATCCAGCTTCATTCCAGGGGATAACACAGGAGTAGAGTGAACAAAAACTTCCCAGTGTTGTGATCAGGTCAGTTTTTAAATAATTTATCTGGTTAACCATTTTAAATTCAGACATAAATCACTAATTTGGCCAAATTTCACGTTAATAATTTTATATGTATAAGAAAATTCAGTATAAGTAATATAGGTTGTAATAATTTTGTTTAATATAAGTTTTTTTTCACAGTTTATAATGCTTTTCAATTTTATGTCTGCTGGTAATTATAGTACCTAAATTTTGAGTCATCTTGTTTTATTTGCATGTCAGCTGCTAAATATAGGAAAAGGCTTGATACCATAGGAGTCGCATTGATGTGTTTCACATAATTTATTCACAGCTTTTGGAGGAGATGATTTTAATAGGATATTTATAAAGTGAAAATTTCATATATTTTTAATTCAATCCAGAACCCAACGGGAGTATAGATTTCTCATGCTCTCCATTAAACCATCAAATTAATAATAAAATATAAAAACTTACCCTGAGCTCTAGCTATTGTATATTCAAATCATAGACAAATAATAAACAAACATAATCCAGGTTTTGAAATAAATAATTTAAAATAAAAATTATATTATAATATATATATATATATATATATATATATATATATATAAGTAACTAAAAATTTAAAACTATCCCTTCAATCACATCTTCACATGACCGAATACCGGCTCTCCTCTCCCTTCTACCCACTGCTCCTAACCTGTCTCCAGCGGTCGCCCCTCTCTTTCCTTCTTCTGTCCACTCGCGCACATACGACCGTGATCTAAGACATATGCGTACCGGTAACCAAATCCGTATCACACCTTTATCAACAACTATCAGGAAAAAACACAATATTAATTTAATAACACGTATTATTAATTTTTGTCAACATTATAATTATAATGAATAGAAATGATACTACAGTTATTAAAAGTTACAGGTGGATTTTCTATTCCCGTCACATTATAAATAGTCCTTCCTGTGGCAGTTGTATTTGTAATATTGTTAACACTTTATATGGTACAGTTATCCTTGTTAATTGCTTCCACAATTTTTCATCATCGTTTTAGCTTGTTATTTATGTTGTCGTCGATGAAACTTTGGCAACTGCGGTTGATTTCCACCATCCCAGTTTTTTCACACCTGTGATGTCACCACCCCCGCTCACACGAATTGTTGCTGATGATCGACGAAATGAATGACCCGTGTAAAGTTCAGGATTTTTCAGTTTTAGAAACATAGTAATTTGTTTGCCCATAGCATGTCTATAGCAATGTCTATAAAAAAGCAATTATATATAAACTTCATTCAATGTTTTTAATTTCAACTTATTTATTTTAAGTATACATGCTAATTTATAATTATCAACCAATAAGTCCCACCATTAGGTTCAGCACAATGATTCCCTTAATACAGATTAATCAAGTTTGAAAGAAAAACTTCATTTAACAACTTGGATTCAACTTGAGTATGTTAATGCATAATTAGGAATGTACACATTATAATTCCTGAACTACTATTATTTATTAATAGTTAATAGCACTTTTCATTTAGATATATATTGTAATAATAAATATTATATACTACCTTTTCGCCTGTTCATCAGTACACCCTGGCACAACACAGCATTTCTTCACTGTTCCACTCATATTAAGCTCTAAGCACGACAGCACAATCTCAATATACAACTAGATGAGTGAATAATCTTTGAATTAGATTTAGATTAACAAACAATATCAAACACCATTGCAATATGGACGCTGTTTATAAATTTGCTGGTTTCCCTGTTGGTGCATGCTTTGCTCCATAGTGGCCAACAATAAGAAATAAAAATTCCAAATGGAAGTTAACTTTTAGTTATCAGCAAAATTTTTAGATGTCATTAGATAACGTACTTTATTTCGCCGATCTAAGGCTCAGTGCCTGCCCATTTTACCCGATGCTTCTCGGAGCAAGTCCTCGCTTCTGTGTGTGGTTGGTTTGTCTGGGGTTAGATTTTGGGATGACATTTTACGTCACAACGTCATTTTAGAATTAGATATTGATGTATCTCAGGATTTTCTAGAAGACTTCATAATAAAGGAGGTACTGAATTTATTCCATTTGGCAGTTCCACACTGTATAGAAAAACTACGTCACAATTCAGAATCAAAGAAACGTAGAATAATATAAATATTGAAATTTAGTTAAAAAACGTTAATGAACTACTAACTAAAATATTGCAATTTTTAATATTTTAATAGCATGGATCCATGAGCATTAGGAAATATACAAACACATGAATTGGAAACAGTGACAAACCGCCAACAAATATCTTCGTTGATAAAACCGGTTTTTCACATATCAAAAGAAAAAACTAGTGGACCAAATCAATAATATATGGATGCCAAATTTTTCAAGTTCGATGTATAGGTCATTTATTGAAATAATGCTCGGGTGCATAATTTGTAATTTTGGAAAATGTAATAGAATTCTCGATGTCTTGTAGAATTGAATTAATTATTTCGTACATATTTATTACTTGATTGAGAACATCTTTTATTAACATTGCATTTTCTCTATATGTATATCTCTGTAAGTATCAAACTAATTTGGTTTATTTTTGAAGTAATCAATTGTTCATTATGGTTAATTTTTTTAATTGTTTTATTGAATTGATCTATGACATTCAGAGATAGCGAATATTGTTTCCCCATATTCGACACTATTTGCTTTTGGTGTGACTCTAACTGAGAAATCAATTTTTCGTAGCGTTGACCATCGTAAGCGTCTAAATTTCCGGTAATAAATTTGAATATTGAGCCCAAGCCATCGATTAATCCTCGTTTACGGATAATATGGTGTGGAAGAATGTTTTTCATTTTGATTCAACTTTGTCTTCAGTGAATTGTAATATTTTTAGACAGTTTGATGTATCAAAAGAATAATCTTTATTTGTGAGTATTAGTGAGTAAGTGAATAAGTGTATGTGTGTATTGTTCGACATTGGCCTAATTTAACTGGAACAAGACCGGGATTGTTTTCTAATTTTTGAAGTAGAACTTTTTTCTGGAGTCCGAGGATCCCCGGGAGTCTGAAATAGGAGAAATAATATCGGTTGGTTTGAATTTCGTTGAAGAATGTAGAGAATGATTATAGGCCAAAATTGCATAAGTGATTTTATTTTTGATTGAGGTTTTTAAGAATCCTTTTGTGTTCAATATTCTGACATGTTCGATTATGGTCGAGTGGAACCTCTCGACAATTCCGTTTGACTGAGGATGATTTGCACTACAAAAGTGAGTATCAATTTTGTGAAGTTTCAGTAATTCTGTTACGATAGAGTTTTTCAATTCAGTACCGTTGTCAACTACTATTTGTTTATGTGTACTGTGATGCGAAAATAATTTTATTAAATTATCAACGATTTCAGTTCCACAGGATGAGTTCAAATGATATGCCAGAGCATATTGGGAAAAGCTATCCACGATAGTTAGGAATTTTGATTGTTCGAGAGTAAAGGTATCTAAAAGAATTATTTCAAACGGTTTTGATGCTGTTGTAGTAACATTAATCTCCATTCGTATGGGGTGTCGCTCGTATTTACTTTGCTCGCAAATTTCACAATTATTGATGTAAGTTTAAACAGATTCTTTGATATTTGGCCAATAGTATTTTTCTTCAATTCTTTTTACTGCCTCGTCGATTCCGCGGTGGTTTGTTTTACTTACATGATCATTCGAAATTAGTTCTTCAATGTCATTTTTGTTTGACACGTCAATTAAAAATTTGTTACATCTTCTAAACTTAATAAAAGGCCATCCAAATTTTTTTTATAAAACTACTGAAAATTTCTCATAGATATTTGGGTTTTGGAAATGAAGATAATATTGAACATTTGGTGTCATATATTCTCTGATAAAATTCGTAATATCATCTTCAAAATTATTTTCGGATATTTGGACTTTAATACGTTGTTTTCTTTCGAATAAAATCGTGATTTTTGGCTTTGCTGGGGAATGTAGTACTGTTGATATAATAATTTGATTTTGACCGAAGTTTTTAGGTATGTCTGATATTGGAATACCTACAACAGGATTGTGATCGGCATTGGAATGTATGGTCTCGTCATTTTCTTCGTCTTGTTCTATGTTTTGAACAGATTCGTTTGCTTCTACTTGCATAGAGATGTTGTCCATGTCTCGTTGTTTATTTGCGTCCTGTGATTCGAATATTTCTCGAATTATTAGTTCATTTTCAAAATTATTAGGATCATTTTTCATATTTCTTATCTCCCGGGGATCCTCGGACTCCAGAAAAAAGTTCTACTTAAAAAATTAGAAAACAATCCCGGCCTTGTTCCAGTTAAATTAGGCCAATGTCGAACAATACACACATACACTTATTCACTTACTCACTAATACTCACAAATAAAGATTATTCTTTTGATACATCAAACTGTCTAAAAATATTACAATTCACTGAAGACAAAGTTGAATCAAAAATGAAAAATATTCTTCCACACCATATTATCCGTAAACGAGGATTAATCGATGGCTTGGGCTCAATATTCAAATTTATTACCGGAAATTTAGACACTTATGATGGTCAACGCTACGAAAAATTGATTTCTCAGTTAGAGTCACACCAAAAGCAAATAGTGCCGAATATGGGAAAACAATATTCGCTATCTCTGAATGTCATAGATCAATTCAATAAAACAATTAAAAAAATTAACAATAATGAACAATTGATTACTTCAAAAATAAACCAAATTAGTTTGATACTTACAGAGATATACATATAGAGAAAATGCAATGTTAATAAAAGATGTTCTCAATCAAATAATAAATATGTACGAAATAATTAATTCAATTCTACAAGACATCGAGAATTCTATTACATTTTCCAAAATTACAAATTATGCACCCGAGCATTATTTCAATAAATGACCTATACATCGAACTTGAAAAATTTGGCATCCATATATTATTGATTTGGTCCACTAGTTTTTTCTTTTGATATGTGAAAAACCGGTTTTATCAACGAAGATATTTGTTGGCGGTTTGTCACTGTTTCCAATTCATGTGTTTGTATATTTCCTAATGCCCATGGATCCATGCTATTAAAATATTAAAAATTGCAATATTTTAGTTAGTAGTTCATTAACGTTTTTGAACTAAATTTCAATATTTATATTATTCTACGTTTCTTTGATTCTGAATTGTGACGTAGTTTTTCTATACAGTGTGGAACTGCCAAATGGAATAAATTCAGTACCTCCTTTATTATGAAGTCTTCTAGAAAATCCTGAGATACATCAATATCTAATTCTAAAATGACGTTGTGACGTAAAATGTCATCCCAAAACCTTACCCCAGACAAACCAACCACACACAGAAGCGAGGACTTGCTCCGAGAAGCATCGGGTAAAATGTGCAGGCACTGAGCCTTAGATCGGCGAAATAAAGTACGTTTTCTAATGACATCTAAAAATTTTGCTGATAACTTCCATTTGGAATTTTTATTTCTTATTGTTGGCCACTATGGAGCAAAGCATGCACCAACAGGGAAACCAGCAAATTTATAAACAGCGTCCATATTGCAATGGTGTTTGATATTGTTTGTTAATCTAAATCTAATTCAAAGATTATTCACTCATCTAGTTGTATATTGAGATTGTGCTGTCGTGCTTAGAGCTTAATATGAGTGGAACAGTGAAGAAATGCTGTGTTGTGCCAGGGTGTACTGATGAACAGGCGAAAAGGTAGTATATAATATTTATTATTACAATATATATCTAAATGAAAAGTGCTATTAACTATTAATAATTAATAGTAGTTCAGGAATTATAATGTGTACATTCCTAATTATGCATTAACATACTCAAGTTGAATCCAAGTTGTTAAATGAAGTTTTTCTTTCAAACTTGATTAATCTGTATTAAGGAAATCATTGTGCTGAACCTAATGGTGGGAATTATTGGTTGATAATTATAAATTAGCATGTATACTTGGAATAAATAAGTTGAAATTAAAAACATTGAATGAAGTTTATATATAATTGCTTTTTTATAGACATTCCATGTCTATCAATAAAGACGTTTGTGGAATTTGGTTACAAATAATTTACAACCCTTACGTTAACACTTGAAGGTATATTATTTACGCCACATAAAAAATGAGATACTCATTTTGAAATAATTGCAAATACCATAATGGCAGATTAATGAAGTTGTTACTGCCAACACTATATTTGCCTAGTAAGTACTCATTCCTATGTTTACTGTGGCAATCATATCTATTGGAGCTACAATAAACCCATGGGGGATCATTATGAAAAGTTATGCAGATAAAAATAATCCTTATCTTCGTTTTTAGGTTACCAAAAAGATGTAGGATATTTTTTGGGTACAGGAGCAGCAACCATCATTTTTAACTCCCAAAATGCTAAAAGGTATAGTAGTATAGTGTTATGTATTATTGTGTATTAATCCTACCTTTTCATCTATTGAAACTAAGAAACCATGACCATAAAAGTACAAATCTTGTATTTTGAAAAATGATAGGGGCTATGCTAAGACAATGATAGTGATGACTATGACAATGATTCGTACATAGACTCCAACATACTACTTACAAATAGCAACTATAAAAATTAAAAAAATCGTTTCTACTTAATCCTGATTCGAACTGTATTGGAAACAATAAAGTAATTAATGTATTTATATGATTTGTAGGTAGCTTCTCAAGTAAGCTTTTCGTGAACCATCCACATCTGTCAATAGGGATCTAATTGAGAAAACGCCATCCACTTCTGAGCAGCTTGACATATAAAGGAGTCACAACTGTAATTGGTGTTTGTTAAATTTAAAGAAAAATGGAAAAGACGCAATGTTAAACATTGATTATTCATTCTTATATAAGCTATTTTTTTCTTATATTTTATTGATAATTTATGTATGTAGGGGAGTGTTGAACAAAACGGGATAGCTAACGTTTTTTGACCCGACACTCTATAAGCAAGCTGTGGATACAATTAATACACGCTTCTTCGTCATCCTCCTCATCTTCTGAGTTGCTGTCCTTATTTTTATTTTCTTCTGTTTTCTTACCTTAGTGGTACATTTTTTCTTTTTTCTTTCTTAATCCCTACTATCCATTTTTCTTCAAAATTTAGTGTGGGCTTCTTGATAGGCTTGTTTTCTTTAGATGCTTCAAGTTCTTCTTTATAAGGTGTTGAAGTTAGCACATCCGTTTTCCCCTTCTTTTATCATCAGCATTAATTTTTCTCCCTGCATGAGGAAGTGGCACAACTTGATCAGGTGTTACTTCAAATTTCATGGTAGTGTATGAACAGGAGGGGGTCACACTTGCATATAACTTGCTGCAAGATACAGGAGGTGGAGTATTACACAAATTCTCCTTATTTTTAAGCAGCTGATGTGATTTTTCTGGTGTGGATGGATCTGGAGGCAACGACGGTGTTCTTGGAAAGCCATCAAATGTTTCTGCATCGTTTTGTTCTTTACCTGTAACTTGGGTTTTTGATGATCGTTGTATAACAAACCTTTGTGTTATTGGTGATGGTGTACATGGTGCAGAGTGCCCATTATTTTCTTCAACTGGACCAATTGCAGGAATATTTATAGGCTTGCCCGTGGTTTCAGCTGGATCAAACACCCAATCTTCGAAAACTTCCGAATTGAGAGGTTGAATGCCCATCTTTCTAAATCCATTCACAGCTGTTTCGATACCAGCAGCTTTCATATATGCGTTTCCGAAAAGCTCACCTATCTGGGATATTGTAACTGGTCGACCTGGATGTTACTGCATCCATTTTTGAACCTCTGACGTATAATATGTGCTAAGTGGCGACATAAAACTGACGTCGAGCGGTTGCAAGCGATGCGTCGTATGCGGTGGAAATCAGAGCATTACAACACCATTACGTCTAGCTTTCTTTATAACGTCTTGTTTTTTGTATGTGTGGTATGTCCGTCCAAAAGTTAGAGGACAGGGTTTTCTTTGGAGGGTTTGGAAAACTCAATAAAATGTTTGAATCAATTCGAAAAAATTTCTTTTTGCATCCATCCTGATAAATGATAAGAAGCTTTACTTCCAGGAGAAGCATCATCTAGCAGCTCCGGCTTTGCTCTGGATCTGGGAAAAATGAACGTGGGCGGCATAAACACGCCAGTAGCGCTCATGCAAATTTCCACAGTGACAAGAATGCCACGTTCTGCTGAGGATATACACCCAACTTGCCTTTTCCCACGAAGTGATAAATATTTAGATTTTTTCTTTGGTACTGTCATTATACCCGTCTCATCGACGTTGTAAATCCGTTCGGGTGGAATTTTATATTTTTTAAGCACGTCGGAGAGTAACGAGAAAAGTTTATGTACAGCAGGCCTATTAAAGCCCATGGCTCTAGCAAGTGATGTTGGCTCAGGGGTGCGAAGTTTAACGTTTGGATGTCTCTTTAGTAAACTGGATAAACAAGCTTTACCTGCCATTTTTTGTCCCTGTTAAATTGATTAGCTAAGCCATTGCGTTGAGCTAACTGAAAATTCAAACTGCGAAAGTCATTCAAAGTAAAACCAAATCATTGCGATTCCATACACAAAATGTGTTGCACCAACTGTTCTTCTTGCTCAGCAAAGAAAACCGGTCTGTGATGCCCTAGACACTTTTATGTTGCATCTAATCGTTCGAGAAACCCATGTTTTATCTTTTTTACTCGGGCTTCAATAGTTGTCCGAAGTACACCAAATTGTTTCGAAGCCTTAAGGTAACCCATTCTTCCTTCGAGAACCTCTTCAACCGCCTGGCGCATACTTTCCTCATTCCAAGACTGCCGATCGGCTGTTCTTTTATACTTTCGCATCTTGTAACAGGCCTGTGAAAAAATACAATTTAAAATCCTCTATAAAATCTATACCGTTTTTGGGTGGACAAAACGGGATAGTATCTAGTTTTACCCGACCGCTTGGTATCCCATTTTGCCCGATTGCACGTTTCAAAATGTTTTGTTAAAATGTTTATGAAGAAAACTAGTTATCATATTCACAAATTCAACAAAATATAGTTAAATATTTACAGAATCTTGAAAAATACTTACTGTTATTTATTTTGCTTGATTAAACTAAAAAAATCCCATTTAACTGCTGATAAAACTAAATAGCATAACCACACTTTTTTAAACTGCCACCTGTCACAGAACACAAATTAAGCGGAAGAATCACCTAATATATTTAAACAAACGGTATTTTTACCGAATTACACCTCTGGTTGCCAAGTGGCGTTGCTTGTTTTTAAATATTGGCTGGTATCCCGTTTTATCCGACTAACCTGTTTTGTCCAACTCTCCCCTATGTAATGTATAAAATATCAAAAGCGAAATAAAAATTATATCAATGCTCATTCTGTGTTCTAATATTCCATTTACCTTAAAATCATATAAAATTTCACGTTATAATAAGAAATTTAAATGATCAAAGCTAGTTGTCACCTCAAATTGTAAATGAAACAATAGCTATTTGTGTACCTAGGCGCGAAAGTGCTAGTTTTCCGGGCCGACAGAAGAAATGGCCAGGCGAGGTGTAGCTGAGCCTTGCCACTTCTGGATGCCCGGAGAACCACTTTCTCGACGTGGAACACACAATAGTTTTTATCCTACACATACAATGATTAGATTCTAAAATGACAAAAAGGAAGGTGGGAAATATTTTGACTCTACCGTTTAATGAGATGAACGAGTCATAAAAAGATGGCAAATGATTTGTTGAAAATAACATTTTCGCTGTACCTTGCTATGCAATAAACACCAATCCATAAAATATTTATATTTTTGATTATATTATCCTTTTGAGTTTTCAGGTAGCAAATTTAGTGTAATCCCTTCCGATGTACAATAACTGCGGTAGGATTTGTCCATATCATGTAACATACTATTTTCAATCTTAGTTTTAATGTCAACAAAACTCTAAAAGTAGGTACATTCACCATGAACAAATTAACAATTACAATTAGCCGTAGCACCTTGTAAGCTGTCATTGCAGTTCAGCATTCATAATTGAACATATTGGTTCTTATCCCACTTGAGCATGCGCAAAAGTTATCTCATTTTGTGAAGTTAGACGTGATATTTATTATAGTAGAGGATCCGAGGTAAAATCGACCTTCCCCCGTATGGTTAATGGATGAAAATAATTTTATAAGTAATTCAGTATGTTAAAAATTATAAAAAAATGGGTTGCTTGAAAAAATCCTGGCCAGGCTATAATTAATTAAAAAATCTACCGATAAGTTTAATGAGAAAATTGTACACCAACCGTAAGTACAAAGCCTATAGAACATGCAAACGTAAGGTTGCCTATATTTTTCCTGGCCTAACTATTGGGTTGCCAGGTGTAAACAGTTATTTTGGTCTTAGTTATTTTCACTTACTTGTTTATTCTATACATTGAACATAAAAATAAGCGCTGTTTTATTGCGAACACAATTATATAGGGTTGCCTGCAAACAGTCTGTCCTGAATGACTGCGACTGTGAACGTGCGACAAAGAGGTCCGTGACAAATATCTCGTACGATGGACGAAGACAGAGTTGAAGTAGCGCGCGGCACGACCGCAGGATGTAATAGAGTGCGCATGTCAGTAGCTCATGCAATAGAAAATGATAGCGATATACTAGTAAAATTTCAAATAACAAAATAAAAAAAAATATAACCAAGGTTATTTTATTCATTACAAAATTTTCGTCATAGTACATCATAAATATAAATATTGCATTAATAAAAAAGAACTTGTAATTCATAATTATTATTCTATGTCCGATTCTTCCAAAGTAAAATTTAGACTATTATCTTCCGTCATTTAGATAATGTCTTGTATTGTCAAAGGCGTTTGGTCCCCAATAAATCCTGTTGGTTTTAAATAATCATCTAAATGCCAACCGCAGTTTTCAGGCGGGAGCTTGATACATGTAGACTCAGTTCGGAACCAGCATGTTACACGAATGAGCGCAGATAGGATAGCCCGAACAGCAAGAGATCTAAAACCATATAGCACCAGATCACCAGGAAGGCCCTTTAACAGATGGCAGACAGCTGGCAATCGACATCCCAAATAGTATTCTTGCACTAATCGGTATAGAATAGGCCCAAGAGCATATACGAGGGCAATTCAGCAACTAACCTCCGATTGGTCACAGTGCGGGTAGTGGGGGGAGTAGCGCGCCATCTGTGCATTCACACGCTCAGCAGGTCAGTCGGCATCAAGCCGTAGTCGAGTGAACATCGTACCTGCGCTAGTTTAGTTTTTGTGGCAGTTTGAAATGTGTGCTGCAATAGAAAATCCCGCCAAATGTGAAGTGCGTGCTGTTATAAGGTTTTTTACAGCCAAAGGATACTCTGCAGCAGCTATTCATCGTGAGCTTTGTGCCGTGTACGGACCAAAAGTTATGAGTGAAGGAGTTGTCCGTGAATGGGTACGTTTATTTAAAAGTGGACGAGAAAACGTTCATGATGAAGAGAGGAGTGGTAGACCATCCTTGGTGACTGACGAACTCGTTCAGACAGTTGATGCAAAAGTTCGTGAAAATCGACGTTTCACAATGGCGGAGTTGTCTACTGATTTTCCACAGATTTCTAAGACTCTTTTGTACGAGATAGTGACAGCAAGATTGGGTTACCGTAAGTTCTGTGCACGATGGGTGCCCAAAATTCTTACCGACCACCACAAAAGTCAAAGAATGGCCTCTGCATTAGACTTTCTGTCACGTTATGAGGACGAAGGAGAACCATTGTTAAACAGAATCGTGACCGGTGACGAAACCTGGATTAAGTACGTGAACCCTGAGACAAAAGAACAATCAAAGATGTGGGCACATTCAGATTCGCCTACCAAACCAAAAAAAGCCCGGCAAGATTTTTCTGCCAGAAAACTGATGGCAACGGTGTTTTGGGATGCCAAAGGGGTGTTGTTGGTTGAATTCATGGAACGTGGGACGACCATTAATCAAGACGTGTACTGTGAAACACTAAAAACATTAAGACGGGCTATACAGAACAAACGCCGTGGTATGCTGACTTCCGGTATCGTTTTTTTGCACGATAACGCCCGTCCTCACTCTGCTCGCAGAACAACAGCCCTTCTTGAGTCCTTCAAGTGGGACGTTTTCAACCATCCACCTTACAGCCCAGATCTGGCGCCCAGCGATTATCACCTCTTCATGCATATGAAGAAATAGCTCGGGTCCCAGCGGTTTGATGACGACGAAGAGCTCAAAGATGCGGTCACAGGCTGGCTCAAGGCACAAGCGGCTGATTTTTATGCAGAAGGAATTTCAAAGCTTGTGAAGAGATACGATAAGTGCCTCAATCGTTATGGAGACTATGTCGAAAAATAGTGCTAAGATGTAGTTGTAAGATGTATATATTAAAATATTTTTACTTATCTTGGTGTATTTTTTTCAATCAACCGGAGGTTAGTTTCTGAATTGCCCTCGTATATATATTTATATATATATATATATATAATTTTAAATTAATTATTTGCCAACTTAATAATCAGGATTATTTTTTTGGGTTTGTGGCAATGATACCAAGTGTACTCTTTCAAATATTTATTTTACGAGCTTTCGAATACAATCGTATTCATTTTCAAGTACTAAAAATTATAAAATATGGTCAAAAATTAAAATAAAGGGTATATAAAAAATACTTACATTATTTAACGAGATTACAGGTAAAGTTGTAAAATATATGTATAATAAATCATTTCAAATAGTATCCAAAAATTATTATAAAACTTCAAAAAACAATATATGTATTAAATAATGTTACCAAGTCAATATGAATTTTTTCGATTTGTATTACTTTGATGTTTAAAATAATTTTATTATAGGTTACTTATATGATTTGTACTCAAATGTTTGAAATGCTGCTTTTCAAATTCTAATAAATATGCGTATATTACACTAAGATTATATATATATATATATATATATATATATATATATATATATATTATTGTAGTTTATTTTATGTAAATTTAATTTGCCCTACGTTGGGCTGACATATTATTGTGATTTGTATTGGGAGAGAGAATATTAAAATTATTGTTTAGTTTAGTTTAGTTGATATTTAGTTTTTGTTTGCCCGGTATATTATAAAATTTAAAATTAATTTGTAAGATAATTATACTTTTTTCATGAGAAACTCCATAATCTCAGAGTAGGGTTCAAATGTAGAAAAACAAAACAATTTTAATTTCTCATATGAGCGCCAAAGTTTAAATAAAGTCCCTATATTTCAATAAAGGAATTTAGTTAATCAAAAATATACTTGCTTTATTATTTCCAAATAAACTCTAAAGACGGTCCTGTCTGTTTAATGTTGAACCTCTCCACGATTCACAGATGTCAGTTCAAAGCTACCAACTGTTGAAACTAGATTGAGCAATCACCATAAAGAAATGAAAAATCTCAAGAATATAATTTTAAAATGTTTTTTAAATGGAAAAACGTTATTTAATGTTGTAGAAACAAATACATCATTCTTTTACAAGACATAAATTTGTGAAAACCTACTATCTAGTATGATCACTCATTCAAATAAAATCATACACTCTGGTGAAATATTATTTCTATACATGATTTAAAATAGGCAACATTTTATACAAAATTTATAACACCAAATCCGTTATATCAAAGTCTATGACAGAAAATGGCGATTAATAAAGCTTATGAGCGTCTGTGCAATATCAAAGTTCAATTCTTTGTACAAAATCGGTAAGTTTACTCTACCTTCTTTATATATAATTAAAATAGTTTTAAATACCTTTGTTCACTGTATTGTTCAGTTAATTCACATCAATGATTGGTTTTTATTTTGTTTTAGGTTACCTCTTGGAAGACACTATACATTTTGTCCAGCTTGCATAATATCAAGAATCAATGCTATATTTCGTCCACATCAATACATTTTAGACAAATCCCATAATCCAAAGCTTTCTGAAAAGTATTGTGGAGACACCGTTTCCACAATACAACATTTTACTTAATTACGTCGATAAATTTTATGGTTTGTATTCAATTATAATTACCAATTTTCTTCTTATAATGTGTATATCTATTTGATTAATTATATTACTGATTAGCTTTAAAGTATAATGTATTCCTTTCTCTAATTTTCATACCAAATTGTTGTTTCTCCGAAAGTTTTAATAATTTTTTCCAAAAATTTTGCTTCTTAATATTTTCCTGCTACCAAAAAGAAAAGTACCTAGTGAATAGTCTACATTATCAACAAAACTGTCCCCATTCAATTTTTTTTTATTATTAGCAATCTGCTTGTCGCTGATGAGAATATTTTAAACGTATTCCACCAATCAAAATTGGTTATCAAAATTCTTATTGAAAATCTTCATTTCAAATAGTAGATTGTCCATCCATCATTTTAGAACATTCTGTTTTGAGTTTCTTAAATGATTATAACCCATATATTACTCCCTTAAATTGTATTTCAATAAATTTTTAAAATGACAGTTCTTATTTTCTAAAATATTTATTCGGAATGACAAATCGTTTAACAAGTGTCATGTTCCATAAAATTAATGTTTTCATTTGACTTCCTACCTTGACATATTTTAAATAGTTACATAATCTTATCGAAAACTTCTTTCAATCTCTAATATTTACTTCTTTAAAACAAATCATAATATTGTTTTACTTTGACAATGAGAACAATGGATTATTATTTTTATTTATATGGAACAAACGTTCTAAAATTCTCTCTCTTAAATATGGAAATTTTGTTATTTCATTTCACCTATATTCTTATAAAGCTTATTTAAAATCTTCTCCATAGTTATACATTTAGATTCTTGTATACTTTCTCTATTAAATAGTGAATAGTACAGATTGTCTCCTTTTAAATAATTTAAAAAAAAATTCAAATTCCAAAATTTTTAATTACTTACAGTGTGTAGTCTATTATTCCATAATTCAGTATACAGAGTGTTGCAGGTTTCACTCTATGTTAATTAATATATATATATATATATATATATATATATATATATATATATATATATATATATATATGCACAGACTACAGTTTGGGTACGAAAACATCAACCCACACGACAGTTTGAGGACAAGTGGTCAGTTTCGGGACGGTCCCGAAACTTCTACCGTTCATCTTCCATACAGTTTGGGTACAATGTCCCCAAATTACAGTGTGGATAATTTAGAGATTAGTTATCGTACATTTTCAGCCCAAATGTAACAGTGAATTTTAAGAAAATATATATGAACCACTGGATGTTGGTTCCCATCAAATATATCATAAAAAATATAATGTTATAGTTGGAGTAGGGCTCTTGGGTCTAGCATACTTCCATATTTGATAAAAAAAATTTAAGGGCGGGAGTGGGGGTGACTTTGTGAAATACTTTTTTCACGGGAATGTATTGATGGATGATTATCTTTCATTTTATCCTAAATCAGTCATCCCCCACCCAACCACTAAGGGCGGGGGTGGGGATGACTTTGTAAAATAGTAATAAAAATAAATTATTGAATTCGGAATCAAATTGTACGTAGTTTTTTACGTATACACCTGGAATTTCATTTTGATGGCTTTTTTTTATAAAGTTATGCAAAAAAAATGTTATCAAAAAATTGATTATTCAATGGTGTAGAGCTCTCGGGTCTAGCATACTTCCATTTCCAATTTCACAGCAATGTATTGATGGATGATTATCTTCCATTTTAAACTGAATCAGTCATCCCCCACCCACCCCCTAAGGACGGGGGTGGGGGTGATTTTGTAAAATAGTCGTAAAAATAATTTTTGAATTTGGAATCAAATTCTACGTAACCTTTTACGTATACGCCTAAAATTTCATCTTGATAAATTTTTTTTATAAAGGTATTCAAAAAAATTGTTATCAAAAAATTGATTATTCAATGGTGTAGGGCTCTCGGGTCTAGCATACTTCCATATTTGATAAAAGAAAATGTTTTACGGGAATGTATTGATGGATGATTATCTTTCATTTTAACCTAAATCAGTCATCCCCCACCCACCCCCTAAGGGCGGGGGTGGAGGTGATTTTGTAAAATAATCGTAAAAATGCTTTTTTGAATTTGGAATCAAATTCTACGTAATGTTTTACGTATCCACCTAAAATTTCATTTTGACAACTTTTGTTTATAAAGATATGCAAGAGAAATGTTACCAAAAAATTGATTATTCAATGGTGTAGAGCTCTCGGGTCTAGCATACTTCCATATTTGATAAAAAAAATTTCACAGCAATGTATTGATGGATGATTATCTTCCATTTTAAACTGAATCAGTCATCCCCCACCCACCCCCTAAGGGCGGGGGTGGGGGTGATTTTGTAAAATAGTCGTAAAAATAATTTTTGAATTTGGAATCAAATTCTATGTAACCTTTTACGTATACGCATAAAATTTCATCTTGATAAATTTTTTTTATAAAGGTATTCAAAAAAAATGTTATCAAAAAATTGATTATTCAATGGTGTAGGGCTCTCGGGTCTAGCATACTTCCATATTTGATAAAAGAAAATGTTTTACGGGAATGTATTGATGGATGATTATCTTCCATTTTAAACTGAATCAGTCATCCCCCACCCACCCCCTAAGGGCGGGGGTGGGGGTGATTTTGTGAAATAGTCTTAAAAATAATTTTTGAATTTGGAATCAAATTCTACGTAACCTTTTACGTATACGCCTAAAATTTCATCTTGATAAATTTTTTTTATAAAGGTATTCAAAAAAAATGTTACCAAAAAATTGATTATTCAATGGTGTAGAGCTCTCGGGTCTAGCATACTTCCATATTTGATAAAAGAAAATGTTTTACGGGAATGTATTGATGGATGATTATCTTTCATTTTAACCTAAATCAGTCATCCCCCACCCACCCCCTAAGGGCGGGGGTGGAGGTGATTTTGTAAAATAATCGTAAAAATGCTTTTTTGAATTTGGAATCAAATTCTACGTAATCTTTTACGTATACACCTAAAATTTAATTTCGACAACTTTTGTTTATAAAGATATGCAAGAAAAATGTTACCAAAAAATTGATTATTCAATGGTGTAGGGCTCTCGGGTCTAGCATACTTCCATATTTGATAAAAGAAAATGTTTTACGGGAATGTATTGATGGATGATTATCTTTCATTTTAACCTAAATCAGTCATCCCCCACCCACCCCCTAAGGGCGGGGGTGGAGGTGATTTTGTAAAATAATCGTAAAAATGCTTTTTTGAATTTGGAATTAAATTCTACGTAATCTTTTACGTATACACCTAAAATTTAATTTCGACAACTTTTGTTTATAAAGATATGCAAGAAAAATGTTACCAAAAAATTGATTATTCAATGGTGTAGGGCTCTCGGGTCTAGCATACTTCCATATTTGATAAAAGAAAATGTTTTACGGGAATGTATTGATGGATGATTATCTTTCATTTTAACCTAAATCAGTCATCCCCCACCCACCCCCTAAGGGCGGGGGTGGAGGTGATTTTGTAAAATAATCGTAAAAATGCTTTTTTGAATTTGGTTTCAAATTCTACGTAATCTTTTACGTATACACCTAAAATTTCATTTTGACAACTTTTGTTTATAAAGATATGCAAGAAAAATGTTATCAAAAAATTGATTATTCAATGGTGTAGAGCTCTCGGGTCTAGCATACGTCCATATTTGATAAAAAAAATTTCACGGAAATGTATTGTTGGATGATTATCTTCCATTTTAACCTAAATCAGTCATCCTCCACCCACCCCCTAAGGGCGGCGGTGGGGGTGACTTTGTAAATTAGTCGTAAAAATCGATTATTTTAAAAAAAAATGAAATCCCAACAACGTCATCGTTTTCTTAGAATTTTTTTATATACGGTCCTAAATTTTCATAATTTGATCTTGAACTTGAATTTTTTCTCAGGTATTGACAAAATTTCAGAGAAAATGCGATGATTCTGGATATGAGGACACTCTGTGATATAAGAAACGGGAAGACATGAAGACATCATTTTCGGGATGCGTGAAATCTCAAAAAAACACATTCAAAAAAAAATTCTCCCTCAGGGGTGGTCTTTTTGGGTATTTTTGGCAAAATGAAATTCCAACGACGTCATCGTTTTCCTTGAATTTTTTTATGTAGAAAAATTTCAAATTCAAGATAAGATTATGAAAATTCAGGACCGTACATAAAAAAATTCTATGAAAACGATGGCGTCGTTGGAATTTCATTTTTTCGAAAGATAATCAATTTTTACGGCTATTTTACAAAGTCACCCCCACCCTCGCCCTTAGGGGGTGGGTCGAGGATAACTCATTTAGGAAGTTTGCTAGACCCGAGAGCTCTACACCATTGAATATTCAATTTTTTGATAAAATTTTTTTGCATAACTTTGCATAACAAGATGAAATTTTAGGTCTATACGTAAAAAATTTTTACGACTATTTTACATATTCACCCCCACCCCCGCCCTTAGGGATTGGGTGGGGGATGACTGATTTAGGTTAAAATGGAAGATAATCATCCATCAATACATTGCCGTGACTTTTTTTATCAAATATGGAAGTATGCTAGACCCAAGAGCCCTACTCCAACCTGCAAAGTTGTATATATAAGAGTTTATCTAAATGCTTTATGGGAAATTGCTGTTTAGAGTGCTAAGAATAAATTTTTCAAATGTCCCTGAATAAGATTTTCTAGAAACACTATTACAAAAATCAAAAAATCGCTAACTTCAAAAATAGTGAAATTAAACAAAATGTGTCATTTAACTTCTTAATTGTAATGCTTGTAAATAAAAATAAAATTAAGAAACAATATAGATTTAATATTATGATGTAACATTTAAAATATCAACAGGATAAACTAAAGAAAAAATGGAATACTATATAATTATTGTATACAATACAGCCAAGTCAAATTGTTTTGTATATCAATCAATAATGTAAACCCTTCTCACAGAAAACAATAATCGTAAAATTGCATAATCTTCGCTTCAATTCAAAGTTAAATTATATACGAAATTATATAGGTACATTAAGATATTATATTCATAGTAGGTATAAACCAACTACAAATTAGAATAAATCGTGGGATAAATTAAAAAATATTACCACAATTTTTTGTCCCTGACTTTATTTTTGTACGACTACCAAAATTTTAAGAAAGAAATCGGTGAAGTACCAGATTTGCTATGATATTTCTCGAATTTCCACACTCTGCATACTCATTTATTTCCTGACATTACACACACTTTATTAAACATTTTATACTTAAATTGGCTTATAAGGGACTGATTAACCAAATAAAAAACGGCCACTTGTCATGTTAAATTTTGGACTACAAAAAGTCGTGGCCTTGTTCTTGCGTCCAACCTTCTGCAGAATACACGGAAGCGCATTTCGCTTTTACTTCGATTTTCGAATGCATTGAGTCGCACTCCATTTCCGTTAGACCAGTTTTATAAAACTTATGATCTATTTGGCTTAGAGTAGGATAACTTGAGACAATTTGAAGGCACATAGCAGCGAAAAGGGAATTTTTTGTTGGCCACCTCGCCCATCGGACATCATTCGAACCTCTTTAATATTTTGATGTGCTAGAATGTAACCGTGAATATAGGAAGATATTTCAACTGATCCTCTTTTTCCTTGAGTTTCCTCGCAAACAACAGAGAATATCTTGGTTTGCAAAGCTGTAAACTGAAAAATTGTAGATGGTTCATATGCTCAAATAAAGGTTTTAAACTGCTGGATCTTTGGGTGTTGTAACAACTGCCTGTAGATCGAAATTTGAAGATAAAACTTCCGTATTTTCCTTTACAATTTTTTTGTCGTCATCCTGGACTTTCGAGCTAATGGTTTTCTTTCTAAATATTCTCGACATTTTTTTTTCTCCTTTTATTATTTCAATTTCTATCATTGTTTTTTGCTCTAATCACAAGACAACACTGATCTTGCAACGTGGAATACAGGACAGTGCAATGTTTTCTGGCATTTATGAAATAATTTGCAGTTACAAAAGCGCGAAAATGTTACATTCACGATTATTTATAAAGTTCATCGAAAAAGATAATCGCGATACCGACAAATTCGCAAGCATCTAAATAATTGTTTGCAACGTCAGACACGCGAAAGTGGTACATTCAGATATTTTGAATAATTGTTCGCAAAGCCAATAACGCAAAATTGTGAGTTTGTCATGGATAATATGGTTCATTTTAAGACTTATGGTGCACTTAGGTCAAAACGGCCAATTTTGCACATTCATGGTTTTGGCATTGGACCGACGATATTTGAAAGATAAACATGTGTAAGAAATAAAACATTTCTAATGTCTACCATTTATTTGTTTTAAGTTCTTCAAATATATTTAGTGTAACCCCTTTTGTTTATTTAATCCAGTATTAGCCCAATTGCGGTACATCAGTAAGGAACTGGCTTAAGCATTGGTGGTACTCAACGTGTTAAATCAGATATATTTTCACAAATTATTTATGTATCAAGCAGAGCTTTGTTAATATTTTTTGCTAAAGGAAATAAGGCATTTTATACAAAGCCGTTTTGATTCCCAGTAAGCAAAATAATTACTTGTTTTCCTCTCGAGCACAGCGCATTTATAAGACACAATTCAGTTAATTGTCGGCCTAACCGCATTAAACGACATCGTGAGTGTCGGACCACGGTTCATCTAAATAAACATATTTCTATTACTTTCCCTATAATTTAAAATCTGACTGAAACAATTATGACATGACGAAGTACCACAATACGGGGCGATTCCATAACACGCATTCGACTATCTAATTTTTTATACTTATCGTAAAACCACGCTCTATTAAAATTGGTCGAAGTGTTTCTAATGATGTATATTTAAAATATTCAAAACTCTTGCATTTTATTAAAAATAATTTTTAATGTTGAGACTTGATTTTCTTTGTACGTATTGTAAACCGTTCGTTGAATCACATCTTTAGATGAACTGTCTACCCGACGACTGACGATAAGCTTTCGTTTTATATCGTGTTCAGTCACAACACCTCGTTTAATTACTAAATAAATTGTGGAATAAGTAATTTTCGTTAACTTGCTTATTCTTTTAATTATTTCATCTTGAGTTGAATTGACATACTTAGCTTTTAAGCTTGATTACATATTTAAAATTACTTGTTGAAAATGAATATGCAAATCTCGATTTTCAAATTCCCGAAATTGTGTCTCATTGTTATTAATTAGAATTGCATTACTAAGATGTATTTCATCATTAACTTGGATAATATCATAACTTTGAATTACATTATTAGCAGGAATTTCATTGTTAATGTGAATTACCCCAAAAGGTCTCCAGAAAACCATTGCACAAAACAAATCAAAGACAACTGTATATAAAATAATTAAACCGCATTCAATAAAAATCTCCTGAAGAATATTGAGATATTAATCTGAAAACGGCGCGCGCTGTTGCTCTTTAAAAAAAATGTTATCTTCTTTTTCATAAAGTAATTACGACCTATACTCCAACACCTCTGCCGACGACCGGCGATTTGAAGAATGCTTTTTAGCTACGTTGATATTCAAAAGTAAGATGAGCTTTCCGTAGCTTGTAAAAACTGACCACCGATATGTATTGATAAATTTATCGGTATTACTTAGTATCTACTTAAAGCGCTTATTAACGAAATATCGCAGTGCCCTGGTAAAATGATATTTTTTATACTGACTTTGGAAGAGGTATAAGTATTTTTCTAAAAAAGTCAATTAAAATTTGTTGTTCAACTCCACGCCACATAAACATTATTTCTGAAGGTACAGATCATCCCACCCAATTATTTCTTGCCATCATCGATAGATTATGATTTTTGGTCGAGTTATAACAATGCCAAGCGAGTCAAAAATTTTAGAAATCAAACCTAATATTTTAGTGAAAATATCTTAATTATGTTTATCACGGGTAACTACATACTCAAGGTCTTCTCCTATTGTATTCCAGAATATTCTCAATGTTTTAGAACTATCATTTTCAATAAAAACGATCCCAGATTGATAGAAGAACTACCCTCCAAATTTTGTACCACACAATTCGAATTTCATTTTCTCAAATTAAAACTTAATGTTTGAGAAATTTTCTTTGCTAAAATAATCAGTTCAGATTCCGACCTATACTTTTACATCTGGTTTATCCCAATTATTACTCGATATTTCTTTTAAAACAACGGGTCGCTATGAATGAGGCCGGACCTGCTCGGTATGTTACTAAAATTCTCTTATCTGTACGATTCTCGACCTTCTAAAGTCTCGCAAAAAAGGGTGCTTTTTGTTAGAGAAAAGAAGTTTAGTTTTCAAGCATGAAGATGTTTCTAGTTATTAATGTATAATTCGTTTGTGTACACAAATACACTGTAGTTTTTAGTTTATTAATTCAGTATTTTTCCTATATTAAATCAAACAGTAGTTAGTGCCCGACGTTGCGTTATATAAATGCTAAAAATTAGTCTCCAAACTATTTGGGATGTATAAGAATCAGCTGGAACTGTTATACAAAAACAGTGTACCTATAATAAAGCTACATAGCATGATAAGGAGTTTTGAAATAGGTGATATTTTATAATCGAGCACTGTTCCAACAGTTTCAACCCATACTTTCTGGAATCTATTCAAGCTGTTTTGAAATAACACTATTTATGGATTTCGATTAAAAATTGCTGAACAACTGTTTATTTTATAGAAAATTCGATCTCACATTTGAGAATGTTGACTTTACTGAATACTGTGCTTATCTATTATAAAAAAGTTCCTAGTATGTAGGTATGCATTTACTATAGATGAAGAGGGCCTTGCCAAAGTTTAAAATCGTGTTTGTTTACTATTTACGTTAACTAACTTAGAATTTTGAATACTATTGAAATTAATAATTAAATTCAATTAACTGTCTTGACTCTTACTTCGTGGAATCTACTCATATTACTGTTTTAAATGAAACTTCTGTTTCTAGATAATTCCACAATATATTGAAAAAATGTTAAAAATTCTAACAATTGTCAAATTTCTTAGAATTACGAATCTTCAGCTATCTACAATAATAATATGACTTGGGAGTAGAATGTTAAAAGTTATAAATGATTAGATTGGAATCGCTCTATTCTAAAATTATCAATCGACTGTTGAAGCTCCTGTGAAAGTACTCTTGTTCTTATAGATAATGCTAGGATTATTTTAAATATTCCGCTAAGGAAACCAGCAGATCAGTATCGGTTTGTAATAATTATATCTGTGAGATAACTGGACGATCCCAATAATAGTATATTATTTTATATGGAGGAAAAGTGATACTTTTCATGACGCGCTCGTGTTCAACAGTCGAACGGAGTGAGGCTGGTAATAGAGAGCAACTCATGAAAAGTAGCTTTTCCCCCAAATAAAATATGCTGTTTTTCCTTCAAATGTCGACAAATTAATGCAAAAACGTCTCTTTTTGATAGTAATAATTTTTCAACATAATTGGGTTCGCAAGGCGGTTTAGACCGGTGTCGGTGAGTAGGAACAGGTTGTTGCTATAGTGATGTAACATAAAGCTGTCAGTGGACACTGTCAACAATATTAATTTATTTTTTACAATTATTGCGTCTACGGCTGCTTTTCTATCTATGTTGCTATGATAACACTTTTCCCTCCGCTGGCGGGAAAGTGAAAACTAAAGCTCCGGCCGAGGAAAAATGAAACGCCTACACAGTCGAAAACTGACAGATTTACTGACGTTTGAAGAAAAAATAAGTTTTCTTAGACTCTCTCAGAAAGTTTAACTACACATAGTTACTTAAAAGTGTCCTCTAAATGTAGATTTTTTTCATTTCTTGCAGCACTAAATAGACTGTTAAAGATTGTATATAACATGTGATCCTATTGTGGCCAACATTGAAGCGATCGTTTCTTATTAGATAACAGCAGCAATTTTCTTAAAATTGTCTTAAAAAACTGGAAATCATTAATGAAGAGTATAACAATTCCCCGCGAGGTTTTGGTCAGTATATAACTCGAAAACTATTTGAAGTAGAAAATTAAAATTAGGCAATTATAAACCGTAGTATTACACATTTCAAGCAAGCAGTTACTTTGCTGCAACGTCATGTTTCGGGTCACGTGGTATCATTTTTAAAAAACTTAATGAGACAACCTGAATATTGTTCCACTGCTGTAAAGGTATCTCTCATACTAATTCGGCGATACCTATTTTTGTGTGTCAGGTACTTAGAAACGAAAAACAAATTTTTATAAGGTTTTTTATTTGAAAAACAAAGAGAGCTGAGAAACAAAAAACATATTCTAGTAACAGCTATTCTAGTTGTCAAAAGCTGTCAGCGTCAGTGAACAATCGGTCACTGTATTATTGTTGTTAAAAGTTTTGTGACTTGAAACTTACCATGCCTTTACGTTTCACTTATGACGAGTATGTCGATATGCTGAGGATCTATGAAGAATGTGGAAAAAATACCAGACGAGCTAGAGATTTATATAGAAATCGTTTCCCCGACCGAACAACTCCAGGAAAAAATAATTTTACTTATGTAGAACAAAAATTAAGACACGGTTCATTTCTAACCGGAAAACATCAAAATTCTCCACGTTAGCCTATTCTTACGGAAGATAATATTATTAACATTCTTGCTTATATCCAAGTCAATCTCCAAATTTCAACTCGATGTCTGCAATAAGAATTAGGAATAAGTAAATCTACTATTCAGAGGGTGTTCAAGCAATACAAATATCATCTTTTAAAAATACATTTAACGCAAGGTCTAACTCCTGCAGATCCAGAAAGAAGTGTCAATTAAAATCGTAGAGGACCCTTTTTTCTTAAATAAAATATTGTGGAGCGACGAAAGCCGCTTTCACAATAACGGTGTAGGTATCGTTAATAGATATAATTGTCACTACTGGTCGGCTGAAAATCCCAGCTGGACGCGAGAAACGTATTTCCAAACTATTTTGGGAGTAAATGTTTGGTGCGGTTTGTTTAATAGACGCTTGATTGGGCCGTATTTTTATGAGGGGAATTTGACAGGCGAAAGGTATTTAGATTTTCTCCAGAATATTCTTCAACATTTGCTTGAGAACAATCCACTAAAAGAGAGAGCGACTATGTGGTGGCAACAGGATGGTGCAACTCCTCATTTTGCTCAGCGAGTAACGTCACATCTGAATGTGTATTTCCAAGACAGCTTGATTGGGAGAAATGATACAATACATTGGCCGGCTCGTTCACCACATATAACCCTGTTAGATTTTTTCCTTTGGGGATATTTAAAAGGATTCATTTCTGTTACAGCTCCTACCGATGTAGATAATTTAAAAAACAGAATCAGAGCAGCTTGCCAATCTCTTACACCAGAAAGTATTGAAGCAGCATGCACAAGAAATTTACTTAGATTTGAATGCTGCATTAATGAAGGTGGACATAAATTTGAGCATAAACTGTAGTAAAAGTGTTATTGTTTTCCAATTCTTTTTGTTTTTCAAATAAAAAACTTTATGAACATTTGTTTGTCGTTTGTATATACCTAACACAAAAAAAATAGGTGTCGCCGAATTAGTATAAGAGAGACCTATACAGCAGTGGAACAATATACAGGGTGTGTCATTAACTTTTCTAAAAATTATACCACGTGACCCGAAACGTGACATTGTAGCAAAGTAGCTGATTGCTTAAAATGTGTAATACTACCCACAGTTTATAACTGCCAAATTTCAATATTGTAGTTCAAACAGTTTTCGAGATATATACTGGCCAGAACCTCGTGGGACACCCGTATATAAAAAAACTATGACAAGCGGTATTTGTTTAATTAAAAAAATTAAAAACGTAAAAAGTTCTTTTTTTAATAAATTAACACGTTGAGTGCCGTATGTATCCAACACGGATACACGAGATACGGTGCTTCCATCGCCGTATGTATCCGCGGCTGATACACAACTATTTCTGTTATTTCAGCCGCATGTATCGACGTTGGCTGCATGCCTTGCATATATCTCTATGGGGACTATCGCACTACGGCCTGGCATACCCAAAACCTTATTTGGCCTGTATATTTTATCCTTAGTTTTTTCAGGACACCATTTTTTCAGTTAGTGGGTTAGTGGGCCATACACATGAAAAATGGATTTGGCCTGATATACCCAATTTTCCGCTTCCACGGTAGCACTCAACGTGTTAAATATTAATTAATTAATATTTAATCTTAATAAATATAAGAAACGTCGTACATTTTAATCTTTGAAAAAAAATGTAAGTCATCAGTAATCCAATTTCGAAGAAGTTTTTATTTTTCAGTGAATCTCAACCTTATTCAGTTATTGTTATTTATATTAAGATACACTTTTAATAGGTTAAGCACTCTTGGGAATGCCCTTAAAATTTATGGTTAGTAATGTTTATTGATAGAGGTAACAGTATTTACTCACGACAATTAAGAGATTTATATTTAATTTACGTTTCAGAAAAACAAGAGTACAAATCTTTATGACCGAAGATGATAATATAATATACAGTTTGAAATTTGATGGACGTGTTTTTGTGTGTCTTCTCGAAACTAGACTCGCGTTAAATTGTTATTTGTCAGTTTTTCCTAGTCTTCAGCATTCTGATTTTAAAATATTATTGAGTTTCCACTTTTAATAATAATGGCACAGTTTACTGAAAATACAACAAACAGTACTTTAAAGAATAATAAATTATTACTCTGAACAACTTGTTAGGACTGAATAATCCTGGAAACATTATTACTGATACCTAGTAATGTTCTTTTATTCCTGTAACTTATACCATATCTAAACGATTTTGTAAATATTATTTTCCACGGACCTTACATAGGTACTTCACCAAACGGGATCTCAAATTATGCCCTAATTTTCTAAGAATTGATAATTTTTTTTGTAATAGCTTCATATAGTGCAATGAACAAAAGCCGTACCAAAAAAGATACAATACACCGATGCCACATTATAACGGCTTGATGTAATCGCTTATTGATACCTATACTCTGTTTCATGTTTATCGTTGGTAATTTATTAGTATTACTTTGAAAGGTCTTCAAAAAGGCGTCCGTATTCTTAATTATCAATGACTAATTAAATATGAAATATGTAACGGGTGCCCCAATAAGAATGGCTTTCGGCCATATATCAGAAACCGTTCATGGTACAGCTGCGAGTACAAAAAATGTAACAAAAGAGATAAAAAACTTGAGAAGCCAAATTTTTCAAAAGGCGGCATAACAAAAGCAATCATTGCATTCTTCAAAAAATTCTGCGTATATGTACTTGATATTTAAAGTTTCAGTCTATCTACTTAAATAAGATGTGGGGGAGAATGGGAACTGTTATGAAAAAAACACCCATAACTCCGGTTCTTAACCGATTATTGCAAACTTAGTCATCTTGAAAACAGCTCTTTTCCACTAACATAAGAGTGAAAATTTGGACATAACCTAATGAGTAACTTTCAAGCGAGAGGCGCTAATTTTTTTAAAATCTAGTTATCTTTGGAAAATATTAAATAGGAGCATGCAATTTTAATCGGGATTATAAAAGTAGGCTTAATTTGTAACATAATGACGAATACCGCATGCCGATATCTTTTCCGGTCCCGACATATCTTAAAAATTTATGAGTCAGTTGAAAACTAACAGCTTTAGAAGTGAAACTTATTATGTTACGCAAAAACTGTGAATGAGTGTACAAAAACTATTTACAATAAAAGACAAACAAAAGTAAATATTCTTTTTAAGAAATTATTTTATTAAATGTTCAAACAAACCACAATCTTGAGCCAAACTTTATTTTAATTCCATTGCTTCAAGTAAATGCATGAATATTTTAGAAATAATCAGATATACTTCTGTTCAACATTACCGACATTGTTGAATACATTAGCAGAATGGATTTATAGATGAAAGAAAAATTAAATAGTTTACTGACGAAACCAGGTATCCAACCAACGACCTTTAGGTTTTCAGTCTAACGCTCTGCCGACGAGTCTATTTCGCTTAGTAATATCATGGAGTCTACTGATGTAACAGAAGGGGAGAACAGCATTGCGTCTCTCTCACTGAGCTTAATTAAATAATAATTAGATAAGGACAAGGAGTTTAACAAATTTGTTAGTTTTACGAGTTTACTTTTACGCCAAAAATCCTGTAGTGTCCCATAAATTGTTTCACTTCATAAAGCGTAAATTTTAAGCATTCACCTATGAATATAGATTACCTACTATGGGGTAGTACGGAAAGGATTTTAACAATTTTGAAATAGTTGCAATTGACATTCCTTGCCCTAATAATAATAATTTCAATATAACTTTTAATCTGACTGTGAAACGGCGTTAAGGAAGTTAAAGTAGAAATATATGTATGTTTTTTTCCATGGCCCACTACTTCTTTTTATATATTTCCACTTTAAGTTCCTGATCGCCGTTTCCCAATAACATCGAAATATTAATTGAAATTACCATTAATCAACTTTAATTCGTTCCAAATTATTAAAATATGTTCGGAACCTATAGCCACAGTAGGTAATCTATATTTAAAGGAAAATAATTAAAATGTATACGTTTTTTACGATATGTCGGGATAGGAAAAAGATATCGACATGCGGTAATCGGTATTCTGTTACTAATTAAGTCTACTTTTATAATTCTCGATTAAAATTGTATACTCCTATTTAATATTTTCCAAAGATAACTAGATTTAAAAAACAAAGTCAATAGCGCCCTCTAGTGTGCATGCTACTCATTAGGTTATGTCGAAATTATTAAACTTATGTTGATGGGAAACAGATGTTTTCAAGAAGACTAAATTTGCAACAATCGGTTAAGTTGAACCCGAGTTAAGGGCGTTTTCTCATATCAATCTCCCCGTACACATTATTTGAGTAGATAGACTGAAAGTTTAATATCAAATATACGCAGAATTTTTTGAAGAATGCGATGATTGTTTTTGTTATGCCCTTTAATTGAGTTAATTTTATGAAAGTTGGCTTTTTAATGTTTTTATCCAATTACGCCCTCTCGCGGTATACCGAAACTTTTGTTATATTTTTTCCCGCAGTTGTACTATTAACGATTTCTGATATATGGTCTAGAGCCACTTTTATTGGGACGCCGGTTACGTATGTAGTTTTTTTAACGAAAAATTTTGAACGCGGAAATCAATCAAACTTTAACAATTCGGTAGGTAGTGGAATGAATGGCAAAAGGTCAAAGGAGAGCTATCTGTTATTTTTTTTAAATGAATTAAGGGTTATGATGTTGGTTGATTGAAATTTATATCCTCATGAAAAGTTTATTTGGATTAGACCGCAGGGCTGCCAGTTAGATTTTCATTTCATCAGTAAAAATCTTGTCAAAAATTGAGTAATTTCAATAGATTTATTTTATGCTATAGAAATTTCAAAAAAGTATAATGAACTAAACTTATGACCTCGAAAAAATATGTATTATTTGAAAACAAACTTTTCATTTAAAAACAAATAAAGTAAACATACAGTGTCCACCATGTTCGCTACATATGGGAACAATTTTTAGTTGTTGTATATAGGAAAATTTAATATATACGATCGATTCTGCATGGTCGATAATCCAAAATTACATCTTGACATCAGTTACATGAACACTTCATGGCCACAAATTGGAAAAATTTGACGTGGAAATGCGAAAAGTGAGGTTAGATGCCAAAATACCGAAAATTGTTATTTAGAAAAAGTGATTAAAATGATATTTTAGGAGTACGTACAAAATTTGAAGCAAAAACAACAAAAAATAAGAATTTTCTTATTTTTCTCCACTACGGTCTTCTGAAATGATATTGCCTCAATTTCTTTTTTGAAAGAGTTCAATTAGCACCGTATGTAATTTATAAACGTAAAACTATTCAAAATTGGTCATTAAAATCATTCCTGGAGAATTAAATGGAAATATTAGTTGAGCATTTGAAACTTTCCTGTAACAATACCTTGTCCAATGTTGTCAGTTTGTGAAGTTTAAAATAATTTAGTACTGATACCACAATTGAAAAGAACCGTTTTTGATATTTTCAATAAATATTTCATTAAATTATTAAAACTCATTAACTAGTCATAATAATAATAATAAATTGAATTAGTTTACCAACGTATTACTATTAGTGTTTTAAATGAAACTCACGGTTTCTAGTTAATACCACAATATAATAAAAATTGTTGAAAATTCTAAAAAATTGTCAATTGTCAACAATTGTCAACCGTGAGTTTCATTTAAAACACTAATATGAGTAGATTCCGCGAAGTAAGGGTCGAGACAGTTAATTTCATTAAGTTATTACTATTTTTTGAAACAATATTCAACAGATTACCCACTAACTCATTACTAATAAATAACTTAGTATTTCAAAACACAAATTCAAAATGTCCTCCATCTCGTTCCATACATTTCACCGTCCCGGAATTCGTTTCTCTTTGAATATTTCGGTGCGTACCTTGGTTAATAGCATATACGCAATCCCATATGCATTGTTCTAAATGTGCGACGTCTCTGAAGGGTGTTACTCGATAAATTTTGTTATTTGAATAGCCCCATAATAAAATGTCCAGAGGGCATAGGTCCGGGGACCGTCTTGTTGGAAATGAAGATTGGCTCGCTTAGCCAGTGGGATACCATCCAAAAATTTGGTTAATTCATTTTCCAACAAAGTTGAATAACGCCTGGCATTCAGGTTTTCTCTAAAGAAAAATGAACCAATAATTTGACAATTCCAAATTCCGCACCATACATTAACCTTGAGTGGGAGTTTGTGTCTGCCCATCAACGACAGTTTTGTGAGCTTACTGTTCCATTTGATGTGAAAGTAGATTCGTCGGAAAATAAAACATTTTCTGTGAAATTTGGATTATCTTCTATAATTCAAAAACCAAACCGGACGTCAAAATATTTTTCTTCAGAACTTGAATAAATTTAGGCTTGCACGGGTGAAATTTGTTTGTCGCATTGTTTTGATTAAGATGCATATAGTTAATGTCGTATCAGTCATGTGATGGAAAAGACTTAGCGTTTCTACTTGTAGTTACCTTAAACTTCTTTAATAATTTTGCTACATTTCTAAAATGGACGTTTTTGCTAGGATATTTTTGGTTAAAAATATTAGCAGCTTCTCTTGAACATTGATAATTTTCTCCGCAAATTAGAACCAACTCTATTTTTTCTTCACGTGACAATATAGAAGGCATTTTTAGTTATAGATAGATATATAGATATAAAAATATCTTTGCAGAATGTGTAAATAGAAGTAAACTTAACGAAAACGGAGAACTACGGATCAAATGCAACAATGATGTTACACGAGTATTCGTTTATGATTTTAAAGCCCACTTAGTTAATTTGAAACTTTGTATTGCGGCAAAGTATTTGAGGAAAATGGGTTCTAGGATGATGAAAGTATAAAACTAGGAATCGTTGTGAAATGTATGCAGACCTTTCAAAGATAATAAATTATCTTGTATTCATATTATCGCATTGTTTTTTTATAAATATTGTCCAAACATGAATCATTACGCTTATTAAATAATAATTATTAATGTAAGTTGTCATGTTCTGAAACTTTGATGAAATATTACATAAAAAAATTAATATCGGCCCTTTTCAATTGTAATATCACAATTAAATTGTTTGAAACTGCACAAACTGACAAGATACAAAAAAATTTCACGCGTTCAACGAATATTTTCATTTTATTATATATGAATGACCTCAATCAATATTTCTGAATTGTTTTACCCTCACACATTAAACATGGCGAGAAGTACGGATTTTTTTATTTTTTTGTTTTTTTTGCTCGAAATTTCATAAATGGCCCTAAAATATCATTCTAATCACTTTTTCCAAACAACTTTTTCGATATTTTGCCTCCATGACAGTGGCATCGTGAGTGACGTCAGAATGTCTTTTCAGATTAGCGACCATGCAGGATCGATGGCATACATTAAATTTTCCTATATCCTACAACTAAAAATGTTTGCCATATGTAGCGAACATTAAGGGGGATACGATATATTAAACCTACCTACTGCTTCTTTTTAAAAATAGTAATCACAAAATAAAGTTACGTAGATACTCATCAGGTACGAGTATATAAAAAAAATAGAACGAATAGTAATGAACAACAAAAATACAAAACAAATAAAAAAACAAATGTAAGAAAATAACTGTTATAGGTATATAAAAAATCGATTTAAATCTGAATCTGATAAAGTATTATCCTTTTTTGGTATATACATATCATTAGTATGTAAATGTATTACTTCTTTTGTAAAGTTAGCATTAGTACAATTTGCTTTTCTCGACTGCAAATACATAATTTTGTGTGTGTAGATGTCTCACATACTAGTTGTGGCTAGTTTGTTTCTTTCGTTAGTTTTCATTAGATAGGTAGGTAATAAGGGAAATCTCTTAAATTAATTTAAACAGAGCGTTTGGAAATATCATGCGAGATATGATTAATTAAAAATTAATAATAATAATAAACAAGTGTCATAATTTTTTTCATCAATATGCAAATCAGTAGATCTCCTGAAAATATAGTAAAACCGGCAACCATGTAAGACCATTTCTATTTCAGATTTTATGAAAGACTAAAATATGTTATCTAAGTATGTTTTTATAATGTCTGCTGTGGAATCGCCGCCTTAATGTTTTTGCTAATAGCGGCGTTCTTATAGTTTTTTTTATTATTTCCAACATGTAGTTGTTGGGTTAAAAATATTTATACATATAGATTAGTTTCTATAGAAACCACATAAATGCAATATACCTTGAAAATAATATATTGAATTGAATTGTGATGGTGGAGCAAAATGTAAAAAATTCTTGTTTTTTACATTTTTCTCTTGGAATATTGAATTATATAGATACGTTTTTATAATCATTTAATGCAATAAAACGTATTTTAAAAAAATAGCAGATAGTGTACACTTTGCCATTTCACTACCGAATTTTCAGAGCACACTCTGATAGATTACAGAAATCATCAGAAATGTATTCTGGACTGAGAAAGATGTGTCATATTTGCTGTACCTATGTTTGTACAGGAGCAATATTAATATTATCTAATACCTATGCACTATTTAGAATCAGTTGTCTTAGCGACGGGCCTGGCTCAGTGGCGGATCTAGGGGCGAGTGGGCCTCAGGACATTTCTTACAGGTACACTGAGTAACACGTAAAAAGTAAGAAAATTAAAACGTTTTCCATTCAGGACAAAAACTAATACAAAACGAAAACTTAAATTTTTTTGTATCATAAAAAGTGTCAAAACAAAAATATGTTTTATTCAGCTACTTAATTCCAAACCAATATCTAGATTGGTATTTTCCGTATTACATTGAAAGGAAATAAATGAAATACTTTATATAAAATATAAAAACTAATAATAAACTAAAATCTAGAACTACGTTCTTTTTCTGACTTTAGTATTGGCAAAGTAATCTATGAGATCCTTTAAATCTAACTTCGCTGCGATATTATATTCTACATTTAAAATAGATTGATCACGATCATTGTTGACCTAATGCAATTTCTTAACATTTTCAATTTACTAAAGGATCTTTCCAATTGCGCAACAGTTACGCACAGGTAGGGTAAAAAATAGAAGAAACATAACATAAACTTCAGGAAAATCAAGTTTCATATATGAATACTATTTGGAAAAGTTTCCTCTTCATATCTTTTTTGAAGTCATCTCTTTAACTAGTTCAAGTAACATATCAATATTGATTGACAACACCGTTAGTAAAAATTTCCCGATGTTTTCGAAATTAGTATTGTTGCAACAAATAATATTCATTTGATTGATTGCATAGCAGAAAACCTCTATTCAATTTGATTGGTATTGGTATCAATTGAATAGTAATATACCCGGACTTTGAAGTAATCTTCTCTATTATCAAATTGCTATTCCAAAGCAAGCTCAACAATTTGTTTTGGTACTTTTCGTTGCCTTTTAAATTGAAATACTAGCTCTATATTGCATTTAATTGCAAGAGTTATTGGTTCAGATATTCAATCATTATACGCTTCTTGAGCTCTTAAAGCAGAAATGTAGGTCAATGTATTTCTTAAGACTGTTGCGCCGCCGATATAAATATCAATTCTTTGTAAAAATCTTGATACGTGGTTTACTTGAGATGAAGTTTTGAAGATAAAAATATTAATAAAAACAAATTCAAAGTTGGCCATTTTCTTTTTCAGATTTTTAGCTTCCATGGTTGCTTCCTTTTTCTGCGATTTCGATTCAATATCTGAAGAGCTTTTAGAATATCGAACAATCGAATTTTTATTGCCATAATTGATTGAATACTTCCTGACCAACATGTAGGGTTAAGTAATTTCTGATTCCCCAGTAAAAGAAGACGAAAGCTCCCATCGTTTGATAATAGATCCAAAAAACGACGATCGACGAAAATATGATAAATGAAATCCCCAATTTCCGCATATTTCATAAATTTGCAAAAAATGAATTTTTTGATTATATCGCAGTATTACATAGAAACATAATTGTTATTATATTTGGAATAAATTGTAGCAACATAAAAGTCAATGACATTCAATGATATATTTAAAAAAAATTCCAAAATGTTTCGTTTACGCAACGTTGGGGACTAATGGGTTAATTAGAAAATTTATTACAATAACATACCATTAAAGCCATTCTGATTACATGAATGCAAACATTCTTCCATGTTTCTGGTGTGACTCTAGCAAATGTGTCATCTGTCAACTTTAACACGTCACCTACCTTAAAAGTTGTATTACGCACTCCAACTTCATTTTATAATAGCCCACATCTTTTCTATTGGATTCAATTTTGGATCAGGTGGTGGCAAACGTAACACGGAAGGACCGTGTTCAGCTAACAACTTATAAACAACATAATTTTTAAATATTGGTTTATTTAGCTGTATTTTCCTGTAAAGTTCCGGCTTAATATCAGTATAATCAAAATGAATACTTCTTTCCCGTAACCATATTTGCATATCTGCCTTTTTCCAAGTAGACGTTGGGTTACGTTCCACAGATCGTTATATGATTCATTATTAATAACTATTACAAAGTATTTACTATCTCGACCCATACTTCGTGGAATCTACCCATATTACTGTTTTAAATGAAGCTTACTGTTTCTAGATAATTCCACAATATATTGAAAAAATGTTAGAAATTTTAAGAAATTTGACAATTGTTTCGATATTAAATATCATCTTCAGAATGACAGAATATACATTCCATTTGATGCCTACCTGATGATTAATAATTATGTTTGGCTAAACTTAATATACGTTAATAGAAAAAAGAAGAATATATGATATTACAATTATTAAAGCGTAGATATTATTAGCCCTATGGGGATATCCTGGATATCTTTTTTCCCAATTAAGATAAGTATAACTGTGCAATGATATAGAAAACCAGGAAAACTATATCTGCTGATTTTCAAAATTATCACTTAAGAAGACAGTTTAAAAGTGGAGAACTCCCTAGATTTATCTGTTCATTGACAACTTGATATTATGGGTTTCTTAAGTGTCTTCTAATTTCCAATTCTTCATGGAAATCCAGTTCTTGTGTCTTATTTGTGAATACAATTTCAAAAAAAATTACAATATTGTTTAACCTGAAATTGACAATATTGTTTAATCAATTTATTATTCTCGAGATTCTATATTCTACTCACATTACAGCTAGAACTTGCTATCAGAGCCTTTAAAAAGACATTTTTACGATAATGTTCAGAAATACAGCATAAAAGCAACTACAAAAATATAACAATATACGAAAAACGATGTTTTGTTGTTGTTCAATGCCGTCAGCCCTGTTATAAGAGGCGGATCGTTTTCATTTTCGTCGTTTGTGCATCGGATATTACGAGATAATCAATCCCCAAACTTATATTATTTGGGTTGCATACTTGGTCTAATGGTCTTGCATTCGGTACGTCAAACTTTATACCATGGAATAATTTCTTTGCTTCAAACAGCTGTGTTTATATCAAAATCAAACAAAATAACGTTAAGTTTAAAAGTTTTTTTCAAAATGAATGAGAAATCAGTGTGTACTGAGTGCAAGTCATCTTTCAAGCGAATATATGGGTTGCGGAAACAAGTAAAAATATTTCAAGAGGGAAGACTTGATGATCTAGCTCCACTTAATAAGTGTATAAAGACTCACAACTTCAGTTGTGATATCTACAAGAAAAATTTCAACCACAAGAATCATCTCCATAAAAAGACTCATGGCATTTTATCAGTAGATTCCTCAGAATCATCTCCAAAAAATGCAAAGAAGTGCCCTCTCTGTAGTTTCAAAAATTCGGCTAAAATACAATTACACAGTCACTTTAAGGAGAACCACGACATTGAAACGTCTACTGAAAACTTTGTTTTTGCGACAAAGGACGATTTTGAATCAAGGAAAAATGAAATTGTATGATCTGATTTTAATAAACTTGCACATGCTTTTCTTATTCAAACTGTGAACCTGTTACTAATAAAAACTGTCTATGGTTTTTAAAATTAGTTTTAGAATATGATTATGATTGATTTTGAGTATTATACTTTTTTAAATTAAGTATTACATTGTTCCCACTTTTTTCATATTCTACACATGGATGCATTTTTATTTTATTAACATCAAACTAACATACTTCCATATTTGATGAAAAAGAATTTTTCACGGGAATGTATTGATGAATGATTATTTTTCATTTTAATCTAAATCAGTCATCCCCCACCTACCCCTTAAGGGTGGGGGTGGGGGTGACTTTGTAAAATAATCGTAAAAATAAATTTTTAAATTTGGAATCAAATTCTACGTAATTTTTTACGTATACACCTAAAATTTCACTTTGAAATCTTTTTTTTATAATGTTATGCAAAAAATTGATTATACAATGGTGTAGGACTCTCGGGTCTAGCATACTTCCATATTTGATAGAAAACAATTTTCCACGGGAATGTATTGATGAATGATTATCCTTTATTTTAACTTAAATCAGTTATCCCCCACCCAACCCCCTAAAGGTGGGGTTGGGGGTGACTTTGTAAAATAGTTGTAAAAATAAATTAGAATTGGAATCAAATTCCACGTAATATATTACGTATACACCTAAAATTTCATATTGGTAACTATTTTTTATAAAGTTATGCAAATAAAATGTTATCAAAAAATTGATTATTCAATGGTGCAGGACTCTCGGGAAGTATATATTTGATAAAAACATTTTTTTCACGGGAATGTATTGATGAATGATTATTTTTCATTTTATCCCAAATCAGTCAAAATGTTTCACGGAAATGTATTGATGAATGATTATCCTTCATTTTAACGTAAATCAGTCATACCCCCCCCCCCAACCCCTAAGGGCCTGGGATGGTGACACGTTTTATTGAATATCTTTGGCAATAATGAAGAAAAAATATGAAAATTGGTATACATACTCAAAAAAGGGTTTATGATTCGATGACACACTCAAAATCACCCCAACCCTAATATTTCCCAAACACCCGCCCCCTCTACCCTTATGGTATGAAATAAGCGTGTAATCATTTTTTAATTTAAATTTTATTTTATTAAATATACATATGCCAAATAGTAAATTTTAATTCTTATTCGTAAAGCCGCAATAGCGATTTTTATTTTCATTAAAAAATCAATTTTTTTATTACATTTTTTTTGCATAACTTCATAAAAAAAAGTAATCGAAATGAAATTTTAGGTGTATACATAAAATATTACGTGAAATTTGATTCCAAATTCAAAAATTTATTTTTACCACCATTTAACAAAGTCACCCTCGTCCCCGCCCTTACGGGATGTGTGGGGGATGACTGATTTGGGATAAAATGAGAAATAATCATTCATTAACACATTCCCGTGAAAAATTTTGTTTAGTAAATATGGAAGTATGCTAGACCCGATAGTGGTGCACCATTGAATAATCAATTTTTTAATAACATATTATTTGCATAACTTTATAAAGAAAAGTTATAAAAATGATATTTTAGCTGTATACGTGAAACATTACGTATAATTTGATTCCAAATTTACAAAGTAATTTTTACGACTATTTTACACCCCCGCCTTTTGCGGGTGGGTGGGGGATGACTGAGTTAGGTTAAAATGGAGGTAATTCATTCATCAAAACATTCCCGTGAATTTTTTTTATCAAATATGGAAGTATGCTAGACCCCATTTTTCTTGCATAACTTTATAAAAAAAATAGTTACAAAAATGAAATTTTAGGAGTATACGTAAAAAATTACGTGAAATTTGATTCCAAATTAAAAAAATTCATTTTTACGACTATTTTATGCCGCCTTATGGGGGTGGGTGGGAGATGACTGATTAAGGTTTAAATGAAAAATAATCATTCATCAATACATTCCCGTTAAATTTTGTTTTTACCAAATATGGAAGTATGCTATACCCGAGACTCCTCCACCATTGAATAATCAATTTTTTGATAACATTTTTTGTGCATAAATTTATAAAAAAAAGTTATCAATATGAAATTTTAGGTGTATAAGTAAACAATTACGTGTAATTTGATTCCAAATTAAGACATTTATTTTTACGACTATTTCACAAAGTCACCCCCACCCCCGCCTTTAGGGGATGGGTGAGCTCTGACTGATTTAGGTTAAAATGAGAAATAATCATCCATCAATACTTTCCCGTGAAAAATTTTTTTCTATCAAATATGGAACTATGCTAGTCCCGGGAGTCCTACACCATTGAATAATCAATTTTTTTATAACATTTTTTTGCATAACTTTATAAAAAAGTTATCAAAATGAAATTTCAGTAGTATACGTAAAAAATTACGTGTAATTTGATTCTAAATTAAAACATGTATTTTTACGACAATTTTACAAAGTAACCCCCACCCCCACCTTTACGGGGTGGGTGAGGGATGACTGAATTAGGTTAATATGAAAAATAATCATTCATCAATACATTCCCGTGAAAAATTTTTTTCTATCAAATATGGAAGTATGCTAGATCCGGGAGTCCCACACCATTGAATAATCAATTTTTTGATAACATTTTTTTTGCATAACTTTATAACAAAAAGTTATCAAAATGAAATTTCAGTAGTATACGTAAAAAATTACGTGTAATTTGATTCTAAATTAAAACATTTATTTTTACGACAATTTTACAAAGTAACCCCCACCCCCACCTTTACGGGGTGGGTGAGGGATGACTGAATTAGGTTAATATGAAAAATAATCATTCATCAATACATTCCCGTGAAAATTTTTTTTCTATCAAATATGGAAGTATGCTAGATCCGAGAGTCCCACACCATTGAATAATCAATTTTTTGATAACATTTTTTTTGTATAACTTTATAAAAAAAATTATGAAAATGAAATTTTAGTAGTATATGTAAAAAATTACGTGTAATTTGATTCTAAATTAAAACATTTATTTTTACGACTATTTTACAAAGTCACCCCCACCTCCGCCTTTAGGGGGTGGGTGTAAGGGATGACCTATTTAGGGTTAAATGAAAAATAATCATTCATCAATACATTCCCGTGAAAAATTTTTTTATCAAATATGTTAGTATGCTAGATCCGAGAGTACACTTCGAGGACAACTTATACAGTATAAGTTATACTCAGTATAAGATATACTCGTCCTCAAACTGAAGTCTGTGCATACATATATATATATATATATATATATATATATATATATATATATATTATAATTAATACAATTTTATATATTATTTTTATTTATGGTTTAATTTAGTTAATAGAGTCGTTGTCTTGTATTGACTTGACTTACCTTCAGCTAGCTCTCTTAATTTATGATTATATATTATTATTGTTTTTTATTTATTATTAAAAAGTCGGCGGCATGTAGACTCCTTCCTTTGGGTTCATGACGCTTATAAATAAATGTATTTTAACCTTGATTAGTTAAATTATTAAATTTTATAGTTTGCGATATATAGAAATTGATATTTTATTAATATACACCTCTTACTTTAAAGATTCCGAATATTGTTCCACAGAATGAATGAAGTGAGTAATTTTGATAAATCTATTATGGAAGTTAAATAAAAATACAAAACACTCTACAGAAAATATTTTAATAAATTTATAGATCAAAATTGAAAATTATTATAATACCAAATTTTCTGATGCCGCCACTGTATTCTATACAGTCATGCGCTCTGAATGCTTTTAAGCATAAACTCCACTGCGTCGGCGTATATAGGAAGCATGCGCTTCTATCGAGTCCAAAGCGAAGCTAAATGCAGTATTCACTGTTTATGTTTCATTTACGAGATGTTTACAAGATTTTAACGTTCATATACTTTGGAATTGTCGATATACTATTCAAAACTGACCATACAATTGCATATATATATATACAAGGAAATATGAGTGATGAGAAATTAGAATAGTGATAGATAGGAAATTATTTAAGCATGCATTAAGAAACAGAAAAGGAAGATAAATGATGATTTACTTACAGTGTGAACAATGACGAAACAAATTAATTATTACAAGTAAGTACAATTTTATATCTATAGCTTAAAATTCGTGGATATTCATGTATGCGATATGATAGTTAGTATCATTTTTATGAAAATTTTATTGATATGTTGAAAATATATTTTATTGTTCACTCGTTACTGTTTGGAATTCCGAAATTAATATTTAAATAGCACCGACCTTAATTTGTTCTTCAGTATAGCTATACACGTTACTGCTGCTGGCGTCTCCCCAATACTTTAAGATTTCTTAGCGAAAGAAATGCTCCTTCTGATCACCTCCCGTTCTCACACAGTTTTAATGACTTCTACTATTATTATTTTATAACTTTTAACTTCAAACTCAGATTTTATTTCATTTTATTAGAAATTTTTGTAGAGGACTTTTACCTAGATGCTATAATTTCAGCTACCCACGCGCTACCTTCATCTGTTTTTCAAATCAACAAACTTTTTTCATCGTAAAATGCAAAGCCTTCTTTTTACCGTATGTTACGAAATAATTGTTGATTTGAGTGTTTTTAGTTCAAAATGTAAAAAGAGTTCTTTTAACAGTCCTGGAGGATATCAACACTTATTTGTATATATGTGTATAGTCTTAAAGATTCCATAAAATGTCTTTTTCACTTGTAACAATATCTTATTTTGTTAATTTTCCCTTTTTAAGGTATTCTTATTTACATTCAATTTTATAAAATCTACAACCTAAATTTTCTATTAATATATATGCAACTGTCTAGTTTTAAATTTTCTAATTTTAGCTAATTTAATCATATATAAACTATGAATTATTTCCAAATTTGTCTTTAATATTCAATATTCAATTAGTAACCAACAAATTTAAGTTGGCAATAAAGTCACTAATTTTTATTACTTCCTGTTTATTAAACTTCTTGATTACAATACTTCCTTGCCAGATAGCTTGGCTCTGTTCCGTATGTCAACCTACTATGAAGTATTTCAAACTCTTTTACAAATTTAACCCTTTTCTATCTTTGTAAATATTGATAACCAATAATTGACTCTAATACTAATTTATTTTATTCCAGGTTTCAAGTGATTCTACATTATAATTACCCGGATATTTACATGGCAGTGTTAGGAATATTTTGATACATGTTGACATTGACTTTAACTTGGATTATTTGTTGAGGTAAAATTTGTACTTATTTAAACAATGCTATTATTAGAATTTTTATTCATCATCCTTTAATTCATTTTGGTAACTGTTTTTCTTAATATGTGATAATATATTTGCTCAATTCAATCAATTCTTTTATATAAACTTAATTGTGTCTACTGGTACACCCTACGTATTAATACTTCATCTTTATATCTGGTCACTTTTGTTAATTATTTTAGTATATTATAGGATTGCATTAAGCCACATTGAATTAACAAAAATAGTTCTCACATCTTTTTAAAACAGTCACTTTTTTATAACATGTGGTATGATAACCAACAAAATCAAGTGATGCTTTGGTAAGTTCAACACCATTTTATTTAAAATTGTTTTTTTTTACGGAAAGCTAACTTCAATAAACGGTTTCATCATTAAAATCAATTATGAGATTATCTGAGTCACATAAGAAACACATTTTAACCATTTTTAATTACAAAAATAAGTAGCACGTGTTGTCAATGTCAATACAATATTTAAGGTTATTAACTGCTCCAAAGTATTGCTGTTGACTAGTCTATCGCTATCATTTTCTGTTACATGAGCTACTGACATGCGCACTCTATTACATCCTGCGGTCGTGCCGCGCGCTACTTCAACTCTGTCTTCGTCCATCGTATGAGATATTTGTCACGGACCTCTTTGTCGCACGTCCACAGTCGCATTAAAATTTAATTTTTTCAAATTCGACAACAGCGTTTATTTTTATGTTCAATTCATAGAATAAACAAGTAAGTGAAAATAACTAAGATCAAAATACCTGTTTACACCTGGCAACCCAAACGTTAGGCCAGGAAAAATATAGGCAACCTTACGTTTGTATATTCTATAGGCTTTGTACTTACGGTTGGTGTACAATTTTCTTCATTAAACTCATAGGTACAAATTTTAAAAAAAGTGATTTTTTAATTTTTAATTAATTATAGCCTGGCCAGGATTTTTTCAAGCAAACCATTTTTTTATAATTCTTAACATACTAAATTACTTATAAAATTATTTTCATCCATTAACAATATAGGTGAAGGTCGATTTTACTTCGGATTTTAGACCATTATTAAATTTCTTCACTACTTTGTCTGATTTGATGGCTTTGACACTTCTACATTGACAAATTATTGTCAAGCGTCAACACTGTCAATTGTTCTGGCCCATAATACAAAGAGGGCGCAGCCAATAACCAACTGATTATTACATTAATTTTATCTTTGTGAATGCAAGATTTCAATGACGTTCCGAGTTCTGAGTTTAATTTTTTGGCTACCCTTCACTTTAGCGAAACTGTCATATGAGACCGCGACAGGTGTCAGTCGATAGTATTTGACGAGCTGAGTCGAGTGACATTGGTTTCAACTCTAGGAAATGCCCAGGGGAAAAGATACGCCACTTTTTGTTTTCCATGTTAAGTCTATGGGAAAAAAATTTGGTTTCGGTGCACCTCGCGATCCTCGGAATTTTATGTTAATTTTAATATTAATAGCCATCATTCTACACTCGTTAAAATTCTATTTTTTTTTCATATTTAATGATATTTTAGTTACACTTTGATCTGTGTCAGTTTGTCGGGAAGCGATATTGAATTGAATTATGAAAAGTATTGTAAATTATGCTAATTTTTATTGGTCCAAGTTTAGTCGCGTTACAAAGCGTATAAAATAGCAATTCAAAAGTGCGCAATCCATCAGTTGTCAGTTAGTTTTCATTCAAAGTGTTTGACTATTTTCTTTCATTTTTATCATGAGTGTTTATGTGCGTGTCTTAAATACCAGACGTTTGCCGATGTCGGCCGATGGTGTTGGTTGGGCTGTTAGCCAAGGTTTGTTGCCGTCGATACCACCCGATTGCCCAGTTCATCGACGGCCAACAAAATTGTACACTAATGCACAGCATGGCTGTGGTCGTTTCCAGTGTACAAAGGCTGGTTGCAACAAAACTAAAGCTGTTGCTTCTTTTGGTACTTGGTTTGAAGAAGCTCGGATTCGTCCAGATGAAGTGGCTTGGATCGTGTACGGATTCGCTCACAGCTGGCTGCATGAAATGTTGCGAAACAAGTGCGTCCTTTTGGACCTTCCTGTTGACGAACGTACAGAGTTAAGCGAAGGGACAATCAGCTAATGGTAAGTGTTTTTAGTTCGTTTTGTTCAGTCTTCTAATTTTTTTTTCGTTGTTTTATAGGTATCGTTACTGTCGTGAGATGATTGTCGACGACATTCCTTCTCGACAGTCCGTTTTGAAACTCGGTGGTCCAGAAAAAATAGTTCAAATCGACGAGGCAAAGTTTGGTAAGCGGAAATACAACCGTGGTCGACGTGTTGAAGGCCATTGGGTGTTGGGCTTCATTGAAAATGGACGTGAGGATGTGGTTTGCGAGGTAGTGGATTCTCAAGACAGTGCGACTCTCATTGGCGAGATAAAGAAAGTCGTATTGCCCGGAACAATCATTCATACTGATTTCTGGAAGGGGTACGATCAGCTTTCTAAACATGGTTATATCCACAAGAAAGTCAACCACAGTGATCTTGTGAACCGATTTGTTGGTAAATTAATTATTCGATTCAATTCCCATATTTTCCTAATATTTATTATTTGTTAATCATTAGCACCAGATGGCACTCACACTCAGCGCATTGAAGCGACTTGGTTCCCGGCTAAAGATTGGTTCCGCACCCGAAAACCACCTTTGGACGAGTATGCCGCCTACTTGGTAGAATATCTTTGGCGTCGTGATTGTCGCAAGAAAGGAGTTGACCCAATGTAGGTGCTTCTTGATGCCGTTCGGCGACAATATGGCGATTTTCGTCAATAACTTTGAATCAATTTACGGTTTTCTAACTTTTGGTTTGGTTTTTTTTGGTTAGGTTAAGTTAGGTTAGGTTAGGTTAGGTTCCACTCCTGAGAGCTGTAAGACCTTGTTGTTGGTGGAGTGGCTCAGTAGCTTCCTCTCTTCTCGAGCCGTAAGGGACGGGGAGGGAGGAGCGAAGCCAAGAAACAGCTCAAGAAATGGTCAGTGGGGCACTGGCGGGGCTGCTGATGTCGTGTAGGTAGCACCAGCAAATGCCAGTAGAAGATCCATCATGCCCGAGTTACATCTGAACGCACTGACAAGTCCTACCAGACACGGAGGGCGAACGGCGAGTTCCCGGCGCCGCAAAACGGGGACCTCACGGCTATGGTATGGTAACCCAGACAGAAGAGTCCACCAGGAGAAAATCTGTAGAATAAATCCGTAATTTAAGGCGTGAGACACCGTGTCGAGAAATGCATGGCCACACGTAACGTGGTCGCAAACGGTTCCTCTGGGGAACCGGGCGCCTCCCCACCGTAAGTATGCCTTATCGCTGCAAGCGGGGCTCTGCAGTGATGGACCTGCAATTCCCTTGCCACTCGTGGGATTAATGAGTACAAATAAAAACATATAAACCATAAACATAATCGTGGGCGACCTGGACGATTCAAAACTACTGGGAAGAGCAGACACGGTCAGAACCATAGATAGGTCAAGACTTCACTCCATGTCAGACATGTATGGGAGAGCCGATAGGACAGGTGGAATAAAAAGGAAGGCAAGTCTAGGGACGGAACAAGAAGTAATCTATAAGAAAAGAGAGTCGGTGGAATACTTCACTATAAAAGAAGGCATCGAACTATATGAAAAACTCGTAAACGACTTACAAAAATTGATAGGTGAGATTCCAAACACACACAAACAAATATAGGAATTAGCATCAAGACTAAAACGGACAAGCAACAATTTTAAGAAAGACATGGTCTTAAAATGGCTGGAAGGACACAGGTATGAGGAGGTCGAGAAAATAACAGTAGAATCTGGCACGCAAACGGACCCCTGGCACGGCGGAAACAGCAAAACGCTCTCTCAAATAGGGGACATAGACACCTTTGATAAGTGGCAAAAAGTGGTAGGCCTAAATTGGAACAATAACTTGTTCAAGAGAACGAAGGTGATTGTAGGAAATCCAATCACCACAAGCAACGATACCACCAAAGTGGTTATAGTGGACACGGCTGACCTCAAAATGGAGAACAGTATACAGAGAATGTATAGGGAAAAGTACCCAGAGTTGGCAGAACTCGAAGAGCCTTACGAAGTTTTAGAACAGACAACATGGATAAAATCTAGGAATGGCGAGGAGAACAAAAAAAAGATCATTAAGATTATAGATTCGGGGATCAAGGCAGACCTATGGAGGTACCTTAGGATGGTCAAAGAGGAAACAGACAATCATGGCAAAGTGGCGCTGCACCATATAAACACGATGGGAACAGACGAATTCAGGAAAATGTGTGAAGTAATCTTCAAAGACACTGAGGCCGAGATAGACATCTATACTACGGGGAAAAAAGAGCGTACAACATACGGAATGATCGTGTACAAGAAGGGCTCAGAGTATAAGGAGATTCTGAGCACGGTTAAAGACGTTATGAAAACCACAAGCTCGACGGAATCAATTAGGTCTCTTCGCAGCACAAGAGACGGTAGTCTCCTAATTACCATGGACAAAAACAGCGAGGCCCTCAGAAAAATAAGGGCAGCAATAGGCACTTCCGGGGCAGGAATTAAAATGACTCAACTAGGAGCACCTAATAATACTGCCGTACACATAAGAGGCATGGCTGCGGATGCTACAAAGGAAGAGATAATAGAGGCAGTCAAAAACGAGGTAGGAAGCTGGGAGGACACGTACAAGGTGTCAGAGCTGAGACCGATGAGGAGCAGTGTACAGGCCACTACAGTTGTGCTACCTTCTAAGGTGGCCAGCATACTGCTTAATAAAAAACATCTTAGGGTGGGCATGGTGAGATGCCAAGTGGAGAAGAGACTTAATGTCAAAAGATGTACTAGATGTTGGGAATATGACCACGAAGTTTCTAGCTGCAAAGGTCCGGATAGGAGAGAAAATTGTTACCGATGTGGAAAAGCGGGCCATGATGCGAAGTCGTGTGGAGAGGAGGAGAATTGTGCCATTTGCAGAGAAGCACACAGGATAGGAAGCATGGGGTGTCCCAAGTTTAAAGCTGCACTAAAATGCACAAGAAACAAAGGGAAACGTGATACGGCAACTATCGCCAGAACCTTGTCCATAGATCTGCAACCTGGTGGGAACAGTGAACCGATAACCCCTGGGATCCACAATCCACATTCACTGTAATACAAATGAATATAGGCAGGGAGCGGGTGGCCCACGATCTACTCTTCGCCCTCGCAATGGAGAAAGATGCGGATGTGCTAGTGGTCTGTGAACCAAATAGGAAAGTAACAAATTCCAAAAGATGGGTGACTGACGAAAACGCCGACGTGGCGGTCTACTTCATGAATAGCAGGATAGGGTTAAATAGGTGCAGGATTGGAAAGGGATATATTATCATAACACTCGAGGAGGGCACGTTGATCCCCTGTTATATTTCCCCAAATATCAACCTCATTAAGTACACTGAGGTAGTTGATGACATCTGTACCCATCTGGAATCCATAAGACATAGAGCAATTGTGCTGGGCGACTTCAACGCTAAATCACCGATGTGGGGATCTCCTGCGATTGACGCACGTGGACAAATATGGGCAGACTGGATGGCACAACTAGACCTGATGTGCTTGAACGACGGAAGCCCCACCACATAGACGTAACGTTGGCCACCAAGGACATCATGAAAGGCATTACCGAATAGGAAGTAATGGACAATAAAACATTTACATACCACCAGCCCATTAAGTTCATCGTGGGCAAGAGAAGAGGAACTACGAAGGAACGAGTGTAGCAGGTTGTGCATGAGGATACATTAAGGACGGCCCTTGAAGGACTAAAGTCCTGCCCAAACATAGAGGACATAACAGATGTAATAAAGAAAGCTACCAAAATATCAAAAATGAGAGGTAGTAAGTATCCCTACTGGTGGGGACCTGAAATCGAAGTAGCCAGAAAAGAAGCCATGAGCGCCAGGAGAGCATTAACAAGGGCAAACAGGTACGGCACAGGGATAGAGGAATTAAGAATCGCCGTCAAGTCTAAGAGGAAGGCGCTGAAAAAGGCGATACTGAAGGCCAAAAAGGCAAGGTGGTCGGAGCTTATAGACCAACTGGAAAAAGGCATATGGGGCGAGGGATACCGTATCGCCATGAAAAGCCTACAGGCAGTCACACCGTTTTCGTTATCCAAAGAAAAAAAGTGGGAGGCAGCAAAAGCACTGTTTCCCAAAAAAAAACCAGGAGCGTTTAACCTCACCCCGACGCACGATACACCAGAGATCTCGGAGGCGGAGATGACAGAGGCGGTAGACAAAATAGTTGTAGGGAAGGCCCCGGGACCGGACCGGATAACACCGGACACACTAAAAATGGCGGCGGCAATGAAACCAGAGGCATTTCGATACGCTCTCAATGAATTGATTAAGAAACACAATTTCCCAAAGAGTTTCAAAGTCGCCTCCTTGGTCCTCATCTGGAAGAAAGGCAAACCGGCGGATGAACCAATCTCTTGAATTGAAGCGAAGCTCGGCATAAATAATGCATTATCAGACAGCCAATACGGATACCGTAAGGGGCGATCCACAATCATGGCCGCCGAATTCTTGGTGAATAAAATCAAGGAGTCCCGCAAACCGTGGGCAGTAGTCATAGCTGTAGATATAAAAAATGCCTTTAACTCAGCCTCATGGCCTCACATAGTAGACGCGGCGATAGGGAAGAACCTGTCCCCATATTTAACGAATATCATAAAAAACTATCTAAAAGACAGGGAAGTAATCGTTACAACGGGGGAAAGAATGAATTTAACAGCTGGAGTACCCCAAGGATCAGTTTTGGGACCCACGCTTTGGAACATACTTTATGATAACCTACTCAGGATTAAGACCCGGGAAGGGGTTTCACTGATCGCCTTTGCGGATGATCTGACAATGTACATCGAGAGCGCAAGCTCACACGAGCTGATCCAAAATGCCAATCACACCCTTTCAAAAGTACATCGCTGGATGAAGGATCATAGTCTTGAACTTTCCGAACAGAAAACAGAATGAGTCATTGTCAGAGGCTCCAGAGACAGAGGCCATATAAACTTTACTCTAAACAACAGCAGGATAAGCCCATCAAGAAGCTTCAAATACCTTGGGGTATATTTCGACGACCGATTAAGGTTCACTCTCCATATCAAGCAGATGTGCGCTAAGGCAGAGGCAAGGGTAACGGCACTGGCGAAGATCATGCCCAACATTGGAGGTCCCAGCATGATGAAGAGAAGGGTTCTGCTGGGAGTGGTAAACTCCACACTTTTATATGGAGCTCCGATATGGAAGGACGCATTGAAATATGCAAGAGAAAAAGACAGAATGGGGAAAGTACATAGAAGGGCGCTCTTACGAGTAGCGAGTGCGTACAGGACGGTGTCAGCCCAGGCTGTTCAGGTGGTGTGCGGGGAGATACCGATACATCTTTTAGCGGAGGAACGTTCAAGACTTCACAAAACATGCGACCCACTCCTACACAGACGAGAAGAAAGAGAAGTCACAATCAGGGCATGGCAAGTGGAAGGGGACAATACTGAGAAGGGATCATGGACAAGGGAGCTAATACCCGACGTAGGGAAATGGGTGGAGTGTAGTTTTCGTACAATAAATTTTTACATGACCCAATTCTTGACGGGCCACGGATGCTTTAAGAGTTATACATACAGAATAAAAAAGACAGCAACACAATCTGCGAATACTGCCAAGCGGAAATAGACGACCCCAGGCACACCATGTTTGTGTGCCCCCGATTCCAATGCGATCGAGACACTATGCACCTGGCAATCGGAACAACATTGACTACTAGAAACTTTCTGGATGTAATGGTCAGCTCACCCAGCAAGTACCAGGTGATAGCAGCACATATAACTAAAGTGATGAAGATCAAGGATAAGGAGGAAAGAGAAAGGCAGAACACCGCCAGGGCTTAAACATATGACAAATGGTACAAGAGAAACCGGATACCCACCGAAGTGATGCCGACCAGGCAATTCCGGAGGTATCGACGGTGATGGTGGTTAGGGTTTAGCTGGTAGGCGGTCGAGTAGTGGCAGCGAAAGCTGTGGAGTGACCCTTCCTCTTGAGGACGGGGACGCAACACCTCGGCTGAATCCGCACATAGGGACACCTTCCCTAGGTCTTGTGAAGTGAAGATTCCCACCACCAAAAAAAAGGTTAGGTTAGGTTAGGTTAGGTTGCAATATGTCATATAGCGTGCACGTTAAAAAGATCTGCGAGAAGGCCAGGAAACAGGTTGCAGCGCTAGGGAGAATTCTCCCAAATATTGATGGACCCAGCGTATGGAGGAGAAAGATGCTGGCAGGAGTGGTCACCTCCGTGATCACATACGCGGCACCGATATGGGGAAATGCGTGCCATACCACCAAGTACAGGACGATGCTGCTGGCTGCGCAGAGAAGAGCCCTTCTCAGGGTCAGCAGCGGATATAGAACTGTGTCGGGGAAAGCGTTGGCAGTTATCTGCGGCGTCCCTCCGATCGACCTACTAATATAGGAACGCACGAGACTATGGAGATTAGAAGGAGTCACGGAGGCCGATAAGAGAAGGGAAAGAGGAGTGACGTATAGGCGCTGGCAAGATAGATGGGACGCGATGCAAGGCGTTGGACAATGGACCAAGGCACTGATCCCCAACCCAGAAGTGGTTGGAGCGTGACATCAAGACCACAAACTATTGGTTTACACCATTCCTATTTGGCCACGGTAGCTTCCGTGCCTACACCAGGAGGATTGGTAAAGAGGACTCTGATATCTGCAGATATTGTGGAGGATGCGACACGGTCAAACACACAATTTTTGTATGCCGGAGATGGGATGCAGACAGAGCGAGTTTTGGGGCTCAGTTGGAGGAGCTCAAACCTGAACGTCTTATTGCTGAAATGCTGGAGAGTGAAAGTGAGTGGGAAAAATGCTTTAACACAATAACGAATATAATGAGAGCTAAAGAAGAGGAGGAAAGGGAATTCCAGGGGAGGAGGAGGTGAAAGAAGACAGCTGCCAACCTCTGAAGATATATCCGAGAGGATGGTTCCGGAGGCTGGCAGGCTTAGTGGGGATTTAGTGGGAGTAGCGCCTCACACTACCCTGACCATGATCTGCGGTCAGGGTGCCATGCGGTTTCCCCCCTCCCAAAAAAAAGGTTAGGTTAGGTTAGGTTCCGTGCCTGGGGGAGTCGGATGGAGGAGGCTGGAAGTGGTACACCCCTAATCTTCCATGCGAGTTTCCTAGGAGGGGTTGCCCTACCCGACACGGCGCGTCCCAATGGCTCATAGGGTGTCTCCACGGGGAGTGGTCGGTCATGGTTCCTGCGCTCCTAAGAGCTGTGAGGGAGGCACGACCGACCAACGTCGGGGATAGGTGATGAATAGGAACGAACAGTTCTGAATAATCGCCCGCGGATCAAAAGGGATAGAGGAGTAAACCTGACGAAAAATCATCGCCGCTGACCTCCTCGCCTCTGCTGAGCTTCTTACAATCAGTTAAGAGGAGGGAGAAACTTCTTTATTCATGACTATCATGTCTCATCTATTCTAAGTAACCCCACAATTTCTATTATTTCTCTATCTTTCTTCTCTTTCTTACTCTTCCATAATAATACAATAGACTTCTTTCCACTCTGGTTTCGCATGTTTATCTCCCTTTTTTCCTCTCGCCAACTAAGTCACCTCTTTTCTCTTTCTTTCTTCTTTTCTGCTTTCTTTTCCAACTGTCACTGTCTTCAATTTCTTCATGGAACACTCCCGCTCTACCCCAAGATAATCAATTCAACTCAAAGACCACACACAGGGGAGACAGCTGTGTGGGTCTACCCGTTGGCAAATCTGCGTCCGGAGGCAACCGTGAAAAAAAACCTAGAGGAGTAAACCTCGAAAAAAGAACCCGTAATCCTCATTGTTAGCACGAAACGCAGTCAGAAACGGTGCCTTTGGGATACTTGGCGACATCCCAGAGTATTTAGCCTTAGTGGGGTAAGGGCGCACTGCCCTGCTGGACTGACTCACGTCCCAGCTCGTGGGAAAAATATGAATGATAAAGAATTATTGATTACTCAAACAGGGGGCGACCAACTATCTGGAAGGACAGACAGAGACAGACTTGCTAAAATGACAGCAAACTTACAAAGACGGGGATCCTTACCAAGCGACTACGGTAAAAGGAAGGCAGGACTAGAAGAAGTGTTGAACCCATACAAGCGAAAGGAAAGAACAGAAGTCTTCATCTTACATGAAGCCATTAGAACGACTATCAAAATAGCCGAACAGCTGGAGAAAGTGATGACGGAGGTCCAAAATACACAGCTAAGAATAAAAGATCTGGTCAAACAGCTTACGAAAAACGCAAAGCAGTACAATAGTACCCATGTGAAAACCTGGCTCGATATCAAAAAATACGAGCAGGAAGAAAAAATGACCTATGACGAAGTAGCTCAAACATTACCAGACAAACACGGGGAAAAACTGATAAAGGAGATACGTACAATTGCCACACAAACTGACTCTTGGCATAGATAAAGATTAGTGGTGAGCAGTATCGCGAACATCACTACAAAAGACGGGTGCAGAGGAGTTATCGATGAGGAATGGGAAGAAAAAGTATTTACAAATACGGAAGTCATTGTTGGGATCCCTCTAACAAGATCTGACTGCGAAGTCAAGACGGTCTGGACAGAGCCCGATGACCCAGGAATGACTAAGAGCATTCAGAGACTGTATAAAGAAGCGTACCCTGAACTGGACGGACTCGAAAACGATATTGAAGTATTAGAAAATACTACAACTATAAAGTCAAAGAATAACGAACAGACTAAGAAAAAAATAATAAGGATTCGCCACAATGGAAGCTTTGAGGACCTCTGGGATAGAATGGAAGCCATTAGGGGCGAACTCGAGGCAGGAATGATAGTTGCGTTCCATCATATCATTGGATTGACAGTAAACCGATTAAGAAAAATCATAGAAATAATTCTTCAGAATACAGGGATAAAAGCCCTGATATTTACCACCTCTAACTATAAAAAGGAGAGTACTCAGATGAAAGGAAAACCAACATATGGGATGATGGTGTCTAGCGCCAATGCCAACTACCAAGGATTCCTGAAGGCAGTCAAAGAAGCCATAAATGGCAAACCTGAAATGGAAAAAATAAGAAACGTTAGGAGCACACGGGATGGAAAACTGCTCCTAACTATAGATAAAGACAACGAGGCATTAAAAAATAAAGACACTCTAATTAAACAACAAAATTCTGAAATAAAGACGATCATGCTCGGCGACGACAAATGGGGACACGTCCATATAAAAGGCATGGTGGCAGAGACCCAGAAAGAGGAAGTAATTAAAGCCATTGAAGAAAAAATAGGAGACTTGGGCGGGGACTTAAAAATAGGAGAATTCAGGCCAATAAGAGCGAATACGGCAGCAGTTACTGTCTCCATGAGAGACAAAAAAATCGATAAACTCTTGAGGGACAACTACATTAGAATAGGTCTCGCGAAATGCCGAATAGAGAGAAGGATCAAAGTACCTAGATGCGGAAAATGCTGGTCCTATGAGCACGACACGAAAGCATGTGACGGCCCGGATCGAAGAAATACCTGCCATAAATGTGGAAAGGGTGATCATAAAGCGGCGGAGTGCAGAAATGACAACTATTGCCCAATATGCGCCGTTGCAGGACATCGTATCGGAACCATAAACTGTAGTAAGTTCAAGAACGCGTTAAAAAGGTTAAGACTCCTAAGTAAAAGTGCAAACAATTATATCACCGTGAATGAATCCACCGATACACCAAAAGAGGAAACTAAGGAACCAACAGAGGGATTAGACTCAATCAAGGACGAAGACCTAGAGGTCTTCGAAAGCACGACTACATAATACCCAATCTACGTACACGCCTATCCTAATCGGAGGAGGAAAGTAATGAAGGAGCTAGTCAACATTCACTATAATACAAATCAATATAGGAAGGACCAGGATAGCCCACGATACCTTATATGTTATGATGGCGGAAACCAACGCGGACATCGCAGTAGTGTGTGAACCAAACAAAAAGATAACCAAATCACCCAAGTGGATCACCGATAAAAACTCGGACGTAGCAATAATAATAGTCAACCAAAAAAATAGGAGTAAAATCGGTTAAGAACAGAAACGGATATTTAGTGGTAAACTTCCAGGACTTTACAATTGTAGGATGTTATATCTCCCCTAATATAGACATGCAAGCCTACAAAAATAAAGTAAGTGAAATCATGGACGAAATCCCATACGGTCGAGAAAGGATTCTAATCCTAGGCGATATTAATGCAAAATCAAGTCTATGGGGATCACCCGTGACAGACAAAAAAGGCGATATATGGGGAGAATGGATTGCCCAAAAAAACCTCACATGCCTAAATGACGGAAGTCCCACTTTCATCCGAGGGGACACAAAAAGCCACATCGATGTCGCTCTCGCTACACCAACTATGGCAAAAGAGGTTAAAAAGTGCAAGGTACTGGATACAGAGGTCTTTACACACCATCGACCAATACTTACAAATTTCGGAAAAACAAGCAAATCTAATCAATCTAGAATAATATGGCGAAAGTTCGACCCGGAGCTATTCAGTGAAATAGCAGACAAAAGACGAAATAATATAAACCACACAGACCTCACGAATATGATAAGAGAAGCCACCAAAGAGAGCAACACATATAGAAGCAGATTCCCCTACTGGTGGACAGATTAAATTGAGGAATGTAGGAGAGAGTGCATCAAAAGGAGAAGGCTACTAATACGAGCGAACCGAGCTGATATCGACCCTGGAGATCTCACCAAAGACTTAAAAATCGCCAAAAAGAAATTAAGTAAAGAAATTTGTAAACAAAAAAAGTCAATGCGGAAGAACATGATTGAGAAACTTAACGAGGATATATGGGGTGACGGTTATAAAGTAGTCCTTAAAGAAATAAAGTCACTAACTCCTTATAAACTGACAGACGGTAGGAAATGGCAAATTGCTGAGCACCTTTTTCCAAAAAAACGAAATTACTTGTACGAAATTGTACCAGAGCGAAATGTGGAGCCGATCACGATAGAAGAGTTGATGGAAGGGAGCGCAAAAATGGTCAGTAGAAGGGCCCCCGGGCCAGACAAAATCTCCCCAGACACTATAAAAAAAGCGGTGGAAGTGAACCCTGACATTTTCCTCGAAATATTTAATAACCATATCTTGAAACAAAGTTTCCCAGATGAATTCAAATCAGCAAACTTGACATTGATTTGGAAACAGAGAAAACCCTTAGACGAAAACTCTTCATATAGACCTATCTGTCTTCTTAATTGCCTTGCTAAGCTGTTCGAAAAAATAATAAAGAGTAGGATTGACAAATATCTGGAATCAAACAATAAATTATCACCAATGCAGTATGGATTTCGGAAAAACAGATCCACGATCAGCGCCGTCGAATACATAGTTGACAAAGCACGCCACTGCAGAACTTACTGGGCGGCACTGATGATGATTGATATCAAGAACGCCTTTAACGCCGCTTCATGGCCTTACATCGTACAGGCATGTATAGACAAAAGTATACCGAATTACCTCACAAACATTATTGAAAGTTATCTATCTAAGTGAGAAATCATCGTCGCACCTGGTAAAACAATGAAAATTACAGCTGGAGTACCGCAGGGTTCGGTATTGGGGCCAACCTTGTGGAATATACTCTATGATAGTATATTAAACATAAAAACCCCAAAAGGGGTGACTTTAATTGCCTTTGCTGACGACTTAGCTATATATATATATATATATATATATATAGAACAGGATAATTCAGCTTGTTTGATAAACCAAGGGAACAAGACGCTCAGAAGAGTAGACAGATGGTTGAAAGAAAACAGCCTGGATATCGCGGCACATAAGACGGAATCGATTATATTGAAGGGACCACGTGATATAAATCACATTAAGTTTAAACTGAGGGACACCGAAATTCCAACAAAAAAAACAGTTAAATACCTGGGAATCCATCTGGATGAAAGACTCCGTTTCACCGAGCACGTTAAAAGAGAATGTACTAAGGTAAATGACCGGGTTGGGAAGCTCACAAGAATACTGCCGAATATTGGAGGTCCGTCAAGCTCAAAGAGAAAAGTCCTAGTGGGGGTTGTGAACTCCATCCTATTATATGGAGCACCAGTATAGAGTACCGCTTTGAAATATAATACCATTAAGCGAAGTATGGAAAGTGTACAATGAAAAATACTAATAAGAGCAGGTATGGCATACCGTACGGTGTCTGCGGTCGCAATCCAAGTGGTATGTGGGATTCCACCCATACACATCCTAGCGGACGAAAGGAAAAGGTGCTATGAGAGAAAAGATATGCGAAACAACAAGGAAGAAAGATATGGGACATTAGAGTTATGGCAAGACGAATGGGCAACAGAGCAAGTAAAAGGAAAGTGGACAAGAGAACTGATCCCGGAAGTGACACCATGGGTAGAATGCAGCTTCAGACAGGTGAACTACTATACCACGCAGTTTCTAACTGGCCATGGCTCCTTCAGGTCATACACCCACAAAATAGGAAAATCCACAGACGACCATTGTATATACTGCGGAAATACAGATGACGCAAACCATACTGTATTCGAATGTATAAGATTCAAGACAGAAAGGGACCGGATAGAGGATAAGCTAGGGCAAAGAGTCAGAAAAAACAATATTATTAAAATAATTTTAAAAAATAAGAAAACATTTCATATAATCACAAAATACATAACAAATGTCATGACAATAAAAGAAACAGAAGAGAGAATACACCAAAAAAACGCTTGAAAGACGAACCCTCTCTTCAAGAAGAGGAACTTTCATTACCGAAGGTGGGATTCCTTGAAGAGACTAGGTAAGCAAAGGGTGGAGTGTTTAGTGGGTAGGGCTACGGCGATTCCCACACTATGTAATGGTTGCAATCAGCTTCGGGTGATTGGTTCCATTACATGTGCGTAAGTTGCATTTCAACCACCCTCTCAAAAAAAAAGTTAGGTTAGGTTAGGTTAGGTTCCGTGCCCGGGAGAGTCGGGTGGAGGAGGCTCGAAGTGATCCACCCCTAATCTTCCATGCGAGTTTCCTGGGGGGGGGGGTTGCCCTACCCGACAAGGCGCGTCCCAATGGCTCATAGGGTGTCTCCACGGGGAGTGGTCGGTCATGGTTCTTGCGCTCCTAAGGGCTGTGAGGGAGGCACGACTGACCAACCCCGGGGATAGGTGATGAATAGGAACGATCCGTTCTGAATAATCGCCCGCGGATCAAAAGGGATAGAGGAGTAAACCTGACTAAAAATCATCGTCGCTGACCTCCTCGCCTCTGCTGAGCATCTTACAATCAGTTAAGGGGAGGGAGAAACTTCTTTCTCCATGACTATCATGTCTCATCTATTCTAAGTAACCCCTCAATTTCTTGTAGTTTCTCTATCTTTCTTCTCTTTTTTTACTCTTCCACACCAATACAATAGACTATCTCTTCAATTGGTTTGCATATCTGTCTTTCTTTCTCCTCTAGCCAACTAGGTCACTATTCTCTCTCTTTCTTTCCTTCTCTTCCAACTATCACTTTCTTCAACTTCTTCATGGAACATTCCCGGTTTACCCAAGATAATCAAGTCAACTCAAAGACCACCACACACAGGGGAGGCAGCTGTGTGGGTCTACCCGTTGGCAAATCTGCGTCCGGAGGCAACCGTGAAAAAAGCCTAGAGGAGTAAACCTCGAAAAAAGAACCCGTAATCCTCGTTGTTAGCTACCGTGGCCATGGATGAATGGCTGCACGAAACGCAGTCAGAAACGGTGCCTCTGGGATACCTGGCGACCTCCCAGAGTAACTAGCCTTACCGGGGTAAGGGCGCACTGCCTCGCTGGACAGTCATTCGACCCAACTCGTGGGAATTTGATGGACAATTTTTTAATGCAAGGAAGTAATATAGAAGAAGGAAATGAGGAGTTCCGAACTCCGGATTTCGGGAAGAAAAGGATGGTATCGACCCTAAAAAAGTCGCCAACCAATGTAATGGAAGCAAAAGCCTGGGTCACCAGCAAGCTTAGTATTTGATCTGACTTGGGATGAAGAAAAGGCTCAGTCCAAGCCGACAAAAAAAAGGAAGATACAGAATGCACCAAGGGAATTGGAGGACCCTCTATTAAGAAGCTTTATGAAGTTATTGGACAGGGTAAACGCTGTTACAAGAAAGCTGACGAGGGCGGTTGCGGATGCCCCGAACACTAAGCTGGACATTAAAGATGTGACGAAGGAGATCAATAGCGTTGTCAGCCAGATGACAACCGTCAAGATGATGAACATGCACCAGGGGTTGGCAACAACCGAATACGCATGTATAACCCAGACTGAAATTATCAGTGTCGAAAAAAACGACATGGGGACGCAGACAGAGAAAGAGGAAAGTGTGACCACTGCATGCCAGACAACTTGCTGGATGCAAGGAAATGACGGGGAGGAGCTGAAAGAAGCCCTCGACAATGAGGAGAAAACTATAGAGCAGTTTGAAAAAATAAAACACAAGAACTGGCCAGAGGATATATATGTGGCAACAAAACCGGCCACTGGAGCATTCATTTCCAAAAGCGACATTGCATTCTGGGAGGACGACGAGGATACACGCTTACGGGTGATAGAGCGGCACCCAGAAGCACAGGAGACCCGTCGGACTGCTGAGTGTAGTGTCTAAGAAAAAAGACAAAGACGGGAGGGTAGAAACCAGTGAAAGGAAAATATTTAAGCTCACATCTGAGGCAACTGCGGGGGAGAGGCTAAACACACTCAAAGAATTCAAATCTTCCCTTATGACAGAAGGAATTACGGAGGTAGCACTTCACGCACCATATAAGAATGTGGAGACACATAGAAAATTAGTGGAATATATGTTTCACAAATCGGATATAAGCGTGGTAATACATCACCACAAGGGTAAGGAGGAGATGAAACGGGCAGTAGAGGAAGGCATAGTAATACGGCAGGGAAATGCGTCCTACGCCGACCTTTTAAGGAAGGTAAAGACAGCGGTGGGGGTGAACAATAAAGGCATAAAACAGGTCCGGAAGACCAAGGACGGAGCGGTGCTACTGGTCCTGGACAAAACGGAAAACCGGGTTGGAGATTTAAAGAAAACGATCGAGGAAAATATCGAGGGAGCAAACACTAGGAGGGCTATTAGAGACAGGACGTTATTCAGGGTTGCAGACCTGGATCCTACGATAACCAAGCAGGAAGTAGAAGCGGCGGTAAAAGAGCGACTTGGGGCCACCGAACATCAGGTGGAGGTAACGAAAATAAAACAAAACCGGTTTGGCGACCAGATAGCACTTGTGACAATCGACAGAGATTTGGTGACAGAAGCTCGGCAGATTACCCGGCTAAAAATAGGATTGGCCCCATGCAGGATTAGAGGGTGGCAGAAAGTACAGAGGTGCTTCCGCTGCTGGGATTACGGCCACGAAGCAAGGGATTGTAAAGGGGAGGATAGGCGGGACACATGCCTCAGATGTGGGGAGAAGGGGCCTGTGGTGGCGCATTGTAGGAGTGAAATGGAATATTGTCCTATATGCAATCAAAAAAGTCATAGAGCGGGATCTGGGAGCTGTCTTGCCTTCAAGCACGCGCTGACTAGCGCAATAAGCACTCCGAGAGGAACACCAAGCAGAAGGCGGAAAATGGATCAGCCGACTACGGCAACGTCTGAAGAGGCGAATATAATCACGGACGAAGGTGGAGATGATAAGGTTTTAATTGAGTCTGGTTTGAGCGACGACAAACAACGATATGAAAATATTACAAATCAACGTCGGTAGAGCAAGGATGGCACATGATCTGGTGTTCGCCAAGGCACAAGAAATTGGAGTAGACCTGCTGGCTGTGACCGAGCCAAACAAAAAAATGGTGACTAAAATCGGATGGATCGCAGACATTAGACTAGACGCAGCAATATATGTGATGAACAAGAGTTGTGGCTTGACGAGTACCATATCACACGACGGATACGTCCAGGCGAATTTCGAAGATGCTGTACTTCTCGTAGGATATATATCCCCGAACACAGGTATGTTAAGATATAAAAATGACGTAGATAATATAATGGACACAGCAAGAGATGCTGGAAGGAGAAATATTGTAATCGCGGGCGACTTTAATGGTAAGTCCACAATGTGGGGATCCCCCCAAACGGATGACAGAGGGGAATATTGGGAAAACTGGATGGCAGAACTTGACCTGATATGCCACAACGATAGATCGGCAACATTCATAAGAGGAAACACTGAAAGCCACATCGACATCACATGTAGTAGTACTAAACTGGCTAACAAGATCACCGAATGGAAAACGCTGGACGAGACCCTCTTTACTTTTCACAAGATAATCTCGTTCGAAATTAATACCAAAGCGTGCAAAAAAAGGAATCTCAGATATTGTATCGCTGGACAAAACAAAGTTTCGGCTTCTAATGAGGGAGGTAACAGGTATAATGAACACACAACAACTAGTGGACAAGATTAGGATGCAGAAAAAGAAAGCTGCCGAGAAGAGCAACAGAAGGGCCAAAAGAACACCATACTGGTGGAACACAGTAATAGAAGAGCTGAGGATAGAAGCCATAATTGCCAGAAGGAAAGTTACAAGAGCCCATAGTAAGAGACAAAATGCACAAATACTGGAGGAAGATCTAAAAGTAAAAAAGAGAAACTTAAGACAGCAATAAACACCTCAAAAAGGGAGCTGTGGGAAAATCTCTGTAGGGAAATAGACGAAGATATATGGGGAAGTGGATACAAAATAGTGGCAAAAAAGATGAACTTGGAGGCACCATATAACCTCACAGATGTAAGGAAACCCCAAATAGCACGAGAATTATTCCCGCCGAAACTAACACAAGAATACACAATTGTAATAGCGGATGATTATAACCCTTTCACGAGAGAAGAACTGGAAGAGGCAAGGAAAAAGGTGAAGATCGGAAAGGCCCCTGGACCCGATAGAATTACTCCCGAGGAATTAAAGATTGCGATCGAGGAAATCCCCGACACAATTTTGCAGGTAATGAACAACATGTTGAAGACGCAAGAGTTCCCCACTGACCTAAAAAGGGCAAAATTGGCTCTAATCTGGAAAAAAGGAAAACCTATGGAAGAAAACACGTCGTTCAGGCCGATATACCTCTTGGATGTTTTAGGAAAACTTTTTGAAAACATGATAAAGAGTAGGTTAGAAGCAGAGATAGAGGGAAAAAATGGGCTGGCCGATAGGCAATTTGGCTTTAGGAAAGGGAAATCGACAGTCCAGGCAGCAGAATGGGTCAAGGACAAGGTTATAAACAGTAAGAAAATATGGGTGGTTATGATATGCCTCGATATCAAAAATGCTTTCAACACGGCATCCTGGAGACACATAATAGAAGCGCTGAACGTCATGGGTATCTCTGGGTATCTGATGAACCTGATCAAGGATTACCTAAGAAATAGAGAGGTGGTGGTCACAAAGGATAAGAGAATCCAGCTCAGTGCAGGGATCCCCCAGGGCTCAGTGCTAGGGCCAACGCTCTGGAATGTATTATATGATGGTGTACTGCATCTGAAACACCCCCCCAGAGTTAATAGTATTGCTTTTGCGGACGATCTGGCGATAATAGTTGAGGGAGAAATGCCATGGGAAATTAATAGTGTGGCAACAGAAGCAGTAGATAGAACAATGAAATGGCCAGAAAGTGGAGAGCTGAAGCTTGCCGAACACAAAACTGAGCTAATAGTGTTGAAAGGCCCTCGCGACAGAAGATATATATCTGTTAAAATAAGAGGTAAGGAGATACCGCTATCAAGGCAAGTCAGATATCTGGGGATATACTTTGATGACAATAGAAGATTCATACCGCATGTTCAAAGAACATGTAAAAGAGCGGAAGAAAGGGTCGCTGCCCTCAGCAGGCTACTACCAAACGTGGGAGGTCCAAAAAGTGGAAAAAGAGTGATCATGGCTGGGGTCGTTCACTCTATCTTGTTATATGGGGCCCCGGTATGGCATACTGCGCTCAAGTACAAGAGAGAAAAGGAGAGGTTGATAAGTACGCAAAGGAAAATACTGCTGAGAGTCATCGGGGGATACAGGACTGTGTCAGCTGCCGCGGTACAAGTAGTGGCTGGAATTCCTCCCATTGACCTGCTACTTGAGGAAAGAAACAGAATACATCAGAGACCTGAGGCACATACTCTGACGATGCGAGAAGAGGAAAGGCAGAAGACCTTGGAGGCCTGGCAAGAGAGGTGAGCTCGATAAACCAATAAAGGCCAATGGACCAAAAGATTGATACCGGACGTGAGAGATTGGGCTGGGAGTGGACATCGGGAGACGAACTATTCCATGACTCAGTTCCTCACGGGGCATGGCTCCTTCCGGGCATACACACTCAAGATAAAAAAAACAGAGGACGATAAGTGCATATACTGTAGCTTGAGAGATGATGCGGAACATACGATTTTTGAATGCCCCAGATTTCGGGATAGAAGATTAGAGTTGGATTCACATCAACTCACTTAAGGAAAAACCGCATTCTAAGGGTGTCGTTCGATAAGCCAACAAAGCTTTATGATGGTCATCATTTTTTTTTAGAAAGATTTTTGCAATTTTAACAGCTGCCTCAACACAGCCATTAGCCTGTGCAAAGTAAGGACTACTCGTTATGTGTTTGAAATCATATTCACAAGAAAACTTTTTAAATTCAGACTGAAATTGCGGACCATTGTCTGATCTAACAATTTCGGGAATTCCATATCTAGAAAATAACTGTTTTAATTTGTTTATGATAACTAGTTTTGTAAGCTTAAATATTTCAAAAAATCTGGAGTAGTAGTCTGTAACAATAAGGTTCCAAATATTATTACTCTTAAACAAATCTAACGCAATTTTCTGCCAAACACGGTCAGGAAAACTTTCTCCAATCATGGGTTCTTTAAAATTAATTCTATTTTCCACACATTGAGGACAATTTCTAACCAAATTTTCTATTTGATTAGAAAGACCTAACTAATCGTTGTAGTTCAAAAAAATTCAAAAATTCGCCTCTGTGTCGACTTTACACATTTAAATAAGGCAGTTTTACGGTCACACTATCCAATAGGTAAAGTAGAGACTATTTTATCACAAATTCAGGGCTCAAATTATTTTTCTAAATTAGACACTAATTAACTATTAACCACTTTTATTACTCCATTTGGGAGATTCTATTTTAAAAAGTTGCCCTTTGGCATTACCTGTGCTCCGGAATATTTTTCCATGTTACTCAATAAAATATTATCTGGTTTAGAAGGTGTGATAAGCCAGAGCAAAGATTCGAATTTTGAAGTTTTTGTTTAGGCAACTTAAAATTACGTCTACTCTCAATAAATCGACCCCGAATTTTGACACAAAACTGAGCAGGGGCGGATCCGACCTTTTGTAAAGGGGGGGGGGGGGGCTGCATGCCATTCCGATGTGTCCGGATGGTCCCACCTGGAGTTTTTTGTAAATGTTTAATGCTTAAAAACGCCTATCTTGGGAATTTTAAGAACCTCAGAATTACCTGAAATTATTGTATAAAGCTAATAAATTTAAATATTCCGTAAACAAAATGAGAAAACCATGGTATTTTATTCGGACACGCTAACATATGGAACTTGTCTTTGTTTAGTAGAAATAAATATATATACATATATATATATATATATATATATATATATATATATATATATATATATATATATATATATATATATATATATACATTTATACGGAAGTAGCTGGACCAATTTTTCAGGGCGTACTTATATGTTTATACGGAATTAGCTGGACGAAAAATACGTATGTGTATACGGCACTAGCTGGACCACGTTGCCAAGTTTAAGTAAAAGCAGGAGAACTTCTACAAATCGCATGACAGTTTCTTTTAGTTGTTTTTTCCGAAAATATGAAATTAGATATACTCTAGTAGATTTCCAACTGCTACCAATGTTAAATAGGTATACATAAAAATTTAAAATAGAATAGTGTCGACGTCCTTGACTGAAAATAATTCATTACTTGTAACAAATAATTTTACTTCACATACCCGACTAATGAAAAACCACTGAGATATGAAAACTTGATCTAAGCTGTATTTTGTTATCAAATTATTATAGACAAAATCAGAAATAAAATTTAAGAGATTATGATTATATTAAAGATCGATATTTCGGACGGGGTGGTACAGTTTCCAACATGTTTAATAAATTTACTATACGTGGCAAATTGTTCAAAAATTTTTTGTAACGAAATTCTTAATCATTTTTGGCCATCTACTGATAATATTTAAATAAATTCAACACATCTTAGAACAAGATACAGAAATGTACAATCCGTTATAAATTGTTTAGAAATCGAAAAACCCGAGCAACCAGGAAACGTGCTTAAAACGTTTTAAAATCGTTGGGCAAATCACCACGTAACATTATTAAATAACGTTCTCATAACGTTACAAAAACGGAAGTTTGTCCGTCAAATATACGTATTCAAATAACATAAAAATAACAATAATCAATAACGTAAATATAATCTTCCCCAATCATGTAAATCAATACTGTATTTATGTAATGTTAACTAGTAACGTAAATCTAACGTTTTCCTTGAAAATACTTTTTAAGAAGGTATTTATCAATAATTAAAATAATTATTAATACAAAGCATCTTTATTGTTACGAAATCGCACACTGGTATAGTGCCTGAATCCGACTCTCTCTATGAAAGTTCACATTTTGGCAAAGGCGCGGGGATTTCTTCGAGCTGTTTACCATTATTTTTGTGACCAGTCGTATCTAGACACTTCCAAGTAGGCGATTGTTTTTGTGAGCCGCAATCTAGAAGGTTCCGTAATAAAAGGCTCTTAATATATTAAGACTACCGATCTCGTGAGACAAACAGTGAACAAGTAAATAGTCTAAGTAAATAAACAGTTGTGAAGTGTTTATATAAATTAGTGTCAGTGAATATACTGTGTAGTTAATATAAATTAGTCAATAGTTTAGTGAATAAATAAATTTAGTGAGTAGACATACCGTGCGTATAAAGTTGTCCCACCCGTCGTAATAAAACTTTGAAATAAATAAGAAAAACATTACATTGGTGTCGGGTGTGGAGTAATATAACAAATAGACAGCTACGTAAAAATGACTCGGAGACTACGTGTCCTAAAAGTGACAGAGCTAAAGGCAGAATTGGAAAACCGTGAGCTGCAAACGTCCGGTAAGAAAAGTGAATTAGTGGAAAGACTTAAAGTAGCGCTGGAAAGAGACGGCTTTGATCCAGAAATATTTTTATTCAAAGACGAGGCTACCACCTTAATCTCGTCAATTTCTGCTATGGAGGAGAGGGTGCTAACCATGAAAAATTACATTTCTGCTGAAATGGTCGAAAAGATTTCAACCATGAAAGACGATTTTGCTGCTATGTAAAATATATTTCTGCCATGGAAGAGAGGATTTCAACTAATGTTAAGAACGATATTTCCGCTAACATGGACAAGATTTCTACAGATATGGACGAGAATATTTCCACTATGAAAAACGATATTTCTGCCGATATATTATCGTTGAAAAATGACATTGCTGCTGACGTCGAAAATAAAATTTCGGCACTAAAATCGGATATTGAGAATAAGATGACATCTATGGACGACAAAATCGAGAATAAGATGTCAATGATGGAAAACCAGATGGACGAGAAAATCATGGAGTTGAGAGAAAAATGGCTGATTTAAGAACACAGCAGACGCCAACAGAAGAGAAGAAGATCGGGCAAACAAAACCGTGAAAAGCAGAAACACTTACTAAGTTAGAAGATATTGGCAGTTTTACCCGAGTCAACGTTCGATAGAAAAATATCGTGGACCAATTATGTAAATCGGTTTGAAGCAGCTGCTAGAGTGAATAATTGGTCCGATATGGAGAAAGCAGTGAACTTAACAATCGCGCTTCGGGGAGATGCCTTAGATGTACTTCAGACGATACCACTTGAAGAAACGGATAACTCGAGCAGCTGAACATGCGATATGGTCACGAACATCTAGAACATTTGTATCAATCCCAGCTGAAGAACCGAAGGCAGAAACGTGACGAAGCCCTTCAAGAGTATGAAGTGAATATTGCCCGACTAGTACGATTCGCTCATTCATCAGCAGCACAGAACATGGTGGAATGTCTGGGCCTCCATGCCTTTATTCATGGCTTAAACGACCGCGATATGCAGAAGACACTTCGTTTAGCCCTTCCCAAAACATTGGTCGATGCATTAACTGCTGCTCATGAATATGAAGGAGCCACGAAGGCTTCGGCATATAACAAAGTCAGGACCATCCAAGAACAAGGTGACGAGAACAGACTTGACCAGATCGTCTGTTTCATAAAAAGTATGATGGACAGGAAGCCGAGAAAGATCAGATGCTGGAATTATGGCGACCTAGGGCATGTACGCAGTTCGTGTAAGCGCTCCAGGACACCTGCAAACCAAGAACCCCAGTCACAGGAGAACAAGAACGGATCGGCTACGAGGGGGCAGCACCGACCAACAACAGGCTTTTACCAACGAGGCTGCGACTGCGGACTGCCGCAGGTGAGAGTGCCAACGTTCACGGGGAGACACTAATCCAATTGGGAATAGGCGCAGAAAAGTTAACGCATACGGTAATCGTAGCTGATATCGAAGAAGACGTGATTCTGGAAATAGACGTAATGCACCTACACGGTTTCTAATTGGACTTTAGAAACAGAACAATTAAAGTGGGTTCCGAGGAGGTATTCCTTCATCCAAATGAAGGCAGCACGGTGTTGGCAGCTGCACAAGAAGATGCCGTTCTACCTGCACGAAGCGAAACCATGAAGCGCTACGAGGCCTTCGAGATCATGGGCTGGAATCCCACATGAAGAAACTAGCAATGCCCAGAATAGAGAGCAACCAGTTGGATTGGCGAGTCATCAGGAGCATAATAGAGGTGATCTTCCAAGATACCGGTGTACACATATTAATTTGCAGCTTACCCCTCGTTATAGGTACCCGTTGAAGACGGTTCCCTGTTATTTCCATATGACCGGAAAGTGCAGTCATTGGACCAGTTGTCGATTTATACATGCGGTCCCGGCTACACACAAGTTCCATGAGGAATTTCCTTTTCAAGAGGAGGAGGTAATATTACGAAATCGCCCACTGGGGTAGTCCCTGAATACGACTCTGTCTATGAAAGTTAAAATCTAGGCGAAGGCGCAAGTATTTCTTCGAACAGGTTACCGTTATTTTTGTGACTAGTCTTGTCTAGACAATTTAAGGGAGGCGATTGTTTTTGTGAGCCGCAATCTATAAGGTTACGGAATCAAAACCTCTTAATATATGAAGACTACCGACCAGCGGTAGAGGCAGTTTATAATTTGATCTCGTGAGATAAACAGTGAACAAGTGTATAGTCTAAGTAAATAAACAGTAGTGATGTGTTGATATAAATTAGTGAATAGTTTAGTGCATTGGTTCCCAACGGGGGCGATACCGTCCCCCTGTGGGCGCTGCAGCCTTTTAGAGGGGCGGTAGTGGATTCAGAAGCAAATAATAAGCAGTCAAGAGGAATGGTGAAATTGAAATAATTTAATAAGGGTTATTAAGCAGTTTTAAATTAGCATTAATAATAATAATAATAATTATATTAATTTCTTTTAGTTCAGAATAGAAGTATATGACTTGTCCTCCCACGTTGATAAGCGAACGTGCGATACAAAATAACATGTTTCGATATGTTCGTACACAGACAAGTTGAATCATGCACGAAATGAAACGTATAAAAGCAACAGCTCTACGAATTTTTTGTTAGTTAGTTGTATGTGCTTAGCCGCAATATATAGTCGTGAATCATAAGCTCTGCCGTAGTAAATAATCGTGAGTGGTGTGTCATTTATTAATCATTACTATCTATAAATCTATTGAGAATTTAATTTTTGTATGCCGGCAATACAATATTGAATATTTAAAATATGGATTTGCGGAATCTTCTACAAACAAATCATAACCTATGTGTTTAATTTGCCGAAAAGGTTTTTCAAATGAAGCTATGAAACCTTCTAGGCTACAAGAGCATTTACATAAAATGCATCCTGATAAGAAGAACAAAGATATATTCTATTTTAAATAACTCGAAAAACAATATTTAATACAGCCAACTATATCAAACCTTTTGGCATCGTCTTCTAAACGAAACGATGATGGGCTACGAGCCTCTTATAACGTTTCATTGTTAATCGCAAAGTCAGGAAAACCACACACCATTGGCGAGGATTCAAATTTGCCGGCAGTCGAAGAGATATTAAAAACTATTCTCCATCATAATACACCATTTGATATCATTAAAAAAATTCCTCTCAGTAATAATTCAGTGCAAAGAAGAATAGATGAAATAGCAAATGACGTTGAAATATCATTATGCGATTACCTAAAGACTTCAAATTTTCCATTCAACTCGATGAATCAACTCTACCAAGTAACGAAGCTCTACTCTTATCATACGTACGATTTATATAAAAAGAAAAAATTCATCAAGAGTTATTATTAGCTAAGAATTTGGAATCTGATACAAAGGGACATTCTATATTTAATATCATGCAAGAATTTTTTCAAGAGAAAGAAATTCCTATTAGCAATATTTTGTCTGCTGCTACTGATGGTGCTCCAGCAATGACCGGGCGTCATAAGGGTTTTATAGCACATTTGAGAAAATCAGTGCCAAATGTACTCGCTATACATTGTATTATTCACCGTCAACATTTGGTTGCAAAAAAGTTAAATGAACGTCTGCATGCGTCCCTCAATAACGTTATTAAAGCAATCAATATCATTAGAAGCAATTCATTGAATGACCGTTTGTTTCATAAGCTTTGCAATAAAAATGATGAAGACTACAATCACTTGCTGCTGCACACAGAAGTACGTTGGCTCTCTAAAGGTGTTTGTCTGAATCGTTTTTTAAATCTATTTGACTCAGTGTTGGAATTTCTTGAAGAAAACGAACAATTGTGCGAAAACCTGATTACGTCAAAAAATGACATCGCTTATTTGACGGACCTGTTTAAAGTATTTAATCAAGTTAATCTACAATTGCAAGGTGATTATTTAAATTGAATTAAAACTAAAAACGTCATAGCTACTTTTGCAGGAAAACTTCTTATATTCAAAAAAAATCTTGGTAGAGGTGAGTACAACAATTTTCCCACATTATCAACAGTGTCTGCAAAACCGGAAGATTTACTTACTTACTGCCACCACTTGGAAGTTCTTCATGTTGATTTTACAGACCGTTTCCAAGATATTTTAAACATGGAAATAGCAAGTTGGGTTATAGATCCTTTCGCAAACACAGATACTGAAGGCTCATCAAATTTGGAAGAGGCGCTATTAGAAATCACAACTAACGAGAAACTGAAAGTAAAATTCAAACGTGGATATCAAGAGTTCTGGCTTCAAAAACCAATACCAGTTCTCTATCCTGGATTGTGGACAATGGAACAGAAGTTGTTAACTGCATTTCCTTCGTCCTATATGGCTGAGCGTGCATTCAGTGCAGTAACTGATTTGCAGAAGAGGAACAGACTACACATCACTGAACGTGGCGATCTGCGATTGATGTTAACGAAATTGGAACCCGATATTAAAAAACTGGTAACACTCCACCAACCTCAACCGTCTCATTGATTTTTTCTTTATTATTAGTATTTCTTAACGATTCTGTGTTTATATTTAAAAGCTTAATAAACAATTTTATTGTACATTTGGTAGTCGTTTAATAAATTTCTACTTCATCATTCCTCTAAAATAAAATTTAGACATTAACTGAAATTAAAGCTAAATACAGATCAATTGGGACGGTACAGATGATATTCAAATAAAATCAACTACTTTGGACTAACCAGCGACTGGGGGGGGGGGGCGGATAAATTTTTGTTCTCTTCTATAGGGGGCGGTGGTCAAGAAAAGGTTGGAAACCACTGGTTTAGTGAATAAATAAATTAAGTGAGTAGACACACCGTGTGTATAAATTTATCCCACCCATCGTAATACATTTTTTTAAATTAATAAGAAAAACATTACATTATTGAAAAAACAAAATACAAAAACCTATTGTCAGTAAGAGTCTTATTGAAAGTAATCTTTTTTGAAATATGGAATGAATTTTAATAAAATAAATACATGTTTTCTTAATTGAGTTTATTTCATCCTAATTTCAATTGAAACTTTTTAGAGTAATTAAATTACTGATTTGTGGAAATCATTCAATGCAATAAATAATGTTAAAATTTTGTCATCAACAACTATTGGTAAAATTTTTCAAACCTACAAAATACAGTATTTATTATTAGTCATATTACTGTGTATCAGCACAAAATTCCTAGTAATTTTAACAAAATGTCTGTTGATTTCGGGACTTTTGTCGTCCAGGTAATGCAATGCCCATCAAAAGATACCCCGAGAGGTTCTAATAGATACTGTTATTCAAGAGCTATCATTACTATATAAAAAATATCAACAAACCTTGTATGTCCTTATCTCGTTACCGTTGAACTTCAATAAAAGCTGTTTTTGATATAGCTTGTATATAGTTACATCAAGTTCTTTACTAGGTTCTCAACTATTATGATTTGTTCTGTTGGCTAATATATTAGTTGATAGAGTATGTCGCAATTGTGTATTTTAAGTACTTTACCATTTATTATATGGATAACTCTAAGAATCTGCATAATCTGTAAGTAATAAATAATTCCAAATCATTTATATTTCGTTTGATAATCTACCCTTTGCCCTCAGTATGTTATATGATTTTTTACGGACGATTATTTGTATATCTCTAATAAACTTGTATTATCATCAGGTAAAACATAGGCAGACATTTAGTTTTCATTTGAAATTATTTTCTTATTGGATGGTATTGCTTTGGAAGTTAGTGGAAATTCTATATTATTATGCACTGTTGCTAATGCTCGATAATTATGAACAAATAAAAGAGATTCATCTGATGAATTTGGATACTTCTGATACATATTTTTTTCCCTTTTGCAATAATGTTGATATTTTCATTTAGACGGATCAATGGTTATAATTAATTGTACTTAACTTACTCTAGAACTCGTCTAGGGAAGCTTTTTTTTGAAGTATTACCAGGTTGATGTAATCCGGGAATTTGTTCATGTTTATCTTTTTCAACAAAGCAAATACCTAATGCATTCATTCCGTTTGTATAATCTGTGGTTTGAGATTAGGTTGAGCAAGATAACAGGATTCGGTAGCGCAGAATCGATTATATTGATATATTGGTTTGGTTTTTCAATTATTTCTCAAATTTAGTTTTTCAAAGATTCCAGTCAGTAAAATATTGTCTGTATTCTCATTTTATTTATAAAATATATGGTGTTTTGTCTTAATGATACCATTGAGTTTCAAAATATTGTACTACAATATGCTACAATAGATTATAGAAGTATTAAAGTGTACATTTTATCTATACCTATGACAGATAATCAAAATTACGATACAAAGCTTACTCCGTTACCTGTTCATATTCGTGAACAAAAATATATTTTTATTCAACCATCTAGTAAATACTAGGCTATTAATAATGTTAAACAGAAGGAGCTCCTACTTTCTGAAAAACAACTTTTAACATGTGTAGAGTATGTTAAGTGTAACTTTATATGTAAACAAGAAACTCCATTATTGTTGGCTCATCAACATGAACGTTGTGAGGTCAAATTATTTCATGCAACGAGTTCGGTTCCCATCACTTACAACAAGAAATGCTTGGATATATGTATTAGTCTCTTCTGAAAGAATTACAATAAATTGTCAAAATGAAATTTTTACTGAATTATTAAAAGGTACAGGTAATAAAATTTTTTAAGTAACAGTGGTCATAAAAAATAAATACCAATTAAAAAATATTTCACGCCAAAATATATATACGATGATGACATCAAGTAGGTAGCGGAGAGTCCACAATGGATGGGACGATTTTATTGCAGTGGGTAGATATTGAAACTGTTTGGATATTGGTTAGCAATATTGAATATTTAGAAAAATATCACCTTTTATAGTATAATGTTTATTATTAAAATTTGTGATATCATAAAGTAGAATTGTTAACCAATAGAAATATATCATTGTAAAGTTTGTTATATTATATTTATCGTTGAAAGAAACGTGATTATGGAAGCTATGTTTGGATATTTTAGGTCTGTAGCAATATTGAATATTTAGAAAAATATCACGTTTTATAGTATCATTTTTATTATTAAAATTGTGATATCATAAAGTAGGATTGTTAACCAATAGAAATATCTCATTGTAAAGTTTGTCATATTATATTTATTGTTGAAAGAAACGAGATATTGGATAATGGATCATTGCCGTGAAGTCTGTAATAAAACTTTTCGCACATTTTAATAACTTTTAAGTATTAAAAGCTTTTTCAGTGGGACGGTGTCTCTCATTTCAAACATCTGTCAATGGTAATTGATAAATCTAATTGTTGTGTTCATAGTTGATTCTTTTCAATGGTTCCGACCGAACCAATCGGAAAGCTGTATTTTCTTTAGTTTCACCAATATTCTTGTAAACACACGCCCTTAAAGTTTTTCTATTTAACACGTCTTGCAACGTGAGGAAATAAGTCGTCACTAAGACAACAGTCAGTCATCACTCAATTACGAAGCAGTCACACTTAGTTTTAAGCAGTTACGCAGTCAATTCGTAAGTTACCAGTTACACTATTAACGAGTTAGTTGGTTGAATAGTGCATCGGTTGCTTAATTGTGCAACACTCAAGTTCCATGTGTAATTCAAGTCGTTCGTAAGTATCTTCTTTACGTTAATTAAAAGTAGTTATTTGATCTGTGCCTTAATTGTTATGAATTATATTACTTCTCGTAGGTACGGAACACGAATCCGTGTTGTAGGTATTAGTATTTTGTTAGCGGCTTCGATTATTGAGCTATCTCAATGTGGCCAGATTGGGCGTTTTTTGAAGAAAATCGGCGCCTTAGATTTTGGAAAAATCGCAAACCGCAATTTGGCTTTATGTAGAATTTAGGTCATACTTTCACATTAAACCTAAAGCAGATATTTGACGCAGAGTAGACTCCGAATGCAGCGAGAATACAAGCCGAAATGAAAGATTAGAAATAAAATTATTAACGAAATTAAGTATCTCGACACTTACTTCATAGAATCTACTAATGTTACTGTTTTAAATGAGACATACTGTTGTATCTAGATAATTCCTCAATATATTGAATTTTTTTTCAAAAATTTTAAGAAAATTGACAATTGTTTCGATATTAAATATCATCGTCAGAATGACAGAAGTTACATTTCATTTGATGCCTATCTGATGTTTAATAATTATTTTGGCTAGACCAAGAAGTGACCTACCTAGCGATTGACTTAATATATTATAATGCCTTTTTCAATTTTATTTTTAGTTTCCGTATTTCTGTAAATACTCCTATCTCAGGTAGGGTTCGTATAGCGCCGAGAAATTTTATTTATTTTAATATATGAAATTTTGTTGCCCAACTATCAAATATGTAATTGAATGAAAATGAACTATAGGTTCTATTGACAAAAATCAGATATTTATGATCACAAAAAGATAGTAAATATTAACTGTAACTAATATGAATTTGTTTTAATGAAAATGACAAATCAATTGAATAATTTTAATTTTGAAAACATTTAATACTAGTCATTACATATAACAATTAAAAATGAACTCAAATCAAAACAAATAAAATACAATTTTAATTTAGAGTAGACTGATCAGGCCTCTCTATTCAAACAAACTTATTATATAAATAAATGTAACCAAAAAAAATTTCGATAAATTCAGAAATTTTTGCTGCCAAATTCTATCCAAATAATTTAGTAGAATTTTAAAAGTTCATAGATTGCAATCTAAAATTTTAGTTAAATGGCCAAATAAAATAATGTTTTAATCACCCTGTGCACTGAAAGTTTCCGAAATTGGACGGGAATTCTGTTTCACTCCAAAGCACACCGTCAACACCTTTCTCCGGGCACCAGATCCACTCCAACAGGTATACCAGATTTTTTTTTTGATACCTCCGTCACTGATTATTTATTCCACTGTCTTTATAATTTTTTACTTATTTCAGTTAATACCTTTCAAAATTTTAGTAAATAATATCTTTTAGAATCGTTTTTATATTTTTTTGACTTCTCTTATTGAAACTTCAAAACCGTCTCTACAACAAATTTTCTTTTTTTCATTACCTCCCAAAGAAACTCTTAACAACCAATTAGAGCACGAATAATTAAATGACAATTTCTATAACCAATGAAAGGAATCAGGTTTATAAATTTGAAAATACATCTTAAATTTCTCTTTGTTAAAATGAATTTAAATTTTTTAATTTCCATGATTCTATACATTTTTTTATAATCCTGCATACTTTCATCTTTACAATTTTATTTAAAATCATCCAATTGATATTCAGTTCTATGTTTTAGTACTAAATCGTTTGATCCAATGAAATTCCGTCTATTTTCGAATTGTTTGTGATCTATAATATCTGCTTTTTGCCTGCAATCTAACCTCATTTGAATAATAATTCTGGCAGCTGTCAAATTAAGTATTTTCACACATTCCATACAACACGATGAAGTACAGAATAAAGTCACTATTATCATCGTTTCTTTAAAGATATTTCAGTGAAATATTTTGACTGTTATAATATATTAATAGAAAAAAAAATAAGATATTATAATACAAATATTAAAGCTTAGATATTATTAGCGCTATAGAGATATACTGGATATTTTTTTCCCAATTAAGATCAGTATAACTGTGCAATGATATAGCAAACCAGGAAAACTATATCTGCTCATCTTTACAATTATCACATAAGAAGACAGTTTAAAAGTGGAGAACTCCCTCGATTTATCTGTTCATTGACAATTTGATATTGTGGGTTTCTTAAGTGCCTTCTAATTTCTAACCCTTCAAGGAAATCCAGTTCTTGATTCTTTTCATAAATATGCAGCACTTTTAGTTCTGTGTTAGGTGTCAGTGAATGTTTGGTGTCAAGTAGATGTTTTGCGTAGTGGGACTTATCTGGTTATTTTAATCTATATGCCCGTAAATGTTCACTGTATCTGATCACAAACTTTCTAAGAGTTTGACCTAAATAGACAGCATTACATTCTGAACATTTAAGTTTATATATACCACACTTCTTTAATGGTCATAATTTTGTTTTTACATTTAACAATTTTGTACTCACATTACTTTCTGTTTTAAAAGAAGTTGTTGTATTTGTAGCTAAAGATATTATCTTTGAAATATTACCTGCATATGTGATGGTTTTATAATTTTTTATTTCGTTAGTTTGTTCAGGAAATATTAGTTTTAATGCCAATTTTTCGTCTTCTTTATTAATTTATTTATTTATCATATGTAAGGGATAACCGTTGGATGAATTAAAACTAATATTTCCTGAACAAACTAACGATATAAAAAATTATAAAACCATTACATATGCAGGTAATATTTCAAAGATAATATCTTTAGCTACAAATACAACAACTTCTTTTGAAACAGAAAGTAATGTGAGTACAAAATTGTTAAATGTAAAAACAAAAATATGACCATTCAAGAAGTCTGGTATATATAAACTTAAATGTCCAGAATGTAATGCTGTCTATTTAGATATTTTGAGATCAGATACAGTGAACATTTACGAGCATATAGATTAAAACAACAATATAAGTCCCACTACGCAAAGCATCTACTTGACACCAAACATTCATTGACACCTAACACAGAACTAGAAGTACTACATATTTGTGAAAAGAAACAAGAACTAGATTTCCTTGGAGAGTTAGAAATTAGAAGACAGTTAAGAAGCCCACAATAACAAGTTGTTAATGAACAGATTAATCTAGGGAGATCTCCACTTTTAAACTGTCTTCTTAAGTGATAATTGTAAAGATAAGCAGATATAGTTTTCCTGGTCAAGTAAGTTTCATTTAAAACAGTAAAATGATTAGCCTTCTAAACTCAATAATACTTGTTCGAGCTTATTATTATTTTGATAATTTTTGTTGCAAAAAGTTTGATATGATTTCAAGGTTTAATGCAAAAATGTATATTTCAGAAAGTTCCCAAGATAATGCCGATAAAGACATTGAGGAAGTTAATAACCTATATAACGATATTCTAGTGTAGTAATCTCCTTACTTTGTTAATTAAAATAGTTTAACTCTTTTTTTCTGTCGTATTTAGACATATTTTGAAACATTATCCCAAAATCAGATATTTTTTTGGATTGTGGCCCAGAAAATAAATATAAAATAACTCAAATTACTTAGTCTTAGCACTTTTTTTATAGGATGGTAATGTTGGTTGCAGTTTTGGGTGATTATTTACGTTGATATTTGCTCCGAACGATTTTAAAATATGACAACACTGAGCTATCTTATCGATTTTCTGTTTGTAGGTCGTAATGACGGATATTGTGGCACCTCGTGGACATAGCAGAACAGATGCGAGTTGTCGTTATCCCAAAATTAAAAAGTTTTGCTCAGATACATTTTATTTGGTGCAGTATACATCGGATGGAATTTATGACGTTGTTGAAGCTCGTCATTTAAAATTCACTAATACGTTCGTGAAAGCTAAATATTGCGATGGCAGGTATTATGAAGCAATAATAATTGGTAGGCATCGTCTAAGAAATGTTTTGCTAGACATAGCCGAAAACCTTAGAAAGAGAATGCCTATTGTAAAATTAATTAGTAAGTTATCATCTAAAATGTCTATAAAAGTGCATACCCTTATTATTCGGTTTGTTCCACGAACACCTATTTCACAAAATGTTGACTGGATTGGGAAAAGCAAAATACTTTTCATGTGCCTTTTATAAATAACACTAATTGGTATGAACATTTGAAAGAATAAAAGTTTTTTAATTCGATTCATAAGTAATAGCAAAATAGTTATTGTATAGTAAATTGTTCTGAATAGCAATTCAAGAATATGAATCACACAAAAAGGATATAATTATTGATCTCATTATCTTGATAAATTTTAGAGGTAATTTATATTTTAATATTGTATGTGCCTCTGTGCGAGAACAAAAAATCATAAATAATAAATATCCATCAAATCAGCTTAATTAGTTGTAAAAATGTGGCAAACTAGATATTTCTTTTATTGCGACAATATTCTTGTCGGTTGATATTAGTGAGAATGGATCCCCTAAGATATACTTTAACTGAAATACCTTATTAATATTACTAAATCTATTACATAGGTAATTTTCGCTCATACTCCGCGACCCCCTGGCTATGGGACATCCTGTATATATAAATTGAAACTTATAATTAGGGTATCTGATTAATTGGTTGTAATATTTTGTACACTTTATATGTGTAACAAAGTGAATATTTTTAAGTATGATTTACTTTTGTATTGAATTAATATTTTAAATGGAAAGTTTTTAAACGTTTTATGGCGCCATCTTTTATAACTACATGCCAAAAAAGCTTAAATTGTTACAAAGTGTACCATAATATTTAAGATAAGTAGACATTCTAAATTGGTTATTAAAAACTAATAACTCATTAATGCAATCATTGTTTTAGCTAAACGTCTAAGGTGGAGTACTCCTGAAAAAGAGATATTGCATGCAACTACTGAAAGGCATTCATTAGAAGGAACAGTTCCAAGTGTTTCTGAATGTGAACATTTATTAAAACATGAAACTTTAAGAAGCAGAAGTGCACAAGCAGTGAAGTCTTTTATTTGTAAGGGCATTAAAAAGTTGAAAGATGTTGGTCCTTAAATTGTTTGGGTGAAATTATTGATGAAATCACGATGATACCCGTACGGTATGCTGATTACTCTTCCATGACGTCACGACCGAATCAACAAACCTTAGTACATCAAAATTCGTTTTCTATTTTATGTTTATTGTAAATTTATTTCGAGTGTTATAGTACATTGGAACAACAAATATATTTATACAAACTTTTTTTTGATATTTTTATTATTATTGCACACTTATGTTCGGACACCCTATATATTCATTAGCTCGATATTTATTGTAGAATATTTCCATCGGTATATTTTATATAGTAGGATCGTACGAGCAGGATGTTCCAAACATATACGGTCTGCGCATAAGACTTATCGCAAAAGGTTATTGAAACCGGCAGTCCCATTACATTTTGAGAATCAACACGATTTTATGGTGAATTAATTATAATTGTAGTGGGATGGAATTTGACGAGAGCAAAATTTCGAAACCTTCCATTCTATGTTTTAAACGAATGCAATGTTTCATGATTATTCATTGTAGGTTTGTCGTTCCGCTGAAACTCGAACATATCCTTCAGCGAAAAAAAGTTTGGATACATGGAGGCCAGAACTATGCACATCCAGTTCAAATGATCCCTTATCTCCTCTTGAAATAAAAATGATCAACGCACCACTCTTTGTTAAAAGACCTCAATTGCGAAGTAGAGCAGAAACGAAATTGATGAGGGCACTGAAAAAGGTTCACGAGGAAAACAAGAGACTTAGGGCTCTTCTCGATAAAAAAAACGCCAAATGTCGCTTTTACAACAAAATACCCGCAGATTGGAAACAAAAAATTCTAGCCTGTAGGAAGCTGATCAATTGAAAAAAGCATTACAAATTTATTTTCAAATGTGAAGACACTGGTATATATGCAAATGAGGCATAGACCTAACACTTCCTGATCTATTGCTGAGAAAAAAATCAGCTTATCCATGTTTTATACGTCGCTTTCGTTATATAATTACGTATTGAAAAAAATCCAACTGATTTTGCCATTCATAAATACATTGAGACTGGATTCGTGTTATAGATTTGAAAACAGGTTTCAATACCACGTTTTTGAATAAACTGAGAACCAGAATTGACATAAAGAACATGTTGGAGAAGCAATGTGTTTTACTAATGGATCAAACTTCTTTGTAGAAACGTGTAGAGTACGATTAAAAACTAGATTTGTTCGAGGGTCTTTAAGATTTTTCCGAAGAAGGTGGAAGGTCTGCGAAGGAAGCATCCCATGCTATAGTATTTATGGCCAGAGGATTATAATCTAATTGGTCAGTAACTGTAGCTTATTATTTGTTATCCGGATCAGTAGTAGCATGACAATTGAAAATATGTTTGGAGACGAGTTTCGTGGAAATTAAGAAATTGGGTTGGATAATTAAGGCCATAGTTTGTGATCAAGGATCATATGATGATAGATCGCTATATACTACTATGAAAAGCTATACTTTTTCTGTGAAAATAAAATTTTTGCTATTCACAACCTGCCATGTCTCATAATGAATGTAAGAAACTCACTCATGAAAAGGGATATGCAATCGGTGGTGAGAAGGTTTCTTGAAGGGATATAAAAGTAACGTACGAAATCGATTCGTACGTTACTCGTACTCTTTTGAAGATAACGGAAAATCATATAAACCCTAACACCTTCCAGAAAATGAAGGTTGAACTGGCTACGCATATTTTCAGTAGAACGTTACATTCATCAATGATGACAGTGATTGCAACTAGTGAGATCAGGTCCAGAAGTGCCAATTCAACTGCACCATTCATTCTGAAAATGAGTGATCTTTTCGACTGTCCCAATTCTCAAGGGAAATTTGAGGGCAATTATCTTCGGAGACCGTTGTCCGAGAAAAATACCACATCAATCCAAACTCTGAAGGAATCAACTGATTTTGTTAAGTCTAAGACTGTTGAGAAAAATGTACCATATTGTTTCAACGGTTTGATATAAACGATCAATTGTATTCTCCTAGTGTGGGAAAAGACGAAGGAAACGAATCTTTATTTGATAACAAGTCGGCTCAACCAGGACCCAATAGAAAATTTATCCTCCAAAATAAGACAGCGCGGGGGTTATGATCCAAATCCCTCAGCACGATGCTTTAGATTTGGGTTGCAGTCGGTCATGACTGGTTATCTGGTAAAATATACCGAAAATTCCAACTACCAAGATGATAATGATATAGATCTTTGTACAACGGGGGAATCCGATTGTGCAAAAGTATTGCCGATAAATAGCGTATTTTTCGGGGTATTTGTTGAGAAACATTAGCAGAAAATACAAATGCGAAAACTGCGAAAAAGCACTCCTCATTGATAATATACATAACCAGTGGGATAATGGAATTTATATTTGTAATAGGAATTATGGTGATGAAAGAAGACATGAGAAATCTCTAATCAGATTTTACACATTGATTAAGAAAAGCGCTATTGGTAATAGAAAAAATGTTGGCAACAAAATCAGAATTCAAAGATATATTTTGGATGTATTGAAGAAATAAAATCTATAATAAATTTGAAATCTCAGCTCAATTCAGATTGAGAAGAGCATAGAATTCATTTATCGAGTCAATTAGAGTAAAGCTACACAGGAAACCGAAAAAAGCCAAAGGAATCTCGCCACAAGCATGTCACTGCCAATAAAAAATTGAATGTTTTCAAAAATTCCTGATAAAAATATTTGTATTAAGAGATTGTCAATAAATTAGAATTTGCATGTATGGTTTTTTTGTATATTAATATTTTATATTCATGAAAGATCATAATCAATTGTAGGTTTTTTTCCACCCAAAAAATCAGATAACCCAATGCAATTTACACTTGCTTCTCTACATTGTATAGAATATTTTATTATATGTTGTGGCAATCATACCTATATGATCCACCAAATTTTTATTTATTTCCTTCTTTATAATAATAATTTTTCCAGTTCAGAAGCCCATATAACCTTCAAAATATTATATTTCTAAATTGCAGAAATGTATTCTTACAACAAAGGCAAAGGGGTCATAAATAACTGTCCCTTTCTGTGGCTTTGAAATTCCTAATGCAGGTATGATTTGAAAACTTATTCATTCATATTGATTTTTTTCGTTATTTTCACAACCCACGATTCACTAAATATTACACAAGAAAAAATTTTTGGGTAGACTTTTGAACTATTAAAAGCTCAATCATGTATTAATTATAAGGTGGGGTACATATATGCCTTAGAAATACACAATATGAACACAGCTTACACAAAATAATGTACATTCGGTAAACGTCGTTCAATATTTTTTATTGCACTTACAGTTATGAATGTTTTACATAACCTTTTTGAGAGATTTTAAATCGAAATCATCAATAATATTGAAATTTTGTTCATTTACTGATTCTATGCACAAAAGAGTTGACTTTATAGATATTTTTACTCCGCTTTAAACAAGAGAAGCTTCCCTCGCTTTAAAAATGTACATCTCCTTCCTTATCTAAGGTTTGTTAGGTCATAAACGTTTCGTTAAAAAAATATGCCTACAATATTGTGTAATAATAAATGAAACATAGTATATGTTTAATTTATTTTATTTATAGTGTAATAATAAATGAAACATATACTGCTTACAGTTTTTAATTTTTTACGGAGTCTTTATATTTCCAGATACTTTCAACAATATACAGGGTTGTCTGCGGAATATGAAAATTCTATATTCTGCATATTTCAAAAAATATGACCGAATATCTATTTTGAATTAAAATACATATTTCCAAGTCATTATAAAAGAATAACATATACAGGGTTATCTGTGGAATATACAAAATTCGTATTATGAGCATATGGACAAATGTATTTGTAATAAAGGATACATAATTACTACTAAGCTTTTATTAATAGCCATTAGTTAATTATAAATTCACAATGGTTATTGCATTATGCTGTAATCGTGATGACAGCAACTATCGACGTGTCATCGTTCTGGGGGTGGATAGGCAATATGGCCGTGCCTGAAGTTACGTCGATCGATACGGTATCTGTATACCTCACAGTATATGCACACACTTTGGAAATGATTCGCTATGTTGCAGAAGTTGCAATTTCTCCAAAAGGCTGGGAATTTGTTAATTGTGTGAGACTTACCACACGAGTTAATTTTCTTGTTTGCTGCACCAGTTACTTTTTGTGTATTCCGGAACTAATTATTGTTTAAAGCATATACATCAAGCAAATTGTTACCCATTGCTACACTTCTTTCCCTACACGTTTCAATTATTATAACACATAACTCAACACACCACAAATCAACACAGTTAATGTCAGTTTGTCTTGAAACTCACCTAGTTTGCACTTACTAGCAAGTTTTTTAATTTCAGTTACATACTGGTCAAGTATCTGACTTGATTGTTGTTTACATGAAAAGAATTTATAACGTTCGTAACATTTTCGTTTGGAAGGAAGTGGGCTTCAAATTTATCAATCAGTTTTTGAAGTTTGTTTCTCTCGTCTTCTTCGAACTTTAATGTAGAGTGAATTTTGAACCCCTCTTCTCCTGTATAGTGTAGGAGCTACGCGCATTGGGTAGCCTCCTGCTTTTTATTAATTTCACCCGCTATCAGATAATTCTCGAACCTGGATCTCCATAGCTTCCTGTTTTCTGGAACGCTACCATCTATGGACATTGTTGCAATCCCTCTGCTGTCGCCCATGCTTTTTGTATTTTTTTGAAATTTATTATGAAATTGTATTTACGTAATTCACAACTGCGCCATGTAATAAAAGCTACTTAATCACTACTAGCTTTTATTAATAGTCATTAAATAATTATAAATTCGCAATAGTCTTGCATCAAGCTGTAATCGTGATGTCAGCAACTGTCGACTTGTCACCGTTCTGGTGGTGGATACAAAAATGCCGACTCCCTGTCAAGACGACTGTATCCAACAACTGTTCCCACTGCAACAAAGCGGAATCTAGGGAAGCTGCAGTTTCAAGAACTACGGCAGTCAACGAAGAATGGTCACCCACCAGAATCAGAGAAAATGAGGAGAATGATCCTCAGCTAAAGAAGATTCTACAATGACACCCAAGGCTTACTGGGCTCAGTGAGATTGCCTTGTCCTGGAAAAAAGGCTGTTGAAAGGAGTCCTTGAAAACTATGATGGTTCCGAGAAGAGAAGACAGATAGTTATCCCGAGAAGGAGAGTAGCAGAGTTATTGTAAAAGTTACACGACAGTTCATCGGAAGGAAAAAACTCTTCAGCGAGTTCGTGAAAGGTTTTGTTGGATGAACAGCTCCAAGGATGTGAATGACTGATGCAAGAAATGTACGACTTGTGCTACGAGTAATGGACCATATCGCAAAATAAAAGCACCCATGAAACAATATAATGTTGGAAGCTCTATCGAAAGGATTGCTTTAGACATGGCTGGACCATTTCCGACGACAGAATATGGTAGTAATGGATTATTTCACAAAGTGGGTGGAAATTTATGCGATCCCGAATCAAGAGGCCACAACTGTCGCGGATGTACTAATAAAAATATGTATCAGTCGTCTTTCGAAAGAAGTTTGGACTTGAAGATCAGATGCCAGCCCCTGGCAAGACACTGAGACTCACACAATTCGCGGTACGTCTCCTACCTCGTAACTACAAACGAATTTCCAGATCGATCCACCTACCGGAATATGTGGGAAGCGCTACGAGGCCTTCGAGATCATGGGCTGGAATCCCACGTGGTGAAACTAGCAAAGCCCAGAATAGAGAGCAACCAGTTGGATTGGCGAGTCATCAGGAGCATAATAGAGGTGATCTTCCAAGATACCGGTGTTCACATATTAATTTGCAGCTATACCCCTCGTCATAGGTACCCGTTGAAGACGGTTCCCTGTTATTTCCATATGACCGGAAAGTGCAGTCATTGGTCCAGTTGTCTTTTTATACATGCAGTCCCGGCTACACAGAAGTTCAATGAAGAATTTACTTTTCAAGAAGGGGTAATGTTACGAAATCGCACACTGGGGTAGTCCCTGAATACGACTCTGTCTATGAAAGTTAAAATCTTGGCGAAGGCGCAAGTATTTCATCGAACAGGTTACCGTTATTTTTGTGACTAGTCTTGTCTAGACAATTCCAGGGAGGCGATTGTTTTTGTGAGCCGCAATCCATAAGGTTACGGAATCAAAACCTCTTAATATATGAAGACTACCGACCAGCGGGAGAGGCAGTTTATAATTTGATCTCGTGAGATGAACAGTGAACAAGTGTATAGTCTAAGTAAATAAACAGTAGTGATGTGTTTACATAAATTAGTGAATAAATTAATTAAGTGAGTATACACACCGTGTGTATACATTTATCCCACCCATCGTAATAAAAATTTTAAATAAATAAGAAGAACGTTACATTATTGACAAAACGAAATACAAAAACCTATTGTCAGTAAGAGTCTTATTGGAAGTAATCTTTTTTGAAATATGGAATGAATTTTTATAAAAAGAATACATGTTTTCTTAATTGAGTTTATTTCATCCTAATTTCAATTGAAACTTTTTAGAGTAACTAAATTACTGATTTGTGGAAATAATTCATTGCAATAAATAATGTTAAAATTTTGTCATCAACAACTATTGGTAAAATTTTTCAAACCTACAAAATACAGTATTTATTATTAGTCATATTACTGTGTATCAGCACAAAATTCCTAGTAATTTTAACAGAATGTCTGTTGGTTTCGGGACTTTTGTTGTCCAGGTAATGCAATGCCCATCAAAAGATACCCCGAGAGGTTCTAATACATACTGTTATTACTATATAAAAAATATCAACAAACCTTGTATGTCCTTATCTCGTTACCGTTGAACTTCAATAAAAGCTGTTTTTGATATAGCTTGTATATAGTTACATCAAGTTCTTTACTAGGTTCTCAACTATTATGATTTGTTCTGTTGGCTAATATATTAGTTGATAGAGTATGTCGCAATTGTGTATTTTAAGTACTTTACCATTTATTATATGGATAACTCTAAGAATCTGCATAATCTGTAAGTAATAAATAATTCCAAATCATTTATATTTCGTTTGATAATCTACCCTTTGCCCTCAGTATGTTATATGATTTTTTACGGACGATTATTTGTATATCTCTAATAAACTTGTATTATCATCAGGTAAAACATAGGCAGACATTTAGTTTTCATTTGGAATTATTTTCTTATTGGATGGCATTGCTTTGGAAGTTACTGCAAATTCTATATTATTATGCACTCTTGCTAATGCTAGATAATTATGAACAATTAAAAGAGATTCATCTGATGAATTTGGACACTTCTGATAAATATTTTTTTTCCTTTTTCAATAATGTTGATATTTTCATCTAGACTGATCAATGGTTATAATCAATTGTACTTAACTTACTCTAGAACTCGTCTAGGGAGCTATTTTTTTAAGTTTTACCAGGTTGATGTAATCCGGGAATTTGTTAATGTTTATCTTTTTCAACAAAGCAAATACCTCATGTATTCGTTCCGTTTGTATAATCTGTGGTTTGAGATTAGGTTGAGCAAGATAACAGGATTCGGTAGCGCAGAATCGATTATATTGATATATCTGTTTGGTTTTTCAATTATTTCTCAAATTTAGTTTCTTAAAGATTCCAGTCAGTAAAATAATGTCTGTATTTTTATTTTATTATAAAATAATGGTGTTTTGTCTTAATAATACCATTGAGTTTCAAAATATTGTACTACAATATGCTACAATAGATTATAGACGTATTAAAGTAGTTTGTGTTTTTATCTGATGATGGGTTAATGGTTTAATTTGACGGTTTTATTTTTCGTGCATTACAATTTCTACTACAACTATAAAAATATTACAACAATTACCTACATCGTTTAGTAAGTGTGAGATTAAACTGAGATTTTTTTATTAAGTTAGGTTCCAGATTCATACAGCTAATTTATTGCCCAAAAAAATCTTTGAAGCTAATCACACGTTTCATAGTATGTTTTCAAAAAAATAATTGTACAATGAGCATGAAATGACATACATTTCCCACGAGTAGGTATATGAAATTTTGTAGTACGAGCGTAGCAGGTCATTTCATGCAAATTGTACACTATATTTTTTCTACGACCATCTGAATCATAAATAAATCTATAATATTTTTCATAACAATTTTTATTATTAACTTTACTGCCGTCATTGTTGCATGGTTTAGAGAATTATTAAGTCGGCTTCTTAACCCGTTGAACGGGTGCACAATGGAAAACCGTAAAACAGAATTATTGCTTATTGTCTTTTTGTTGCCATTATTGCCAATCCATCGGCGTGTCTGTTTCAAGTCCACCATTACTATGAATTGTAAAATCATGTTTGACCCAAAGAATTCTTGGAATCAAATTCAATAATTGTCCTAATTTAGAAACTGTGATTTCTATAAAATTATACATGAAATACTAAGTGAAATCATTTTTTAAAAAAATGTTAACGATATAATTACAAAATTACCGCAAAAATGTCTAGAGTTAAATGATGTGATGATGGATGGATGGCAAACCCCTTTGGCGCATTATGGTAGATTATAGAAAAGTCAATGAAAATACCATTGGTTATTCCTTTCCATTACCAAATATAACTGACATTTATGATCCATTAGGTCATTCGAAATATTTTAGCACTTTAGATTTGTCTAGCGGTTACCATCAGATTGAAATGGATCCACAAGATCAACATATTACGGCTTTTAGTACAAACTCAAAACATTTCGAATACAAAAGAATGCCTTTGGGCTTAAAATCAGCTCCGTCTACTTTTAAAAATTTAATTAACACTGTTATGTCAGGAATTCAGAATGTTAAGCTTTCGCCTATTTAGATGATATTTGTATTTATAGTAGTAATATAAAAGAACATTGCGAAAAACTAGTCGAAATATTTGATAGACTTCGTCAACATAACTTAAAATTAAGCCCTCATAAATGTGAATTTCTAAAGAAAGAAGTTCTTTATCTTGGTTATAAAATAACTGACCATGGGATAGATCCTGATGATTCTAAAATTGAATGTATTAAAAAGTTTCCTACTCCTAAAGATCAGAAAGACGTTAAATCATTTCTAGGCTGAGCTTCTTATTATAGACGATTTATAAAAGATTTTTCTAAAATTGTTAACCACTCACTAATTTATTAAACAAAGGTCAAAATTTTATTTCAACATCCCAATGTCAATTAGCTTTTCAAGATTTAAAATCTAAACCTATGAATCCCCCAGTATTGCAGTACCCGGATTTTACCATTCATTGTAACGTCCGACGCTTCGGGCTATGCTATTGGCGGAACACTTTCTCAAGGAGAAATTGGTAGAGATAGACCCATAGCATTCGCTTCAAGAACTTTTAATTCGGCTGAGAAAAATTACAGTACCACTGAGAAAGAATTATTAGCAATTGTTTGGCTAGAATTTTCAACAATTTTCATTATATTGTGGAGTTAACTAGAAACAGTGAATTTCATTTAAAACACTTTTATTGCATTGCTGTTTGGTAGTTTACCTACGACCACCCCTGTAAGTAGTCAAAAACACGCAGTCGTCTATCAATGTAAGACGTCTATTACGTACGGTAAAACAAAACGCACGGCTTCCATAGCAACCACTTAGCAACTGTCAATAGACGTAGCCATTTTATTCAAAATGTATTACTTAGATATTTGACGTTGAATTTTATTCTATATATAAATGGTAGATAACATTTATTAGATATGAGATTGCATTTAATACTAAGAGTTATTTGGAATTATATGATAATTGGTTCCGTTTCATTCAATCCGCATCTTCTCGCTGTCTGAATGTATCTCATATTAGTAAACTATAGTATATTATACACCAAGCGACTAAAGTGGCCCATTTAATCCCGCGAGTGGTGTTTGATTCCTGAGGGAAGTAATCCACCTAAGGCATTAATGTCACTTTAGTCGAGAGGTGTGTACGCTATTTTATGCAATTCCGGTAATTCTACATACATTTTTAATAAAAATAAGTACTACTTAGGACGGACTATTACGAAACTTGGCTGGGCATCGAGGGTGAACTTCTAAGATGCTTGGTTGGGCATCGAGGAGCGACTTTTATAAAACTTGGCTGGGCATCAAGGATGTACGTTTTTACTTGTACTTTAAAACCCTTAATAAGAGTATAAACACAAGTACAAGTGGGTCGTAGGTAAAGTATAGTACGTAACTCGTGTTGTAACGCATTTTACGCACTCACGGAATTACGCACTTTTCCGTTCGTGCGTAAAATGCTTCTTACAACACACGTTACGTGATATACTATGATGGTTTAACCGATGTAACTATTCACAAGAGAGCGCTAGAAGGTCGCTGTTGGTCTCAAAATGATGGTATTTGCTTAATGTACAACTTTTGTTTCAAGTGATTTTTCGTTATTAAAAAAAATGTAACCTCCCTCCAGTAAGAGAGCTTAAAAGCGATGCATTGTCTGCTTTCTTCAATATTGTGCCAATGAGTGACTCTTTGACAAATATTTAAAGTATCTAGCATTACTTTTATTTTTTGTGTTATTATTAATGTTTTTGTCTAGACGGAATGTGAAATACTTAGGAGAAGGACGTATATGGCCTCATAATTTTTGGATATATACAGCAATAACGATTTTTGTCCCCATAAATCCCCCCTCGAATCCCCCCCCGTCGGGGACGGTAGGGATCTAAAATTTTCATATTTTTAATGTGATGTTAAAACTCGCCTCTGGGAAAAAATTTATATGTTTATGAATTATTTTTAGTAGAGACTTTATTTTACTTTTATTATTATTTAAAATAAACTTAAATTTCAAAGTTTTGATTGTTAATTACTTATCTATACAATTTTCTTGGAGGTTAATTTTTGGAAACTATAAGATTCAACTTGGCAACGTCGCACAAATAAGTTTTTTTTGTCCTGAAAAATTGTGTCCAGCTACTTCCGCATAGATAAATTATAATTAGCTGGACGTCCAGCTAATATACAAAATGTCCAGCTAAACACCGAATATAATAAAAACTGTCCAGCTAGTTCCGTATAAACGCATATATATATATATATATATATAGATTAAATGGCCATACATATACCAAAAATGCTTCCACGGCTCTCCACAAACATGAAAGCAATGAAAACCATGAGTTTGATTTTAAAACACCAACATTTTAGCTCATGATTCAAACTACAAAAAATTAACAATTAAAGAAATGGTGCACATTAAAAAAGAACAAAATACAGTCAACGATAAGCAAGATGTAAAAAACTTAAGTCAGATTTATCATAATTTAATAAAATAATATATCTGAAGTCTTTCCGTACTCCCCCTGTATAATGTCGTAGAATTTGTATCGATGGTACTTGTTTCAAATGTCTGTTTAATGAATGTTTTTTACCTATTGTATATGTTTTTTAATTTTAAACTGTAAACGATGAAACTTGATTCAATCAATAATAAACTTTGAGAAAGTTCCTAACCCAGGAACGAAACGTCAGTAACAATAAAATGATTTAATTAATTACACAACCTGACACCCAAGAAATTTAAAAAATAAATTATATATATATATATATATATATATATATAATATATATATATATATATATATATATATATATATGTTATGAAAAAATGCTTATGTTTAAATAATGTTACGCAATGTCAAACATCAGATTACGATTTCCGTATTTTCATGAGAACGATGCTACGTTGCGTTTTTATAAAATAAACACATTAAGTAACACAAATATCATGTTACAGAAGAATAATGATTTCTGCACTTTCATGGGAGCGACGCTACATCGAGTTCTCCATGAAAATAAACGCTGACGTTGATTTAACAAAATCTATAAATTCTTTGACTTTATGTAAAATAGTTAGTTACAATTATAATCTCAAACTATTAATTCTTTTTATATAACATAAAACTGTGTAACTCAATAAAAATTGTTTTTAAAAAGTGTAACGTGAATTTGTGAATATAACAGTGGCGCAGTCAGTAGGATTCCTAAACACATTTAGAACAAGGATTGCCTAACTAGGTGTGGTGGTTCCCAAACCTTTAAGGAATTTTCAAGTACCAGCTCCAGATCTTCAAGAAGCAGACGGTCTCTCCGGCACCAGGAACACGCAAACTGCTAACCAGGTGTAGCTAATCTCACGGATAAGGATTTCAGCTGCCAAGGAAGGAATGAAAATATTTACGTAAGAATCATCTCGTTTTATTTTTATTTAATATTTTGCAATTTATTTTTTATTTTTACTAAGTTCTATTGTCATAATTTACTTTTATTTTGAATATAATCATTTTAATATAAAGCAAAATGCCTGAAACACGTATTGCAACAAACACTAATGCCAATGCTAATGCTCCAGTTGTTCAAACCGATCAAGCGTCAAATCTAGAACCTTACAGATTATCCGAAATATTTTCAATAATTCCGGAATATGACGGTAATCAAATTTTCTTAAATACTTTTATAAATGCTTGTATAACAGCTTACAGAATGGCCAGCAACGACCAAAAAGTACTTTTAACTCTTCATATAAAAAACAAACTTAAAGGAAGAGCCGCTGAATTAGTTAATTCACGCGACCCTTCAAAGTGGGAAGAAATTAAAACATTATTAAATACTCACTTTGGAGATTCTCGCGACTTAAATTTATTAATTCAAGACCTTAAAAGAATGAAACAACTACCAAACGAATCGCCTTTAATTTTTGTTTCGAGATTACAAACTCTGGAAGCACAAATGTATTCAGCTATAAGTAAACAACAGCATTTAACAACAGATCTAAAAGTAGCACAAACACGTCTTATAGAATCATTAACTTTAAATACTTTATTAACCGGTCTAGATCCAAAAATTGGTCAAATTGTTAGAGCTAGTAATCCAATAAGTGTTTAATCAGCTATTTCACGAATCAGAAGAGAACTTCAATTAACTTACTATGAAAACCACAAACCTCAGACTAATCGTAATACAAATAATATACCTACTCGTAGATTTAGCCAAAATTCACCAAAACAATGTAATTTTTGTCATAGAATAGGACATACTATAAATGAGTGTCTCACACGTCAAAGACAATCTCAAAATTTAGCTCAGAGTTCCTTTAGACCAAATCAAACTCCTAATTCACATAACCAAACAGGCAAAATTTTCAACAAAGGCCACAATTTCAAAATAACCAACAAAATCAAAATCGCCCATCTGTAATTAGACCATATCCAAGTTTTAGACCAAAAAGACCACCGGGAAATCGACCCAACACAAATTTTAATCAACAAAGAACTTTTCATTTCAATCGAAATCGTGATTTTAACAAACACTCTCATAACAGTTATGACTATTATACAGATGATAGTCAAAATTATTATGAAAATCAAGAACAATATTCCGATAATTCACTTGATTATCAAGAATATTACCAAGAAATTAACACCAGTGCTCCTGACTATTATACTGTTAATAATGGAATAGAGGAAAACTATTATACTGCTGATAGTGATCCTAACTCTGATAATGGTGTACCAGTTTGCAATACGAATGAAGACGAAACTTTCGATTATAACTATATCGAACAAGACATTTTTAATTATAATAATGAAAATGTTTATAATTTTGATTCTGATAACCTCCTAAATCCAAATCATGATTATTATCAGGATTTTCGACAAGGCGCTTTACAAACGAAACCCCCAGATCCGCTAAACGACCAAACTTCAAATTTGTCGATCACAGACCTCAGTTCACAAATTCAAACCATGAGTTTGAACAGTCCAGAATCGGACTGCCTGGAACAGATGTTCATGTAAAAAATACCTTACCGGTAAATTCTAAAAACGTATACTATATTAAAGACAGAACAAACACTTATAAAATTCTAATTGATACAGGTGCTGGATTATCAATTTTCAAACCCAAAACTTGCGAAAATTATAGAAATCGATCCCCTGAAAATGTATTATTCAAGGTATAACGAACCAAAAAATAAGAGTTAACGAATCAACACTTATTCCATTTAAACCTAACGATCCACACAGAGTATTTATTTGTAATTTAGATATTGATTTTGATGGATTATTAGGCATGGATTTTTTAGAATATTATAATTGCATAGTTGATCTAAAAAATAAACAACTTATTACTGATTTCAAAATTGTACAATTATTTAAAGTAACAGATAATGAAATTACCAATATTTCAATTGAAAACCAATTCCCACAAATTTACAAAAATACAATTTCTATTGAACCTAGGACTGAGCAAATCTTTAAACTAAAATGCGATTTAGTTAATACTGATGCTATACTGGTAGGTCAAGAAGTAGAGAAAGTTAAACTACCAAACGCATTAGTTAAAATAAATGAAAAAGGAGAATTTTTTGTTTCAGTATTAAATGTTAATTGTATACCTAAAACTGTAACATTTTCAAAACTTAACTTAGAACCATACGAAATAAATACTGTAAATAATATTCAACTAACTACCAAGAAATGTGCACCGATAGAACATCGGAATTAAAAAATCAACTAAGACTTGATCATCTTAATGAAGAAGAACGAGACTTAATTTCCCAACTTTGTCATGATTTTTCTGACATTTTTTATTTAGAAGGAGACATACTTACTTTCACCAACGAAATAAAACATTCTATAGATACGCAAAATTCTAAGCCCACTTATGTAAAATCATATCGCTATCCCCAAATTCATAAACAAGAGGTGAAAGATCAGATCAATAAAATGCTTTCACAAAACATTATACAACCCAGCAATTCTCCATGTCCGTTTCCCATGTGGTTTGTGCCCAAGAAGCTCGACGCATCAGGTAAACAAAAATGGCGTGTTGTCGTAGACTACAGAAAACTGAATGAGGTTACTGAAGACGACAAATACCCGTTACCAAACATTGGAGATTTATTGGACCAGCTTGGTAAGTGTCAATATTTCACGACACTAGATCTTGCATCAGGCTTTCATCAAATTGAAATAATGCCTGAAGATATACCAAAGACCGCCTTCACAATTGAAAACGGACATTTCGAATTCCTCAGAATGCCGTACGGTCTAAAAAATGCACCTTCAACATTCCAGAGGGTCATGGACAATGTCCTTGCTGGAATTCAAAACGAGCGATGTCTTGTCTATATGGACGACATCATCGTCTATTCACCGACAATTCAAGAACATATTACCCGCTTAACAGAAGTATTCAAAAGACTTCAAAAAGCTAACTTAAAACTTCAGCCAGACAAGTGCGAATTCTTAAGAAAAGAAGTCGCCTACCTTGGACATTTAATCACGGAAGATGGCGTTAAGCCGTTTCCGGCAAAAATAGAATGCGTCCAAAAATTCCCTCAACCTACGAACCAAAAGGAAATAAAATCCTTTTTGGGACTCGCTGGTTACTACAGAAGATTTATACCGAACTTCGCTAAAATTTCCAAACCAATGACAAAACTTTTACAAAAAGATGTCCCATTTAATTTTGACTCCGAATGTCAAAAGTCATTCCAAGAATTAAAAATAGCTCTTACCTCTACTCCGATATTGATATACCCAAACTTTGAAGAACGATTTCTTTTAACTACCGATGCTAGCGCATTTGCAATCGGTGCGGATTGGTCACAAGGCCCAATAGGTAAGGATTTACCGATAGCCTATGCGTCTAGGACATTGTGCAAAGCAGAAACAAAATACTCTACGATAGAGAGAGAAATTTTAGCAATTGTGTGGGCAGTTAAACACTTTAGACCCTATTTATATGGCCGAAAATTTACCCTTATAACTGACCACCGTCCACTTACTTGGTTATTCTCAATAAAAGACCCCGGTAGTCGTCTAGCACGATGGCGCCTCAAATTAGAGAAATACGACTATCAAATTGAATTCAAATCTGGCAAATCTAATAAAAATGCCGATGCCCTTTCTCGAATAAAAATTAACCACATAAATGACTTTGATTTATTTCGTTCAAAATTAGGAAACTTCAAATATTTACCTTACCCAATTTATCCCGCTATTGAAGAAGCAGGGTCATCCCAACAAACTGAAAATAAACCTGAAATTGACTGGGATGCTGCTGCAAAAGAATTTTTGTCTTTCGAGGAACGTTATAAAACAAAATCACTGATTGACTATTCTAAAATAGAATATTCCAATAATCATCTACTAGACAAACAAAATAAAAACATTTTAACCTCTTTTGAACAAAACAATTTACAAGATTTTCATGAAAAAATAATTGAGGATATATTTGAGGAAAACCCCGACTTTTCTTATGCAAAAATTAATGTACTTAGCAGTAAAACTGTCAAAAATAGAAAATACCTTATTATTGCTATACCATGAGATCCAGACAGTATTAGTGAATACTTATTTGCAGCAATTAACAGAAATCGAGATTTATTTAAACCTTCAGAAAAATATTTTATCGAAAATAATCCTGACCTACCAATATTAGAAACACTATCATTTCTACTCTCGGAAGTTGACGTAAAATTCACTATTTGTCAAAATATTACTAAAGAGCCAGAACAAAATCAAATACCTATCATCTTAGATCAATTCCATAATGGCAAAAGCCACCTTCACCGTGGAATTAATGAAACTATTAGGCGAATACGACAAAAATATAATTGGGCCGGCCTCAATCGAGATGTCGAAAATTATATTAAGTCATGCCGGGCATGCCAAGAGACAAAAATATGTCGCAAAAATTTGGACAGTCCCCTCGTTATAACTGAAACGCCTAAAACACCTTTTGAACGTATTAATATTGATATTTTAGAGGTACCTCAAAGAAATTACGCTCTTACGATAAGAGACGAACAAACAAAACTTTCTCTACCATATCCGCTTGAAGATAAAAGTGCCAAATCCGTTGTTACTTCATTATTAGCTTATTTTCAGCATTTTCGTGCACAACTTCGCATTCTTTGCGATGCCGGTCTCGAATTCAATAATGCGTTAACGAAAGACCTTTGTAATACGAGTATGTTTGATATTAAGTTAACATATTCAAGTGTCTGTCATCCGCAAAGTAACGGATCTCTGTAAAGATTACATGCTACTCTGTTAGAAATGATTCGAGTAAATTTAGCAGACCACCGCAATGAACGCCCCTTCAGTATTTTACCTTTTGCAATTATTGCTTACAATAATTCAATAAACAAAACACACGGATTCACACCATACGAACTTGTATTTGGACACACGTCCAGTAGACCTCCCGAAAAATTATACAATGAACAACAATTAATTACTAAATATATTAGAGATCTAAATAACCGCATATCTTATTATTATAAAATAGCGAGAGAAAAAACCATAAAGCAATAAGAAAGAGCTAAAGACCGATTTGACAAACATGTCTCCGAAAACAAACCAAATTATGAAGTAGGTGACAAGTTTACGTAAAAGAAACTCAAATTAAAAACAAATTAGAAAATAAGTTTAATGGCCCTTTTGAAATACTAGAGATACACAGAAATTCCGCAACAGTATTAAATTTAGAAACAAATAACAAATCAAAAATAAATTTCGATCTTATGAAACCTTATGTTGAAAATTAACTTATTTTCAGGTTTCTGCTGCTGATCGGAACAGCAACATGTCAATATAAAATCGAACCCATATACAATACAGTTAGAATCTACTACCACGACGAAACCAAAATAATGGTTTCGAACGACGAATGGACTTTAGTCGAATAATGAGAGGCAAACACAAATCCGTATAAATATATTTTGCTAAATCTGTTGTTACAAAATATACATCGTGTAAATATTCTTCACACTTTGATCTTCTTAGTTCCAAAGGTAGAACACGTGGGTCTTATTGCATAACTGGCTTCTTTTTGGCCAATAACCTTTTTTTAATTAGCCGACTTAGTGGAAACGTGATAGCTAATATGTCTGCTAGAGACGCTAAGGAAACCAGGTAACAACTAGTGCTCATACTAATAGAAAGTGCTTCAGTAGCTGCTTCGGTTTCATTCCAAGTGATTATAACTTCTATAACTTCGTGGATTTCTGAAATGCTTGAACGAAACAGATAAACACTATCATGGCGTTTCACCCATCTTGTTTGGCAGAGCCCTATAAGTTTTTGTTTTAATATTAAATTCCTCTTCGGACTTGCTGTAAAAAAGGCAATAACTGTTTTCATGGTATCGACTGCATTTTTGACGTATTGAATCTTAGAGGCTTTGGTCAACGTTAAATTCAAGTCACGGTTAAAGCAAGGACAGTGTATTGCAATGACATCATGACGTTGCATAGTATTTACTGCTCCCTTTACCTAAGACACCATAGTACTACAACCATCGGAGGCTATACCCACAGTTTTCTAGGTTCAAATTATTTTTCTTCATCCACTCAAGCACAGTACTTCCTAACACTCCACCAGTCAAGGATGGTTCCTTTGCATATTTGACATTCTTTGGGTTATCTTCTTCTTCAACAGCTTCAATGGTGTTTCGAGGATCCACAAAATCAAGAAAGTCTTCATAAATATTTCCTTTGTAACAGCAGAGGGCAGAAAATGTTAATTGTGACTCATGAGCAGTAATAATATGCTTTAGCATGTTGCAGTTTTAATTATTTCTATTATAACGTCTGGAATTTCATTTCCACAACAGTTGATTAATTCATTTTGAATCGTCTTACTACAGTAGATTGCATTAGCACAGGCTGACTGAAGATGTTAACTGAGATTATGGTCTCCTGATTCAATCCGAAAACACACCAGTTCTCTGAAGTTTCATTCGTTATTGGCTTGAATTTCCTTTACTATGCTGCCATCATCACGGTGGCCTCGTAGTGGGATGTTTTGTTTTTCCAAAAACAAAACACATTTGACGATTGAAGACAACATTTTTCTATTTTCTTCCACTTCATTGAGGTGGCCTTTATCTTGCATATTTCTCACACAAAGTTGATGAGACTGCGCTCTTATTTTTCGGCTCAACAGATTTATATTAAACGGTCCCGATGTACGGTCGTCTTCAAAAGCTTTAATCATAACTAGTTAATAATTGGTAAGCAGCTAGGTTGAAAAGTGGTTGAAATTCATTTGTTTAGTAACATATATTTTGTGATTATACTGTACTTGTGAGATCTATTTTGATTTTCTCCTCTTACTTTACAAAAATAGTATGTTTTAGAAGTAATTTCGTCTGTATATTAATATGAGGAGATTAATGTTATTCTACTCAATTATTTTAGAAAATATTTGAGAAATGAATCAAGAATAAATGCTTTCAAGGTAAGTGTTGACGGTTGAACCTATTTGAATATACTGTGGTGGCCAAGGACCCGCCGGCGGGCCACTCTTAAATTTCGCGTAAAAGTAATAAATAGATTTTGTTATGTTTCTCGTAATTCAGACCTAATAGCAAACGAAACTTATTCCTTTTTGGGCAACTGGGGAATGTTGGTAATTGGAGCTGGGCACACTACGTGTTAAATAACAAAAACATTACCCAAAGGGGGGACTGCAGCCCCCTCAGCCCCTCTCCTTGATCCGCCCTTGAAACTGAGGTAGATAAAACTTCAGTCCCAAGTCCGAATCATATTTTGAGCTTTTAAAATATGCAGAAACATTATTTGTTTCATATCTTTCGAATCGTTTATACCAGATCCATAGATTGTGGATGAAATTGTCTACAAAACGGTGAAATTCCTAAATTTTTATTACCATTATTTTTGAAAATATGGAGTATCAAAGATGACCATTATTTTATTTCCGATTTTTAAATATCTCCCCTTTGACGCTCTGCATTTCATAAACATCAACCGTTAGGTTATTCTTGACCATCTTTCTTATAGAATAATCCTTTGAGTGAACTATCTTAAAATTTTGGTTCAAAATTTCAATTATTATACTCAGTATGGCTTATTGAATGAAGTTATGTTTTTTTGCAAACCTATCCCTGCATTTAAGAGTGAAACATTTTTGCACTTGAAAACTCCAATTTTCATAATTTTAATAATTTCCTAAAGAAAAAAATATTTTCATCAATTTTCATCTCGAGTATGCGTATGGAAAAATCCCGATTTTTCGTATATGGACGATTTGGACCATTTTTACTAGAAATATTTTCAAAATTTTAAATGATCTATCTCGCTAGATGAAAATATTGATATTAATTTTGATAACGAATAAGTTGAGTCCATAGATTTAAGTTTTTGTGTTATTTTTTGTTATTGGGGTTTATATGCGATTAAAATAAAATTAATCATGAATTATTTTTTTTATCACAAAAATAATTGTAACATAATTTTCAAGAAAAATCGATATTTTTAGCAACACTCCACGATAATTTTTCATTGTCGCCGCTTTGGTTAGTAGCTCTCTGTTAATTATAAAGTTCGAGGGTACAGACCATAGATATAGAAATAAAAAAGATATACCCTTATATGCACTGTAGATAATATGTTTGTTCCAACACATCAAAGAACCGTTCTTAGAACGGTGACGCGCATGTGTAACAGCAAAAATGCGCTCCAACCACGAGAGAACCGTTTAGCGAACGATAACTGTTTTCTTCCAACCCGTATCGTTACGGAATCGGTTCAGGAACGATGATTTTGATACTTGGCTAAAAGCAGGTATCAAGGGAACCGACTTGCGCAGTTCATATATCCATATCTAGTTTTAGGTTAGTGGGCTTGATTTGTTTATAGTTGAATTTTTTGGGAGCGATCTTCGCAAGTGATAGTAACCTAGAACTGGAAATTATAATAAATGAAGGAAGAAATAAAAATGAAAATTATTTATGTAAGAAATTGAATATTCTTGTTAACATTCCTTTTGCCACATGAATTGTGTGGGTAGAATTAGAATAATACAATATAATTGAAATTAATATTTATTTCAGAACAGACAGTACATGAATACTCTCAAGAAGTGTTCTTTGAACATTTTAGATTATCCAAAAATATTGTTGAAAATATTAGAGAAAGGTATAATATATTATCACATACAGATAGGCCAGTATGGAAACATTTCGGGTTTACATCAGGTTTGTACTTCTTGTAGTTACTTAATGGCTGTATACAAAGAATTAATTTTGTTTTACGAGTAGCCTGAGTGAAGTTCTGTACTTTGTTCTGTTTTAGGTGTTAATTTATTTATGGTATATAGGGTATCAAACTGCAAGTTTTCGAGATGTAGGTGATCACTTTAATATAACAATTAGCTCAGTCAATAGAGTTGTAAGACGTCTTACCTTATTTTTGAGCAATTTGTCACCACAAATTATAAAATGGCCAAATGAAAATGAGAAACGTATTGTACATTTTAGAGAAAATGGATTTCCCAATGTGATAGGTGCTATAGATGGATGCCACAGTTAAATAGATAACTGATCCAGACTAATATATAAACCGGAAGGGACTTTATTCGCTACAGGTACTTATAAATTTGATTACAAGTTTTTTCTGTAGGTAAAAATAAAAGATTTTAATGAGTTGGTTTTCAGTTACAGGCAGTTTGCGACCACCAATGAAAAATAATAGACATTTTTATTGGGTATCCCGGATCTGTTAACGATAGTCGGGTATTCAGGAATTCCCTGTTAAGTACAAATTTGGAAGAAAAATGTGGCAGGTATTTCCTATTAGGGGACAGTGGCTATCCCTTGCAAAATAACCTATTGACACCATACAAAGATGAGGAAACTTAACACGAAGGCAAACCAATTATAATGTCAAACAAGCAAAAAATAGATACGTTATTGAACACTGTTTTGGTATTTTAAAACAGAAGTTCCGACAACTGTATCATGTAAAGCTAAAAGGTACACCGTTCATTGCACACTTCATAAGGGCAGCCTGTGTGTTGCACAATATAGCCAGAGATGATGAGTTTCTTGTAAATGTTGATCCAGCGATGCCAAATATTAATGTTCAAGTAGACGAAGAGAATGTGCCTGAAGATGACGAAGTTGATGCACGTGTTGCTGTAATTGGAGATAGGGTGGCTAATTCATTACTAATGTAAACACGTGTGTAAATAATATAATTTCCTATGTCAAAATAAACTTTTGTCTTGGTATAAAATATACAGTGTTATTTAAATAAATAATGTAATTTCCTAAACCAAAATAAAATATATTCTTCAAACAAACTATACAGTCTCCTTTAATTAATGGCTAACTGATAAGTAAACAAAACACAACAAATTCTATCACATTAAAAGGTTACGAATACATAAAGAAAAACATAATCTACAAAAACAATCCTTAAATACTAAATTCACAACAAAAACATTTTTATCACCTATATTAGTTGGCAACAATGATGCACTGGCAGTTACATCTACAATTTCCCAGAATTTCATTTCGTTCTTCAAATAATTTATTACTAACTTTTATTTCTTTAAGTTTTTCCCTTACAATCTCCAATTTTGCTTCATAATACATTCTCCTGTAAAGTCTTAAATTTTCTATATTTGTCAATCTTATATTGATTCTACGTTTAGTGTTTGTAACTGATGTTGCAGTTGGTTGTGGTGGAAGGACTTTAGTTGGTGTTTCGCACAGTCCAATACTATTTTCTATTTTTCCTCTGTGATTATTGTTTTCTTTCATCTCTTCTTCAATATTGATTTCCACGGTTCTCTCATGTTCTTCTAATGAATAATCCACTGTATCACTGGATAGTAAAACTTCTGGATGGATATTCTTTCTTTTACCAAATATATTTTCCATTTCAAGTTGGTATTCAAAAAATTTGCGACCTGTACCTAAATAGAAAAGAAATCGCATTAAACATGTAGGTATAGATGTATTGAGAAATCATATGTTGCAACACATTGTTATTAACTTAAATGGTTTATGTGCAGAAAAACAACTATTGCTTACCTGTTTCATTCTGGTTGTCGACAATTTTTTTATAATTCCTTTCTAGGACTTTCCATCTATTGTGACAATTGCTTGCAGTTACAATAACATTCAATTTATGTAGTTCATTTGCTATTCTCTGCCACATCATTTTTACATTTCTTATATCGAAAGATCCTACTCGTTTTCTATATTTGGCGTAACAATCTATTAGTAATTTCGTATTATTAACACTCCATTTGTACTCTGCAGAAGTTGAATTATGGATAGGGGTAGTTGCTACTGTATTGTTAGTTGGTACATTTATTTCAGTCGTACTTTCCAGGGTTGGGACTAATACGTATTCTCGTAATTCTAAAAGAAATACTTCAATTTATACATCAACCTTCTCAGTCATATAATAATTGCTAAATGTGATATTTACCACCTAATACACTATCCATTGTTCCAGTTGGTACCCACAGATATTATAAATGAACTTTCCTTTACTTAACAAAAATATGTACATATAAACATAAAAGTATGGGTATGTATGATATTTACGTTCCAGTGTCAGTAACCAAACCGTTCCAACCACGATCTATTTTGGAACCGTTATTAGAACGGTAAACACTTGACGCCTGCGTAACAAATCCATGAGAACGATTTCGATAACGATTCCGGAACGATTAAAATTTGTGTGTTGGAACAAACCTAATTAATCTCGATAAAACTGTAATCGCGATGAAAATGACATTTCTGTTATGTACCGTCTCGTTTAAGCTTAGAAAGCTGGTTTAACTCTAATCGCGCAATTTCCTGGGGTAATCGCTAAAGTCTAACCTCATTTATTAAATAGTCTGTCAAATTTTCAAAAATGGATTTTGAGGACAAAATATTTCTAGAAGACGATTTAGATATTTTGAAAGTTATTGATTATGGATTTCCTAGGCTTCAATATTTAAGAGAAGAATACTTTGATATTCTGGATAATTTAACTTTTTTCAAGCGCTTTAGGCTACTAAGCCCACAGTGCTCGACCTGTAGGAGACTGTAGAAGAGCATTTGGAATATGAGAACGATTTGTAAGTATCTGTCTAATTTTGTAAAAACAGGACTCACATTTTTTGTATACTCTAGCTTATAAATTACAGGAAAGGTACGTTTTAGATCCAGTTTCAGTTTAGCTCAATTTTTAGGAATAATTAGGTTTCCTCAATTAACCAACTTCTAGCAACACTGAGATTTTATGCCTGTGGGACCCACCAGGATGCAATTGGAGATTATATGGGAACGCATCACAGTACTGCATCAAGAATTATTAAACGTGTGTCCTCCACCTTGGCTACACTACGTCCTTTTCAAATAATAATGCCCGACGGTAATGCAATTATTAGAACGCAACAAGAATTTTACCAACTAGCTCATTTTCCATCCGTAGGATGTGTTGATGGGACTCACATCAAGATAAAGTTACCAGGTTTTCAATATTGATAAAATAGATATAATTAGGATTTTCAAACACATTACATTTAATAAACTTCAAAATTTTAAATGTTAAGGTACACCGTGGCAAGTGGAACCCACCTCAACAAAATCTATTCTGATCTATTTATTAGAGCGTTACGTATTGAAATCGACAAGCTCCACCCTCTTCAACCGTCGTGACATAGTGCAGTACAGTTCGACACTCGACTTTGATTCATTCGAGTCGTTATTTTTACAACAGCAAAAGCAAGCTCCTAGAGTTCAGACAGGAAGGGAAAGAATATGTTCAGGAGCTGAGGTTATAACATCTTCAGAAGCAGTTGCAAAATTATAGAAATGAATGACAAACAGCAGACAAAACAATTAAAAATTAAAAACCGAAGAGTAAATAAGTTGAGAAGATACGAGAAGATACAGAACCTATTGATGAACCAGAAGAACTAAATGGCGAAGCAGCAGCCGCAGAACTAAACGTCGATAGTTTAATTGATTACGCTATAGAAGACGAAGCAAGAGAAGTTGAGGAAGAAAATGATTTTATGATTGCGATTACGAAAGCTACGAAGCAACTTGAAATCGGGGATTGGCTAATAGTGAAGTTTTGTCCAAGAAAAGTCTCCAAATTTTATGTAGCCCATGTAATGGAAGCAGATCCTTGTATCGAAGTCAAATTTGCAAGAAAAGTTGGAACTACAAATTATTTTCATTGGCCGGATGTTGAAGACAGGTCCATTATTACTTTAGATGAAGTGCACCTTTATCTACCCACACCGACGTTCGACAAACGGGGAAAGTCTCAGTTTGACATATCTACTACTACATATAATATTTGTTAGACAAAATCTTTGTGAAATGTAATTTTTTTCAATAAATTAGGATGAATTTAAATTGTCACATGCCCCATACCTATTTCAGTCTACCCGAAAATATTTCTTGCACACATTTACACTTGCCCCAAGCAACGGGGAAGTGGAACCTAATGACATTTTTTAATTTGACCCCACGTGTATTTTTAGCGAATTTCAGAATGTAGACAAAATGTATGTACACACAGCAAACACCTTTACAAAATATTCCCTAAAATTTGTATGTGCCCGCCGATTATTTTCCGAAGATATTGGGGGACATTCCAGATTTAAAAAAATATAGGTTCCACTTCCCCCGGTGTACCTTACCCTTTTTTATGAAGACTACATTTTTTAAGGCGGAGAATATGCACAAATTTACAGGAACAGAAAACATTATTTTTCAATCAATGCACAAATTATTTGTGATGCTAATTTACATATCATAAACATAGTGACAAGGTGGCCAGGATCGGCCCATGACACGAGCAGTTTTAATCATAGTAACATAAAAAAAGCAAGGATAGAAAGAGGTAGTTTTGTTAATAGTGTTCATTTGGGTGAGTAGAAATTTTAATAATAGGATATCATTCAATATTTTGTTTAAACTTTCAATTTCTTGGCAACATATTGTATCAGCTTTACGTGGCTAACTACTTAAAAATGCGATATGTTAAAAAATATTTTTAGACATAAAATATATTATGTCAGTTTATTAAAATTGCACTGTTTTTAATACTTTTAGATGATAGTGGCTATGGAGGTCGACCATACCTTTTAACACCTTTAGCTAATCCAGGAAATCATGCTGAAAATAGATACAATGAATGTCAAATTAGAACACGAAATAATGTGGAAAGAACAATAGGTGTATGGAAAACTGGATTTTTGGCTTTGTTATATGGCCTGCAAAATGGAAACTATATCAAAGCCATTATTGTTGCAACTGCAGTCCTACATAATATCGCAAGAAAAATGAATGAGCCTGAGCCCCCCATGCCCGATGAGTTAAATAAGGAAGAACTAGACTACCTCGTAGCATTGGGGAACATTCCAGTAGTTGCTGAAGTAGACAATATTCGTAATTTTCCTATTACCCGTCGAAATTTAATTAACAATTTTTTTGCCAATTTCTAAAAAAATTTTGTAAATTAAAAGTCGTTATGTTTAGTTTTAGTCATAGTTGTAAGAAATGCTCTGAAGAAAGCTAATGACAATTTCTTATTACTACGACTATAACTAAATATAACATGAACTCAGTGTAAAAAATAAGCTTTTTACTTGGTAAATAAAACCTTAAACTTGTGTGTTCATTTTAAGAAACATTTTAGCTCTATTTCTTTATACCTTTCGGATCTGTAACATTCTTAGACTTTGTTGATTGGAAAATAAAAAATCCAAAAGATAAATATTTTGCATTTGTTAGAGAGCAGTACTCTTTGTCCCTTAAAAAAGTTAAGTGTGCCACTTTTACATTAGCTTTATCCTTTTTTAAATTTCGCAATGTTTGTAGATAAACAAAAAATTGCTACTATTTTTTTTAATGTGAATTTTTATTCAAATTTTATCTATTCTGGTTTTAAATATAAAATATGTAATACAGTCAGAAATACTTTTAAAGAGACATAAAAAAGTATACAAAAAAAATTTAGGAAATAAGTGGAACCTTATTACTTTTATCCTATTTGCAATTATTATCTGGCTTTTAAATTTCAGGGATAAAAAATGACACCTTAGACTTGAAAAAAACCTTTAATATACCAAATCTCAAAAATACAAATCAGTGTTAGAAGTTATTAAAATAGTAAATTTAAGTAGTAAAACGTTTTCCTCAAAATACTAATATTTTTGTAACTGATTTAAAAATATAGTGAAACAGAAAAGCAAAACCTGTTTTAAAAAAAACTAAAACAATACTGTTAAAATAGTGGCTTTCACTTAATATCTATAGGGAGGAGATTTTAAATTGAATAATGACGTATTGTATTTAGAAAATTTAAAAACATGTCAAGTAAGTTTTTAATTACCTTTAACCCCGCTATCTCAATTTTTTTTGTAATTTTGCTTAAGAGTAAATGAAAAATCTTAGTTTACATGTTTTTGGATTTTTTGAATAAACAAAAATCTAACTGACTAGGAGCATTATTCCATTTAAAGTATCTACCTTGTATAATGTGCCATGTTATGCAACATTTATCCATCTCATTACCTAAAAAACAGTTAAAAGTTGTAAAAGTTAGACATTCCAAACATTATTAAGTTGTTTTTTAATATAGTTTTCTTATACTGGATTTCTAGCTTAACAACTACTAATTGAAGTTCCTCTTGACAATTTTTAAATTTCATACTTCTTTCTAAATCTGAAATTTGTGATTCAACTAACACAAGTCTTTTATTTAAACGCAAATTATATTTTTCTGCTACATCTGAACTTGTTAAGGCTCTGGTGGTTATCATAGGTCGCCGTCTTGAAGAATTCCATTATGGAGTAGCCGGTGAAGTAACAGGCCACTTGCAGGAACCTAGTTTTCCCTGTTCTTTTTCTGATTGTCCTGTTTTTCCTTGCACTTTTTGGTATCTTTATCTAAGCGCTTATTTATGTTTGTGGAAATTTTTAGTTTCTTCTTCTGTAAAAATGCTTCATTTATAAAAGATGTCTAAAACTACATCTATCTGGTCACCAGAGCAATGTCAGCACAATAATGTAAATATGTTGAAAAAACTAAGAAAACGTAATAGCACATAGAATGGGCAAACTAGGTATATTAAAAAATAAATTAATAGTCCATGATAGAAAATTTTCAAAAACTAAAGGTTAATTGAACATTTTTACCAAAGAAGTTTTGTTAACGTGAGGTCAGGAGGGGTACTTACTGGATTACTATTTTCAGTTTCTTCCGTCTCATCATCCAAATTAGACAGAATATTTAGTACAAACTCATAGTTTACCGAAGTGCTTGGTACAAACTCAAAGTCATAGTTTCTCGATCCGTTTCCAAGGTTTGGATTTGGAAGAGGAATAGGGTGAATACGATTCATATCTAAACTATGTTCATATAATACAAAATTAATTTATCAAAAACCTATCTTTTATCCAACTAAACAGTTATATAGGGAGTCTAATGTTAGGCAGCTATTTTGTAAGAAAATACTTTTATTTGTCAAACAAGGAAAAATTCAATCATGAACATCCCCATAACACCAGAAATAATGACAGAATATATTACCCACGATCCAAAAAAACCATTGGACAACGTAGCGTAAACTATTTGGCTCCTCGCCTATACTCTTTGCTACCTTGCACCTCGAAAAAGATAAACAGCTATAATTTGTTTAAGGTGGAACTGAAGAAGTGGATTTTATCAAATGAAAGAACTTATTTTAGTAATATTGTCAACCAAAAAATGCTTAAATTTAAATATTTCATTGAACCAAAAAATATTAAGTATAAATCTAATATAGAATTCAAAAAAGTTAAGAATACCTCTTTATAATCTTACCTGATTATGTCAATTATTTATAACAAGACAAAATATTTCTGCCCTAAATGAGTCATGCCCGATAAGTCAAATAATACCTGATTTTTCATTTTCATACACAAATACACGTAGCTTTATAGTACTTCTGTGGTAACATGTTTATTCACGTTTTGTCTGTATATATCATATATTTCACTGTAGTTATATAAGTCTGGTTTACTATATTTGTGTAATTTATTTGTTGAATAAACATTATTATTATATATTATTATATCTTCTTCTTTTCTTCCATTAATACCTATATATTAAGTCGATCACGAGGTAGGTCACTTTTTGGTCAAGGCAAAAATAATTTAAACACCAGGTAGGCATCACATGAAATGGAATTTCTTTCATTCTGGCTATGATAGCAATATCGGAACAATTGTCAATTTCCTAGAATTTTTAAAGAATTTTCAATATATTGTGGAATTATCTAGAAACAGTTAGTTTCATTTGAAAAAGTAATATGAGTAAGGGTCGAAACGGTAAAAGTTATAGTCATGTTTTCTATCTAAAGACGATGTCGTAACAGAGAATATACCCTATTCTGTCAGGTTTCTTCTCAGGCGATCATCCCTTCTTCGCTTCTCGTCTTACGTCGAATCCTACTTTGCCTACAAATTGATATTGGCTTCATAATCGAATTTATGAATGAATGGTTGGGCATATGGTTCATAAGTTATGATGGTGAACTCGCGACTTTCAGTTATAATCAGTGGCGTAACTAAGGGCCCGTAGGGCCCGCAGTTGCGGGAGGGGCGTAGTTTTGGTGGCCTCGGGGACACCAAACGCCAGCGGAACGAAAAAGTACTAAACTAAAAACTCATTATTTTACAGACCAAACCCTCAATATTTTAAATTTAATTTACTTTCAATTAGGTACTATATTTGCAAAGGCGCGGTAAATGGTAGTATGGCAGCACCCACTTCCACTACGAGATATAATTATTATCAGTTACGCATCCCTCATCTATCTGCTAATGCTAATAAAAATTGTCCTCTTTCAGGTTTTTTTGAATAAATTTTCAATTTATTTCATACTTTAGAGATACATTACAAAGATGTGGTTAGCATATTTATTTTTATCTTTATAGTTGTAAAAAATGGTTTCTCGTTTCTCGTCCCTTATTGTGTAAGCAGAGCGCTTCAGTTTTTGTTGATCAGTCATCAGTGTAGTTCCTGGTTTATAAAATAAGCTGTATTGTTAATTTGCCTTAGTTATTTTTATATAGTTTATATCTTTTGTGAAAAAAAACATTACGTAAAAAGAAATATAATTTTTCCTACGATCACTACCCAAAGTAGGCTTTTGCACACTCCGTGATATGTCATAATTTGACATTATTTCCGCTCTAGAGCGTACTTTTCCGCTCGCATGTTTTCATTTACAATAAACTAAAGAAAGTTAGTAAATAATAGGTATATTAATAGTACATTATACACTAAGCGACTAAAGTGACCCATTTAATCCCGCGGATGGGACCCATTTAATCCCCGAGGGAATCAATCCATATACATTTTTAATAAAAATGAATACTACTTAGGATGGCTGGGCATCGAGGATGCACTTTTATGAAATGAAACATGGCTGGGCATCGAGGACGGATTTTTATGAAATGAAGCTTGGCTGGGCATCGAGGACGGACTTCAATTTTTTTGTAGTAAGTCAAAGTGCACCAATAAAAAAATAGAGTAAAGTATTCGTGGATAACTGGTCTTCCAAACACGCGCGATTTTTCGAGCGCGACGGCGCAGTGTTATAAGACCTTACAAATAAGACCGATTCAGACGTCACTTCAATTATTATTTTCTATCTTATAAACCATCCAAAACACCTATGTTTATAGTTGTAGTTAATATTTAAAAATATTCAAAGTGTATAACTAATTACTTCCAATATTTTTCGAACCTCAATTTGTTTAACCTTGTAAATGTCATCTTAATGTCGTTTACGACTTTTGTAAGTTTTAAGTTGTCATTAGTTGCTTTTACGCCGTTTTTGATAGATTCGGTTAATTTTCTTCTCGAAACCTTGACTCAAAACATCAAATTGCAAGAGGTTATGGACACAGGACACGCGTGAGACCCCATTGAAGCTTCTGGAGTTTGTAATTTGTTGAATTTTTGTGTTAATAAGTGATATCATGAGCCAGCTTCCGCTGATCGAGCATCTAAAAGGGCACGAGAACTATGGTACGTCGAAATGCGCGGTACAGATTTATTTAGAACACGAAGAGCTTTGGGACGCAGTAAAAGGATTTTTCGTGTTTTTTTTTAATTATTTGTTTAAAAATAAGGTGATCGTAGAAAAAATCGTGTGTGCAATTCGAGCAGAAAGTGCGTTGCCGCTTTCGGCAGATTGCCTCAAGCGGCAAAGTATCACTTTCCGCTCTTAATACACAAATAGCTATTGTTAATATTGAACATACTGGAATACTGACTAAGTAAGTATATTGTTTTTTCTTTCTTAGTTTTGCTTGCAAAGGAAACATACTTTATATTCAGTGTATTAAGTGTGTGATTATAATAATTAAAATAGTAGGCAAGCAGGCCAAGAACAAAAAGATAGTGAAAATTTAAACAAAATAATTAAAAACACAACTGCTAGTTCTAATTCTAACAAGTTGTATCCCTCCGACAAAGCCCGACAGACCTACTGCAGAACAAAAAAGGTTAATATTAAGTATGGAACCTTGTGATCCAAAAGGTCCGTTTCCAAGAGATTTAAAAAATCGTTGTTTTTCAGAAAACTATTATAAAAGTACTTCAAAGGCAGGTATTGAAGTTCAAAATATTTGGCTTTCTTACTCGCCTAAGTTAAACTTGGTATATTGTCAGCCTTGCTGGCTATTTTGTGAACAGTGGCAAGTATCGGACGGATCAGGCTGGATATCTGGTATCAACGACTGGCAAGGACTTTAAAAAAAATAAGAAAACATGAAAAATCAGAGGATCACGCAAAAGCTTGCTTAGTAAATGAACAATGGAAAAAAGGCTTTACGTTAGATAGCAAGTTAGAAAAGCAGACTAAAAACGCCTGTAGTTTTTGGGCCCAGGTCATAGAAAGGCTAATAAAAATTACACTTAAAATTGCTAAAAATTCTGGTTCATTCCGAGGTCACAGAGAATCCTTCAATAATGTATATATTGGAAATTTCATTTCCGATGTGTATTTTTTAGCTGAATATGATGATGTTATGAAACGAGTTGTTAACTTACCAAAGGGAACTATCAAATAGCTAAGTCCGCAAATCCAAAATGAACTGATTCTACTTTTGGGCAAAAACCTTGAACACACGAACACACCCTAATTAATTAAATATTGCGCAGTCCATTTTTTTCCATCATTGTCGATACCACTCAAGATGTGAGTAAGGCAGATCAGCTTAGCATAGTTATTAGATATGTAAAAATTGATCAAAACAAACAAATACCAATATTTAATATCGTAGAATCTCTTTTGGGCTTTTATAAAGTAACAGGCCAATCGGCCGGTGATATGTATAATTTTAAACTTAGGCTTAGACATTAAGAAATGTAGGGGGCAAGGTTTATTTTTAGATTAAAAATAATCTTTATTAGAGATTTTTGACTCCCTGCTTACAATATACTAAAAATACAGTATAAAAAAACAAATATACAATGTGCCGATGGTCTGGCGATTTTTAGTATTAATGTGTTTGACGTCTGTACTGGCTCCTTGCTTCGAGAGCGTTATCCAAGTGTTTGCGCTGTTTGTTTAACTTTGTCCCTAACATTAGTTTTGACTCCTAGCATCTTTCGGCTCAGGTATCCCTGAAAAGCTGCTGAAAAACAGGGTTAGGGGGGAAGGGTACGATGGAGCTAGCACAATGAGTGGTGCTTATTCTGGAGTTCAAACTAGGATAAAACAAATTGAAAAGACAGCTATATTTGTTCATTGCGCTGCACATAACCTTAACCTCGTTCTTAACGATGCACTGAATGGTGTCCAAGAAGTATCAAATTTCTTCACAGTTTTGCAAGAGCTTTATAGTTTTTTTGGTTTCAGTATTAATAGACGGGATATTTTATCAAGCATCACTGGAGAATCAGAGGTAACACTAAAAAAACTAAATCCAACTCGTTGGTCTGGACGATTATTATCTTGTACAGCTGTTAAATTGCGCTTCTTAGATGTCATAAAAGCTTTAACAAAAATAAATTTTGAAAGTAAAAAAGCCGACGAACGTAATCAAGCTTTATCCCTTAAGAAAAAAATAGAAACCTTTAATTTCGTTACCACGCTCATTATTGTTACAAAGTTATTAACTATAACTAATTTGGCCTCTACTAAATTACAAAAAATCGATCAAGATTTATCTAATGCTACCAATTTATTAAAAATATGTCTAACTAATGTAACAGATCTCAGAGAGAAATTTTCGGACATAATCACAGAGGCAAAATTAACTTGTCAGAAATGGGGTATTGAGATACACATATATTCTAATAAAAGAGCTAAAACAGTTAAAAAGCATTATGACGAATTATCAGTAGATCATCGATTTAATAATGCTGAGGATATGTACACATTAAATGTTTTTTATAGGGTTGTGGATATTGTTACTCAGCAATTAAAAACTAGGTTTGAAGGAATGTTTCATGTAAGTTTATGTTTCGTGAACCCCAGCGCTTATCGCAACTAAATGACTTACAAATCATAGAACATGCTAATAAATTAAAAGAAAACTATGAGAAAGATATTAGTGAAGGATTTGCTTCACAATTAGTTCTTTTAAAAAATACTCTTAAATCCGAATTTAATTCAATTTTTACGATAAGAGAGTTACTCAATTTAATCTTAATTAAACATGTGGAACTTAGTTCTAGTTTTACTGAAGTAATCTCCGTATTAGTCTTACTTTTGACGTTGCCTGTTACGGTAGCCAGTGCAGAACGTTCGTTTTCAAAGCTCAAACTTATAAAGAACTTTATGCGTTCCACCATGTCACAAATTAGACTAAAGGCATTGGGGTTACTTTCCATAGAAGCTATGGAAGCTAGTAAAATGAACGTATCTGAATTAGTTCAGGCATTTGCCAACCACAAGACCCGTAAACGAGAATTCTAGGTATTGATCTTTTCTTTATTTGACACAGGTTTTTTTTCCTTTTTTAAATATTCTCTTGTTCAGTTATGTAAAGAATTTGATTTGAAATACCTACCCTTTGTCATTGCTTTGCTTCTCTTTGAAATTGTGTTATCATGACAATACAATGGTAAAAAGAGACAAAAGTACCTAATAACTAATAAAAGTTTTCTATTTCTATGCATAATATGATGTTGTGTTTGTTTATCTCAATATATAAATATGTACTCGTATTATTTGTTAGATTTTTCTACTTTTGTTTGCTATTTCCAACCCATGAATATACCTCGTTTTGTGATATTTTTTATTTTTATTTTGGAATGTACACATTTAATTTCCTGTATGTGCCTTATTGTTCCATTTTCTAAATTATATACTTATGTATGTCTTTTGGGTTATTATTTTTAGAAAACGCTGGTTCATGACTACCCCTTACCCTTTACTTATAAATACATATACTTATTTGTTCATTTATATGATGGGCCCCGGTAAAATCCTTGCGGGGGGGCCCCGGATTTGAAGTTACGCTACTGGTTATAATTAGTGAAAACGGAATTTCGTATTGGTTTGGTTAGGCGAATTGTGTTCGCGTGATGCGCACCGGTTACCAAGGCCATACCGAATTACCGTATTCCGCCTCTCTACAAGGAAAATTATGATACTTGGATGCAGCAGGCCCGTGCAGTACTGATCAAAGCAGATGCTTGGATATATGCAATTGGTGAAGAAGCTTGTCCTGACAATATCACTGCAAATGCTGAAACAAGAAAGGCTTGTATTAAAAATGATATCTCAGCCAGAGCAGATATCGTTCTCATAGTTGTAACGAAATAGTCGTCTAAATAGGCATTAACACCCTCGAATACCAGCATCGACAACACATACACAAATGGTATACAGAGAATTACCAAGTAAGTTATCACAGTAGGCGTAATTGGACGTCCCGTACCTAGATGGCAGCTTTATCGGCATTACACCAAAAGAATGGCCAACGGTGATAACCCCAAAACATTTTTGATGAAACTACAAGGCTCAGTCATCACAACAACAAAGGTACAGAGGAAAACTCGAGCGTTGAAAGTGGTTCCAGTGTGCATTAAACCTGGAATAAGCATAGCCGACCGGCCGGCGATCTGGTGAGTATTGAGCCTGGAACTAAGGCTAAACCTCACATAAAATTTGGGCTTTTAAATTTAACCTCGATAAAGATATATTTAAAACGATTCGGTACGAACCGTGTAACTAGCACCCTCTGGGAGAGATAGATATAAAACCAAAAAAAGCAATCCGTCAGCTTCCAAAATATATACATACAAAATTTCATCACAATGCTGCCAGTAGTTTCGATATAATCGTAAAAAAAGTATAATAGAATTCTTTTTCCTGTATCTTGAAAGAGGATGCCGTTACAAATTTTTTTTATTGGATGACGCCAAGTTATTTTGTAGTGTTCTACCTATCCTATCAAGAGAGTCGCCTTTTTTTGAAACACCCTGTATAACCTTTATACCATAGGGACTTTAAAAAACGCGCGTGTTTGAAAGTTCGATTTAAACACGCTGAGGCGTGTTTTAAATAGGTAATGAGGCATCAATAAAAAAAAGTATTTTCGTAATCCCATACTGTTATTTTGATTTAACGGGATTCATATGACAATTGAAAAGTTAATGTTAACAGCCTCCGTCCGTTAAGATTTTTTAACGACCGGCGGCCGTTAAGAAATCACTTGTTCAAATATTTTTTTCAAAACTTTATTATGTTATTTGTCTTCAGACAAAATTTTTTTCCTTTCCAAATCTGAAAATACCATTTCTGTAGGTAATACTCTAATATGAGGTACGATTTAAAATAACTAACCTAGAAATGTCAGTGTTGTCATAAACTTTCAAAACAAGTTTCAACATTGAAATCTTGGTCCACAGCGAGAATAAACCTCTGATTTTCCTCTCGTATAGGCTAATAATACATATTCATTAACCACCTTTACATTCTTGGTTTTACGCCACTCTTCAAAATTTTCATATACTTTTGGATATCGCTCTTAACTTATTTTCGGAAATAAATCAACACTCGCTGCACATGAATCCTCGGAATCAAAATGTAATCTTTCAGCGGGATTACGAAAAGTCATCAACGACACACGGCCGATACGCAAATAACGGATTCGTTTGTTATTATCCTCGGCTGCGCCTCGAATTACAATATTCAACCTCATCCGTTATTAGCTACATACCGGCCTTGTAACGTTAATAACTATTGTGTTCGACTCAATCATAATAGGTTGATCTATGACACTGTTGAGAATCCATAATCTGTCACTTTATTGGACTCGTCCATAATGATAAAGTATTTGGACTGCTGTCAGTGTCAAATTATTTGAAAATTAAACTTGAAAATAACGAGTACATATTATTGTTTTTAAATGAAACTCACGGTTTCTAGTCAATTAACTAGAAACCGTGAGTTTCATTTAAAAACACTAATATGAGCAGATTCCACGAAGTAAGGGTCGAGACAGTTAATTTCATTAACGAGTACATAGTTTAAAAAATAGTGACTTTTTGCACGATCGTCGAAAAAAGTATTAACGTATTTAATATTCTTATATATCTAAAATATAAAGTAAGATATATAGCAGTGTCACTTTGTTGTTAATATTTTTGTACTATTAAATTGTTCTGAAAATAGAAACAAATGGCCGTGGAAAAAATTATGTATGCATCTTGGGAGTAAAGTTCATTAATCCCTCGCTACGCTGGCTTGTGCATAAACTTTAGTTTCGGGATTAAAATTGCACTTTACTCCCATGGTACATAAATAACTATTACTCCAAGTTGATGTTAAAACCCTTCATTGCTTGTTAATTATAAAGTTCGTGGGTTCAGACGCGTTTTTTAATTCATATAATCCCACATTATTTATTCAGTTTTTTTTTATGTAACGAATTTTGTTCGCGGGGGAAACATATTTTTTTCTTGTTAATTTAAAGCCATAGCAGTTATAAAGAGAGAATGAAAACACCTTTCAATGAAGTATCACGAGTCGCCACATCCAATTTAAACATCTAGGTGGTTTAGCTGTTACCTGAATGGTTTTATATTTAAGGATGACATTTTTACGTCGTAAGATGTCATTTTAGAATCAGAAATTGACGCGTATCAGGATTTAAAAAAAATGCATAATAATGGAGCTACTGAAGTTATTCCATTTGGTTATTCAACACTGTTATATCATCCATCCCACTATAGTCTATAACCAAATTTTATATTCTCAGTAGTAATACTATAAGTACTTCAAAATAACCAGGTTATGCATCGATAACTTGTTGCATAATTACAAAAAGTGTCAGTTTGACAGTTTAAATAGTCCAACCGCGAAGCGGGAGGATTATTCTGTCAAACTGACGATTTGTAATTGCGCAGGAAGTTTGAGATGTATAACCGTATTTATTTTGAAGTACGTATTGTATTTGATACGATTATTTATTGAGTAAATTGAGTAAATATAAACAATTTAATAATTTAAATACAAATTGGTACAATGGAAATTACAATTATTATCCATGTTTTAAAACTAGGTGAACTATTTCAGGAAACCTGAATCACACCATTAGAAATTACTAAAAAAGTTACTAAATTGGGAGGGATGACATGAAATACTAGTCATACTAACATTATACAGTCTGCAGATAATGAACCTCAAACTCAATAATAACTAACCTAATAGACACACGGTAAAAGAGCGAATGGAAAATATATTATTGAAAACGAAAATAAAATAGAACGAATTATAAAATTAAATCTATGCAGAATTCCAAGGTCGGCGACTACGTTTGTAAGAAATTTTAAAACAATGATAAGATCTGAGTCGTTTTTGATCAAATGTAGGTAATTCAGAATGAAGGAACCACAATAGACGATTATTGAATTATTCGGAGAGCAGAGGATGTTTGTTTTTCGAAAATTGAGCTATATAGGAAATGAACATCAGTTGAATGAAAAAATTTTTAAGTATGAATATTCGAAAATGTTCCATTGCGAGTACAGGAACTTATTTACAAACACAACAAATATTTTTTTGTTCTAGAAATAAATCATCAAAAATATCTGTATTTGATAAACTTTAGCAGAATAATGTATTTTTCGTCACGTCTTCCATAGATTTCTTATTTGGAATATTTCATAGCATGATTAGGTACCTATATAGAACAGGAAATTTCCAAAAACTATGAAAAAGGGCCTATTTTTCAACATACAACCTATTATTGTTAATCCTAGTTCTGAAAACAGTAATTTCAGTACTTAGAAATCAGATGTGGTATAAAAATAGTTAAACCATTGGACTATTTGCATAATTTTTTAATAACATTATTTGGAACAAATAAACATTTTACAGTATATCAAAACTCTTAATTACATTGTCCATTATTTGTTAACTCAAGAAACACTAAATAAATTTATATAAAGTAGGTATTATTCACTCAGAATCTGTCTCATTGTCATCTCTAGAGAAAGAAACGATTATCGGTTCTATAAGATCATCTACAATCCTATCTAACTTGAACATTTCATCTTCTTCTTTTATGACATCTGCAACACCATGTTGCCAGTGAATGTTTGTCATATTTTCCAAGGCATGCATTAGAAGGTCATTTTTATCTTTTAGTTTAAAAATAGTATTTTTGGCTGCCACTTCATTTTTTACTTGAGCCCAAATCAATTCTAGAGGGTTCAATTCTCAATGCTATGGCGGCAGCCTTAGTACAATTTTATTATTTTGTTGTGTCATTTCATCGGTAGCATATGAAATAAACTTATTTTTACGCTGTTTTATAATATATATATATATATATAAGTTCAGATCGAACCTAATTCATATTAAATTGTATATTCTTAGACTGTAACCGGCTGTGGTGAGATGCATTGTCCATTACAATTACAGCACCGTCTGGCAATATTTTTAGAAATTCAGAAAACCAGTTTTCAAATACCAATTCATTCATATCCTCATGATAATCTCTAGTTTTTTTACTTTCAAATGTTAGCAATGCATCATTAACAAATCCATGCTCACATCCCGCATGAAGGATTATTGAACGTTTGCCTTTTCCAGATGGAGTTTTCAAACCTGTAGACAATCCCTTAAGAAAAGCATCTCTTTTATCTCTAATAGATTGAATTTGTATGACCCTTCATCAAGGTAATAAATGGGTCTCTGTTCTCCCCTATACTGTTTGATGGATCTTAGGTCATTTTTTCTCCATCTTATAATATCATTGCGTTCTATTAAAATACTCTTTCTATTTCTTTTCAAGTATCTGAAACAATTTAATTTTCTTAGTACATACTATAAAATAAATAAAGGAGCTTTCAATTCACATAAAAAATTAGTATAATTTGTGGCTTACTTTAAATTAATTTCTTTCATAACTTGACGTAATGATAAACGAGACATTTCTGCTAAATCTGGGCATATTTATATTTCAGTTAAAATTTTATTCAAAGTTGGTATTTCATTTTTGTATTGTCGAAGGTTTCAACAATTCCTGGACTACCTTCACGATGGTTAGAAGATACAATTATTCCAGTGTTTCTATATTCTTTAATTATTCGAAACACAGTCCATGTAGCGACTCCTAAAAAATAAAATTTGTACCCGTTAATTTCACACAAAAGTGCTATTTTCGATAACTTGCCCAACGTTTTTACACTTTTAAACACAATGGCATTCACCTTTGTCTCTGGTTCATCATCTGAGATTTGTATATACAAATTCATAATGTTTTTCTTCTCTGTAGACGATAAGTGGCCTAAAATTACAGAGCTCCTTTTGTTGGGGGGCGAATGATGTCTGCTAGTACTTGGAATATTATCTGAGTCTATTTTGAAATTAGTCTTGAGAAGAACTGTTTTTATATTTTAATAAAACAATAACAAGAACGCAAGAAAGAACAAAATCTACACTATTTGAATTGTCAATCATAATATATGTCAAAAGTGCTGTATAAATCCGGCTGTGATTTGACCAATCAGGTATCTACAGAATTGCCAACTTAAATTCAAATCAGTCCTCCTAGTTTAAAAACCGGGTATACGTTTTGACGAATCTCCGAATCGACTCATTTTTGAACAGTTATTGGTACACGTCAAAATTTGACGGTCCTTTTAGTATGTGTATTGTTGTATATTGATGTCGATGTGGTTACTATGAAAATTAAATTATTGTAAAATTTTCGATTGGCAGAGCTACTCTATGTATAATCAGGTAGTATCGAAATTATACAAGGTAACTTAACTAAATTGATCGTTTTGATTGGTTGAAAATTATACGAAAAACATAATCATATATAACCTATACCTATCTAGTAGGTACTCTAAAACTAGTTTTAAAATGAAGTCTGTCAAAACTTCATGTTGACGTCTCATTTTGTTTCTTTTTCGGTTTTTGTGTTCAAAATTTTTGTCTGTAGTTAAATTTATAGTGAAATATTTGAGGATGTCTTGTACGGACGATTTCGCCAGCATTATAATACCGAGTGGTTCGATAGATGCATCAAAACAAATCGTTATCAGGATTCCTAGCAACATTAAAGGATCCCACGTGGTTGTACCTCCAGAGGTAAGTATAATATAGGTATCCTTAAACGTTTGGCATATTACAGTTATAGTTTTTTATATACGTTCATATTAGATGGTGTATTTGTACCATTTCTCTTCAAATGTCAAGCTTTCTAGTGAAGTTAAACCTTATACCTGTGAAAATTGTGAAATTCATATATGAACGAACAGGATTTTGCTTTGATTGTAGTTGAATGATTTTGTGTAATGAATAAGACATTGGAAAATATATAAAAAAGCATATGAAAGAAGCAATCAAGAACCATATGATTTGGAGATGATGAACGCATCTTATGTTCACTAATAGTATATTAAAGAACAAGTCATAAGGCATCATTTTTTCGTACGCGTCAAGTTTAGAAAACGATCCGAAGTAGAGTTTTCTAAACGACAAATGCGATGGAAGGCCTTATGAAACACGTTTTTTATATGATTTTTTCTTCTTTGCGTTTTTTGTGTCCAAAAAGTACCAAAATTTAAAAATAGAATAATTAAATCGATTTACGGAATTTTGTATTCATGACGTAGCGGTTGGTAATGCTGACATTAGCGTCAAGTTGAAACATTTGAAAATCGAATAATTGTGTCAATTTGCAATAAGTTTCTACTTTTCACTTTGTTTGATCGTCTACCTACGTGAAAAATAATGGGACATATTTTGAAAGGTGTACCTACTCCACCTGAACTACTTGTAGTAGTATTTATTGTTAAATATGCACTATGTTGCGATTGAAGTGTTCCTTGGATTGAAGTTGGGTAATGAAATTTGTGTACTTGATTTTTTAGACGACGAACGTTGACGTTTCGTTGTTAATGTTACCAACATTGATGAATTAAATATAGCGCTTCGAAAAGTGCTCTCTTTTAAAACTCAACCGGATGTCATAAAGTAATCATTAGAATCGCAAAGTAGAAAAAATAGAAATATTCACAGTATATGTTGATATTGGTTTTTTGTTGAAGAAGCTGTTTCTTTCAAAACAGCATGCTTGACATTAATACTTTCGATGAGGTTCGAATAATCATTTAAGCCGAACTCTTTATTTTTCACTTACTAACATAAAAAATAATCAATTAATCTCAAAGATTTAATCGACAATTTGTAGGCAATTCAATTATAAATGAATTGAGCAATCGTTCGATCTGGTCGAATACTTAGAGACAGAAAATTTGGGAAAACTGGAAAATTTTATGTTTATTTACCTAATCGATATCTACGTTAATTTATATCTTTCTTGGCTAAGTTTTGTTGTAAAAGTAGCAACCTTTGTGTTCTTCTAATATGCATAGAAATGGATATTTTAGGATAATTATACACCCCACAAAAATTATCGCATTACTAAAATGTTTGTAAACGTTTCAATTTATTTTTATCTGAACCATTTGATCAATTTTGAAGTATTCTTTTCGGATAATAGGTTGATTCTTCAGGAAAAATAATCTCTATGATTTTTATAAAATTTAATTTTTCAGTAAATACCGTGTGTTGCATTAATATAGGTTTTTGGTTGGATAATTCGTAACACCCTGTAGAGTGTACCAGCAATAGCTGCATATTAAAATTAATATCCGACTTTAGCATCATCTATTCGCAAAATTTTCGTTTTTGGTCTGTTTTATTATCTTTGTTATTAGAGGATATATGCAACAAAAAATAACACTATAACAAAATTTTTTATTAAATTTTTAACAATCCTAATTAACTTTATAAATCTACTCGTATTTTCAGATAGAGTAATTTTCAATACCGTGTATTGCCTCCCTGCGCTGTAATTACAGCTTGCATTCGTCTTGGCATCCCTTCAAATAGGTTTTGTATATAGCATTGGTCCATACTGTTCCAAACCATATCCAGTTTATTTTGAAGCTAATCTTGTGTTCTACATGGAATACGATCTTGTTGCATTGCCCACCCTAAATGATCCCAAACGTGTTCTATCGGATTCATCTCTGGGAGGCGGGCTGGCCAATTCATTGCTGGGACATTAACCTCGGTTAGATATTGGTTGACTATTCTGGCCGTATGTGGTCGTGCATTGTCGTACATGAATACGAAGTTGTCAACAAAAGGGTCATATGGGATCACATATTATGTACTTGAAGTTTCGAACGTCCAATGAACGAAATTATGTAGATAACAAAAGAATTATCTAGAAATTGAACAGATCATATAGCCTCGAAAATAACGTATCGTCATCAGTGACGGATTTTAAATATTATAAGTCACCCATAGTGTGCTACCCTTATACAAATAAAAAACAATCCATCAACCATTTTTCACCATCTACTGAACAATATGCAAAAACAAATTTTCTAATAATGCTGAAAATGTTTACCATTATTAGAATTATCGGACTTACCTCACGTCATTTCCAACGATCGCATTCACCCCTAACACCCACCCTCAGGAGAAATTCCTGTCCTACATCATTCATTTCAACACTTTCAAAAAACTCGTAATACAATGTATCTACTTCTTCTAATACACACAAATATTTTCAACCCGATTACAAACATCGCGTTCACTCCTAACACTCACCCCCAAGATAAGTTCCTATCTTATACCACTTTAACACCTTCTAAAAAACTCGTTATAAAATTTATCTACTTCTTCTAATACGCACAAGAATTTTCAACATGTTTACAAACATCGTGTTTACCCCTAATACCCACCCTCAGGAGAAATTCCTGCCCTATATCAATTCGTAAGCAAATTTATTGACTTCTCCTAACACCCACAAATATTTTCAAATCGATTACAACCATCGCGTTCACCTCTAACATCAACCCCCAAGAGAAATTCCTATCCCACACCACTTTAACACCTTCCAAAAAACTCGTAATAAAATGTATCTACTTCTTCTAATACCCACAAATATTTTCAACCCGATTACAAAGATTGCGTTCACCCCTAACACCGACCCCCAAAAAAATTCCTATCTTACACAACGTTAATACCTTCCAAAAAACTCGTATTAAAATTTAACTACTTCTTCTAATACTCACAAGAACTTTCAACCCGATTACAAACATTGCGTTCACTCCTAACACCCACCCCCAAAAAAATTACTATCTTACACCACGTTAATACCTTCCAAAAAACTCTTCTTCTCGTACCCGCAAATTTTTTCAACTTTATTACAAACATCGCGTTCACCCCTAACACTCACCCCCAAGAGAAATTCCTATCTTACACCACTTTAAATTCTTCCAAAAACTTGTATTAAAATTTATGTACTTCTTATATTACCCGCAAATATTTTCAACCCTAACACCCTCCTATCCTACACAATGTTGTTACGAGTTTTTTGGAAGGTGGTGTAGGATAGGAATTTCTCTTGTGGAGTGTTAGAGGTGAACGCGACGGTTATAATCGTGTTAAAAATCGTTGTGGGTATTAGAAAAAGTAAATAAATTTTCTTATGCGTTTTTAAGAAAGCGTGAAAGTGGTGTAGGATAGGAATTTCTCTTTGGGTGGGTGTTTGGGATGAACACGATGGTTGTAATCGGGTTGAAAATCTTTGTGGGTGTCAGGAGAAGTCAATAAATTTTCTTACGAATTTTTTGGAAGGTGTTGAAGTGATGTAGGTCAGGAATGTTTCCTGACGATGGATGTTAGGGGTGAATGCGATGGTTGAAGGGTTGAAAATATTTGTGGGTATTAGAAGAAGTGAAAACATTTTCTTACGAATTTTTTGGAAGGTTTTAAAAAGACAGAAATGTGTTTTGGGGGTGGGTGTTAAGGGTGAACGCGATGGCGGTTGTAACCGGGTTGAAAAACTTTGTGGTTGCTAGAAGAAGTACATACATTTTCTCATGAATTTTTTGGATGGTGTTAAAGTGATGTAGGACAAGAATTTCTCTTGGGGGTGGGTATTAGTGGTGAACGCGCTGGTTCTAGCTGGGTTAAAAAACGTTGTGGTTATTAGGAGGAGAACAAAAATTTTCTCACGATTTTTATGGAAGGTTTTAAAGTGATTTAAGACAGGAGTTTCTCCTGAGAGTGGGTGTAGTAAGGGTTGAATGCGATGATTGCAACCGGGTTGAAAATCTTTGTTAGTATTAGAAACAGTATATAAATTTTGTTGCAAATTTCGAAGGTGTTGAAGTGATGTAGGACAGGAAATTTATCCCGAGGGTGGATGTTAGGGGTGACTGCGATCATTGCAAAAGGCGCGAGGTGAGTCCGATAATTCTAATAAAGGTAAACAATTTCAACATAATTAGAAAATGTTTTTTCGCACATTGTTCAGTAGATGGTAAAAATCTTATATCTTATTTTTTTAAACTGCCAAGGAAAAGTTCTTTCATGATTATATTTGGGAGAAATAGAATCGATATAGAATAGATGTGTGGTGTAGTCACATTTCCTTAAGGATTTTCTAAGTGGGGGAAATACACCCCCCCCCGCACTAGTTTCTATCATATCCTATATTCTATATCGATTCTCATATATTTTCCCCAAATATGATCATGAAACAACTTTTCCTTGGCAGCAAATAATATATTGAGTAATGATCGAAAATAGTGTATTTCACCCTTTTAGAAAATCCTTAACCCTGGAGTACTGGCGCCAAGTCTCACAGACCCTGTGCACTTCACTATCTATGCTATTTTATTAGGAAGGGGAATATGGAGCCGTCCTGCCATGTACCTTTCAGTTACGTTGTTCTCTTGAACCTGTCAAAACCATTCTAATTTGCTTTCTATAATTGGCGGATTGTTTTTTATTTATATAAGGGTAGCACACTATGGGTGACTTATAATCTTAAGAATACTTCGTTGACGACGATACGTTATTTTCAAGGCTATATGGTCAGTTCCAATTTCTAGATAATTTTGGGTTATCTAAATAATTTCGTTCATTGAACGTTCGATAATTCAAGTACATGAGGCTCCAGAATATCCCGTATGTATCGATCGGCTATCCTCCTTCCATGATTAACAGCGACTAACTCCTTTCGTCCATGATGGGAAATTCCGCCGCAAACCATGATACTCAAATACTTCCTAAATGGCGAAAGCTGCATTGCAATTGTAGCTTGCGTATTTCGCTAACTGGCTGTCTGGGCATATATATCTGTACCAGGTTGGTATCAATGACTTCCGACGAAACATTGCAACATTTAAACGGCCTGGGGTATATTCAGGTCTTAAATCATAAGATTGTAAAAGTAAACTCTAACGTTCTAAGCGACCTGAAGGTCATCGTAGAGACATGCGCCATTTCAAGGGCTGGTTGTCACTTTGGATAATGACCAGAATCTTCTAGGTAACACCTAAATTTTGTTACTGACCAAACTACAGCTAGCGCTTCTGTTTCTGCCGTGGAGTAGTTTTTTCCCGCTGCTGTTAAAAATCTGCTAATATATTCGATAGGACGCTCATCTTCCAATGTCTCCTCCTGGAGCAAACATGTTCCAAGTGTGTAGGCACTGGCATCTGTCCTTAGAATGAAAGGCTTTGATTGATCACCTTCTCGCAAAATTGGACTAGTGGTTAACATAGCTTTTAATTGATTGAATGCCTCTATTTGACGAGGATTCCACAACCACTCTGCATTATTTTTAGTGAGCATGGACAATAGTTGGGCTATATCATCAAATCCACGTACCAGGAGCAGGTTTGCAGAAATAAAATTAGGTTCTGCACATTCTTAGGTTCTGGTAAATTAGATGTGGCACTTTGTCATTATTTGGTGAAGTTACTAGAGGTGTAATGATGTGACCTAAGTACATGACAGAATCACATGAAAAAGTGTATTTATTTCGATTTAGGTGAAGCTTGAAATGACGAAGACGATTAAATACTATTTTTCGGTCTTTTGAGTGATTACTAAAAGAAGACGAAAGGGCGATCAGATCCTTCAAATATGTCATTCTAGTGTACCTAAAGATACCAAGTGGACAAATGAAGGCAGTTTGATATCTATGAGAAATTTTTACAGGAACTTGATGATAACCAGCTTTTAAATCCAACATAGTTATATATACACGAGTTGTTTCGTACTGTGAATTATATCATCAATCCGAGACAGAGGATATTTATCTATGCGGGTAACTGAATTAAATTTATAATAGTCTACGGCAAGGCTTACTTCACCATCCTTTTTGCGAACCAATACCACTGGCGCTGCATACGGAGACTCGCACTCTTCGATAATATTCATGGGCAGCAATTAATCGAATTCCTTTTGAAGTAATTCCTTCTTATGTTCCGAGAGCCTATATGGAGGGGCTGAAATATGTGTATCATCCACTAATTGGATAAAATGTTCAGCATATGGTGTAGACTTTTGAATTTCCTCAAAGATGTTGCTATTTTCCTGCAACACATTGTTAAGGTCTGTTCTATGAGAAGGAGTTAATTTACTAGCTTTGGAATTTCTAAGATTGCCTTCTGAGATATTGATAGCGTTCAATGTACAGGACTGGTTGAGAGGTTTTTCTACAAATGGATACAAGGAGCATCCCCATAACATCAACAACCACGTGGGATATTCAAAATAATTTCAAAAAGTCGGAACCGAGTAGTGTTCTAGTGTTGTATTAGGAGTGTGCTCAGGGATTGAAATTCGATTTAAAATATATTGTCTGTCTTGAAACATAACAGATAATTCAAAAAACGCCTACTAAGCTTACTTTTTCATCAGCTGGAGTCATTTCTATGATTCGAGTGGTATAAGGAATCTTGTCATTAAGTAAAATTTCCCGTAGCTTTGCTCCTGCTACACTGGATTGAGCACCTGGGTCGATATATACAGGGTGTCCAGGGACTAATGGGAAAAAAGTCAGGAGCGTATAATATGAGCCAAAATAATGTTAGTATTTCATATAAACTTTTTCTATGCAGGCCCTCGTTTTCGAGTTATAGGCCTCCAAAGTTTGAATTTTGAATTTGGTTTTAATTTTTATTATTTGTACTAGTTGTTTGATCTTCATGAAATTTACGGCAAAGCTAAAGTGTACGTGTATGCATATTTTGGAAAGGTAAATAGATTTACAGTTGTGCCTTGAAGCCAGGGACGGACTACCCGCAATGGTTAGTGATCCAAAAATTATGCAGGGATGGCATACCCTGTATTAAATTATCGAAATTGACTTCCCCAAACATTAAGCTGACGAAAAGGTACTCTTGTTGGAACTCGATAAAATGAGTCGTTTGGCTAGTATTTACAGTTTAATTAATGCACTACGTACCAATTTACCTAACTAACTTATTAATACGATGTCCAAGATTTACACCTACAGTACTACAACAAAATAATTTAACGATAGCAGAAGATGAAAAACATTAACGACTTATTAATTCGAAAGCTGGTAGAAACTTTTTAAAAGTGTTTTTACCGGTTATGAACTAACCATAGGATAATTTGTCAAACGTTGTATAGAATAGTTCGTAGTCAATAATTCATAAGTCCTTAATTTAACAGTTACTATGGCAGAATTCACTTTTATTGAGTGCGCAGAATTGCATTTAATGTATGGACTGGCCTCTCGAAACTGTTTAGAAGCCAGAAGGCTTTATGCAGAGCATTTTGCAAACAGAGCATTGCCAGACAGACGAATGTTTGAGCGTATTGATCTCACGTTACGAGAAACAGGTATGAATAAGTAAATGTAATTTTCCATGTATACAAAACAAAATTTAGTGCCAAAAACGGTGGAGAAGGTCCAGTACGAAGCGTACGTACTGTGGCAGTTGAACAGGACTTGTTAAATGCAGTTGATAATGAACCATCATCGAGTTTACGAAAATTATCGAGAGAACATAACGTCTCGAAATCAGTTGTTCATCGCGTCTTAAAAGAACAGCTTTTATATCCTTTTCACATGAAAAAAGTACACAGTCGCTGATTATCCTGCACGAATTGAGTATAGCCTGTGGTTTCTGCGACAACAACAAGCAGACAATACATTTATTAGTAACGTTCTTTTTACGGACGAATCTGGTTTCACCAGAGATGGATTCATTAATTCTCACAATATGCATTTATGGGATGATGTGAATCCACATGGCATTATCCAAACTAGGAACCAGCATAGATTCATGGTTAATGTTTGGGCAATCATTTGATAGGACCGTACTTTATTGACGGTACTTTGACCGGTCAGAGATATTTGGAGTTTTTGCAAAATGAGTTATGAAACCTGTTTGATGATGTGCCTCTACAAACTCGTAGGAATTTATGGTTCATGCATGATGGGGCCACTCCTCATTTCAGTTTAGATTTACGCCAGCATTTACACACAAGGTTTCCTAATAGATGGATTGGTCGTGAAGGCCCTTTTCAATGGCCACCGCGATCAGGAGACGTTAATCCTATACATTTCTTTCTCTGGGGTTATCTCAAAAGTAAGGTATACGCAACACCTGTGCAAACAAGGCAAGATTTAATAGACAGAATTATGTTACACTGCAATGTTATTAGAAATAATATGGGATTGCTCTTTCAAGTGCAAAGAAACAACCTTCGTAGACTTAGAATGTGCGTGGAAGTGGGAGGAGCTGATATTGAACACTTATTACAATAACGTTAGTTTTTGTTGTTGTTTGGGAATTAGTTTTTGTCAAATCTTTTTGAACTTGTCTTTTTAGAGGTTTTCTTAATGGCTTAATAATGTTGTGTTCGTAATTTTGATTAAACGCAACTAATTACGTTGTTTCCGTTCCTATTTAATTCCCATTAAATGAGTTTCTAATGTTTCTATCATATGCTATCGTTAAATTATTTTTTTGTAGTACTGTAGGCAAATCTTGGACATCGTATTAATAAGTTAGTTAGGTAAATTGGTAGTTAGTGCATTAATAAAACTGTAAATATTAGCCAAACGGCTTATTTTATCGAATTCCAACAAGAGTACCTTTTCGTTAGCGTAATGTGTGAGGAAGTCAATTTCGATATATACATACAGGGTGTGCCATCCCTGCAAAAGTTTTGGATCACTAGCCATTGCGGGTAGTCCGTCCCTGGCTTCAAGACACAACTGTAAATCTGTTTACCTTTCCAAAATAAACGTACACGTACATTATAGCTTTGCCGTAAATTTTATAAAGATCAAATAACTAGTACAAAAAATAAAAATTAAAACCCAATTCAAAATTAAAACTTTGGGGGCCTATAACTCGAAAACGAGGGCTTGCATAGAAAAAGTTTATATGAAGTAATAACATTATTTTGGCTCAGATTATACGCTCCTGACTTTTTTCCCATCAGTCCCGGGACACCCTGTATAATGCCAGTATGATCTTCAACTGTAATATAATATGCTAGAGACAATCAGTTGCACTAAACTTCAGCTGGCCGAGTTTACTTTGATGGTTTCGAACATTTCGGGCAGTTGCTTCGTATACAGTGCTAGGAATATTCTATGGCAAGATAGGGTTTTTAATAAGAGTCCAAAAGCGACAATATATTTTAAAGAAACAAGTATATTCAGTGAATCACCTATTTTCTTTAACAGGCTATCATAACACGCCAAAGAAGTATCGCTGCAGCGGTTAAATTGTTTACAAATATCACAGAGATAAATTGTAAACCGCCGGTAATTACTACGATCCTGATAAAACGATTTCATTTACAGCTGTAATTCTTCTATTTTTTTTACTCCCCCCCCTCTTCATTTTCAATTTACACGTTGAAAGTATAAGTGCCCATACAATATTCCTTTTTAATAATAACAGAAATCATTCCTCATTAGATTTCAGCTAAAACGATTATCCTCTCATAGTCAAGGGTGATATGTAAGAGGCACATAGCATTACCAGTGTGTTAGAGAGAGACAATGGTGAGATAGACAATCAAAAGTCGGCGTAGATTATTACAGTTAAAATAAAGAAACTAGAAAATATGAATACAAATCGCGGGTGCGCCTCTCGAGAGCGGTACCTACCAGACGAATACGAATCGCGCGTGCGCCTCTCGAGGACGTTTAACTGTACGTCTGGGACAATCGGTACCTGTTGGTTTGCGAATGAGGAACGATCTTTGTAAATCTTATAAAACGAGTATGCAGATACACCAAAAAGCGCAAACTCTAAAATGGAACTACCAGGGTATTCATATTGAGAAATAGCAGAAAATTTGTTTATTGTGGCATTCGAAAATACCCAACCAATTAGCAAGAAACAAATGAGAACGGTTATAAAAATTTTTCAAGAACATGGATGTGTCACTCCTACAAAACATGGACCGCGTACACATAATCGTCAAACCCAGCCCGAAAAAGAAGAAATAGATATTTCAATCTGTGCAAGTGTGGAAAATTATCCTCTACAGTCGTCCACTCATTTAACCAAGGATTTTGATACGAAAACGATTCGGACTGTATTAAAAAAATGGCTATCTTAGTTTTAAACTGAAAATGAGCCATGAAATATTTCCAGACGATCAATTTCGCAGAATGGAACTTAGTGAAATAGTTATAGAAAAAATACAATTGGATGCAAACTTTTCAAAAATATTTTGTTCACGGGTTAATCGACTTTTCCCATACACGGTGCATATAATCAATCCGTTATGCGATATTGGTCCAGGACAAACCTACCCAAACACTAGAGAGCTCAATATCCCCAAAAAGTTAAATGTTTGGGCTGGAATATTAGGTGACCATTTAATTGGACCATTGTTTATTGACGGCAATTTAACCGGACAAAAATATTTGAATATGCTGTAAAATCAAATTACCCCTGCCTTTAATAATAATTCCAGGAAAACAGGGCTATTTCTCTGAAAGAACTTAGGGAACAAATTCTACTAGCCTGTATGGAAATAACACCTCAAATGCTCACACATATTCGTCAATGACTTTATAACCGGTTCGGTTACTGTTAAGCTCAAAACGGGGGTTTATTCGAACATTTGATTTAAATTCATTGAAGAATTAAGATGATTTATTTTTATTTTTTATTTTATTGCCTATCAGAATGTTACTTTTATTCAAAAATAATAGGAATTTAGATAGAATTCTATTTTTATGTTTATTATCAAAGCGCTTTTTAATTTGTACTGTGTTTGTTTCTCATTTGGATAAAAAACCTGAAAACAGTGAAACATTTTTTATTTATACATACCAAAAACAAACTAAGTATTTAACGACAACTTTCACGTTGCCAAATCAGAAAAAGTAAGGGTTGTAGCCGTTTTCAAACTGAAAACTAGAACAATTTCCAGAATTACAATAAAATGTTCTACAAATAGATCGGATTAATTATCTTGATCTGTTACAACCTCACGAATTATTATAATTAACAGCTTCTCATAACTTGTTCGCGTGTTAGAACAATGCATTTCACAATTAATATAAATATACAATGAAAGTTGACAATTAACAACAATTATATAAGTAAACGCACAGAATAGCAACAGTAAATAAGTGAACACACAAATATTCTTGAAAATTTATATCAACAAAAGAAAACAAAATGTGCTTAATATTGAAATAATAATCAAAAAATGTTTGAATGTTTAAATTTTGGAGTTTCTGATTTTTTTTTGCATTAATGATTTTTTTTATTTCTGAATTATTTCTTGACTTACAGGTTTTTTTATTTTTTGTTTTTATTGGATAATTTGGATTTTTGGTTACGGCTAGACCAAATACTTAGGAGTAATGGCTCAACAAAAGTTAATACTGACGTACCCATAAATTGCCATACCATGGGCTATATATGAAAATCGTTTCTTAAAGAGTAAACTCAAAATATAAAATAGTGCTTTTGCTAATTGTAAAGCATTCATTGTAAATACCTTTAATTGAATGTATTGGAATAAACTTTGACATTAAATAAAATTATCAATTTTTACTACTTACTGATCAATTAAAATAAATGAAAAAATATAATAAACAAGATTGTCAATTTTACATATATACGATTATGAACATTTACATAGTTATTAATTTATCTCTTAAAACTATCTACCTATGTTTGAAAAATTAAAGGATTTTATGAGGATTAATGGTTTTTTCGCTTGGCACCACATTTAGTGAAAGTGGCAAGGACTCAATACCTTCCATCCCATAGCTGGTAGAGGAAATAGCTTCCACGTGTGGTGAAGGTGGAAATGGCTCAATACCTTTATTGGTGGAGGAATAGCTATAACATAAAATAAAACCCAGATTATCGTTTTTTCAATGGGTACATTTTAAAATGTCCAAAATTATAGCATGTTATATTGAATGAAATTAATTGTCTCGACCCTTACTCCGTGGAATCTACTCATATTACTGTTTTAAATGAAACTTACTGTTTCTAGATAATTAACACAATATATTGAAAAAATGTTAAAAATTCTAAGAAATTGACAATTGTTTCGATATTAAATATCATCGTCAGAATGACAGAAGATACATTTCATTTGATGCCTACCTGATGTTTAATAATTATTTTTGGCTAAACCAAGAAGTGATTGACTACGAGAAGTAGGATATTATAATAACATATATTAAGTCAATCACAAGATAGGTCACTTCCTGGTCTAGCCAAAAATAATGATGAAACATCAGATAGGCATCAAATGAAATGTAACTTGTGGCATTCCTGCGATAATATTTGATATCGAAACGATTGTCAATATCTTAGAAGTTTTAACATTTTTTCAATATACTGTGGAATTATCTAGAAACAGTAAGTTTCATTCAAAACTACTATATTGAATACAATAAAACTTACCTTCAATTTCTGTTTATTCCCTCTCATATTTTCTGGTGAGCATTTCAACTTTTCCAACTGGAGAATAATATTTATGACTGGAATGCATATCTAGAAAAAAATTTATGCTATTAAACTCTTTTTTTCAATTGCAGATAATAAATACCTTTAATTCTTTTATGGATCGTCTCCTGTATAGGCTCTTCTACTTTGACGGGAAACAAAAAATTGTCTGTTATTTAATAAATGTATATAAAAAAATTACTCACCAGGCAAAAACAGGGTTTGCAAGGCAAACTTTCTTAATAACCTGCCTTCGTCTTTTTCAAATTTTAATATACACTGTTTTTTAAAATGAAGGGGACATATCCTCCATTGTTTCCTCGTCATCAAATTGGATGATTTATTCCTACTGCGTTCCAGTCATATTAATTTTATATCTTCCTGGGTTGGAAGAACAAAACTGTATAAAGAAATAGTTACCTTAGTAATACAACAATTTTTAGCTTAGCTAATGTAAGACAACGATGATCTCTGAAGTTGTCGATTAAATGAATGAAAATTCAATTTTTTTTAATAAAACTTACCGAGTACACCACTTATTACACTCCTTGACCATACACTTTAACATTGTCTTTTCAATTAATAACAATAAAATAATAATAAAACAATGCAACAATAAATAAAAGCAATTAAAAATCACACCAAAATACGGAAACCAAATAATAAGCTCAACAGTTGAACTAAGAAACGACCACAGATAGTTAACCTGAAACGATCACAACCAGGATAAACAAAAATGACTGGACGAGCAACACAAAATATGGGTCAGTTTTCTGTGACGAGCAATATGACATCGCGCATACGCAGTTATAAAAATCAATAAAATACCGCTTTTAGTTACTCGACAGGCTCTATAGATGGCACGGTCTGCAGTGCCCCTAGCCTGTTATTGACATGGCACATTTTCCACTTTATGATATCCTGTAATATACTGAATTTATATTTGTTTCTTTCTAACACATTGTCGCTTAAACATATGTGACCACAGAAAATTCCTAATAGTGTATACCCTGGTGTATGGCAACCAAAGCGTACTAAAACTTTAGATGAACCCTTAGTATCATAAATGGTTTGCTTATTAGGAGTGTAAGTGGGCGCTTTCTTCTCACGGGTTCATAGTTTACGACACTCGTCCATAATTTTTACTTCACCTTATGGATAGTATATCTAATATATGTATACATATCAGGGATGTATTGTAATGGAGTAATTTGTTGTTTCGAGATTCGAATGGATCTACACGTTTCATATGTTTCCGAGTCCAAAAAACCTATTTTAAGAAAATGTCGGTCGGTCGGTCGATTTGTCTGTCAACACGATAACTAAAAAACGCGACCGAATTTTTCAATGAAATTTTTTATGTAGGTTCAGAACGTAAAAACTGAGGTTAAGTACGTAAATGAGCAAAATCTGATGTATAGTTTTCCAAAAAATCCCATTCTCATAAATTTTTCTCAATTTTCCACCCGAAATAATTTTTTTTACAAACAACTGACAAGGAGGGGGCACGGAATACATGGAGTTGTGGACTACCGTAAATCTTTACCATATTTTGAGAACTTGAGCATAAACTGTAAAATATTATGAGGATCGTATGTCTGTGATAGAATATACAGCTCCTCAAAGAATGAAAGCACCCAAAACAATTATGCTCATAACTCGAACAGAAGTTGACGGTTTTAAATAATTTTATATTTGTTCAATAAATTAAATACTTTTGAATTTGATATTATACGAGGTGTCGCAATAGGCCTGATGTGATGTTGCCGATGATTGATTATTGTATACTGCCACAAAAAAGAGAATCGTTTGACCTCTCTAAAAGTTACATATTACTATATTTTGATAAAAGAGAGGGCATTCGGAAAATATCTGATAATCAACTGCAGAAAGGGGCACATTCAAAAGTCTATGAATGTAACAATTGAAGGCTGCCATTTTGTGTTGATGAGGATGATTGGATGAGCTGGGTATAACGTGATCGGTTTGTGTGGGTTTTCTAAATATGCTAAACTTTAAAAGATTGTTAGTTTTATGGATTGTAAAGTCAAAAAAATTTAATTCATTATTTGATTCTAATTCACGTGTGAATTTGATACTTGGGTGAACTTGGTTCATTTTTGCTAGAATATTGTTGACAATGCCAATGTCACTATCCACAAATACAAAACAATCACCAACATATCTAAACCAATGATAAATTGCTGGATTACTTGCAGTGATAATGAATTTGTTTTCTAAATTATTCATGAAAATATTTGCTAGAAAAGGTGATACACAACTACCCATGGCAAGTCCATCTGGTTGTTTATATTGTTACGAAACAGCACCCTGGTATAGTCCCTAAAACAGACTGAAGACCCGAAGGTAGAAAGACTTAAAGTGGCACTGGAAAATGACGGCTTTGATCCAGAAACAGTTTTATTTAATGACGAGGCTTCCACCTTAATCTCGTCAATTTCTGCTAACATAGACGAGAAGATTTCTGCCATGGAAGAGAACATGGACGAGAAGATTTCTGCTATGAAGAACGACATTTCTGCTAATATTTCTGCTAACATGGACGAAAAGATTTCTGCTATGAAAAACGATATTTCTGCCATGCAAGAGAAAATTTCCATGAATGTAAAAAACGATATTTCTGCTTTAAAGAACGATATATATGCCGATATCTTATTAATGAAAAACGACATTGCTGCTGACGTTGAAAATGAAATTTCGTCTCTAAAATCTGAAATCGAGAATAAGATGTCGACGATGGAGGAGAAAATCGAGAATAAGATTACAAAGATAGACAAGAAAATCAAGGAGTTAGAGGAAAAGATTGCCGATTCATGAACGCGAGGCACGCCAGAGGAAGAGAAGAAGACCGAGCAAACGAAACCTTGCAAGACAGAAACACTACCGAAGTTTGAAGACATTGGCAGTTATACCCGAGTCAAGGCCCCAACGTTCGATGGAAAAATGTCGTGGACCAATTATGTGAAACAATTTGAAGCAGCCGCTAGAGTGAATAATTGGTCCGATAGAGAGAAGGCAGTGAACTTAACCATAGCGCTTCGCGGAGATGCCTTAGATGTACTCCAGACGATACCTTTGGAAGAAACGGATGACTTCGAGCAGCTGAAGAAGAGGTTGGACATGCGATATGGTCATTAACATCTAGAACATTTGTACCAATCTCAACTGAAGAACCGAAGGCAGAAACGGGATGAATCCCTTCAAGTGGACATTGCTCGACTAGTTAGATTTGCTTATCCGTCAGCACCAGAGAATATGATGGAATGTCTGGGCATCCAGGCCTTTATTGATGGCTTACGTGACCTCGATATGCAGAGGACGCTTCGTTTAGCCCATCCGAAAACATTAGTCGACGCATTGACAGCTGCCCTTGAATATGAAGCAGCAACGAAGGCTTCAGGATATAACAAAATCAGGACCATCCAAGAAGAAGGTGACGAAAACAGATTTGACCAGTTTGTCAGTTTAATGACAAATATGATGGACAAGAAACCTGCGAAAATCCTGTTTGGACGTGAAATGAGGCTGCCTTGTGACCTGGAATTTGGCTGCCGGCCTGGAGAAGATCTAGCAGGCGAAGACTACGTGATCCAATTGAGAAGAAGGCTGGACGATATTCATGAATTAGTTCGAACAAATCTTCAAGTTGCCTGCGACAGAATGAAAAGTCGGTACGACACGCAGGCCACAGAAGGCGGTTTTAAAGAAGGGGACAAAGTATGGTTACACAACCCGGCGAGGAGAAAAGGATTTTCTCCAAAATTACAAAAATGCTGGGAAGGTCCATACTTAATCAAGAAAAGGATCAATGATGTTATATATCGCATAAGCAAGATTCCCAACGGAAAACCAAAAGTAGTTCACCAAAACCGACTAGCGCCATTCGAAGGAGACCATGACCTGGAGGAAGGAGTAAATCTTATTCGAGATGTGTCTGACCCCACCTTCGAAGAATTAATGGGTGCGTATGGAGGTACCGGGAAAGCTAGATATGGAGTCACTTCGGAACAACAACAAAATTTGTTCACTCTCCCGGAATATTATTCACTGGTATACAACATCCCCGCCCGTATCAAGAACGCACGAGGGTTGGCAACCGTCTTTCGAAAGAAGTTCGGGCAATTAGAAAAACTTGAAGACCAGATTCCAGCCCCTGGCAAGACACTGAAACTGAAACATAATTCGCGGTACGTCTTCTACGTGGTAACTAAAAATGAATTCCAAGATCGATCTACCTACCGCGATGTGTGGGAAGCACTTCGAAACCTCCGAGACCATGTGTTGGAATCCAACGTGAAGAAACTGGCTATGCCTAAGATAGCGAGTAACCAGTTGGATTGGCGAATCATCAGGAACATGGTAGAGATTATCTTCCAAGATACCGGTGTCCAGATATTAATTTGCAGCTACAACCCCCGTTATCAGTATTCGATGAAGACGGTGCCCTGCTATTTCCATAAGATCGGAAAGTGTAGAAATGGGGCCAGTTGCCGATTTAAACATCCAGTCTCGGCTACACAAAAGTTCCAGGAGGAACTTCCATTTTACGAAACAGCACCCTGGTATAGTCCCTAAAACCGACTCTGTCTAAGCCAGGTATAAAAGTTAAAATTATGGTGGATACGCAGTTATAAAAAACTGTTTACGAGTTTACGACTATCTTATGTAAACATTGTTTTTGTGACCAGAGTTATCTAGAAAAGGCCAGAAAAATTATTTGTGACTGTGTAAGCCGCAGCCCAGAATTTACTAGTAAAAACGGCTTTAATATTTAAGGGACTGATTAGGAAGAGTTAGTTAGTGGATAAAGTGATCTTGACAGATAAACAAGTAAATAAGTGAATATAAAGTGTTTATATAAATTAGTTTTTGAGTGAATATACAGTTAATATAAATCAATAATTAAGCGATTAGTTAAGTATATATAAATTAAGTGTTAGTGAGCTAGTGTTTAAATAAATTAGTAAGTACCCATACCGAGTATTTAAAATTTATCCCACCCGTTTATTGTTTAAATAAATAACAAAAACATTACAATATAATTTATCATTAAAAACAAAAAAGTGATGTGAAAGGCATCAACTTGGGCAATTCTTAAGGCCTCACTTACAAGTGGTACAAGGTTTCTGTATTCGGAACTGAAGTGAAAATATTACTTACATCAAAGGAAATCATCAAGCTTTCTTGAGGTAAATTTAAATTATTCAATTTGTTAATCAAATCAAGAGTTACTTACTGCATATTTTGGAGTGAAGTGTGTTAGGTCTTTTATAAGCCTGTAAATAAAAGAAGCTAAAATTGAAACCCGAGTGTTAGTGAAGCTAACTACTGGTCTTATTGGTATGTCGATCTTGTGGATCTTTAGAAGTCCATACAAGCGAGGAATGACTGGGTTGCTGCTAATGAGAGAATAAGGGGCTGTATGTTCGATGAAAAAATATTTATGGATATTTAACTGAGTTTTCAAACTTCTAATAAAATTATTGAATGTATTTGATGATAAAAGTTTTAAATTATGTTCAGAAAGGAAATTATCCACTTCATCAATGTAATCTGACTTGTTTAAAATGACTAAACAATTACCCGTGTCTGCTTTTGAAAATATGAAGTTATCGTCTTTGATCTTGATTTTCTTTAGAATAAAATAAAAATGTTTGTGAGGATGAATCTGAAAGTGTTGTTTACTACGTTTAATTTTATATAAAAAGTTATGAATATCATTACGAATGATCTTTTTAATATTATAATCTCTAGAGAGATGTTCAATGACAACATCAACCTCCACTGCAAACTCCAAGAGGTTTCTCTAAGAAACTTGAGAGCCCAAAGAAAATTTTAGTCCCAACTTCAACAGGTCCATTTCGTCATCATCGAACACAATGTCAGAAAGATTTTTGACTCTATCATGAAAAGTGAAATCTGAAAATTACTTATTATTTCTTTGTTAATTTTTCCAAAAATCATGTTTTTGTTTAATCAAATGTTTGAGCTTTTTATCAACCATTTCAAATTTAATCCTCATGGCTATGTCAACTTCAGTGTCTACATCGTTGAAGAAATCTTGTAAAAAGGCAACATTGATTGACCTGACTAAATTATCATAACTATTTTTGAGTTCACAATTAATTAAGTTGAGTTTAGAATAGTGTTTACAGATAGGTTGCTTAAGTAATCTAAATTCCATTTCTGATTTAATGCTGTGACTGACATTCCTAGAGGTTTTAATAGTAGCAAAGGTATGGTAGGGGTAAGGTAGTTGCTTATTACCTTTTCTAGCAGATATTTTCATGAATAATTTAGATAACAAATTCATTATCACTGCAAATAATCCAGAAATTTTTCATTTGTTTAGATATGTTGATGATTGTTTGGTATTTGTGGATGGTGACATTGGTATTGTCAACAATCTTCTAGCAAAAATAAACCAAGTTCACTCAAGTATCAAATTCACACTTGAATTAGAATCAAATAATAAATTAAATTTCTTTGACTTTACAATCCATAAAACTAACAATCTTTTAAAGTTTAGCATATTTAGACAACCCACACAAACCGATCACGTTATACCCAGCTTATCCAATCGTCCTCATCAACACAAAATGGCAGCCTTCAATTGTTACATTCATAGACTTTTGAATGTGCCCCTTTCTGCAGTTGATTATCAGAATGAATTGAATATCATTAAACAAATAGCTTCAAATAATAATTATTACCCGAATATTATTAATAGTTTGATCCAAAAAATCAAAAAGAAAAAAGAACTAAATGGAGCCTACCCTAAAGTAGATTCAACAGCACAATTTGTTTCAGTTCCTTCTTAAATGACAATATTCCCAATAAAATAGCTGGTTGCATTAAAAGCAGCATAGATAACATTAAAATTTGTTTTAAAACCAAACACAGCCTCAACAGATACCTGATCAACGCAAAAGAAAAAATTGATAAACTTTCAACGGGTGGCATATACAGGTTAAATTGTGATGCGGCCTTTATTGGAAGAACTTGCAAATCTTTGAAAGTCCGTATAACTGAACATTTAAATCCCAACAAAATTTCAGCTTTTGGTCAACATTTAAGGTTTAACAACCACAACTTTAGTCCAAATAGGAATTCAAAAATTTTACAGGTGGTGAGTTCCATAAATTACAATAGATTAGATTTTCTTGAAGATTTACATATTACTGAATATTACTGAATAATGACCTTTGTCTCAACACTCAAGTTAATTTAAACAGAGCGTACATTCCCCTTCATAGACGTTTAAAATAGAAATATCAATTTGACTAATTTGTCTATTATCAATTTTCAAAACAAAGATCATTATTTTTATACGTCATGTTCTATGCCAAACTTCATTATCAGCTTTTGAAACAATAGAGAGTTGAAGGGATTGTAGTACGTAGACGTTAACGCAAGAATATTACGTTTACGTTCTATGGTATAAATTCAGAGTTGCAGTACCAGATGAAGTCATCAACTGTTAACGTGAAATTTTGATTACATACATTAACGAACCTAACTTTTTGTTTTCTGATTTTCTACGAAAATTTTAGCTTGGCATTTAACATTTCGAGAAATTATCCATTTCATTCTCAAATACAGATAAATAAGAATACATAAACTTATTTGTAATGCCCCAGTAAATGTTGATAAATAAATAATAGATCACCTTCACATCAAAGACAATCTCTTTACATTAATGTATTGAGGTGTTCTGTGTATTGTATACAAAAGTTCCAATTTCCAAATAACAGAATAGGGGGAATCGGAAATTTCCGGCAGGGCTTTGGACGGCATCGATTAACGTTAGACGCTTACGTGAGAACACGTACGGTAACGAAGGTCCGTAAACCTTAACGTAAATATTTATTCACTGCGCATGAGCAACTGTCAATTTACACATTTACGTTAACGTTCATGACATCACTTCAACTCTCTAATGTCAATTTTCATTTATTTATTTAGTTATAGAGTGGACTAAGTTTCAGCAGACATGTGTTGCGCCTTTTGATACTTTTATCCAGGTTAATCCTGGAATAAGGATTTTTTTAAATGTTGTTCATATGATGTCCCTTTTTTAAATATTCACATGGTCCTCTGGACACATGGTATTTTTATGGTCTGGCTCTTGTACACCTGACGAGTAAGTGTATTTTTTCAATTTTCAAAGTTCTCATTATCAAAATTTCTTAAATACACAATGTTACTTACTTACAGGTACGCACTGATGATGACTTTATAGTCGAAAGCGTTTTCCTATGATTTTATAAATTAAAATTCTGCACGAAATACAAACCTTTTCTTCATCCAATTTAATTAATTAAACAAATATAAAATTATTTAAAACCGTCAACTTCTGTTCGAGTTATGAGCAATAATTGTTTTGGGTGCTACGACGGACTTTCATTCTTTAAGGGGCTGTATATTCTATCACAGGCATACGATCCTCATAATATTTTGCAGTGTTCCCTCAAGTGATGGTACCTTGAAAATATTAAAATATGGTCAAGATTTACGGCAGTCAATAACTCCATGTATTCCGTGCCTTGTCCTTTATTGGAATCAAAAACCTCCCCTATGCAAAATTTCATCGGAAATTGTTTTTAAAAAAGTTGAACGTTGATTTTCTACACCTCGGTTTCATTTCTATATGAGAGAAAAGTATTGGTTTACCCCAAAAAAAATTGGTAGTTTGAAATTTTTTTTTGAGTTATTTTTACGTTTTCCATCAACAACAACACGAAAAAACGGTTTTTAGAAAAAAAATCCTGTGGGTATGTCGTCGTCGTCGTCGTTGTCGTCGGCCACTTTTCCTTGCATGTATGGTTAGCGGAGTGCAATAAGTCAGCAATTTTATGATTGAATATTGTTAAGGACATGTCACAGATAACCCCTATTGATTTTCAGTTCACCAGAGCCAGTACAACGGGTGCTATGGTACTTGAAGTACGACATTTTGTAATTTTTTGAGAGATTTCAGTTTGTTAGCACGATACAGCCTCCGGAGTTCGATAAGTCACCAATTTTATGATTGAATATTATTCAGGGCATCTCACTGATTAACCCTATTGATTTCCAGCTCACCGGAGCCAATATAACAGGTGCTACAGTACTTTAAGTACGATATTTTTGTCATTTTTGTAGAAAATTCAGTTTGTTAGCACGATACAGCCACCGGAGTATATACAAGTGACCAATTTTATGATTGGATAATAATCAGAGCGTCTCAAAGATGAACCCTATTGATATTCAACTCATTAAAGCCAGTACAACGGGTATTATGGTACTTGAAGTACCAAATTTTCGTCATTTTTGGAGAATTTTCAGATTGTTAGCACGATACAGCATCCAGAGAGTATACGATTGATCAATTTTATGATTGAATATTGTTCAAGTTGTCTCACAGATGTACCCTATTGATTTTCAGTTGACTAGAGCGAGTACAGCGGGTCCAATAAATCCAGATATACTAAATTTTTGGTTATTTTTGGAGAAATTTCGGTTTGTTAGCACTATACATCCCCTGAAGTGTATACAAGTAACAATTTTATGATAGAATATTGTTCAGGGCCACAGATGCGGAAAAGTTAGTTTTAATCTTTAAAACCGTTTATTTTATAATAGTATGAACACTCCTTTTTCGATTTTCACCAATAAGTTACTACAAATTTTTTTAAGGTAATTTTGTACAAATTTTTACTCCAGCTTTATTTCCGTATATTGTTTACAAATACAAAATGGGAGAATTCAAATATGGTAAATAAATGAGATGAATCGATATATAACATAGTTTCGGAATTATATAATTTTTTATGGAAGCGTGTTAAAAAAAATCAATAATTTGGTTTACGCTGAATGTATAGAAAAAGTTATGCAGTATCATGTAATACAAGGAATCCATTTTTTGTTCAGTTTTATGAAATTTTTGTTACTAAAGGTTTTTTCAAGTAAAGTTTAGAAAAAATATTGGGTAAAAACTGATAGCCTACATAAGGTGAAGTCATGTGCTGGGTACATCAACTGGTTACAATAAGAACAGTGTTTTTGTTTTCAAACAGAATTTTTCTGCTTTTCGAGCTGCCTCAATAAATTCGCAAAAATCATTAATTTGATCACGACATATTTTACCTGTAATCAATGGATTTTGCAATCCGTGTACAAGTTCAGAGACAACTGAATCACCATGTAAACATGAAAATAAGATATGTTTTTGACTCACAAAGATATCTGTTTTCTCGTTACCATGAGCCCTGGAAAATTTATCTTCAAATATTTGGCATGCATGCTTAGCAAAAACATAAGCATGTAAAAGAGTCTGTTATGGGTTCATTTTGCACAATGAAACCCTTCCTTTTGTTTAAGAGAAGAATGTCTTTCTTGATCGATATATTATAATTCGATAGAGACAAACTCTTCACTCTTCGTCATAACCGAACGCACTCCTGTTTACTGCAATCCTGCTGACTCTGATTGTTCTATGATTAGAACTAACGGGCCATGGCAATTGGTCCTTTAGATTGCACTCCCGGTTACTCCGATTGTTCTAAGATTTGAATCAACAGACAATGGCCATTGGTCATTACGATTGCTTTAAGGTGTAGCGTGGTGTAACGTAATTTCCACCACACTTTGAGTAGAGTGTAGTTCAGTGCAGTTAGGAATGAGTCAATATTAAGTATCGAGTGTAAGGTATTGAGTGTAAATTACACCACGTGTGGGAAAGAGCTACACTTCGATACATATGAATGAACCTAACATTACTCTTGTTTATTGTGCAAGCCAGCTTAGTTTTCCAAATGTTATTGTGTCCTTGAGTTCGCCTCAACTATCTCTGGTTTTTCCACAACAACTAATTGTCTATGTGTTTTAACTAATGGCATATGCCTTATTGTAGTTGTGTTGGTTCGGCCAGAGGTGGCGTAATTGGCCACATTAAAATTTTCCTGGTCTTTCTATAATCATCGTATATTAGTGACAGATGGCTGATTATTCATGGTTTCTTATATCGAATACAAATGTAATAGGCATGATCTGCAGTAAAAATTTGATAAAGTCATGACATTTGTATTCTACTCAATGTTGGAGTTCTATGATCCAAGTTCCGAGTATACTGCTAGCGCACTTTGGCGGGTGACAGATGACTAAAAGTACATATCTGCCAATTTTTGTCATTTATTCTTGAATCTGCATGTTGAGTTGGAAGAAGATTGGCTGAGTCGAATTTCCTAACCCTTCGCTGGAAACTTTCAATTATATAGTTCATCGTTGAATGGTTCCGAGAAATTTCTGGCTGAGAGATTTCCTTATAATGTTTGCGATTATAGACGCTGTATATTTTAAGGAAAATCTTTCCGATTTACGGAGCATGGCTCTGAGCATGGCTCTGAGACTTTGCGTTGTGTATTTTAGGAAGTCCATTCGTCAATTGATTTAATCACGGAAAAGGAGCTGGTTGTCAGCTAGCAAATAGACCAACAGGGACGTCCAAGAACCCTCTGTCACATTGAGGTTAGTATTATGACTAATAAGAGCCCCCGTACTCAATTGGAATCGGAAGTTAGACTGGTAATGTTTATTTTAGGGCTTATTCGACCATCTGATCGTATTCAATCCACGTTTTCCTTCAAGTCAACGTACAACATTCACATCAGTTTGGAGATTAATATTCGGATATCGAGTTTGAAGCCACCGCATTCGAATTTCAACTCCCAGCTTGGTGCCAGCTCCATCTGCAACGTTCACCCATCACTATCAACGTGTATTATCACCGCTGTCCATAGTATTTGTACTCACACAGTTTACCTTCTACTTCCTTCGTAGCTACGTGCTTGTCTTCGTGTGTTGTACACCTCCTAGAGTCCACACACTCACCAAGGCCCTGGATTCTTTGGTAAACATATTGAGAAGCTGAGAGGCCACTACCACTACCACTACCATACAATAACCACAACTAAGTCTTAGATCTTAAGTTGATAGCGCCCTTAAGGCATATATTTTTTTAGTACATAGCTGATAGTGACGTTACAGATAGTCACAATTCAGGTATGCTATTTGTTTATTGAGCTGATACACCCTTCTCAATCTTAGTTTACCCACTCATTTGGTGGGGTACTTATTAACAACCACAGAATATTGTTGTGTGCTTCATTTGTGCCGATACATTATAACCGGTTCAATATATTTTGTGTAGTAGGATTAATGAATATTTCTTTGTTCTGATCCAAGTTAATAATACCAGTTACCCCGGTAATCAGAATTGCGCAAGAACCTTTTCTAATTTTTTTAATGAGATCTACATAACCTTATAGCCAATCTTTATTATTGAGTAGTATTAGTGCAGTGGGTTGTCCCACCCCATCTGGGTGGTTTCGGATTTTGACTGGCTAGAAATCTATGGCGCTCTGAAAAATGTAACCCTATACATTTCAGTAAACTCGATATCAATTTTTATTGTTGAATCTACGCCCGACTGAGCTTCTGGGACAGATAGAGGCGAGAAACACTAGTGCACAATCACTGCTCTCATCCCTTAAATTTCGCCCCTAACAAGTCTCAGTTGCTTCATCAAAAGAAGTAATGAAACCTTTGAACTGTTGCCACCATGTAGCTACTGCATCACATAGTAACATACTGAGGCCTATGATAGCGTTATCATTTGAAATTTTCAAACATTCTTTGTAGGTTGTGATTATTTCTATGATGCATCCACATCCGCTCCTGAGGATCCGTCAAATCTAGCTTTGCATGCAAAGATATTAGCAGTAATTACAGTTTGATTACCACCTTTTATGTTGATACAAATGCTTTCTATGAGATTTTTCCACATGTCGGGTGACATTACTATCTGCTGTTTGTCTTCCTTCTTATGGCCGGATTTCATTACATAATATGCAGTTAACTATCAAAGTTATTAAAATGCATAGGGAATTCAATTGTCAATACCAAAAATTCCAACAAAATTATTTCGGGCACTGATGAAATATGGAGCGTTAACTACACAATAAATGCTCTAAATAGTACTGACGAGTCGATCAGTGTCTATTTAGAATTTAAAACAATTAACACACGTTACAAGCACGAATAGTTCTTCTGGCCCCACGTTGGGCGCCAAATTTGATGCGAAGATGTTAAGCACCAGGTTATTTTTGCCGACCAGAGAAGGGGTCGAGTGAATTGTGTTTATTTGTAGGTTGTCTTACACACACATATTTACACGGAACACTTTAAACTACAAAAATAATATAATTAACATTGAACAATAACACAGGAGTAATACAAAATAACAAAATAGTGAACTCGTGTCAGAATGACAATTGACAAAGTCTTTTTTTCTTATATTTTATCTTCTTCTGTCAAAGGCCTCATCGACTAATTGTTACAATTTTACTTTTTGGAAATTAGAATTGTATCACATTACGGGCCTGATTTAGGTACCAGTCTTGAGCCCGTATTGTACTATAACTTAAAAAAATGTTCCCTCACTTACTAGAAATTGCCTCACGTTCTCTAATATGTTTTTCATTTGCACAGAAGTAACCTCTCGGTCCCTCAAAACGTTTAGTTTTATAATGCTCACTAGTAGATGTTATTCGATTACAATGGTTTCTTCATGTTAATTCACGTTTCACCGTTTCAGATATCTTAGTACTTTACATTTTGAAGCCCCCAACACTCTAACCATATAATACTATGGTCTACCACCTACCATTCTGAATCAAAGCAATTGCTCTCGCTGCATCGGTTACGTAAATATTTATATTTGAAATTACTATTCGACAAGAAACGCGTTCACAAACTTGACAAGTTTTAGATTTTACAGTTGACAGTAAATCCATAGCCCTTTATGCAAACAAGTTAAATTAGTAAACTTATTGTTATTACCAATGACATAGAAAAAGAATAGACCTAGCATCTCATTCATACTATCGGGATTGTTTTGAAGCCATCATTAAATTCTCTAACAATATGCGAGAAAAGAACAAAAATACATCCATTTTCCGGGTGTAGCAACGCTGTGTAAATGGAATCATGAAATTTCCAGTGGCGTACTACTTTGAAAATTTGAAATAATATGGTAACCAGCAAATTTTCTGAAAATAATTGATTTACTTGAGCATATAGACGTAACATTAATAAGTGGAAATTTCTAGGCACATGACAGCTATCATATAATTAGACATAATCTTGAAATAATATTTATTATTTTCTAAACGATCCTGTCAGCCAATCGTGATGAGAAAAAAATTCAAATCGACCAATAGCATGAAAATTACACTGATAATTTGTTAGTCGCAAATTACAGCGACAACTTTTTCACGTTGTCTGATTGGATCTTCGTTTGAATGAATGCATAAGAAAGTTGGCTGTTGACTTGGTTGTCAAGGTAATGCACCTATTTGTCTCAATATAAACATTTCAAAGAAGTAGGAAAAATGATAGCAGAATGGGACGAAAATACTCCAAATGGCTTACAGAGGAAGTTTTATCACACTGCGTTTATTTTTGACATCTAATCCAAATTGGCAGGAACCTTTGTCTAAGGGATGGTACAAAAATCTCCCGGTAGGACAAAACGAAATAGGAAAGTGGACAATACAAGCGGCCCAAAAGATTGGCTTGGATTTTAATAATATTAAGGTTACAAACCATTCACATCGTTCTTCTGCTGTGACACAACTCGCCAAAAGTGGAGTAGCTGAGCAGCAGTTGTTGAAAATAACAGGACACTCATCTGCAAGCTCCATCAAACCCTATCTACAACTTGATGAAGAGCACCACGCAAGCGTAATCAACAACTTAAAGGGAGACACTGTTTCGACCTCTCCATCTCAAGGAAATTGTACAATAACTTACAATAATTGCACCATTAGATACAACAATTGTAAACATTTTTAATTATTGTTCAATAAAGATACATAGAGATTAATACAATTAGATAAATAGCAACATCCAACGGTTATCCATTATATATGATAAATAAGCTAATTAATAAAAAAGAGGAAAGTGACATTACAACTAATATTTACTAAACAAACTGATGAAATAAAAACTTATAAAACCATCACATATGCTGGAAATATTTCTAATAATATTTCAAACATAATATCTTTAGCGAATACGAATACAACAATTTCTTTTAAAACAGAAAGTAACGTTAGTACAAAATTGTTAAATGTAAAAACAAAAATACCACCATTAAATAAATCAGGTATATATAAACTCAAATGTCCAGAATGTAATGCTGTCTATTTGGGTCAGACCCTTAGAAATTTTGAAATCCGATACAGTGAACACTTACGAGCATACAGATTAAAACAACCAGATAAATCCCACTACGCAAAACATCTACTTGACACCAATCATTCATTGACACCTAATACAGAACTAGAAGTGCTGCATATTTGTGAAAAGAAACAAGAACTGGATTTCCTTGAGGAATTGGAAATTAGAAGACATTTAAGAAACCCTCAATATGAAGTTGTCAATCAACAGATAAATCTAGGGAGTTCTCCACTTATAAACTGTCTTCTTAAGTGATAATTGTAAAGATCAGCAGATATAGTTTTCCTTGTTTTCTATATCATTGCACAGTTATACTGATCTTAATTGGAAAAATGATATCCAGGATATCACCATAGGGCTAATAATATCTAAGTTTCAATATTTGTAATATCACACCTTCTTCTTTTTTCTATTAACATATATTAAGTCAATCACAGGTTAGGTCACTTCTTGGTCTAGCCAAAAATAACTACTAAACATCAGGTAGGCATCAAATGAAATGTAACTTCTGTCATTCTGACGATGATATTGATTTATCGAAACAATTGTCAATTTTTTAGAATTTTCAACAATTTTTATTATATTGTGGAATTAGCTAGAAACAGTGAGTTTCATTATTTAAAACACTAATATGAGTAAATTCCACGAAGTAAGGGTTGAGACAGTTACCTTACATATGTGTTCAGCATTTTTCGAAATAGTTTAAAAAATAATCACGCCGAATTTCATTCGTGGTAATAATTTTTTAAATAATTTTACGTAGATTAGCACTCGTCTTTGTTGCTGTTAAGAAGTCTCACTCGTGGACTTCGTCCACTCGTGATATTTCTACAGCAACAAAAATTTGTGCATCTAGTTAAAATTATCGAAAAATTACCGTCATTTGTGTAATTACTGTTTACAATATTTATTATTCACTTACTTAGACTTTTTGGTATTTTATGGAGTTGAATTTTCCACCTCTTTTCTAATTAACTCTGTTGTTGCTTTTACAAATCGCAACATTTCTTTTCGAAGTAAAAAGCAACAACTTAAATCGCAAGAAAATTTTACTGTTTGTCCTCCATTGTCATCTTTCAATAATATCATATTATACCTCACGACTATTACTTTATTTGCAAGTAAATGTTACTTTGCATTATCTACATCAATTTATAACATATTTTTGGAGCAGTTTTCAGAAATAAATCCCATTTTGAGAATGGCGCACGGTGACCGGTGGAGTATATTCGCTCATCTCGTTATTGCTTTTGCAATGTTAGCTTCAATATTTATTGTAAATGATTGGGTCTATTTTTTTTCTACGTCATTGGTTATTACCATAGGAAGGAAACGTGAGCTATTATAATAAATAAAAATATAAATAGTAAAGACAAGATGTGCCTTGATAAAAAAATAAGAAGTTACAAAGGTGAACACTCCACATGTGCTTTTAAAGTAAGAGTAAAAAAACACACTTTGTGTCACCCCGATATTCTTAAAATTTAAAACGTGTGCTGGGTTTCATATAAACTTACCTACAATTCGAAAAAAAATAATCAAATCGAATTTAAACTAACAAATTTATAAATGAGCAGATTTCATAAACTTTTTGAGTTGATCGTTTATAAAAAATAATTAAAATTTTGCCGGTGAATGTATAATTCAACAAAATGAGTTGCTGAGTACCTATTACCATTTTGATCAATTCACTATATACATGAAATGCCTTTTTAACTACTTAATCTACTTAATTTAGGGACCTGGTGATGCTTGCTCAGAAGTTAACGTCAACGATCCCAAGAAGGAGAACATGCTGAACCTTCTACAAACCTACAAATGTAAACGTGACACTTTATTACTTTCAAATATCCGACAACGTTTGCGATTGTTGGATCAAATGGAGTACGTGGAAACAACCGTATTGAAAAAAGACATAAGAGATTATCAGCAAGCAAGAAAGAAATTGGTATTCGATTTGCAAACCATAGCGTCCACCCTTCCCGATCTTCGAAAATGTAAGTGAAAATTTTAATATGTGATTTGTGACAACCTTTATAAACAAACAACGTTCGTTAACATTAATCATAAGAGGAAAATAGCGAGATATTTTTCCTTCCAGAAGGTAAGAAGGATGATTTAATGTGAGCAGTTATCTTTTCGAGAAACTTGTTCGTATTTCTAACGATGATCGTCGGTAAATAAATGATGTCGGCCAATTTGGAAAATACAAAAATAACAGCGACGCCATAATATTTTCAGAGTCGGTTTAAACCGTTTAGAATTCATTTGGGCTTCTAACCTCATCAACAATTACTTTTTAATTATAAACTGAAAATATTATGGTTTTCATTATTCCAAACCAACCTTGACGTTCCTAAAAAAATTTTCATGTTTAATATTGCAAACTTTCAACTGGTTTTTCGATGATGGACGATTTTAATTTCGTTAACTCGTTTTGCGTATCTCAGAATGGGTTTTCACGCTGGAATCAATCACGTCATTTTGTTCATCTAGTGTTCCTTTGTCGGAATCTATGCCAGATACTTGAATACTTCTTCTCCTTTCTAGCAGTAATGACAACAACATTGTATGTTCTTATGTTATACCTGAACGATTTCATCGGTCTTGTGTCTTATCTATAGGTATTACACAATAAAAATTGATACACGTCCAGAGGCGTAAATATATAATATTGGGAGGAAGGGACAAATCCATCAATGTTATGTACGGTTATTTGGGTAAAAAGTAATTACAGTCATTATTTTACATTAGGTTTACGGCTAAATTTAGATACTTGGAATATTCTTTTAATAGGAATTTATACAAAAAGAGTGTTTGACAACGCAACTAACAATAATGTCCATTTGGATAGATAATAAAGTTAAGTTAAGCTTACTTTCAGATGTACTGATTCTTAAGTAAGCTTTCGGCCTTCTCAGGCTGGAGAAAGTTCTCTCCACGGTCGCAACAGAATCATAATGAACTGCCCTAAGTTTCAAGAGGGTACAAATGCTAGGAAAGAAAGTCTTATAACAGTTTTATACAGAACCAATAGCAGTTTTTGGAAGATTCTCAGGTTTTTCCTGGTTTCAATTTTCCTTCCACAACATAAACTCACTCTGCATAAATTCTTTATGCGACAAATCTTCATAAAAGTTTACAGCATCTACTTTCAGAATTTCCAACACCTACCTCATCTGTACACTAACTATCCGCATCACAGCGTGGTTCGTCGTCTCTCAAATCCATCCAATTCTAGACACTTTTTATTACCCAATTCCAGACACTTTTAAACCACGTTTCTCTTCCAACACCAAACCTCATTGCTAACCGAGTTTGACATTCTATCCAGTCATTTTCTATCAAAAAAACACTCGCCCGCTCTCAATTCTACGCAACCTCTTAATAAAAATCATTTCTAGACATCTTTTCTTCGCCCCGTTCTAGACACCTTTTTTCCTCTTGACTGTTATTTCAGTCCCCCTTCAAAACTCAAGCTCAACTGCGCGCCGCAACAAACGATACCGCAATAAACACATCCAATCCCAGCCCTGCAGAGGAACTATATCCCACATCAGGGCCAATTTCCTAAACATCCAACTCTTATCAAAATATACAAATCCAAAAAAACTTCAAACATCTCTTTCTCTCAATATTCTTCTTCTGTTGTGTACGGAGCATTGGTGCGCGCAGTTTGAAGGCGAATCCTTCTTTAATGTCGAGTTTTGCAGTGAATGACTTTACTTGATCATACAAGACTGAAAATAATTCATCAACTTTAACATTTACTCTCTTCTTTGATAGCACAATCGTGCCGTTTTTCAAACCCTGAGAAAAATCTGTTTTTTTTTGTTGAAGCCTTGTTGGAGCTTCTCAGATAGGTTGTGTATAGTTGACAGCATTCGGCTCAAAACAAAAAGACTGTCAAGGAATGGGAATTGACTGATATCACTAACAAGAGCATGTACCTTAGGTGCTGAGTCACTTACTACATCTTCTACTTCAGAAAGGGAAATCAGGATAGGCTCCAAAATGTCTTTATATAAGATTACAGAGTCATGCCTTTCCACCCATCGTGTTTCGCATAGTGAAATAAGTTTCTTATTTTTTTGTCCAGGACAATATTCAGTTATTGTTGACTTCAATATCTGGTTCTTTTGGAAGAATCTACAGACTTCTTTGATGACACCTATACAGTTTCTTATAGAAGGTATGCTGCTAGCATCCGATAGGCACAAGTTTTAAGTATGAAGAACAATGTTTATATAATGCCAACGATGAATTTTCTTTGATCGAAGCTTGTACTCCTCTGAATTTCCCACTCATCGTGAAAGCGCCATCGTATCCTTGGCCCATCCTGCCGCAGTAACGTCATACACAGGGACAAATGCTACAAAATCTTCTCTGGCTCTTAGAGTTTGATTTTCAACATACTGTAATGTTTTTCTAATTTATTTAAACAATAAACGGGTGGGATAAATTTCAAACACTCGGTATGGCTACTTACTAATTTATTTAAACACGAACTCACTAACACTTAATTTATATATACTTAACTAATCACTTAATTATTAATTTATATTAACTGTATATTCACTCAAACTAATTTATATAAACACTTTATATTCACTTATTCACTTGTTCATTTCACGATGTCAAATTATCAACTAACTGGTCCGCTGATCGGTCCTTTTTATATACTATATACTTTTTTACTAGAGAATTCTGGACTGCGGCTTACACAAAACAAATGCCTTTCGCGATATTTCTCGATTGCCGGGTCAATCCTTAAAAGACCTTCCGAGAACATGTCTATAAAAACTGTCACAATAAATCCCAATAGACCTTCCCAGAATTCGGCGCGCTCGCAATTTTTTTAACTCCGTTAACATAAGCTTACAGGACCGTACTTAGTATCTGCTTCGGTGTGCGAGTTCGTAACAATACCGTACATAAAGAGAAAACTGTTCGATTTAGCGGCAAAAACGGAATAAAAATTAACTTTCTGACATTTGCCACAATTTTAGATTGAATTAAGTAATCAAATACGTTAATCGGTTCGTTTTGAATAAAAGAACTTGTGAACATCGTCTTCCGACCACTGGTCAATAGTTGGTCTTTAAGAATATTATCTTCAATGTTAGCTGGTATCTTAATAATGATCTGAAATTGCCATCATTTTGTTCTGGTTCTACTATGCTTATACGCCCAGAGTCGCGATGCCCCCTTACAGCTATCTGCTGCATTTTGAAAAATTTCATTGTTTGTACTATAGGGATTAACATTTTTCTATTATTCTCAACATCCAATCACCTTTGTGTATTGACTTGATTTATAACTGTGTCTTTTTTTCTCAACTATGGCTTTTGTATTTTCAGCAATCAAAACAGATTTTTTATGATTTGATAGATTTTTGTGTTCGCTAAACACTTCTTTACCTCTTTTTAATTGGTGAAAGCCTGGGTTACTAACGCTCCAGCTACTTCGTGATCTCCTTTCCCAGCATTTTCTATGTGGGAAAATAACACACTTTTTACAAAAAGATCCAGATTTTTCCTCTGAATAAGCTAACCACTTAAATTCCTTTAGCTATTTTATTTGAAAAGATCTAGTATGATTTACACTAATAATTGAAAGACATTTGTATCCAGACTAAGGCTTCCAAACATTTTCCAATAAAGTAATTTTCTCATCATTTGTTAATGAACGAACAGAATTCCTCTGACAATTGTTTCCAATATCGCAAATATACTTCTTTACTCTTTACTTCAGAGCTCGTACAAGCGACGTCCCACGAATCCAATCTATTAGCACAAACAACTTCAGCACTGTCGCCATCAGGCCTATTTGCCCTTTGTCCCTTCGTAACACCGCCAACTTCAGGACTTTCATCAACAGATTTATTCACATTATGTTTTTTGTAAAAAACTTTTGAATCGCAGCTTGTCTCTTCATTGTGGATGCGTTTTACAAACAATAATACATTCTTAAAGCTCGTAAACAGTATACTTGAAAAACTACCCGACAACACTACCCGTTAAATGTACAGAATGGCGGTGGAAGTGAGTGCCTTTAGCGGCGTCCAGCTGTATTTTATCCGCAAATAAACGCTAGGATAAAAATATATGGCAGCGGCATCCACTTCTTATGCACTATAAAGCGCCTCCAACAAAAACAGAATCACCCCTCCACTTAGTTATTTAGACCTCCAATTAAGTCGGCATCATATGGGAAACTTAACCTAAATTTTCCAGTTTCTCCTAATCGACGAAAAATATTGCTGATTAGGTTGAACTCTGTTTGGATACATTTGTTGATATCTGCGAGCAGCAGCAACACAGGAATAATTTCCGTTTGTATAAACAGAAAGCATGTCTCGCATTTAAAAATTAGTAAAATTGTTATAACGAGGCATTTTCACTTAACAGACTTTAAATTTTACTACAATCACAATTTCCATTGCCATTAGCGACAACTATAAGCTATGACAGCACCCCACTAGATCTACACAATTAATTCAGACCAGAGCCAATTAGACAAAACAAATGATATTGAAAAATGATTCATTAAATGGCACTTATCTGATTGTAATTAGAAATAGAGATCTGTTGATTTGTTTTAAAATATTTTAAAATCGTTTTGATATTATCTTAAAGTTAGATAGCTACTCTATTTTATTTTTGTCAATAAATTTCAATGTGAACGATGAAATAAAATAATTCAAATTGTTTAAAACTTCATTATATTTGAACTATTGTTAAATTTAACTTAATTAAACTCCATAAAAAGGGGTACCCAATCAGACAGTTGTTTCTTTTTCACAGCATCTTCATTTAGACTTCAAAGATTCTCATTTCTAAATATTGTTTATTCAAACCCCAATTTTCAGTTAAAAACTCAACGGAATTAATAATATTCAAGATATAGATTACCTCATAATTCTGAATTCATATTGTTCGATGTAACAACTCTATTCCCTAGAATACCTCCTAAAGAAACTATAACTCTTGTACAATAATGTTAATCCTTTAATTCACTCTGATATCATTACTTTATTAAAAGTGTGTATAAATCAAAATTATTTCCATTTCAATGGAGAGGTTTATAGTAGTAAAGATAATAAACAAAAAATAATTCATAAACCCCTTAGTAAAAAATGTATGTACTGGCACCGACATTTTAGCCAACTTCACTGGTACAACTAGATAATTGGAGAGCTCACAAATTCAAATATAAATTATAAACATGATTTTTCTATGTTTCATTAATCATCACATACAATTCATAATAGTTCGGTCCACCCATTCAGACATAAACTAGCAGCTTTCAATGGTACACAGACTTTTAACAGTCCCATTAAATATTAATAATTACAACAAAGAATTAAATATCATAAAACAAATAGCAGTTAATAATAATTACGATCCAAATTTAATTGACAATGTCATAAATACAAAAATAATAAAACAGACTTTAGAACAAGTATTCCCTTCTAATAAAAATAAATATAAACAATTTGAAAACTTAACATACTTTGGAACGTCATCTTTAAAAATTAAATCATTTTTAGAATCTTTAGGCATGAATATTTGCTTTAAACCCCATTACAATTTATCCAAACTCATTAAAAATAACAAATCTAAATCTTCAAAATTAAACTAATCAGGAGTTTATAAATTAAAATATGGCAATGACAACTGTGATTATATTCATATCGGTAGAACTTTTAGAAATTTTAAAACTAGAATTTCAGAGTACTAACGTAGCTATGATAACAAAAACTTAGATTGTAACTATTCAAATCATTTATTAGAAAACCAACACACTTTCGACCCAAATTTTGAAATTTTACATGTAGAACTTAAATACTTTAAATTAAATCTTGTAGAAGCTCTTGAGATAAATAAAAACAAATATTCAGGTATCCTTAACGACCAAATAGATATCAATCATTTATTATACCTTTCTACCTAGAAGATAGTTTAGGAATGTTTGTAGTGAATGAATTTCCAGGTAATTTTTTTCAATACCATTGTGTGTTTATTCAAAAATAAAATCAAAATTTAATCTTACAAAATAAATATCATATTTACAAACATTACAAAAATCAGTACCTGGCCTGGTGCTTTTTGTTCCTATGGACAAAGGACATTAAATTCGTGTCAATTAAATATTTCTTTTCGTCGTAGAATTATAAACAAACACTAACACATCAATCAAACAGTAATTCTAATTCCAATCTATTACTATCAAACACGGATATGTTATTCTGAATTTATCTTATATACATACTATTTACATTAACCGCATTTCGGAAACCTGAGGTATATATTTTATTCCTTATGCTCAACACGTGAAAGATATAAAATAAGAAAAGCATCTGAGTAATCTCAACGCGAAAACTCAGCGATAGGAATCTCCCACAGAACTCAACACGTAATGTAGGACACAGTAGGGAATTGAAACGACCTCAACGCGAACGTTTCAGTAGCGGAATTGAATAATATCAACACGACCTCTCAAGAGTATAAGGATTTCCAAACTCAACGCGAAATTTCAGGTAGGGGGAACGGACCGATCTAGGCTCAACACGCTTTTACCAAGAGAGAGAGAGAGAGAGAGAGAGAGAGAGATTCGTGAATGAGTTTGGGGTGATTGGGGTTTGCTTGGTTGGTTTGTCGTTTTCTTGATGCTGCCCTGGTATAGGATAGGTTTCCTCTTCAGGGCTGTGTTGGGGGTGTGTTGGGTGGTTTGGTGCGCGCTCGGCCGAGAAATTAGGTTGCGGTTTAAAAGTGTCTAGTAAGAAAAAAAATTTAAAGGTGACTAGGAAAATTTGTTTAGAAGTGTCTAGAAATGTCCTTTTACCAATGATTGTTCGGTCTTTTATATTAATTTAAGTTCTATAAAAACGGTAGAAAAACTGTTTGGTTATTAACATAGGCGTGCGCTTGTAGACAATAATCCGTATTATCGTTACACCATCTCCTCGAAAAAAAATTTTTGTTACCGTAAAACTAGAAAAAAATTTTTAAAAAGTGACCTAGAAAAAAAACAAAAGAAAGTTCTACTATGTACAAATAAAAATAGCACTGAAGTCTACTCGTCATTGTTTTATGCGAATAGTCTTCTTCCCAATTACACTCCATGCATTCCTGGTGGCACTAGGCTTTTTAGTGGTAGTCGAATAACTATGCTGTTGGGTGTAGCGTTGTTCTGGTGCGTCTCGCTGGTAGAAACCTGCCTTGGCAATGGTTGTATGTTCTCCGTTATGTCTCGACTTGGACCGGTCGGAGGATAACCGGACATTTTTGTTAGCTCTAGCAGAGTCTTCCATGCCACTTCATACTGGCGGCCTGGCATCGGGGGAAGTTGTCTACTGGTCCGATCTGGCGGCGTCCGACACCCTGGTATCGTGCTGGTGTCCATTATCAGTACATGTTCTGACATATTTGCCGGAGAACTGAATGAAGATGGAATAGGTTTGCTTATTTATACTAGTCTGTTTGTGGTGGAGTGTAGGTGGGGTTTTCTTAGTAGGGATTAATTGTCGGTTTGGGTGGGGTTATCGGTATCGGTGTGGGCTGGTTTGATATCTTTGATGTGATTTTTATTGTATGTTTTCCGTTCTTGTCTCTTAATTATTAAAATTGCTTTTGAAATCCTTTTATTGACTGTGTACGGGCCAGAACATTTTGGTGCTAATTTGGCGTTAACCTGTTTGGCGGCGTTTGATAGGCTATATTCTTTTTCATGACTAGGTCTCCTATTTTGGGTATCCACTCTCTGCGGCGGAGGTTGTAGTGATGACTGTGTGTTGTAATGCTTTGGCTAGGTTTATTTTTGCTAACTCAAATATCACTCTAAGTTTTTCCCATTTTCTTGGGGATGGTTTGTTATCAAATGGATTTGGCGAGGTAATTATTCTGCTGGGCAAGTGCAATTTGTGGCCGAAATTTAAAAATGCAGGCGGAAATCATGTGGAGTCGTGATTTGCGGAATTGATGGCGAACGTAAGTTCTGAAATTAGCGAGTTCCATTTTTTTGGTTAGGAGAATTGGGCTATAATGGTTTTAGTAACTCTGTTTGTCCTTCCGACAGGGTTGGTTTGTGGTGGCGGAATATCATGTTTCTTAATCTTGAAACCTCTTAACAGATTTTTAAACTCTCTATTTTCGTATGTGGTAGCGTTGTCTGCTATTAGCTTTTTCAGGCAACCGAACCTCATAATTATCTTGTCTTTTAATGCTTGGCATACCATTGTATCTGTGGCCCTCCTGACTGGTATTATCTTCACCCATTTCGAGAATGTGTCTTGAAAAACGATATTTGTATTTCAGTTCAACAGATTTTCTTAAATTGAAATGACTGGGCTTACAAATACCACTTTTTGATATTTTTTAATTCTTTTTAATAGCACAACCTTATCTGAATATTTGTTCTTTTATTTTGTGGAACATTAATTTAGCAATAACAGGAAACTGATCGAGAAAAACAAAAGTTTAATTATTTTTCTTCACACTAACGATTTATATTTTAATTTGAAAAAGCAAATACATATATTGGTTCAAGTTTTTTGAAAACTCAACCTAGAATGAATAAATTAACACCCCAAAAAAATCCTCAAACCGTTAAACAATATTTTTATTTTAGTTCAATAGATTTTCTTAAGTTGAAATAACTGCAAAACATTCTCTCTACTTTCCTTTTCTCTCAGTGTAGCAATGTCGTTATGATTTAATAAATGCGTCCGAATATCAAATAATCTCAGTTAATTGTCTAGTAAGAACCAATCACAATGCGTTTTAATTGAAATAATTTAATATTTTGGTCAAAAGAAAGCAGCTATTATTTTTAAACTTTCGCGCCAACGGATCCTAACCTCGGTCGTTTTTGATTGGTCAGGATCATCTGTGACCTGCAGTTCGCTAGACGCTAGTCAAGAGTACAGGGATGAAACAATCTTAACGCGAAAGTTCAGGTAGGGGGCGCGGACAGATCTAGTCTCAACAAGGAAAGATGTGTCCTTTTACCAACGATTGTTCGGTCTTTTATACTAATTTAAGTTCTATAAAAACGTTAGAAAAACTATTTGGCTAATAATAGGCGTGCGCTTTTATTTTAGACCATAATCCGTATTATCGTTACAAGATTAAATTGAGCATTCCTTCAATTATAATGCAGTTTTAAACAATTTAAATTGCTTTATTTCATCGTTCAGTATGGATCTTCATCAAGTAAAAGCCTCATCTATTCAAATTTCAATATCTTTATTGTGAATACGGATTAAAGTTTCATTTGCGTATTAAAGGCAATCCGCGGGCCCAAAACATCGACAGAGTTATTACACATCAAAACTAAAAAAATTGTGCAGCATCATGTTTAACTTAAAATAAGTCGAGAAATATTGACTTTATCGTTATGAGGAACGAGTACATTATTTATGTATAAAGTATAAGACAATCGAAAAATTGTGCTAAAATTTATATTCCGCCACTGGCTTAGAATTTGGGAACGATTAACCAGTCACTTGGCCCTGACGTATGCCTCTGGTAGTAGCAAAAATGTTTGCTTAACATAGTTTAGTAGGGTGTACAGTGTCTACACTTCCTGCCAAATATGAAACGGATACGTAAAAAAGGTTAAAAGTACTGAGCACCCATCGTTTTTATATTTTTAAACAAAACACCCTGTAACAACTCAATAAGAAGCTATATTTAATTTATGTGTTTTGTGTTAAATCATCATAATCTGCAATCAGGATTATACTGTTAAATTATTTCCAATTAGTAGTATATGAGTAGTAGAAATGATCCAAAATGATTATATCTCCGTTTGGAGCATATTTGAAATGTATATAAATAACATTAATCAGTAGGTCAAAATACAAAACTTTTGTTTCACACATTTTTGTCTAAAATGACCCGTTTACATTTTTGACCCTTTTACTTTTCCTCCCAACCATATCTAATTAATATGCGAGAAAAGTATTGGTTCACCCCAAAAAAAGTAGGAATTTTGAAATCCAGTTATATAACATTTTTGGTCATTTTGGAGAAATTTCGGTTTGTTAGCACGATACAGTTGGAGTGTATACAAGTGACCGATTTTATGATTGGAAATTGTTCAGGGCGTGTTACATATGCGGAAAAGTTAGTTTCAATCATTAAAACCGTTTATTTTTTATTGAGATATATTTTTTATGACTTTTTTATCCTTATAAACATACATTATAAACCATATATGATTATTCCTTCCACTTCCAATTTGTACCTGCGAGGTTCTTTATTGATAACCAAGCATTCTGTTTTTCCGCTGATATTATCATGTATTCTTTTAGCCGTGATGTTAAAAATGTGCAGTTGTCTATTCAAATCGTTTTCATTGTTAGCTATCAGGAGCGAGTCGTTAGTAAAGCGCTGTATATTGATCTTATGAGCATTATAATTTTTGTTCTGTTATCTTTGTTTATATCCTCTATTATTTTAACGAGAGTTTTGTATTTCCTGTAGTGACAATATATCTCTCCGTTTGACTCAATCGGAAGCGCTTTTTAAATCCACAAAGCACATGTATGCGGGCTTGTATTTTATCGACTTTTCCACTATTTGCCTGACAATGAATGTTGCATCAATGGTGCTGCGTTTCTTTCTCAATCCTTGCTTTTCCTCCACTGTTTCCATTTGTTAGTATAATTTGTCTTTTATTATTGCCGTTAGTAGTTTCAGCGTATTCATTAAACTAATACCTCAATAATTTTCTGGGTTCGTTCGTTCTCCTTTTTTTTGAATGGGTAATAGTAAATTATCTTTCCATTCTATTGGGACTTTCCCTGTGGCTAATATATTTTTAATCACTTTGAGGAGTGTACTCCGTCTGGGCCCGGCGCTCTACTGTTTTTCAACTTTTTAATTCGTATTTTTATTTCCGCTTCTCTTATTTGTACTATGTCACTATTGTCTTCACCCGCTCCTTCTCTGTCATTTTCATCTTCTTCTGCGTGCCCATATAGTTTTGTAGGATCGTCAATCCACCTTTCCTCCATGATATTGTCAATAAGTATATATTCATTCATGTCTTTTCTTTGCCTGTTTATCATTTTCCACAATTTTCTTTTGTGTGAATTTTCTTGATTGACTCTATTTCTTATTACATACTCTTCTCTGGATTATAGTGTTTGGCTTTTTTATGTGCTAGAAATGCTTGCTTCTTCTCTTTTGCTAATGTATCCACTCATTCGTCAAACCATGGTGTCTTGTATTCGCGTTTGTTAGTAATGTTTCGTTTGCCTAGGGCTTCATTTTGGATATTTTCTTTAAGGGTTCTCCAGATTACTTTAATATCTGTTACTGTTGTTAATTCGTGCTTGTTTAACTTATCTGCTAGTCTGTTTTGGCAAAGTTTCTTAGTTCCCTCGTTTTCTAAGCATTCTATGTTTAGTCTTTCTTCTTTCTCTGTATGTGTGTGTTACCTGGTTGTGATTTTATTTATTTATTTTGCCCAGTACTAGTCCATCGTCTGACCCTATATTAGCTAATGACAGAGTACGCTCATCCAGTATGTCTTTGGGGTGTATTTTTCTGTTAGTTATTATGTAGTCAATCATGGAACTAAGGCTTCTTGTATCTGACCAAGTTATTTTATGTTGTATAGGGTAATCGAAATATGTGTTATTAATTCTATTGCTATTAATTAGGCACATTTCTATAAGTCTTTCTCCGTTTTCGTTGAGTGTCTCTTCATTAAACCTTTGTTTCTCTCCTTCTACTGGTGTTTTACCTACTCGTGCATTGAGATCCCCCAGAATAATTATTTTATTGTTTATGTTTGTATTGTCTAGAAGGTCTTGTAGCTTTTTGTAGAAGGTAGCTTTCTCTTAGCTCCCTCCTTTACTGTTTGTGATATCAGGCGCGTAAACAGACACAATACAAAGTGCGGTATTTTCTATTTTTAGTGTTACTATAAGCAAGTGCTCATTAATATATTTTATGTCTGTGAGATTAAATTCATGTTTTGTGTAGTAGCAGACCTACTCCTCCTTGTGCTCGTTTGTCTTTTTCTACTCCGCTGTATATGAGTGTGCAAATGTTAACGTGTATGCTTCCTTTCTTTCTTGTCTCACTCAAGGCACATATTTCAATTTTGCGAGACTTCAATTCATGTAATATTTCCTGGTCGCTTGACAGCGTAAGTGTTACAACAAAATGCACTCTGGCAGGTATATGCAGAGTGGCACCTCCTTCAACGGACAATTTTAATAGGACTCGCTTCTTCAAGCCCAGAACTATCACCTCCCTTAGCTTGAAATCGTTCGTGACAGCGTTACCTACCGATATTTTTAGCGGTTTGGCGATTTTTCGCGTTGACTGGGTGCATGTTCAAAAGTTTCAGATAGAAGAAAAAACATCTGATGCTGCAGAACGATAATATATTCTTAAAATTTATTGAAAAACATTGACTGAAGAATGTGAAAAATATTTAGAAGAAAGAACTTCACTTTCGATTTGATATTCGGTATAAACAAAATTGAGAAGTAAATAAAATCACAGAGAACCAGTCGTTTCTTTACTTGTTTAGTCAAAAGTGGAGTCATTCATTCTGATTGGTGTTTAACATATCATGGCCGACTTCCATATGAGTATCTTTATTTTATCAAAACAATTATCTCTCTCTCTTAATAAAAAAATAAATGCTTGTTTCGCATTCCATGCTTCAAGTTTCATTAAATAAACACATAATTTTAGTGATTTTCAATTACCGTCATCATGCGTATTATTGTGAATATTCGCAAGCAGTTTGTTCGTAAAAGAACAGTTTTTTAATAATAATTTATTCAAAATTGAACGCATAGTTGAAATTATAGGCAACATCAATTTGACAACGTCTTACATACTTATACAAAATTCATGAACTCATGAATTTGAGTGTCAATTGCCAGATGACGCTCATAGATCTTCAATCGGCACAACCTATGTATTAATACCTAATAAAACTGTGTATAATATTCGAAGAAATATTTATCTACAATATCTGCAATCTTTATAGTGATTGTAGTATTTTTGGTATCAAGTATGAAATCGAATACGTCATTGGTGACGTGCATCAATTTTTATTATGTATGACCCATAAAAAAGTGTCACCTTCACAAACTCTATGGTAGGGTTAAGCTACTTATTTCCATGCCATGAGGTCTTTCTTTTACCGATATAGGCCGGTTATAAATCATGGAAGAGACCAAAAGCCTGTCTGTTCATTGTCAGCATTTTTTTTGGTTCTTGACAAAAGACCAGAGATAAGTTTAGTTTGTTGACGGTCCTCTATGATCTTGATTTACCGCAAATCTAACACATTGGTGTTTGATATTTGAATCAAAAGTGAAGTTGAATAATATATCTAGAGCTGTAATATTATTTTACCAAAAGAAATAAGAGCAATTCTTTTTTTTTATTTGGTACTTAGCATGAAGTTTTATTTATCCAAAGGCTAATTACTCTTGCTGAGAACACCGAACAAGAATCTGGAAGTATAGAAAAGTGCAGGCAGTAAAAATCTGATACTTTATTTTCATTCAATTAAAAACTTTTATTAAATTCTTTGAATCTCTTCAATTTATGTATTATACGCCATCTCTAGAATTGTCTTGAAGTTTATTCAATAATAGCTGCAAACACCTGCTTCGCTGGTTTTTTAGTAACACTTTTCGACCTTATAACGGGTATAGAGAGTGTTAAAACAACATAAATAAATGCCAGACTTTATACTTCAACTATTTATTGCACAACTTTATTACCAGATACCTCGCTAGATCATCGTTAGTCAAGGTTTCTTACTAACTATAGTGAGAATCTACACAAAAATATCTAGCCTTCATACTTTAACGTATGCCTTGTAGACCCTGTCTATATTATGTTTTAGTTTAATTTGATATTCTCTTATTTGACCATATTATCAAAACTATTTAGGAGTTTTCTTTATAGATTCAAATTAAATGTATAGCAATTTACTCAAAATGTTGACATCTCTTCTAACTTAATGAATCGTTGTTGTTGAAAGAAACCCCTAAATAGATCACATATCGGTCCTGCACATCAAATCGACAATAACATCCGTTAATAAATGATGGCGCGGTAGTTTGAAACAAACATAAGGGTGACGCCATGATAGCCTCTAAACAGGATAGTAGCCAGTCAGGGTAGCGCCAGCAACTTCTTAGGACTCTCGGCGTCCAGAGGCGCGACGCCATCATCGTCGTCGAAATAGTCGTCGCCATTCAACGGCGTCTTCTTCCTTCCCCCAAACTATGACTTTTTTGTTAAATTAATGCACAGGATACATGGCGACATCCTGCATTGGTTTTAATCATAGAAAAGGTAAACAAAATATCTCGTTTGTTGTTTGGACTATAATAATTTTAAGTTTTCTTTTATTTTTATTTATTTGTATTTAAGACGGAAAATTGTTGAAGTGGGTAAATAAATCACCAAAAATTTAGTACGTGCTAAACAAAACAAAATGGGGACACAAAATATTGATATCGAGTTAAAAATAAAATATATAACGATGTAACAGTATCAACAATAACATAAACAGCAGAAAACTGGACAATTAGGGGGGGAAATATGAGACAAAAATAAACGCAACACTAATAAAGAATAGCAGCAAAAACTAAGTGGGACAGAATATAGAACGATGACATTAGAAATGTAGCAAAACAGGAACCAATAATAGAAAAAATAAACAAGAAACAACTGAGTTGGTATAAACACAACATAAGAAATCAGATAGATTAATGAGAAAATAATGGATACAGGAAACATTAAGAAAAAACGAAGGGAGAAACCGGAGAAGAAATGAATAAACCAAATAAAGCAACTGGGGGTAATAAAAGAAATGAGGAAGATGGCAAAAGACAGTGAAAGAGATGAGTACAAAAGGGACCGGAAACCCTCTCCGACACCTTAAAAGGTAAAAAGAAATGAGAAGAAGAAGTATTAAGAATGGGCAACTATTGATGATTTATTTTTCCGCCTAACCCAATCTAACACGCGAGAGAAAAGTATTGGTTTACCCCAAATAAGTTGGAAATTAGAAAAAAATTATATTTATTTAGTTATTTCTTCATTTTCCAACAAGAAGCACACGAAAAAATGGTTTTTAGAAAAAAACCTGTGTATATGTCGTCGTCATCGTTGTCATCCTCGTTGCCGTCGGCCACTTTTCGTAACATGTCTTATTAGCCTCCGGACTGCAAGAAGTCACAAATTTCATGATTGAATATTGTTCAGGACATCTCACAGGTGAACTCTATTGATTTTCAGCTCACCAGAGCGAGTACAACGGGTGATATGGTACTTAAAGTGCCACTTTTTGTCATTTTACGAAAAATGTCGGTTTGTTAGCCACTGGAGTGTATACAAGTAACCAATTTTATGGGATAGTATTTAGGCCATCTAACGGATGAACCCTATTGATCTTCAGCTCCCTAGATCCAGTACAACGGGTGCTATGGTACTTCAAGTACCACATTTTTGGTAATTTTTGCAGAAATTTCGGGTTGTTAGCACGATACAGCCTCCCGAGTGTATACAAAGTACCAATTTTATGATTGAATATTGTTCAGAGTGTCTCACAGATAAACTTTATTGACTTTCAGCTCACCAGAGCCAGAATAACGTTTCCTATAAATCCAGATATACTACATTTTTGGTCATTTGTGCAGAAATTATGGCCCGTTAGCACGATACAGCCTCCGGAGTGTATAAAAGTGACCAATTTCATGATAGGATATTGTTCAGGGCATCTAACAGATGAACCCTATTGATTTTCAACTCGCTAGAGCCAGTACAACGGGTGCTATGTACATTAAAATACCACATTTTTGTCATTTTTGGAAAAATTTCTGTTTGTTAGCAAGAGCCAGCCTCCGGATTGTTTACACGTGACCAATTTTATAATTGGATATTATTCAGGCCATCTAATAGATGAACCCTATTGATTTTCAGCTCACTAGAGCCAGTACAACGGGTGCTATGTACATTAAAATACCACATTTTTGACATTTTTTGAAAAAATTCGGTTTGTTAGCACGATACAGCGTCCTGAGTGTATACAAAGTACCGATTTTATGATTGAATATTGTTCAGGGTGTCTCACAGATAAACTCTATTGACTTTCAGCTCACCAGAGCCAGAATAACGTTTCCTATAAATCCAGATATACTACATTTTTGGTCATTTGTGGATAATTACAGTTCGTTAGGACGATACAGCCTCCGGAGTGTATAAAAGTGACCAATTTCATGATTGGATATTGTTCAGGGCATCTAACAGATGAACCCTATTAATTTTCAACTCGCGAGAGCCAGTACAACGGGTACATTAATATACCAAATTTTTGTCATTTTTGGAAAAATTTCTGTTTGTTAGCACGATACAGCCTCCGAATTGTATACACGTGACCAATTTTATGATTGGATATTATTCAGGCCATCTTATAGATAAACCCTATTGATTTTCAGCTCATTAAACCCAGTACAAAGGGTGCTATGTACATTAAAATACCACATTTTTGACATTTTTTGAAAAAATTCGGTTTGTTAGCACGACACAGCGTCCCGAGTGTATACAAAGTACCAATTGTATGATTGAATATTGTTCAGGGTGTCTCACAGATAAACTCTATTGACTTTTAGCTCACCAGAGCCAGAATAACGTTTCCTATAAATCCAGATATACTACATTTTTGGTCATTTGTGGATAATTACAGTTCGTTAGGACGATACAGCCTCCGGAGTGTATAAAAGTGACCAATTTCATGATTGGATATTGTTCAGGGCATCTAACAGATGAACCCTATTAATTTTCAACTCGCGAGAGCCAGTACAACGGGTACATTAATATACCATATTTTTGTCATTATTGGAAAAATTTCTGTTTGTTAGCACGATACAGCCTCCGAATTGTATACACGTGACCAATTTTATGATTGGATATTATTCAGGCCATCTAATAGATAAACCCTATTGATTTTCAGCTCATTAAACCCAGTACAAAGGGTGCTATGTACATTAAAATACCACATTTTTGACATTTTTTGAAAAAATTCGGTTTGTTAGCACGACACAGCGTCCCGAGTGTATACAAAGTACCAATTTTATGATTGAATATTGTTCAGGGTGTCTCACAGATAAACTCTATTGACTTTAAGGTCACCAGAGCCAGAATAACGTTTCCTATAAATCTAGGTATACTACAGTTTTGGACTAATTCATGAATATCGTCCCGTCTTCTTCTCAATTGGATCACGTAGTCTTCTCCTGCTAGATCTTCTCCAGGCCAAATTCTAGGTCACAAGGAAGCCTCATTTCACGTCCAAATAGGATTTTCGCAGGTGTTTCACCCGTGCAGTCATTGACGGCAGATCGATAAGCCAATGCAAATAGGGAAATATATTGGTCACAATCTCTCTGATGGGTGGAAACTACTTTGGACAGGTATTCTCCAATAGTCCTGTTCATTCTCTCGACCATTCCATCTGACTGTGGATGTAATGCGGTTGTCCTGGTCTTCTTCATTCCCAGCTTGTCGCAAATCTCCTGGAATAGATGGCTTTCGAAATTTCTTCCCTGGTCGCTGTGGACTTCCAAGGGCACTCCATAACGGCTGATAAATTCTTTCACCAATACATCCGCGACAGTTGTGGCCTCTTTATTCGGGATCGCGTAAATTTCCACCCACTTTGTCAAATAATCCATTATAACCACGATGTATTTACCACCATTTTCTGCCCTCGGAAATGGTCTAGCGATGTCTAAAGCAACTCTTTCGAAAGGGCTTCCAACATTATATTGTTTCATGGGTGCCTTTCTCTTGCGATGTGGTCCATTACTCGTGGCACAAGTCGTACATTTCTTACACCAGTTCTTCACATCATCGGAGCTGTTCATCCAATAAAACCTCTCACGAATTCGCTGGAGGGTTTTCTTCACTCCCAGATGACATCCCGATTGACTGTCGTGTAACTTCTTTAGTATTTCAGCTGATCTTGTTCTTGGGATAACTAGCTATCTCCTCATCTCGGAATCATCATAGTTTTCAAGGACAAGAGAGTCCCACTGAGCTCAATACGCCGTTAGTGTCAGTGAAAATCTTGACACTTCTTTCCATGTAGGTCGCCGATTTTCTTTCTACCATTGCCGAATCTTTTTTAGGTAAGGATCATTCTCCTGATCTTCTCTGATCCTGGTGGGTGACTATTCTTCATGGACTACCGTAATTCTTGAAACTGCAACTTCCTAAGATTTCGACTTGTTGCAGTGAGAATAGTCTACAGGGTATGACCGTCTAGGCAGAGAGTCGGCTTTTCGGTGATTCACATCAGCTTGGTGTTCGCCAGTGTCTGATTTCTCCTGTGACTGGAGTTCTTGGGTTACAGGAGTCTTGAGGCGCTTAGACGGACTGCGTACGTGCTCTAGCTCGCCACACTTCCTGCATTTAGTATTCTTCGGCTTCTTGTCTGCCATACCTTCCAACAAGTTGACGATCTGGTCAAGTCTGTCATCGTCACCTTCTTTCTGTATGGTCCTACATTTGTTGTATTCCGAAGCCATCGTGGCTGCTTCATATACAAGTGCAGCTGTCAATGCGTCAACTAATGTTTTGGGATGGGCTAAACGAAGCGTCCTCTGCATATCGGGGTCACGTAAGCCATCAATAAAGGCCTGTATGTCCAGACATTCCATCATCTTCTTTGGTGCTGATTGATAAGCATATCGAACTAAACGGGCAATATCCACTTCGTCCTCTTGAAGGGATTCATCACGTTTCTGCCTTCTGTTCTTCAGCTTGAGTTGATACAAATGTTCCAACTGTTCGTGACTGTATCGCATGTCCAACTTCTTCTTCAGTTGCTCAAAGGCATCCCTTTTTTCCAGAGGTATCGTCTGAAGTACGTCTAAGGCATCTCCCCGAAGCGGGATAGTTAAGTTCACCGCTTTCTCTCTATCCGACCAATTATTCACCCTAGCAGCTGCTTCAAACTGTTTTATAATTGGTCCACAACATTTTTCCATCGAACGTTGGGGCCTTGACTCGTGTAAAACTGCCAAGGTCTTCCAACTTAGGTAGTGTTTCTGGCTTGCAAGGTTTCGTTTGCTCTGTCTTCTTTTCTTCCTCTAGCAGCCTCGCGTTCTTGAATCGGCAATCTTTTCCTCTAACTGCTTGATTTTCTCGTCTATCGTTGTCATCTTAATTTCTATGTCTGATTTTATTTTCTCGTTCATCGTTGTCATCTTATCCTCAATAATCGATTTTAGAGACGAAATTTTATTTTGGACGTCAGCAGCAATGTCATTTTTCAATAATAAGATATAGGCAGTTTGTGTTTATCCATGTTTGCAAAAATATCGTTCTTCATATCAGTCAAATCGTTCTTTATAGCAGAAATGTCGTTTTTTACATCAGTTGGAATATTTTCTTCCATGGCAGAAATCTTCTCGTCCATGTTAGCAGAAATTGACGAGATTAAGGTGGAAGCCTCGTCATTGAATAAAAATGTTTCTGGATCCAAGCCGTCACTTACCAGTGCCACTTTGAGTCTTTCTACTAACTCACTCTTCTTACCGGACGTTCCCAACTCGCGATTTTCCCATTCTGCCTGTAGCTCTGTCATTATCAGGTCACTAAGTCTCTTGGTCATGTTTACGTCTTATTTATTTATATCACCCCACACCTAATACCAATGTAATGTTTTTCTTAGTTATTTAAACGTTTTTATTACGGGTGGGATAAATATATACACACACATTATGTCTACTAACTTAATTTGTTTATTCACTACACTATTCACGAATTTATATTATATACATAGTATATTCACTAATATATATAAACACTTCACTACTTAGACTATTTACTTGTTCGCTTTTTATATCACGAGATCACTTTATAATCTAAACTTCTCCCGCTGGTCGGTCCTTTATATATAAGTGGCCTTATTTTCTAGATAATTCTAGTTTGCGGCTTACGCTAAAACAATCGCCTCTCTGCAATATTCTTCTCTTCTTCGGGATATTTCTCAAATGCCGGTTCAATCCTTAGAAGATCTTCGGAGAACATGTATATAAAATCGGTCACAAAAAATCCCAATAGGCCTTCTCAGAATTCGGCGCGCTCGCCATTTTTTTAACACTGTTAACATAAGGTTACAGCACCGTACTTAGTATCTACTGCGGTCTGCGAGTTCGTAACAGTACAAATTATTTTTGATACACGCTTCCTAGACAACTTTCAATACAACACTTCGCCACTGACAATCTCAATCGATCTTTGCTTCCTAGTAACTTTTCTACGGAAGTCCTGCTATCTAGACAATTAATAATTCCTACTTCCTAGACACTTTTTACAATCGATGGGTTGTTCTCGTCGCCTCCGCATTTTTAATTCATCTCTAATTCTCCATCATCACCTGTCATTCTACTTTCATCTACGAGCGCAGCATAAACGAAACTCCAACATATCACTTCCAACCCCAGCCCTACTTTGTCAGAGTCAACTTCTACTATCACCATACATTCCATCAAAAAATGTCATCTCTCTCTCTTTCTCTCTCTCTCTTTCTCTCTCTCTCTCTCTCTCTCTCTCGCGTCTCGTATCCGAGAAAAAATCTTCAGTTCTTTAAACAGGATCATACACTCAGGTGCAAAAAATTCGATCCATCGTATATTTTCCATTTATTGTGACTTTTAAAACTTGGTACTTATTATATGGCATATATAAATATGAAGAGACCCTCGTATAATTGGAATTATTAATTTATATACATTATTTTCATTTTTGTTATGACATTTTTTATAAACAATACACATATTAAGTTTTTGTCAGAAATTTACGTTTGATAGAGCAGGAAGAAATTCATTTGTTATTTTTGTGACCCATACAAACCCACCGAATTAGTATTTGAACTTATTATTTTGTTAATTTAATTGAAATCAAATGGCTTTAACACCAACGGATGCTGCAAGGGAAGTGGCTTTAGTTCAAGATGGTCGTAGCCAATATTATGCGGCTGAGGTAGTAGGTGTTAGTCGTTGTGCAGTTCAAAGAGCAATTCAGCGGTTTAATGAAACTGGAAATTACACGAGGAGACCAGGATCAGGCAGTAGAAGGGCAACATCCGCACGCGATGATAGATTTTTGGTTTCTTCGTGTTTGAGAAATAGACATTTAACGTTAGTTGAGCTGGCAAATCGTCTTAGCGAAGTAAGAAATGTCGATGTAAGCAGGTGGACATTTCGTCGACGACTCACTGAAGCTAATTTATATTCCAGAAGGCCAGCTCTATGTCCACTGCTACCCATGGAACAACGCAGAGCTCGGTTTGCTTTTGCAAGGGAACACGAGGACTGGAATGACGCCGATTGGAGTAACGTATTGTTCTCGGATGAGTCCAGGTTTTGTTCAAGGACACCATATGGTAGAGAAAGAATCTACAGAAGACAAAGAGAGCGATTCGCCTAATGTAACATTGCGGAAAGAATAAGTTACCAAGGAGGCTCAGTTATGGTTTGGGCAGGTATAAGTTCCGAGGACCGTACTGACTTGGTTCTTCTAGATGGAGGTTCTATGACAGGAGCAAGGTACATAACAACAATTTTGGATGAGAATGTGGTACCTTTTGCTCCATTTGTAGGGCCTAATTTTAATTTCATGGAGGATAACGCGCGGCCACATCGTGCAAGAATCGTTAATGAATATTTAGTAGAAGTCGGGATTGTTTGTATGAATTGGCCATCTTCATGTCCAGATCTCAATCCTATAGAACATCTATGGGACACTCTAGGAAGAAGAATCCGATGACGCGTACCTCGTGCTATCAACTTGGCTGAACTTAGTGTGGTGCTTCAGGCAATATGGGACGAATTGGACCAACTCGATGTCCAACATTTAATTAGCTCTATGCTAAGACGTATGCAGGCTGTTATAAAAGCCCGGGGAGGAAATACAAATTATTAATAAAAAAATAACACACTCAACATTTCATTATAACCATTGTTGTGATTACCAAATATACTTAATTTTTCCAGTATTAGAATAAAGCCAATTGTTTTCATAACAACATGATTTTCATGTATAAACTGTCTTTATTATTCATACCTTTAACATTTAACACCGATCAAAACTTACATGGTCAAATTTTTGTCTACTTTGCCAAAAAATAGTCGTGGATCGAAGTTTTTGCACATGAGTGTACATTAAACTGAAATTACGGTTTATACGTCCATGTATAAGCCACTCTATGGCGCTTTTCTACTTGTTTAACGCTTATGAGGGTTGTTCTTTATATTGCGTGTCTAGGGTCACAACTAAATGTCATAATAAAAAAAATGGAACTACATTGTAGACAAGCCCTTCGATTTCATTGCTTTTCCAAAATAGCTTATAAAGTCTAAGTGAAGGGGCTACTTGGAAGTTCATATTCCTGTAAAAAATATTCTATTATTTTTTTTTCGGTTCTAGTCATTAATTGGTGCGTTCTTTTTGACTGAGATCTCAGATCACTTCAGTTAAGGTGATCTGAGATAAAGTGATGTGAGTAAGCACCAAAAAGAACGACATCTCAATTGAAGCGCGCGACCTGTCGATAGATTTAAACTAGATGACAGATTCGTATCAGCATAGAATAATGTTAATTAATGTATCCATAATTTGTACCAAAAGAAAAATAGATTATGTGTGTTTATTATTTATATGTCAATGGTTAAAACCTTAGATAACCTTGGTTAAAACTACATATAAACCAAGCAAATCAAATATTTCTTCATCCTCTCCACTTTATTTCCGACTCAATTCCAACTGATACCCCCTAACAACACATTCAGCATCGGTGAAGGGGGAGGAAAAATCTCAGCTCACTTAAAGTGAGTAAAACAAAAAGAACGCTCACACTACTGAAGTGAGCTGAGATTAACTGAGATCTCAGTCAAAAAGAACGCACCTATAAACAACAATAAATGCGTGAAGCGGAGACCTGAAAGTGTCCACGCTCATTTTACTGTACCATAGAGAAATATGCCGAATTTATTAAATTGGTCAGATGATTTTTTTAGTATGATACATTCTTTTTCTGCTTCCTACCATCTAATCCTGGATGTAAGCCTCTTCCATGTTTTTATATTTTTGTCTATTTCTGGCTTGTTGTTCTCAGTTTCTACCTATTGTTTTTGTTATCTAGTCTACCCATCTTCGCTGTGGTCTACCTGAACTTTCTCGTGGTCTCCATTGAAGTATCCGTACTGTCCATCCCTCAGAGCTCTGTCTGTCTATATGACCTGCCTATCTCCATTTAAATCCGGCTATATCCTCCATTTTATCCTTCAATCCGCTTGGTATCCTCACCTCTTCTTATCTCTCAAGATGTTGAGCAATGCACGTTCCATCGCTCTTGTGCCATTTTTAACTATTGGCGCTCTGTATAGTCAAAGTCATTGTTTCCATCCCATAAGTGGCAACATGTATAATACAACAATTTATTCAAGAGCGCTCAAAATTTTAGATGATATGAGATATTTTTTTGGTAAGAGGTTGGTTAGTTCTGCTATTGTCCTGTAAGCGGCTTTCCCCATCCAGAAAGCAGCTTGTTTGTCTTATTTCAAGTCTGTCGGTCATCTTCAATTTAGCCTCTTGTATAAGGGATTATATTAGCCAATTGGTGGGCGTTTCTGAAATCTCCTGCCTTTCCTATTGTTCCTAGGATCTGGAGGTCATGATATTGGTTCTGGGATAAATATTAGAATGTTTTTATATTTCCAAATGTCCTGTTTTATGTAATATACTGTGTGTGCCAGGTAATAACTTAGTTATTTCAAATAATATGCCCCATAAAGTATATATTTTCGTAAACGGCACATAAAACTGCATTAGATGCCGCTGTCAAACTGGCATAAGAATGACATGTGTCAAAATAACGATAGTCAATAATTTTTTTCAAATAGGAAGGTATTTGGGTATTTACGGAAACTTGATCGGGTTAGTGATCTACAAACCGACTTTTATTATTTTGCGTTCGTTTACTTGATCCGATGGAACTAACCACTTTCGAAAAGTTGAAAAGGTTATAGAACGAGTTAATTCCATTTAACTCCACGAGAGTGGTAGGGTAACTTCGGTTATTGTGTGGTTACTATAAACAGAAATTCGAATTTTGTTATTTACATAACAACATAAAAATAATTAAAGAAGTGAAAAAATTGTTGCACTTCGCTATATAGCGACAGCTCAGAAATGGTTTCTCGATCGAGTAATAAAATGCTTTCGGAGAACCGAGTAACAACTCGTCACGTGAATTTAAGAACCCAGTACTTGATCCAGGTTATGTTTCCGTACATAACTTATGTTTACCTACGACCACCCCTGTAAGTAGTCAAAAACACACAGTCGGCAATCAATTTAAGACGTCTATTACGAACGGTAAAACAAAACGCACGGCTGTAAAGTAAATCGCACGGCTTCCATAGCAACCACTTAGCAACTGTCAATAGACGTAGCCATTTTATTCAAAATGTATTACTTAGATATTCGACGTTGAATTTTATTCTATATATAAATGGTGGATAACATTTATTAGATATGAGATTGCATTTAATACTAAGAGTTATTAGGAATTATATAATAAATCCGCATCTTTTAGCTATCTGAATGTATCTCATATTAGTAAACAATAGTATATTATACACCAAGCGACTAAAGTGGCCCATTTAATCCCGCGGGTTGTGTTTGATTCCTGAGGGAAGTAATCCACCTAAGGGATTAATGTCACTTTAGTCGAGAGGTGTATAGAGTAGCGGAGGGTAATATGGAATACTGTTTTCTATTATAGTGATAAATTCTTCTAGGTGCAGTACAGTGCATTAGAAAAGTCATTAAATATTGTGATAACTATTCATCTAAGCAAATAAAAGTCTGGAATTTCTAAAACTTTATGAATTAAAAAAAAATGTAAGGTTAAATAAAATAAGTACATTCTGACATTACAAAAAAATGGTCGGGTAATTTGAAATACCACTATGGGGTAATATGAAACACTAAATGAACTAAAAAATATATGCTTATAGGGAAACTTTAGTGACAAAAATCACAAATGTAAACATCCTTTGGCGTGTCGGCGCATAACTCATGAGCCCAAAGTTCACATCTTGCGCACTGAATCCAGATTTCTCCCCTTGTATCAGCCGAATATAATCCCGAACAAAACAAACACTCAGCCTCTTCATATGGACGATCATAAACAGGAAATTCTTCATCGTCGTTGGATGATGAGTCATGTAAAGATGCAGAACTGTTGGAATTTTCTTATGAATATTTACCTTCTTTTGATTTCTTTATTGCCTTTTTTTGAAATTTCTTTTTTGGTACGCCACTTGGTCCAGCTACCTCTGCATCTGCAAGTTTAAATTTTTTATGATCTTTGTTTTTGTTAGTTATTTCTATTTTTCTTTTAACTTTATCCCTTTCTTTAACTGACGCTATTTCTATTGACTGCTCCAACTCTTCTTTGTTTGGGGTCGACGTCAAAACTTTGGCTTGACCTGCTTTCCGACCTCTCGTGCCTTCTTTCTTCCTCAAAGTTGGCTTGGGAATTATATCCTGTGGTAAAACTATGGTTGCACTTTGAGCCGTGTTTTCTGGTTGAGGTGTCACCCGGAGCACATCATCTTCTGAGTGTACTTGGACCTCATTTCGTTGTGCCTCCTGAATAAAGTCTACTTTGGTGAATACGTTCCGGTTAACTGGAAACAATCCAGTTTGACGAAATCCGTTAACACATCTTTCACCACTTTGGATTTTCAGATACGCGTTACCAAAAAGTTCGCTTAAATCATAATGATTGACAGGCCGATTATTTGTTCTTAAAAATAGCCTTACTTCCTCACTGTAATATGTCTTTAATGCTCCCATAACAGTTTTATCTAATGGCTGCATCTTATGAGTTGTATGTGGCGGTAGGCAGAGTAAAGTCACATGGTTTTCTCTGGCATCCAAAATAACGTCTAAGTTTTTAGTGTGAGTATGGTGACCATCTAGAATCAGTAGAATGGGATTTTCTGCACTCGGTGTAACATGTTTTAGAAAATGTTTGAACCATTATGTGAAGATATCCATCTGAATCCAGCCTGACGGATGAAAGGAAAAAATGGTTCCTGGCGGGGCACCCTTCTTTAGAAGTTCACTTGCATTTTTTCTGGGAAAAATCAGAAGGGGGGGTACAAAATTGCCACTTGCGCTAATGCAAAGGACTGAGGTTATAAGTGAACCTCGTTCGGCTGACGTCATTGACCCAACTTGCCTTTTGCCCCTTAGAGAAAAAACTTCTGGATTTCTTGATTGAACAATGGTTAAACCAGTTTCATCCACGTTATAAACTTGGCTTGCCGAATAATTATGCGTCTCCATTAGGGTGTCTAACAGGTCGAAAAATGTGTCTACATTTTCTTTATTAAATCCTAAGTTCCAGTAGGTCTTCTCAGACTTAAAACATTTGTATGCCTTATTCTGAAGTGATGAAGCCAATCCTTGCCAGCTGATTTTCTTAGTAATGAAAATGGATGAGGAATATTGTTTTTTCTTGCTAATTGAAAAGCAACATTACAAACATCGCGACGCGTCAAGCCAAAGAATGATGTCTCCATCTCTAGACAGTGCTTAACTAATTCTTTTTCCAAAAAATCAGGTAAAACGGGCTTACGGCCTAATTTGGTACGGCACACAACTTCAGGCTTCATGTTCTTTTTGCACAGCCTGAAAAGTGTAGCTCGAGGAACATTATATGTTTGACAAGCCTTCAAATAACCCATTTGTTTAGACCTGACTGCTATCACTGCTTTCCTCATATTTTCTTCATTCCACTTTTTGCGTTTTTTATCCACGACCGTAGTTTTAGGCATTATTGATACCCTGGTGCTCGAATAGGACTGAAACAATAGAAATTAATTTTTAGATGGCACTTTTATGGGGCAAACTTTTGCTAGTAATATGGAATAGTATTCCATATTAGCCGCACTTAGTTGTGTTGAGGTTAGGATTTTTTAAAGATGTCTAGACGAGTATAGACCCGCAATAACTACATCTTATATTAATCTACAGTACTTACTTGCTCTCTGATGAGAATATGAATAAAAAATCACCAACTAAGTGATAATAAACTAAATTTTCACGGAACTCCACAAAAATTCTGCATGACTGAAAAACAGGTGTTGACGAATAACTATTTAACGAACGATTACAGAGTTACGCGCGTGTTTGTGTATAAATCTGCACTTACGATGAGCATATTTTTGCTACCGCCTTGTAGATGGCATCATAAGTTTAGCCAATTATATGGTATTCCATATTAGCCGGTGTATTTCATATTACCCGCCGCTACTCTACGCTATTTTATGCAATTCCGGTAATTCTACATACATTTTTAATAAAAATAAATACTACTTAGGACGGACTTTTACGAAACTTAGCTGGGCATCGAGGGTGAACTTCTAAGATGCTCGGCTGGGCATCGAGGAGCGACTTTTATAAAACTTGGCTGGGCATCGAGGATGTGTGTTTTTACGTGTACTTTAAATACCTTAATAAGTTTATAAACACAAGTACAAGTGGGTCGTAGGTAAAGTATAGTACGTAACTCGTGTTGTAACGCATTTTACGCACTCGCCGCTACGCGGCTTCGTGCGTAACTTTTCCGTTCGTGCGTAAAATGCTTCTTACAACACACGTTACGTAATATACTATTACATGTTTCTCTGAATACGTTTGATGTTTTGTGACAAGCATTTTTTTTCAAATAACATGCTGTGATTAATATTACTTCTTTTCATCCTATAAAAAGTGACATTTACAGTACTATTACTCGTGAACGAAAGCCTCGTTTTCATAAGGCAATCACCTAAAAAAACTCTCACTGGTGAGTGGCACTCACTTCTGGAATAATTCCTGGATTTGATGGAAGATGTTCCACTGGAGATTCCAAAATTACGATTCTGCAGTACCACATAATGACAGAGTTGCAACAAACTTTCCAAATGAAAGGTGCCCAGGGTGGGTTGGTAGTTGCAGTGCATAAATAACATGGCCAGCGAGATCGCCAGATGTCACCCCCTTAGATTTAATTTTATGGCCATTTTTAGAAGAACAGGTTCATATTACTCCTATTGTCAACATGTGAGATCTGAAGAACAGAATTAGAGACGAATGCCGTCGTTTGAAGCGCTCATTATAAGCATTTAATAGGATAAGTTCATTTATTTTCTGTACAGATTCCACAAATTACAAAATAAACACGTTTTAGTGTAGGTATATATTACCTTTCCGCCCAACCTATCTAATATGCGAGAAAAGTATTGGTTTACCCCCAAAAAAGTTGGAATTTTGAAATCTTTTTTTCGTTTTCCATCAATAACAACACGAAAAAACGGTTTTTAGAAGAAAAAAACCTGTGTGTATGTCGTCGTCGTTGTCTTCGGCCACTTTTTCTTACATATCTTGTTAGCACGATACAGCCTCCGGAGTGCAATAAGTCACCAATTTTATGATTGAATAATGTTAAGGACATGTCACAGATGAATCCTATTGATTTTCAGCACACCAGCGGGTGCTATATTACTTGAAGTAAGACATTTTGTCATTTTTTGAGAAATATTAGTTTGTTAGCACGATACAGCGTCCGGAGTTCAACAAGTCACGAATTTTATGATTGAATATTATTCAGGACATCTCAAAGATGAACCCTATTGGTTTTCAGCTGACCAGAGCCAATACAACAGGTGCTACAGTACTTTAAGTACGACATTTTTGTCATTTTTGGAGAAGTTTCAGTTTGTTCGCACGATACAGCCTCCGGAGTATATACAAGTGACCAATTTTATGATTGGATATTATTCAGGGCGTCTCAAACATGAACCCTATTGATATGCAGTTCACTAAAGCGAGTACAACGGGTGCTATGGTACTTGAAGTACCAAAGTTATTTTTGTCATTTTAGGAGAATTTTCAGTTTGTTAGCACGATACAGCCTCCAGAGAGTATACGACTGATCAATTTTATGATTGAATAATATTCAAGGTGTCTCACATCTGTACCCTATTGATTTTCAGTTGACTAGAGTGAGTCCTATAAATTCAGATATACTACATTTTTGGTTATTTTTGGAGAAATTCCGGTTTATTAGCACGATACATCCCCCGAAGTTTATACAAGTAACAATTTTATGATAGAATATTGTTCAGAGCCACAGATGCGGAAAAGTTTGTTTTAATCTTTAAAACCGTTTATTTTTTTGTTGCGTTGATAATATGAGCTTTAATGATAGTAGTGAAACGTGTTGTACTTTAGACAGTGTTGTTACCTTGGTCACAAGAAACTTTTCAGTATCTCTGTTAGCTTGATAATCAATTGGTAACGCTGTTAAAAGCTCTTTCTAGGTATATGCGATACTCGCTAAATATAGATACCAGCTCTCAAAAGGTATTCAATGTGAAGTATCGATACAAGAATTGTAACGCTAAGATATTATCGATAACAACTGGTATCAAATCGAAACGGAAGAAGGAGTAAATTGATGAACGAAAGAAAATATGTATTCTTTTAAAAATATTACACATTAAATTAAAAAAATAGTTTAAATGTTACATTCTAATTTAAAGCAGTTTCCTCAACAAATAAGTTTAGAGACCCTGTTTCCAAGTAGCATATTTCTATCCCTGCAAAATAAGTCTCACCAGCTTTAGAAAATAAACGTTCTGTTGGAACCCAGAGAGCACCAATACAAAGATGTTTTTTTGAAATTTTATTTATGTTTGGGAAAACCATTTTCATATCGTCGCAAATTTTAAATGGATTGGTTTTTAAAGTCATCGCAGAGGGGGAGCCATTTTCATAATAAAAAACAATTCACTGCACCTGTATACTATAAACCCTAGTGTATTCATCCCCACACGTTGAATTCTAAAATACAAGGAATATAATTCCCAGCCATAGTTCCAAACAATAGCTTTATTTGCCATTTGGTGCTTAAATGGTTGTCTACGTATAGGAGATATACAAATGATTTTCTTTTGATTCGATATCACTACTGTACTCTGCTTTTAAACTAGGAGGACTGATTTGAATTCAATTTGGCAATTCTGTTGATTCCTGATTGGTCCGATCGCAGCCGGTTTTACTCAACACTTTTGACTTTTGACATATATTATGATCCAACAATTGTTCTTGTCAGAACTAATTTGAAAATGAACTCAGGTACTATTCCAAGTAGTAGCAGACTTCATTCGCCCCCCAAAAATAGGAGTTTTTTAAGCATAGACCACATATCTAAAGAGAAGCACAACATTGTGAATCAGTATAAACAAATCTCAGATGATGAACTAGAGACAAAGGCGAGAGCCATTATGTTTAAAATTGTAAAAACATTGGGTGAGTTATCGAAAATAACACTTTTGTATTAAATTAACGTGTACAAATTTTCATTTTTAGGAGTCGCTAAATCGACTGTATCTCACTACCAAAGAATATAGAAACACTGGAACAATTGTCTCTTCCAACCAACGTGGCGAGGAATACTTAAAACCTTCATCACACAACTGTATAAAAATATAGTTGTATCGTTCAGTTTCTTTTTTAAAACTGAAATCCTAACTTTGGGTAAAATTTTGACTGAAATATAGAAATGCTCAGATTTACCACAAATAATCATTTCTTTCTATAATAGTGATAGTGAGGCAGTTGCGAGTAAATAATTATTTATATTTTATATAAATTTGTTTAGTATTCCTAGAGTTAATAAATAATATACAATTTAATTCATAATTCTGATATATTGTTATACGTCTACTTGTTACAAATTATGCAAATAGATCAATGACTGAACTATTTTTTATACCAAATCTGATATCTAAGTACTGAAATGACTGTTTTCAGTGTGAAGATTAACGATTTATAGGTTGACTTTCCAACCTATTGAAAACTAGGCCCCTTTTCATTCTATTTGGAAATTTCCTGTTCGATATAGGCACCTGATCTTTCTGTGAAATCTTCCAAATATGATCTATGGAAGAAGTGATAACAATAACATTATTCTGCTAAAGTGAATCACATATAGATACTTTTGATGATTTATTTCCAGAACAAAAAAAGATTTGTTGTATTTTTAAATCAAATACGTTCTTGTACTTACAATGGAACAACTTCTGGTATCTACTTCATACTTAAAAGTGATAATTTAAAACAATTTTTTTATTGCATTAGTCTTGAATTCTCATATAGCTTAACTTTCGTTTCTCTCTCAATAATTCTATTTTTGTCTATTGTGGCTCCTTCATTCTCAATTATCTACATTTGATCAGAAACGACTCAGATATTACCATTTTAAAAAAATTTATGTTCTATCAATAAAAGTAAATACAAAATTGTTTGAATGTGTCAGCAAATTTGACAACTGCTATTAACCATCTTACAAAAGTAGTCGTCGACCTTGGAATTATTGATATATTTAATTTTACAATTCGTTATATTGATTTTTTCGTTTTCAATAATATGCATACGCTCGATTACCACAAGCCTATTAGCTTAATTATTATTTAGTTTATGATTAATTATTAACAGACTGTATACTTTTAGTATGACTATACTCCGTTTTTAAAAGGCATGGAGTAATAAATCACTCATTTTGGCCGGAACCATAGGCGTACCACATTTAGTCATTTAAAAAAAGTTGAGGCTTCTAAAATTATCTCATTTCCGAAAATAACCGTTTTGTAATATTATTTAAAATGAAATTTCAAATTATCAATAATATAATAAACTGTGGATTATATCACTGACATCAATTTTCCAGAAAATTTATTATTATGTATAAAAGGGCGTAGACGAGTCCCTCCACTAAGCTCCAGGTAGTTATAATCCTACATACAATAAATAATAAAATAAATGTTAATAACAATTTTATACATATACATATATATATATATATATATATATATATATATATATATATATATATATATATATATATCCAAACCAACCCCATTTACCGATTATTTCACCCAATTAGCAGGTAATTGAAGAAACTTGACAAACAGGTAGCTCAATAATGGTTTTATTATTGTGAAATATAGTCTTTTCAGTTCTAAGAAAATGCCCCCATAATACAATGTACTTACTAGAACTTTTCAACTATAAAAGTAGCGGAAAGGTTGAATATTTTCAATTTACAGTTCATCTGTTCTGGAGAAACTGCTGCGTTGATTGATTTCCCCATTCTTACTGTTATTTGTTATTATTTTTTACCGTTATTGTTAACTGGTGTTTATTTTTGTTCATCTATACAAGTTCTCTTCTCATCACACGAGACAAACACCTAACTACACCTTCCAACTATATAGTGTTCCAACCAAATTCGACCAGATATGGAGGATTTATCACCATCTAAGCGACCTAAAGTTGGCCCATTGTCGCTGAACGAAAAAAATCTTATATTAAATTGTTATTTCTCGTTGAAGAACGAAGAAATTAGAAGAAAAATCATGAATTTGACAGGAAGTGTTGATGAAACTGTGGAGATTACTGCAACAATGATGGGTGTTTCAAAAACAACAATTTATAATTTAATGAAGGAGAAAAAAATGGAAACATCACAGCCCCAGCAAAGTCCCCAGGCCGACCCAAACTTGAAATGGATGACGACTTGAAGAATGGAATAAGGCGTAAGGTGCATGCTTTTTTCTTTAGAAAAGAGATCCCAACTCTCTCCAAAATTATGGCTTCGGTTCAAGAAGATTCAGATTTTCCGAAAATGTCTCGAAGTACATTAAGGAAAAGTTTGAAGGAACTTGGATTTGAATATAAAACAAATTATCGGAACGCAATGTTGATTGATAGAGACGACATTGTCATTTGGAGGAGGAGTCATTTGCACAATATTCGGAAAGCAAGACTAGATCAAAAAAGAATTTATTATTTGGATGAGACTTGGTTAAATGAAGGTCATACTGTTTCAATGTTTTGGCAAGACACGAATGTCAAAAGTCGGAGTTAGGCAGCTCTTGAAGGGTGGTCAACAGGCCTCAATCCACCAGCAGGAAAAGGACGTCGACTCATTATTACTCATATCGGAAGTGCCGAAGGTTTTGTTAAAGGTGGATTGTTGTGCTTTGAGTCGAAGCAAACCGGAGATTATCATGAAGATATGGATGGAGACGTTTTCGAAGAATATTTCTCACAAATGTTAGATCTAATTCCAACGGGCTCAGTCATTGTTATGGATAAGTTATCACTCCAGGTTAGTGGAGAAATCACCTTCAACTGCATGGCGTAAACAAGATATCCACGATTGGCTAACCTCGAAAAATATTGAATGCCCAGATAACCCGCTGAAATATGAGCTCTTGCAACTGGCCAATTCACATAAACACAAATATAGTAGATACGTTGTAGATCAAATGGCATCAGCGCGTGGTATAACGGTGCTGAGGCTTCCTCCTTATCACTGTCAACTCAATCCCATAGAATTAATATGGGCCCAAGTGAAAGGGGAAGTTTCAAGAAAGAATACGACATTCAAAATGAGTGACGTAAAAGTTTTATTCGGAAGACGCGTTAGGTAACGTAACCAAAGAAAACTGGAAGAAATGTGTTGAACACGTGATACAAGAAGAACTAAATATGTGGGAAATGGATCATATAAGTGAACACATGATTGAACCATTTATAATCAATGTTAATAATGGAAGCTCAACAGAATCGTCTGATTCTGATATATAGACTAGTTTTTGTGTTAGTTATTACTATTATTTGTTAGACTTTTTTTTTATAAATATTACATTAATTCGTACTTTATTCCTGCATTTTTCTTTTTTCCTCTCCTATTGTAAACGGTATATTAGTGGTAAAGTTGATACCTACTGCAAAAAAATTTTTTATATAATATTTTATGTTTATTGTTTATTCATAGGAACACAAAAAAATGTGTTTTTATTGAATCGATATTGTGAACTCTTTTGAATAGTTTTCGTAATTATAATTTCATAGTACCTTAATATTCATATACCAAGTTTGTTTTGTCCTGATTGCACGCCTCTGAGGATTAAATTGTGTATTTGTTCATTCAAATACAATAGGCGACCCAACCGAATACAGAGTTACGGGGTGTCTACCTGAAATTCGTAACAAATGAGAAATTTTAGTACAAAATTAGATAAACTTCGGAGATATTTTATTATACACCCTGTATCGGTTTTGCATACCTAATGAGCTTTTATTACTCCATGCCTTTTAAAAACGGACTATAGTGTTTTATGCCATCGCTCCCTATCTAGTAAGTTTTTAGTGATTTCTAGTGGTGTGATTCAGGTTTCTTAAAATGGCCTCCTAGTTAAAAAAACGAGGTATAGAGTACTATTTTTAGTGAAGTATATGTGAATATTCGGAATCGCAATAAAAAATATCGATACTGGTACAGTACCGGTAGTATCGGAACATACCTAACTAGCTCTTTCCAGAAAGTCTATAAAGTATGCATAGTGATAACGTGTCAAACCAAGCCTGTGGAGATTTCAAATTTTTTTTATATTTCTCAGTTAATAAGTAAGTTGAATGAAAATATTTCAGTTATTCATAAAATGTATACGTTTAATTTTAAGAGTTTTTTTTTACTTCGACTAAGAGATCGTTGAATTAGCTTATAATTTTATGAAGGTTAGTAAAAATGTTGGGACTGTACTAAATTTTCTAAGGTATTTGTACTTCGTACACAACACACTAGTTCTACCTAGGACGTGCCGTTCAGTTATTAGAAGAAAATAAAATTCCTTTATTTGCGGCAGCTGAACATTTTAATATTAGTAGAATTTCTCTCAGGCGTCATTTTCCACATTTTAGTAACAGAACACATGAAGGAGAGTTAATGCTTTACGATTATATTAAAGAGGCTGCAGATTTACAATACGGATTAAACTTGAAAAACGCTCAGATTGTGGTCTATCAGTTTACAAAGCATAATAATAAAAAGAATCCTGAAACATGGGATGAGTACGAAATAGCGGGAAATTACTGGTTACACAGCCACGAATTTAGGTCGTTCGACTGTATTAAATAAAACCAATGTAGCCACGGGAATGTATCCAGTTAACGAAATCATTTGTGATGACTCGGAGTCGGACGATTTATCAGCACAGGTAACCGATCGTCCATATGATGTTACTTCCGATAAAAATGAAGATGCAAATACAGCTGTCAATACTAACATTTCACCTTAGTAGCTCCAGAGGCTAAGATTTCTTCTTAATCAGCTGCAGAGGCTAACACGTCCTTCCAATCAGTCCAAGAGGCCGACATTCTACCACTTCGGCGGTTACAAATAATATTGTTACACCAAGTATGATTAGACCTCATCCTAAAGCTGCTCTAAAGAAAAAAAAGGAAGGGGAGACAAAAAGGTAAGTTTTGTATCTTAAAAAATACGCCAGAAAAAACCAGAATTCAAATGCTGAAGGTGGCTAGTCAATTAAAGAATGAGAAAAGAAAGCTTTACAAATTCAAAAAAGGCATAAACAAGAAAAAGCGCGTTAAAATAATCTTGTCTGATTCTGAATCCTCCTTATTAGATGATCATTTTTCGTTAAGGAAGTCTGATGTGTCTGAAATGTCTTTTGAAATTAATGATGATGACATTGAAAACTTCATTCCAAACGGCCAACAATTCTATAAACGGCAGTAGTGAAATAATTAATGAATTAGAAAAAGTAGGGATGGTATTGTAGATACATGACCGACGAACCATAATAATCCAAAAACATTAAATTAATTAACGTAAAAGTTTATTTTGTCACTAAAAGTCTTGAAAAACATATCAAAACGGAAGAATTAACTGTTTACTCTCTAGTTGTAAAGGCGCTCGTATAAACAAACTACAATACTACAGCGTATTCGAAATTATATTTGAGCAAACTCGGACGATATTTGCATATCTCTTTGTATGTTAATTAAACAAGGACAAAACTACTATATAGATTACCCTTGACACATAAAACAGGTATTGAAATTTTGAGCAATGTTGCCACTTTCAGTTATAACCATAAAGGTATCTAAGGTTAGAACAAATACTTGTTTAATTTATATAAGAATATGCCTTTATTAAATAAAATTCAAGTATTATTAATTAATTTTAAAAGCAGGGACTTAAATGCATAAATTAGTATGATTTTTTTATTTGCATAACTTTTTAACAAATTGTCAATTGAACTTCTAATTTCATTTTCCCTGCAAATAAAGAGACTTTGTAAATATGGCAACGCGGTGGATGTGTCCGCAATTGAGCTTAGAATGTGACTCGATGTTTGGGACAAGAAAAAATCAAAACAAACATATCTATTTTATTTGTTAATCTGAGTTCCAAACAGTGATTCAGGAATTCTAAAATTCAAAATAGATAATTTCATGATTTTCGTTTACGAAAATAAATATTTTCCTGGAAAGATTTTTGACATTATACAACAAGAATTTGTAATAAAATCTATGGAAAAATCTCTGAAAAATTGGAAATGGCCTGACCGAGAAGACCGAAACTTATACCCAGAATGTGATATTAAGAAGAACATTAAACCTCCAAAATTATTTGTTGTAGGTACTAGGGAGATTTTTGTAGCTCCAGAGATTTCAAATGTTCAAATGGTTTTTATAATTACCTACCGTTATATTGTGTCCAAGGTACAACTTCCTTGTGTTCAAGGTACAACACCCGTGCCGTACCTCGGACATTTTGTCACTATTTTATGAAATGTACTAATTTTTCTAATCATTAGCGTTTTAACATCCAACTAGAAATATATTGTTCTGTAATAATTCAACAATATACAGCAAAGAAGTTAGGTTGATTTATTATTTGTAACAACTGCAACATCGTCAATTTAATAAAAAAGTGTCAGAGGTATAAACATGTTCCCCTACTCTAATTGTCACTTTTTTCATACAATTAAAAAAAGTTGTACGTTATATTACTAGTAGTAGAAGGCGCTTATTATGTTTTGAGATCAGACGTTTTCTGCCGAGGCATTATAATCTGAGCGAAACACTTAACGAAGCCTTCAACTCCCAGTAATATATACTATTTTCTTTGACCCATTTTTATCAAATTTCACATCCAAAATAGTATTATTTACGCCAATTTGTTGGAATAAGTGTTTCAATGCTGGAACTAGCTATTTCGACTAATTCCGGACGCGTACAATGCAATTCATGAGACATTTTACCAATAAAATATTCAAAACTGACAAACGTCAAATTAATTAAGTATTGAAATGACAGTTCCTACCTACTCGATTACTACGCCCATAATAAGGCGTTGCTATCGTTTCGAATTATTTTACTAGTAAAATAACGTAAATTCATTATTTTTCTAATAAAATAATGAAAGCTAATTATTGCACTAGTAAAATAAAAGAACATTTCTAAGGTTTGTGTTGTCGAAAGTAATATAGTTATTATACGCTTGAAGAAAAAGTTCTTTTTTCTCCAAATGACATTAAAAGCGGCCTTTTAATGACACTTGGCAGGCTTAGAAGTTGTACTTTTAATGCCTAGGCAGAAAAAGTTCGTTGCTAGGCAACCTTCCAAGTAATAATTTAAATCAAACTGGTTATTAAAATTGACAATGACATTAAGAAAACTCAAAATGATGCTGATGATAATAAACTGTATGTGAGTTCATATACAGTTCTTGATTTTTCCGGTAAAAGGTTAAATTCCACATCTCGCGCCTGATCTCTTATCTCAGGTGGTGTTAATTGCATAAATTCATCCTCACTTTGCAGTAAATCCATTTCTAACATGACAACTTTTCAAAATTGACAATGACAAAGTAAACAGTAAACAAACATACTCAACAAACGTCATCAGCGGTAAACATAGTAACGCAGTAACCTTTGATAAAATAATTTAGTTATTTGGATATTGATAATGAAATGCAATTTAAATATGAAAAAGTCGATTTTGCGTGGAATTGGAACAAATTTGAAGAAAAAATTATATGTTTCACAAGGCAGAAAAGCAGATTTAATGCCTTGGCTGGTTTCATAGCCGAGCATAGCGAACACCAGCCGCGGCATTAAATCTTGTGCTTTTATGCCTAGTAAAACAAATAACTATTGTCTACAATCAATTGATAAAGAAGGCTTTTTTTGCTTGTAACTGGCAATGAAATGTTGACGTACACTGAGTACCGTGACTTTATTGCTCTAGCTCGTTAATAGTTATTTTCCGTCGACCGACCATTTATGATGCATGATGCACTCAAAATCGATCATTAATGACCCCTATTAATGAATAATTTTCTATTCATCAACGATTTTATTATATGCAATCTAGAACCAACAAAAAATGTACTATTAACGAAAAAGTGTATTAATAAGGGCGATTAACAATCGAGATAATTTAACGAGCGAGCGAAGCAAGCGCGTTAATATTTTCTAGATTGTTAATCGCCAGTTTAATTCACGAGTTCGTTACAAAACTTTTCCCTCCATCATACTTTCGATTTTAGAATATATAGAATTTTGAAAAATCATAACAATAAAATATATAATGACGTATGACCGATAATGCTAACACAACTACATGATTTCAAATGTTTTAGTAGGTAAGCTTACCACAGCACAGGTCACTGCCAATATAAATGTATAAGAACAATGTATGTTGGGTTGCATTAAATAAAATCGTTGAATAATAGAAAATCATTCATTAATTGGGGTCATTAATCAACGATTTTGAGTGCGTTAAAATACATCATAAATGAACGGCCGATGGAAAAGTTTGATTAACGCGCGTCGTCCGTAGCAAGCAGTGAGTACATACAATGTAAATATAAATTTGAATATTTAAACTGACATATTTAAAGGTTTGCTTGATATTTAAATAATAGTTTCACGATTTGCGCGTTCAATTTAGATATACGAAAATTATGGAAAATAGTGACAGTGATATCCCTTGAAGTCAAAAATATTGCTTTGAATTTGTTGCCAGAACAATCAAAGATATCCTACGAAAAGCAATATAATGTCTTCGTAACATGGTGTAATAAGCAAAAAATTTGCAAATGCTCAGAAAACGTACTTGTTGCTATTTGCCTGAAAAATCCCAAGACACTAAAATCGTCATCACTCTGGTCTATTAACTCGATGTTATAAACGACATTATCTATAACAAATGCTATTGACTTAAGTCAGTTCTGTATTTTTAAAGAATCTAAGGATTGGATATAAACCCAAAAAGTCAAAAATCTTTTCACGAAGCGAAATATGCAGATTTTTGTGCGAAGCCCCTATCAAAATACACTTATTAAACGAGGTAAATTTTACATGCTGATTATTGTCAATATTGTAGTTTAATAGATTTCTTTATTTTAGGTTGTTCTAATGATTGCTAGTGCCTGTAGGCGTAACGAATTGGTAAAAATTACTTGTAAAGATATTGAAGACAAAGAATCTCTTTAAATAGTTACCATACCAAATTCAAAGACACGAAGGACTCGAGTTTTCACTGTCATAAATGACATACAAGAAAATTCTGCTAACGTTGCCTTAATACCTAGGAATGAAAATACATCGCCACAATTTTTTCTTAAAATATTCCAGAGGAAAGTGTTTTAATCAAGTTGAAGGAATGAGCACTATTGCCAAAGAGCAAAACTGCTAAATAGCTAAATCTACAAGACTGCCATTTATACTCAGGACACTGCTTCCGCGGATCATCGGCTACTTTACTAGTAAACGGTGATATACAATTAAAGCAATACGGGGGTTGGATGAGTTCCACAGTTGCTAAAGTTGAATTCCTACTTTATATTATTTTCAAAAAGTGACAATAAAGTTAATGATTTAAAAATAGTTTCGTTTTATTAAGTGATTGTAGAAAAAATGTGGTATGTATTACTGGTAAAAATTGACATTATTGCTTTCGAGTTACTCGAAGCAATAATGTATCACTTTTCGCTCTTAATACATAAATAACTGTTATTCATTCGTTTTCCTTATTACTTAATTTCTGCATGTTTATCTTTTAAAAAAAATGTCAAAAAAATCAAATATTCATGCATACACATACTCAGAAAAATCTGTTCTATTAAAATATGTATATTTTATATAAAAATAGTTGATTGTTGTTATTTTGACACATGTTATTTTTACACCTGTTTGCATTGCATTCGATACAGTTTGATGTGGGATTTACAAAAATAATATATTTATGAGGCATATTATTTGAAGTAACCAAGGGTGCAATAGGCATATGTTGTAAAAATCGCAATCAGTAACATTGAAAAAAATACATTATTGAGTTTTATTTTTTTTTCAGGAACATTGGTCACCGTCCACCCACACAGTGTGGTGTTGTTTGAGGAGAAAAATTTATTTCTATTCGATGTTATTATAATCACAATAAATGAGGTGTTAATATCATATATATTTTTTCATTTGCCCAGTCCATCTTAAGAATATTAGCATTTTCAAATGGTGGTTAGTAATTGAAAACGAAGTTTTTTTATTAAAAATCTTAGTTTGGCCCACAAATTGAAAACGTGTCCAGTTCGGTATTCTCAGTTACAGTAATTACATGACAGAGCTGATATGTTGTAACTGCGGATTAATTTACTCACATTTTTTATAATAGCGCGACAGTACGAGAGCTACTATTTACGTAGGGTAGTGAGGGGCAAGTTGAGCAATTTTTTATACAGGGTGTCCCACGACGTTTTGACAGTTCGATTTCTCGAAAACTGTTCATATGACAAGTATGAAATTTGGCAGATATGAATAGTCAAAACTGATGCTTATATTTATTATAAAATGATCTCCGTTATTCCTGTCATTTCGGGTCACGTGACCCCAACATAATTTTTTTAAATGGGACAACCGGTATAATATTACAATTTTGGATATATCATTCAAAAACAAATTCAATGATACCACACTTGTCATCATTGTATTGTGCAGTAATGATAATAAGGGCTATTCATTTTTACTAAATTTATTAAAGCAATATTTTGCACTTGGAAATTTAGGTGGCTATGAAACAAATAACTATAGTAGCAACAACATAGGTTGTCATTCATTATTGTTAGGTGAAGTTTATTCAAGAACTGTCATAAGACCGCTCAAACAGATGACGAGGTGATAAATATTTTGGCTTATCTTCAGGTAAATCCACACACCTCAATACGATTTCTTAAACAAGAATTACAAATAAGTAGAAGTTCAATAGAAGGAGTAATAAAAAATTAGAAATACAATCCTTATAAAATACATTTAACACAAGGTTTGGGTCCTGCAGATTCTGAAAGGAGAATACATTTTATTGCTGAAATGTCAGCTGAAAGTATTGATGACCCTTCTGTTTTGGAAAAAATATTATGGAGTGATGAAAGTAGATTTCATAACAATGGTATTGTTAATCGTCATAATTATCATTATTTTCGCAAGAGAAACCAAAGTGGATGAGCGAAACCAATTTTTAAACAATATGGGGAATCAATGCTTGGTGTGGTTTATTTAACGATCGGTTGATCGGTCCCTATTTTCATGAAGGAACATTAACGGGGCTAAAATAATAGATTTTCTTCAAAATACTCTTGCAGAATTACTTGAAGATATTCCTTTACATGAAAGGCAGACTATGTGGTGGCAGCAAGATGGAGCATCTCTTCACTTTTTTTTGGTCAGTTATAGAATATATTGATAACACATTTCCTGAAAAATTGATTGGTCGAAATGGTACAATTATGTGGCGACACCATTCTCCGGATATTACACCCTTAGATTTCTTTCTCTGGAGTTACTTAAAAGGTCGACTTTATGTCACACCCCCGATTGATTAAATTATTTAAAGGATAATATAAAACAGGCATGCCGGACCGTAACACCAGAAATTATTACAGCAGCACTTAAAAGAAATATTTTAACAAGGTTTGAACATTGTGTCAATGTACATGGTCATCAATTTGAACATTTTCTTCAATTTTTTAACCACTTGTACTTTTTAATTTCCTATGTCACATTTTTTAATAAAATAATTTATACATATGTTCATTTAATTGCTCCTAATTATGACTAATAATTAATGACAGTTCTTGAATAAACTTCACCTAACAATAATTAATGACAACCTATGTTGTTGCTACTATAGTTATTTGTTTCATAGCCACCTAAATTTTTAAGTGCAAAATATCGCTTTAATAAATTTAGTAAAAATGAATAGCCCTTATTATCATTACTGCACAATATAATGATGACAAATGTGGTATCGTTGAATTTGTTTTTGAATTATATATCCAAAATTATAATATTATACCGGTTGTCCCATTTAAAAAAATTATATTGGGGTCACGTGACCCGAAATGACAGGAACAACGGAGATCATTTTATAATAAATATAAGCATCTGCCAAATTTCATACTTGTAATATGAGCAGTTTTCGAGAAATCGAACTGTCAAAACGTCGTGGGGCACCCTGTATATACTGACGGGTAACTAATTTATTTCTTTCCATAGTAAAATATTTCTAACAAATCGCTATTAAGTGCTACAGTCGTTCAAACGAAGAAATTGGGAGATGCTCAAGATACCCCATAGGTGACGTAAGTTGAGGGCAAATTGAGTAGTTAGAACAGTGGATTTCTTCTGGATCTAAAACCGCTTTGATTTTTTTGTTGTTCGCAGCGACCATGACGTACAAGAAAAATAAACTAAATCTATCCGAAAAATAAACTTTAATCAAAAACCACAATGTAATTTGAATTATCAATATTATTTTAATAAAAAAAGTATATTTTTTTAAAAACGCGATATAACGAAATCGTTTACGCACCATATTGTGGATCCAGCGGACCACTAGTTAAAAATCACTAAGTTAGAAATTATACCCAAACTATGAGTTCAATAGTTACTAGATATGAAATAAAATTCTCTAATTGACATTGAGCTCGTTTCAGGAGTATGAATTAACAAGTGAAATCATATCAGCAGGATTAAGAATAACATATATTTTTCGATGATAACGATATTTATCTCAAAAAGATATGAATATCTTCGAAAATTAGATTTAAAAATTTTATTAGATTTAAATAAACCACTGTAAGTCGACCAATGGCAGAAGCCCTTGTTGTCAGATTGAAAGTACAATCTGTTGACAAATCCTACTTGACTATCAAAGTTGATTAATACAAAGTGAAAGTCGACTAGAAGAATTTGACAATTGACATCAATATCCACAACCAACCTCAAACAGATAGCATCCTCGCCGACTTTTTAATTGTTTGTTATATTATTTTATAGTAGAAAATGTGCTTCTGTTTGTTTGCCTTTTGTTGAGATTTGGTACTAGCTATGGTAAATTATTATTATATATTGCCAACAATGTTGGATTGATATTTAAGTTTGATAAGTTTTCTTGTTCAGAGTTTTTGACAGACGTTTATAAAAGAAGAATAATCAATGTCAATTTTTTGAAATGTAATGACGATTGCTGATGTAAGTTTTTGATAAATAATTAACCAAAATTGTTCCGGTTTATTTCACTGCCTGATAAAATCCATCACCTTTTAAAAGATATCTATAAAATGGACAAATGTTTCATCGAAGCTAATTCGACAAATCTTCCTCAAGTGGATGTGGACATGGTGTCTCAGTCACTCGAACTCCCCTAAACAGAAGAAGAATAAGTGATCCGGTACTAAATCGAGTTCGGAATTCTAGAATAACGCAATTTGTGTATGTGTGTTACATCACTTGTTTTCCAAACAATTCAATCTACATGGAGAACATTTAATTTTCATTATACATACATTTTACAATATATTTTCTATTTTGAAAGCATCATTGGCTCTAGCCTACCACAGTCTACCACAATAATTCAAATTTCAATATTTTTTTTTTCATTTTCATTTGTAAATCGTAGAGTGGCGTTATTAGTCGCAAATACTAAGTTCAGACCCAATATATCTTCTGACATTTTCATTCAAATTCATGAAACGAGCTCATTAGACAATTTATTGCCTTTTAATCTTATAATAGTAAAAGAAAAGTAATGGTCTTTCAATACTAAGCATAAAAAACAGATTCAACAAAAACAACATAATTATCTTAACTTTTGGATTAGACTCAGTCTTTCTACCTAAAATCAGACTTGGACATTTATTTAATTCTCAAATAATCTTATATCAAGAAAGAAAATATTAATGAGATCTCAGAGCCACGTTGTCGCTGTTGCAATTAATGTAGACGAAAGTAAGACCAACACCTGGTACACATTTTTCATGTGTCCATTTCTTGCAATCTTGGTAATGGATCCATGTTTCCCCTGTAACAAATATTTTTTAAGAAATCTTCTTGCGAAGAAGAAAACATTTACCATTGATTGTTTCAATCATAATTTTAGACTTCTAAACTCAAATCGACAAATAAATCGAAGTCTTATACTCTGGCTTTGTCCGCCCGCTCGTCTTTACGGACGAATGATAAGTGCTAGAGCTTAGGTATAAACGGTTTCGGAATCAGCATGACCTGACACCATTGAGAAAACATGTAATTAATTCGTTAATTTAGATATTCATTAAACTAATAATACTGTTTCTTAGTAAGTCTACATATGTACCATACTGTAGCACTTCACGACATGTTTCCGTCGTCATTGACAGCCTTGGCAGCATAATTTTAGTCTTAAGTAGTATAAGAGCCTCTGAAATTTGTCCTATCAGAAGTTCGCAACCTAAAATAAAATGAAAAACTGCATTACTTACCCAGCTAACCCCAACCCGCTAGTTTGTAACAAAAACGAGGTTAAAAACTGATCCAAATCATTTATACATATCAAAGATATACTAAATTTATAGAAGTTTAACACTTACATTATTGAAAACGGGTAATACTTGACTCGTGTAAAAAATAATTTTTCAAGTTTTGGTCTCAAAATAACCAAACTAGCTCCGTTCTACTCTATTAAGAATAGAAATAACATATATTAATATATTTTATTAAGAATAATTTTTTCTCAAAATATTCGCCATACACAGCGATTGAACTACCATTGAAATCCCAGTCAGAATGTATACAGCCTGGTGCACATAGCACATGATCTGCAAAAAGGTCAGTTAAATCGGCCTCCCCAATAGATATTTTCAACAAAAACATACATTGTCGTTATGCACTACTAATGCACCAATATGCTCCATGAATAATTTTCTCTGCCCCACATTTCCCGAGAGGCTACAGGTTGTTTATGGGTGGGCAAATAAACGCCAGCCCCATTGTCAAATGCTCCATCAAAAAAGCTTGGTGCCCCTCCCCTCAGTAAATAGTATAGTATTATTCAGCGTAAAGTCACCCCCAATATCAATTTGTAAAAAAGATATACTACAATCGAATCCACTTCTAATGCACTATGCAACACCAAGAAAAATCAAATCCCCCCCTCCGCTACTTAGTTAAATCTCAATGAAGTAAAGTTGCCACCCTCCCAGTGATAACTTTCAAAAAGAAATGAGGCACCGGAAGCCACTTCAAATGCACTCCTATGCACCACCAACAAAAACGAAATTCATTCTCTCCCTAATTAGTTAAACCTCATTATACATAGTAAAGTTGCCCCCCCCCCACAACGACAATTTCCGAAAAAGGTATAGGCCAGTGGAGTACATTCCTAATGTATATGCACCACCAACAAGAACAAAATTCCTCCTACCCTAAGTTAGTTAAACCTTAATATTTAAAGTTAAGTTTGGTATTTCTTTCAATTTGCACTTGACTTCACACATTTTAATAGAGACTTTTTTGTCACTCAGGACGCAAAACGATTATTTTGCGTGTCTAAAAGAGGCCGCGAAATAAGCGTTTCCATCCCTTGGGCGAGAATAGTACTTTATGAAATGTGTGTAGTGAAGTGAATACGAAGCTGAAGCCGAACTCGCCACGAACGCGTCATTTCGCTCCCTTGGTACGTAAGGTACTATTTCGTAAGTACCCTGCGCACCCCTCATTATTGCGACATTTGAAAAAAGTAGTTCGGCTTAAAATGTTATTTGATCTGCGCCTCAAAGTATAAATGTTTCGCAATAATTCTACGTCCAAAAATGGAGCAGGTTCATTCTTTTCATATGCACATTCGTAACAGTACTACGTTTTAGTCAATAAAAGTCCACTAATTTAATCAAAACATTTGACATCTGAATGTGTACACAACTGAGATAATATCTTTTGGGTTTTTAATATATACAAAAACTTTATACCATAACTCATCTCGAAGCCTGTAAATTTTTGTATTTACAGCCTCGTTCACAATAACCTACATACAATTACAGCCAGGTCGCTTTTATTTACAGCAAATGAGGTTTACAAATCTTTAAAAGATTGACTATCGCAGAAACCGCTAGCGGGTATTTGAACTACCAAATCAAATAGTGTAACATAGCTTCTATAGGTTTTATAGTCCAACCCGCTAGCACTTTTTTGATCGAATAGTCCGTCGATAAAAACTCAGCTACTGGTTCCAAGTACTGATCGACAAGCGTAAGGATGCCTCCGAGAATTGGTTGCGCAGTAGACAAAACCCTGGAGTGGGAAAGAAGCTCAATCGCTCCGCCTTATTCAAGCAGTTAATGGCGTGAGTGTACAGTCAGTGGAATAAAATTATTGTGAAGTTATTCTGATTGTGTGTGGAATGTGAAATCCTTGTGTTGTGGTTGTGTTTTGAAATAGTATTACATAGGTTATAGTGTAGTTTGCTGTGTTTGAAAATTCCGTCAAAGAGTAAAGTGAGAAATAAGATTCTGAGTGGACAATGTAGGGAAATTGTCAGTAATGTCATCAAATTTATGCAGGCAGAAGCAAGGATAGGTGAAACCAGTATTCCTCTTGTGAAGGGTCAAGAACGAGTTGCTGTCGCAACGGGAGTTTGCGTTAGAAGCATTAGGAAAATTAATTCCGAAATGAATAAAATTGAAAAAGGTGAAATGGAACCATTATCAACTCCAAGTAAAAAGAGAAACAAAAAATCAAAAGTTACCATGGACAATGCTGATTTGGCTATTTTACGTAGATGTATCAATGTCACGGAAAAATGAGCTCCCATACTCAAAGAGGTTCATAAAACAATTGTGGAAGATATGGAATATCGGGGTAGCAGGGAATCTCTGAGAAAAGAAATCCATAAACTTGGATTTTGATGGAGGAAAGCAAAAACCAACCGGAAAATATTAATGGAACGACAGCCCATTCGACTACTTAGAATAGAATTTCTGAAGAAAATGCAGAGCTATAGAAAAGAGGGTAGACCTATTGTGTATATGGATGAAACGTACATTCACTCTTCACACACACATGATCAGAGTTGGAATGATGATTCAATGGAAGGAATGAAGAAACCTGTTAGTAAAGGGCAACGTCTTATCATAATACATGTAGTATAGGAGCTAGCAACATTTTCGAGAAAGAATTTTAGGTCAGCTGATTTTGTGATATGTCGTCCTTCTTGCTCTTTCGGTTAGAGTCTGGGCTATCTGGCTGGCGGTAGCGGTTGCGTTAATTAGTGCGCATCCTACCTGTCCAGGTAATAATTCTGGATATTAAAAACATTTTAGAAGGCGTAATTTTTTATTTTTTGTTTTTAAATAAGTCTACCTGACATACTTTTTTTATTGCCAGACATTTTTGACAATGCTAACTATGTGCCATACGCGATTTTTTATTTTTTTTTATAAAAATTTCAAAGTATTTTATAATGTCTGTAATTTTAATATTATGTTATTTAAAGATAAGAAAAACTTAAAATAAATTTGCCAGACATTAATTCGATTGTTAAGTCTTGAATTAAAATGAAAAAGTCATGAAAAGTATTGCAGTATAATGCTAGTAGTCCGAGAGAGACAGTTGCAGAACAAGTCGAGAATGATACAGAGAACCATTACAAAAGTAAATTACTTGTCACTGTACATGTAATAAAAAATAATGATTGTAAGTATCACAAAGAGATGATAACAATACACAATTTTTTTTGCAAAACTTCTTCTTCTACCGTTGATACAATATGATTAAAAATATATTTATGAATATCACGATTTTTATGCCAAGAAGTATGTGGAATGTCTGAAACTATTTTATTATAATCATTTAAATAATTTAATTCACATGAATGATGATAAAAAATTATTTTATTTTCAGATTTAAGACGATTAATTTTTTGTAATAATTCTTCATTATTGAGTTTTTCCATCCACTCATTTTTGACAATGCTAACTATGTGCCATACGCGATTTTTTATTTTTTTTTTATAAAAATTTCAAAGTATTTTATAATGTCTGTGATTTTAATATTATGTTATTTAAAGATAAGAAAAACTTAAAATAAATTTGCCAGACATTAATTCGATTGTTAAGCCTTAAATTAAAATTAAAAAGTCATGAAAAGTATTGCAGTATGATGCTAGTAGTCAGACAGAGACAGCTGAAGGTGCGAGAGAGATAGACAACGACAGTGGAGCGACAGGCAAGTATGCAAGATGGCGTCAGTCTAATGTCACATGTTTGTTTTTGTTCTGATTTTAATGTTTATTTTTTAATTTGGTTACAATGGCCAGTGATAAAATAAAATGTGTTTTTTGTAAAGGACATAACGATAACATAATACTTTTCGTGGGTGATAAACTAAAAAAATGTCAGCAAGTTTTAAGTGTACGTGTGAAATATAAATTAAAGTACAGTGACATTGAGCTGCCCACGCAAATAAATAAGACAGATGGATATCATAGACAATGTTATAGTAGTTTTACTGCTTTAATGGCAAAACACCGTGATTCATCATCAGAAACAGATTATGCCAGTAACTCCACTTCACTCACTTTGTCACCGAGTACTCCAGTAGATATTAGTGAAACTGTTCCAAGAAACGTAACTCAAAGCTCCTACAGTGAGGTTGCTTCTTCAAGTTTAAATATTCAGACAAAATCAGGAGATTTTGAACTGAATTTGAACAGTAAAATAACACCAGAAGATGTTACTCCGAGTTCAAATAACCAGAGGATATCAAGACATCCTGATTTAGATTTTAACCGTGAGATATCAGAAAATGCTGCTTCAAATTTAGATAATCAGACAACGTTAGAAGATGTTGCTTCCAGCTCGACTTGTGATGTAAGTATCAATGAAACTAACGTTTTTAATGAAATTCCTGACACTAATATTGAAGATATTGGAAAAGAACGACAACTCAAAAATGTTTGCTTTTTTTGTGATAAAGATCGTAAACAGAATAAGGGTAAACAACAAAATCTTCATTCCTCAAACGATGCAAAGCTTTATGATAAAATCATTGAGTGGATGGAAAAACTTAATGAAGAATTATTACAAAAAATTAATCGTCTTAAATCTGAAAATAAAATAATTTTTTATCATCATTTATGTGAATTAAATTATTTAAATGATTATAATAAAATAGTTTCAGACATTCCACATACTTCTTGGCATAAAAATCGTGATATTCATAAATATATTTTTAATCATATTGTATCAACGGTAGAAGAAGAAGTTTTGCAAAAAAAATTGTGTATTGTTATCATCTCTTTGTGATACGTACAATCATTATTTTTTATTACATGTACAGTGACAAGTAATTTACTTTTGTAATGGTTCTCTGTATCATTCTCGACTTGTTCTGCAACTGTCTCTCTCGGACTACTAGCATTATACTGCAATACTTTTCATGACTTTTTCATTTTAATTCAAGACTTAACAATCGAATTAATGTCTGGCAAATTTATTTTAAGTTTTTCTTATCTTTAATTAACATAATATTAAAGTTACAGACATTATAAAATACTTTGAAATTTTTATAAAAAAAAATAAAAAATCGCGTATGGCACATAGTTAGCATTGTCAAAAATGTCTGGCAATAAAAAAAAATCCCAATGGCACAGGACCAATTGGACAGTCTTATTTCAGTAACATGTTTGCATAAAACCGAAAATAAAAAATTAGATACAAAAGTAATAGAGATGTACAAAAAACCAAAGTAACATTCTGGCATCAAATCAAAAACAAAAAAATTCTGGTAAGTTTGTGAATTTTCTTAAATAAATGTTTTAATGTACGATTTAGAGAAAAATGTTAAATACAATAGTTGTAGAACGTGTTAAGGTCTATAAAAAAGCTCAGTAACTTTTTCGCGTCAAATGAAAAACAAAGGAAATACGATTTTTTTTTCAACTTTGACAGGCCGCCATTTTGTTTTTACTGGGCCGATTTGGCTCATTAACGAACTCGTCAAAGATTTTTGCCTAACCGATTTTGTAGCGAGTTTGGTTTCGATCCGTCAAAAAATACGCCCTCTATCGTGCTTACAAATTCAGTTATAATTTGTGAATTTTCTTAAATAAATGTTTTAATGTACGATTTTGAGAAAAATGTTAAACACAAAAGTTGTAGAACGTGTTAAGGTCTATAAAAAAGCTTAGTAACTTTTTTGCGTCAAATGAAAAACAAAGGAAATACGATTTTTTTTCAACTTTGACAGGCCGCCATTTTGTTTTTACTGGGCCGATTTGGCTCATTAACGAACTCGTCCAAGATTTTGGCCTAACCGATTTTTGTAGTGAGTTTGGTTTCGATCCGTCAAAAAATACGCCCTCTATCGTGCTTGCAAATTCCGTTATAACACACATATATATATATATATATATATATATATATATATATAACCTTTGGAACGGAGGGTGATTTTGGCATCTAGGAACACCAAAACGAAAAACTGCATTGAAATTTTTCCGAAGTCGCGTCATGCTACTCTCTACAATAGCCCTATTTCATTCTAAAATAAGACTAAAAGTATGTCAGGTAGACTTATTTAAAAACAGAAAATAAAAAATTACGCCTTCTAAAATGTTTTTAAAATCCAGAATTATTACCTGGACAGGTAGGATGCGCACTAATGAACGCAACCGCTACCGCCAGCCAGATAGCCCAGACTCTAACCGAAAGAGCAAGAAGACATATCACAAAATCAGCTGACCTAAAATTCTTACTTTTCAAACGTTGCTAGCTCCCGTACTATTACATAAGATGGAAATCAAATAACAATACTGGTGATTATCATAACGAAATGAACTATGATAATTATAAGAAATGGGTAACAGAGAAATTAATACCCAATTTGTTGTCAAAGAGCGTTGTGGTAATAGACAATGCACCTTATCACAATAAACATATTAATAAAACGCCAACTTCTGAAATGCAGACATGGTTGAGGCAGAGGAATATTCCCTTCAGTATGGAGATGTTGAAGCCACAGTTATACGTCCTAGTGAATAACTTCAAGCCAAAGTATAAGCAATTTGAAATAGATCAGCTGTTCATTGCATCATATCATGACGTTTTGCGATTACCGCCATACCACCCGGATTTGAATCCAATCGAGTTGGCGTGGTCTGAACTGAAAAATTATGTGGCAGATAAATAGGTTCACCTTCAATTTCAACGATGTAGTTCAACATTGCGACATTTTTTTGCCACGTTTTCAGCCGAGCAGTGGAAATCTCGTTGTGAACGAGCAAAGAAATTTGAACACGAGTTTATGCCAAAAGAACCAATGATAGATATTGTCATAGATAACATGATTATTAATTTAAATGAGGACAGCGACACTGAATCTGAATCAGAACAGGAGTCTGAAGATGCCGGTTCAAAAAATGAAGGAAGTTTGTCTGGAATTGAAGAGCACTCTGATAGAAACAACAAGAAAACAGAAAATATACTAGTCGTGGGTGGAAAAAGATATGTTAATTTATAGCTATATTTATGTGAGTATAAATTCCTCTGTTCTTATACAAAACACCCTGTATATTTTTATCATTCTTTCGCAGAATGTATTTTTAATTAATGTTTATAGAATGATTATTCATTTCCATCAGGTTTTTTGCTTTGAAATTTCGTTTTCCTCAAAAAAATCGAATGGGGTGCGATTGAAGGGCTCAGTTCACGTCTGGCAGCCCCGTTTCCACCGGAAGCCCTTAAATTAGAAATATTTTCGAGTGTCCCGTCAACTTGTGTATGTTACTCGTGTTCTTTATCATATTTATATACCTATTTCTGATATTATTTGGCGATGCATTCTTTTCCTAGTCGTACTTTATTTACACTTATGGCTTCGGTAAAAATTATGCAATTTTCATAAACGGTCCAGTGATCACAGACAATTATATAATTCGAAAAGTTCATTAGGAATTAATGAAAATACAGATAAGAACCTACGTTCCTACGTGTTGCAGAAAAATTTCTCTCCCGATTGTACATTCCGATGATAACCAGTCCTAAACAGTAGTCGACCTTTGTCGCACATCTACTCACGCTTTCTATCGTTTGCGAATTTTAGAGGCATCCTTACGCTTGTCGACCTGTACTATATCCTTTTTTTTCTTCTTAGATTACATATTTTTCCAATTTTCAACCCGATTTTGCTCCATGTACTTTCTTTATATTGTCATAGGGGGGGATTTTGTTTTTGTTACTTATTTTTGGAGAATGTATTTCAATGAAAAAGTAATGAATATTTCTCTTATATACCAAGAATATTTTGTCTTTGTTGGTGGTGCACTTTTTTCGGAAATTGTCATTAATGGGGCCAACTTTATATAATGAGGTTCAAATAACTAGGTGGAGGGGTGTTTCCGTTTTTGTTGGTGGTGCATAATAGAGCATAAGAAGTGGTTGCTGCTGCCATATATATTTTCTGAAATTGTCATTGGGAGGGGGACAGCTTTACTTAAATTATGAGGTTTAACTAAGTAGGGGAAGGGGGATTTTGTTTTTCTTGGTGGTGCATATGAGTGCATTAGGAGTGGACTCCACTGCCGTATACTTTTTTCGGAAATTGTAGTTAGGGGGAGGCAGCTTTACTATGTATAATGAGGTTTAACTAATTGGAGGAAACAGGGATTTTGTTTTTATTGGTGGTGTATAGAAGTGCATGTGAAGTGACTTCCGATGTCATTTATTTTTTTTGAAAATTGTTATTGGGAGGGGTCAACTTTACTTTATACAAGATGTCCCAAGTTATCGTTTACAGGTAATATCTCGCTTAATTTTAAAGATATTCCAATACTGTAAAAACCGTTGGAAATGGCATCAAAATTACTTCCTAATGACGTATCAGTAACTCTATTTCACTTAACAGTCCTTTGGTGGCCACCCCTTACTTTCTATTTTCGAATAGCACCCCATGTATATTTTCGTTGAAAATTGCTTGTCACTCTATTTGGAACACAACGATGTAAGATACCTGTTGGTTTTTTATCATTAGCACTAAAATTAACTTTTTATAATATTTTGCTTTACCTAATTATCCTTATTGCTTCCGCCACTGTTTTTAAAAACTTCACGAGAGAGAAGTAGATTAATATTTTATTTAAAAAACTTATGCTTTTTATGTCAAAGAATTAATGACAGTTAATAATAATAAGTCTGGAACAACAGTCATCTGCGAATAGTACCTAGGGTGTTGTAGTTAATCGACGAATTAAATTACTACTATCCACAAATTTGAATTCAAAATTATTAGTCTTGTTATAAGCACAATACCATTTACATTCAGGCTAGATTAGTACATTGATATACTATTGGCTTATGGTGAATGCAGGAAAAAATCTCGACGAGCGGCCCGTTTATACCAAGAACGTTTTCTTCAACATCCTCAAGTATCACACATAGTGTTTGCTAAAATGGAACGGAAGATGCGCAGCGGTTCGTTCCCAAACAAAAACCGTGCAACGAACCGAAATCCAGTGAGAACTGATGATAATGTAATTAATGTACTTGCGTATGTTGGTATCAATCCTCATACTTCTGTTAGAAACATAACTGAAGAACTGGGAATAAGCGATAGCACGATACAGAGGATTTTGACGCAACACAAATATCATCCATTTAAACTACATTTAGTTCAAGGACTGATGTCTACCGATTTCGACAGATTAGAATTCATATATCTAATCAATGTTATGATTGCCGACAATCCCTTAGTATTAAATCAAATATTTTGGAGTGATAAAAGCCACTTACTCAACAATGGTGTACTTATACACACATTGCCCTTTTTTGGTTGAATGAAAATCCTCACTTGGTTCGTTCAACTCGTTTTCAAACAGTTTGGGGTATAAATGTATGATGTGGGTTATTCGATGGTAATTTGAATGGGCCATACTTCTACGAGGGCACATTGAATGGACACAGGTATTTATATTTTCTTGAAAAAAAATTACCTGAACTTATGGAAGACATTCCTTTGGCAGAGCGAAATGCAATGATCTGGCAACAATACGGTGCTCCACCTGATAATGCAGGCATTGTTGCGGAGTATCTCAATCAGTCTTTTCACAACAAATGGATAGGTACTTACAGACCTATAGCTTGGCCTCTCCGCTCGCCCGAATCACCACCATTGGACTCCTTTGTGGGGTTATCTTAAAGATTTAGTATATCGAACACAGCCCGTAGATTTAGATGATCTCAAAGGCATTCGTGAGGCATGTCGTAGTATTACACCAGCTATGATTTAGGCTGCGTACACAAGGGCGATTTTAAGTTGTTTTGAAGCTTGTATGGAATCTGCGGGAAATAATTTTGAATACTTACTGTAATTATTCCTTCATTATTTGTATTTTAATTTAATAAGGAAATCTAGAAATTACAAAATGTAAATTTTTTTGGTGCTAATGATAAGTATGTTACGTTGTATTCCAAATGAAGTGACAAGCAATTTTCAACGAAAATATACACGGGGTGCCATTTGACTATAGAAAGTGAGGGGTAACTGCCAAATGACTGTTACATGAAAAGTTTCTGATATATCATTAGGAAGGAATTTTGATACCATTCACAACAGTTTTTACAGTATTGGATTATCTTTTTAAATTAAGCGAGATATTTCCTGTAAACGATGACTAGGGACACACTGTATATTAAGGTTTAACTAGCTAGAAGGATTTTCATGGTGGTGCATATGAGTGCATTAGAAGTGGATTCGACTGCACTATATGTTTTTGCAAATTGTCATTGGGAGGGAGGTTTTCATCTAAAAGGTAAGTAATTTAGTTGGATGATCATACTAGTTTACACATTTTTCCTTTGAACCAGTATTATTCAGTTAATGTAGTTTATTAATTTTTACTTGTTGAATACGAACATGAGCAGTACCAAGAAAGTAATTCACAGTCAAGGCTGAGAAATAATTTATAATATTTATAAGTTTATGTAAACCAAGAAAGAACAACAAGCTCTAACAATTACTTTAAGCAATCTACAAGAGAGAGTAGCTAAAGCTAAGATAAAACTACCTGCTACTACCTTTAAGTCGCCCAGAAAAATCATAAACATCTTCAAGCTCCAAAGTACCAGCTGATAAATTTGAGGAAGAAATAGTTAGAAAAATCACTTACTCCTATACAGCTACTCAGAAAAGGAGACCACTATGAAAAAAATATTTGAAACTGTTAAAAAAAGAGGGAATTAAGTTTAAACGCAATATGGATTCTTGTAAATAATTAGTTAAAAATGTGGGATTTAGGTAGAGAAAACTAGAAGACAAAAGAAAAGTGTTGATTGAAAAATTTGACATTAGTTCTAAACGAATTGAATATTTGCGAAAATTAAAAAAGTATAAGCAGGAAGGACAAACCATAATATATTACTCATATGGTACCGAAAATATAAGACGATGGCAAAAATAAATTAAAATCTCCAGTATCCGAAGGAAGGCGCCTCGTAATGTTACAAGCTGGATTTGCATCAGGATTCGTACCTATTACATTAAACATATTTACAGCGGGACGTAAAACAGGTGACTACCATGACGAAATGAAAATTTTACACAATGGTTAAACAATGAATGTATCCCTAATACTGCGAAAAAATGCGTTTTAGTGATAGATAATGCCTACTACAACAATGTACAGGTCGATCCTATTCCGAATATTTTTTTTGGAAAAAAGCAGTCACGCAGCAGTGGCTAACGAAACGAGGTATTATTTATAAAGGAAATGCTTTAAAAGATGAATTATATGCATTAATTGAAACTTAGTAAAGCAGCTTATAAAAGATATATTGTTGACACACTTCTAGCGGAACATGATATTTTAACACGGCGTTTACCTCTATACCAACCGAAGCTGAACCCCATTGAAAAAATATGGACACTAGTAAAGAATGAAGTATACTTGATACCCCTGCTAGGGTTTCGCCGCTTTACGCTTTCTAGATCCTTTTGTTTTGGGATGGATCAATCCCCGTTTTTCCCTTTATAGTTTCTCTGTCAATGTTCTCCATAGTTTCCTATCCTTAACTTTGTGTTTCCATCCTCCAATTCCGGCTCTTGTCATATCTTCCTTCACCTGTTCCAGCCATTTTATTCTAGGTCTACCCCTACGTTTTCTTCCCCCAGGATCCCATTGTGTCATTTGCAGTGTTATTTCTTGTTCTTCTGCTCTATATATGTATCCCTGCCATTTCATTCTTTGCCTTTTTATTTTCCTTACTATGTCCTCTCTTCCAATTCTTGCTCAATTTCATAGTTCATTTTTTGTCTGTACTCGTTATCTCTCAATTTGATTGGTCCCAATATTGTTCTCATTATCTCTCTTTCTATTATTCTCAAGTGTTCTTCTTCATTTTTAGTCAGTGTCATTGTTTCAGCAGCATACAACAGGACGGGTCTTATTAGCACTTTATAAATATTGATTTTGGTTTGTCTTGAGAGTAATTTGCTTTTTAAAAGTTTTTTATTGGCATGGTAAGCTCTATTTGCATTAATGATTGTTTCTTCTATTTCATTTCTCCTGTTTCCAGTGTTTGTTACTGTGACACATAAGTATTTAAATTTCTCCACTTTTTCAAATTCGAAATCTCCGATATTTATTGCACTGGTTTGATTTATTTTACCAAAAATCATTATTTTTGTTTTATCTGCATTCATTTCTAATCCCATCCTACTTCCTTCACTCTCTTGTCTTTGATATGATTACTATATCGTCCGCATAGGCAATTATCTGTCTTTCGCTCGTCCTGAGATTGCTTTTTTGTATTCGTCTCATTGCATATTCAAGTGTTAGGTTAAATAATGTTGCATATAGCGAATCACCTTGTCTTACACTCTTATTTATGTTTATTTCATCAGTTTCTCCTCCTTGTGATTTTATTGTAGCCCTTAAGTTTTCCATAGTCATCTTGATTAACCCTCTCAATTTATCGTGAATGCCTAGTTCTTTCAAAGCAGACAAAAGTTTGCCTCTATGTATTGAATCGAAAGCTTGCCGAAAGTCTACAAATAACATTTCCAGTTCTATTTGATGTTCATATGCTTTTTCCAAAGAATGAAGTAGCAGCCTGTAATATCTAATTTAAACTAGCTGATGTGCAGCAGCTAACAGAAGAAACATTTCAACAAATGACGATTGAAATTGGCAAAACATTTGACAAAACAATTGAAGAAGAATGTATTGAAAGGGAACACGTTATGGATGAAGTGCAAGAATTAATAATAAATGTTGGAGAGCATGCATGTTTCTGGCTCATTTGCCGTCCTCAGTACGGTATAACCAAATAAGGGTGTGAAACTTGGGAACAAAGCTGTTGATCGAAACATGGGAAAACACAAAACAAAGGATTTCAACAGGGAAACCAAACGCACATTTGTGTCTTCAATTAGAAGATCCTGAGTTTTCGGAACAACAACCAAGATCGAGACGGAGGCGCACATAGCTCCCCTGCCGACCCAGAGTAAACAACAAAGAATATTGCGTGATATATAAACAACAACAACAAAGGGATTCATGGGTAATTCACGTGATTTTTTGGATACACAAAAATGAAACCCTTATTTCATATGTTCCAAAAAAATAGAAAACTGTTGTTGTGTTTTCGAACATGCATGGTAATTTTTTATCATTTGATGAATGTGACTAGCAACAGTTCAATAGTAAATTTTTTGGCAAATCATGCATATGTACATAAAATCTTAAGATTGCTCATGGATCCTAAAGTTTTAATGAAATTTTATACACGTTGTGTGTGATAGCCAGCTTTTGATATTTTAATATTTTAATGTGAATTTTTACTTCCTCAACGATTGATATAATCTATCATGGATTTGGTTTTTGTGACCCTGGAAAAAGAAGCACAGATGATGACTTATAGTCGAAAGCGCTCTGCTAATTATTATTAAACTTTGCACATTCTATACAAATAATTTTCTTTTCGGATTCTAACCTCAAAATAGAGCACACAGTTTATCAGAATTAATTGTTATTACTTATGTACCAGTCTTGTAATAGTCGGATTGTGACAGCGATGGCAAGATTGCAACTCATTTAAAATGACTAATTTTTTTCTTATTTTTTCGTTTCTCCTATAAACCAATATGTTTGTGTAATATTCTTCCCGAAAACCGATGGAAACTTCTAAAAAAGTTTTGAAATCATTTCCAAGAACATTTCCGGAAATAATTTGACAACTATTAGTATTAAAGTACTGTTATAGTAACTATAAAGTGTTAAAACCGAATCAAATGATACTAAATTAATAAAAGGGACACTGTTTATATATTGAGAACTGGCAACGGTGGCGTTACCAGGTGAAATATGTTATAGTCATTTTAAAGTTTGACATTTTTGACAGTATACGTATTTTGAGCTTCGATGAATATTTGTGTTGATTGGAGTTAAAGTTAAAAATTTCATTTTGGAATTCGCTTACGTTATTGAAGGTCCACCAAAATCGGTTATTGCAGCTGAAAACATCGATGATGTGCCAAACCTAATTGAAGAATATCGTCATGTAACATATCGTGGAATACAAGCATTTTTAAGCATTGGTATGATCAGCATACATATATACATGAGATTGTGCACAAACATTTGGGTGTCCGGCTTTGAATGATATATTTGTTAACACATGTTCAAACAAATGCTCGTGTCGTTTGGTGCCGTAAAATGATCAACAAATACAACTGACATGCATACAATGACGTGCATGTGAGGCAGAAATAAAAAATCAATCTACTGCTTCCGTGCTTCAATGTGACGAAAAGCTAACAAAAGTTTCTCAACGTCGAAGCATTAATAAGCAAACAGTGACGTGCTTCTTCACGAAAGCCAATAATGTGGCAACTGTGTCTTTTGAGAATGAAAAGACCGTTAATTCAGCGTGGTCTATGGCCATTTGCTTTTGTACAGCAAAAGTTTTCGGTAAAATGAGAGAAACCAATCCAAAATGACGAAACATTTTGCATCACGACTATGAGAGCTCAAACACATATAACAAGCGAGTATTTGGACATACAAAACATCGAATTGATCAGCTACCTTACAACACCCAATGATTCCTTCTTGTTCTCACTAATTAAAGATAAACTGCGTGGACACCGATTTTCATTGTCCGAAGAAGCGGTTAAGACCATAAAAAAACATGTTTTAGGCCCGGTACAGATAAGCTGCAAAGTAATCGAGAAGCCACGATACTTTTCACTTCTGTTTCTTAGATAACTGTCGTAGGTTAAGTACACATGTAGCGTCATGTCAATACGCGTCATTTCAATTTTCCATGTTGCGTATTGTCTTTATTATTGTGAAGTACCTCCTACGAGGTTTTCTTATCGTCTATGACCTTGAAAATACCTCTGCGGCTATGTCCAAAATAATTAAAGTGACAACCAAAAACATAGGCTCAACTGATGCTCGATTAGTGCAACAGTAATAGTCCAGTTAAAGTTCACAGCGTTTGTTGAGTACAAATTATTATTAAATAAATAGATACGCTATTGGACAAAAGTAAAGCAACTTTCATAATAAAATCAAATATTTAAATATTTATAATGAAACGAGAATAGTGAAAATCAAAATATATGTAGTTTAAGAGGTAGGCTGCTATCATAGGTGACGTAAGATTGTTTCCAAATGTCAAAGTCAAACAAGTAAGAAAGAAATTATTTATTTAAACAATAAGTACACTTTATTAGGGCGACAAAAATAAAGCAACATTTGAATTTTTATTTCATTTACATATAACAACTCCAAAATGGCCACTGAAGAATCTGGTCATTATGTCCCTGAACAAAACGAGATGAATGTTTTGAGTCGTTGTCATGTTGGAATTCAAATTGCAAAGGCATCTCCCGTTTAGTATCGAGATTCATAATGTTTTGTAGTCTGTCCTTGTAGACGAAGGGATCCATAGATCCGTCTATAAAATGTAGTGGTCATACTCCACTAAAAGAAAAACAACCCCATAGAAGCACACTTCCTAGTCCGTACTTAATTGTTGGTCTAACATACTTACGAAATCGCACACTGGCGTAGTCCCTGAATCCGACTCTGCTTAAAGCTATTAATGAAAGTTAAAATTTTGGCGAAGGCGTAGGGATTTCTTCGAACTGTTTACCATTATTTTTTGTGACTGGTCTTATCTAGAGACTTCCAGGAAGACCGATTGTTTTTGTGAGCCGTAATCGAGAAGCTTCCAGAATAAAAGGCACTTAATATATAAAGACTACCTACCAGCGGGAGAAGTTAGTTTACAATTTGATCTAGTGAGATAAGTAGTTAACAAGTAAATAGAAAATTAAGTCTAAGTAAATATACAGTAGTGAAGTGTTTATATAAATTAGTGTGAGTGAATCAGCTGTATATTTAATATGAATTAGTGAATAGTTATGTGAATAAATAAATTAAGTGAGTAGACCTACCATGTGTATAAATTTATCCCAGCCGTCGTAATAAAAACTTTTAAATAAATAAAAAAAACATTGCAATACTTTGGACGAAATCTCGTATTATCCGGACGCCTAATACGCCTCATTCAGTCAGAATTAAAAATTTTGTAACGACTTTCGTCGCGTAACAATACTTTTTCCTAGCCTTTATAATATACTAAAATAAAATCTATATATAAATATAAAAGAGATCCTACAACTTCCTAATTCCAAGACGAATGAATTTCGCGTTAATTTAACAAATACCAAAACCATAAAATTTAATGCAACTATTTTAGCCTCTAGAATATAACTGTCAGTTGAAGGTATCCCGTGCCAGCAGACTAGTACTCCAGTGGAGACGCGGGGATTCGAGAATAAATTAAACTATTGAAAGTAGCAGTTACAAAAAAGATGTTAGTACGGGCGCCAAGTAAATACTTCTGTCCAAAGAATTCAGTTTCAGTTCCTGAAGATTTACTAAGAAAGGACTGAAAAACAAAGACGAGTTGACTCCGTTACTAAAATTTATTGCTAACTATCGGAAATTTACCTAATTTACAAATTGATAACCTAACAATAATTTTTTATAAAAAGAATATAAAAAGAACAAAATCAGGTTCCTGCGCATAAAAAAAATCACTTCAATGCCTAAAACATATAGGTCAGGTGACTTCTTCAATTAATAATAGGAAATGTTCACAAAAATTTAACTTAACTTAATTGGTTATAAGAAATATAAAAGAATAGCAAAGTTTCGCATACGCATATTACCTGAATCGTACAAAGCGAAACCAGATAAAAACATAATATATATTACTTAAATTTAAAATAAGAAGACCAGAAGGTATAAGAGAATTCGTATTAACTCAGAATTATCATGAGTACAGTGATGATTATTACACTAATTACACAAGGTTCAAATGAGATGTGTAACTCTTAGGATCCTAAGCGCTATGCTTTAGTCAGTGTTTTCAATAAAAAGTTAGAACATAACAATATTTAACCATCACTCAATTAAGAATTGATAAACCAAAGTTGGAAAATATGTTACGGTTACAACAAAATAAATATGTAATTAATTAAAAAGAAACAAATTAATTTGTAGCAATAATAATAATGTAACCCTTTTTCCTACGTCCTTCCATGCCATCCCTTCAGTAGTCTTCTAGTGATCCCAGCGTCCCATTTCCATACATCCCAGGTTCAACGCCACAGTAGGTGTAAGCCTCCTATAGGCCAGAAGCAAGTGGTCTCCAAGACCAAAATTAAAAACCCTAAAAAAAAAGGTATAAGTACCCAGACCATACTTCTATTAAACGCCACCCCAGAAAACTAACTTACTAATACAACTATCAATGTACATAAAACCTGAACTAACCAAATTGACTATACGAAAAGTATAAATGTAGAATTATATTTACTATTGAAAAACCCTATATGTGTGTAGTTATACAATTATAAACAATTGAGAGAAAACAAGCATGACCAATTGTCCGATCATTATGTTACTTTTACCCGTTTTAAAATAGATATTATCACATCAATCTATTAACTAATACAAAAAAAGGAAAAAAATAGCACGGTGTGAATACATTATTAATTTATAAGATGTCCTAAAGACAATTTCAATTGTTTAACGTGAAATACTAATACTTAATTACGAATACAAAGATAGCAAAGCCTCAAATCTAAATTGAAACGTACGCCTATTCCCAGAATAAATGATTATTAATGATACAAATTTATCCTAACATTGAAAATATAATTAAAAACCTGCTTTCTTTAGCAAGGTGGTACCGAAAAAAACAACTAACAATAAAAACTTGCCGTATGGCTTAGGTGAAAGAAATTTACTTTGAAACAAAATAATTATGTATTTAAATAATAATTATTATAATTCACAAACTGGCGACAAATGAAAAGATTATAATAACTTAATTACCTCCTAATTAACGGCGAGGGTTTCTTCTTTTATTTCAGTTCCTAATATATACTATCTCCTAATTATCGGGAATACATCCAAGTGTTCGGTTTCTGAATTGACTTCAGTTCCTCGGGAATATCCAATGCAGACAGGAATATAAAATTTCAAAAGAGAACGCTAAACTTCTCAAAAAACTGCAATAATGGCGGTTCACTCGACCTCAAAATTTCCTATCCTCGCTTAACGAGACACGAAAGGCACACACCCAAAATATCAACTTCATAGGCCTTATTTCGTGATTTAAAATGTATGGAGCTGAATACGAACCCTAGGCTAGGCAGTACTAAAGACTTTTTCCACAATTTCAAACTCCACACAGCCGGCACACAATAGGTCGGTCACACTTGCCGTTCTTTCCTCCTCGACGAACTCAAAATTTCTGTCCTAGAAACAACTCAACAACCGATGTTCAACGTCGAAAAATAAATTTGTCCTCTCCCTTCAATCATATTTAATACCTAATGATAAAACAAGAGAAGTAGTGATTGAATATTCCGATATTTTGATTGGAATCGTAAATAAATAATTATCTAGCGAATTTTTAATTCTCTCAACATCAAAATTCGAAAACTTTGCCAGTGGCGGGTTCGCTTGCTGGTAACAAAAATTATAATATAAAAATTATATGAAATTTCATTAAAAAAAAATATAACGTTTAATAAAATTATAATATAAAAATTATATGAAATTTCATTAAAAAAAATATAACGTTAGTTCAGTTAGCTCAGTTGTATCAAATCTGATGTGAAAAAGGAACAACAGCTCTTTTGCCTCCTTTCGTAACAGATACGTTGTGCAAATGCAAGCCTGGCACGGCATTTCTTTTAAAAACCAATGGTTTCTTGGCTGGACGTCTGCTATACAGTTTCGCCTCAACTAATCATCGTTGAACAGTCCTCGCACTAACTTTCAGTTCGGGAATTTCAGCAATTATCCTTCGTCTTACCAACCACCAAGACGTGTTCGACCATTTCTTATAGATACCTCCATACAGATTCGTTATGACAGCAGCCTACTATGAACTATGACCTCTTAATCTACATTTATTTTGATTTCCACGGTTGCTAATTTCATTATAAATGTTTAAATATTTGATTTTATTATAAAAGTTGCTTCACTTTTGTCTAATGGTGTATATTGTTAGTAGGTGAATACGAAAAATTATAAAATGAATAGCTATTTGTATAACAAGGAAGGAAAGTGCTACTTTTCCTCCCGAGGATGAAGTAATCATTCGAGGGAGGAAAAGGCACTTTACACCCATATTATACATATGATTTTTCTGCCTCCCTCAAATAACAAGACATTTTCAATAATTTATTTATGAAACTAGCAAACAAAATTAACAAATACTACTTATTTTACGAAACTTGGCTGGGCATCGAGGATGGACTTCTAAAATGCTTGGTTGGGTATCGAGGATGGACTTTTATGAATCTTGGCTGGCCATCGAGGACGGACTTTCAAAATGCTTGGCTAGACATCGGGAGTGTACGTTTTTTTTATTGTTTATTGGCATAGACTGCAATGGTCATTAGCCCTTCAACGTATCTGTTACGAAAGGAGGCAAAAGAGCTGTTGTTCCTTTTTCACATCAGATTTTATACACTAGTTGGGTAAGTCTTAGGAACTCAATTGTTTTTTTCTCATTGATTGGCTGAAGAATGTCTCTTATTGTGTTGGGAATAGAAAGTTTTAGTATATTTAGAGCAGTCCAGGAGAATACGCGAAACTGATAAAGGCTGGTCGCAGTGAATGCATACTGGCGGTCGTTCTCCTTTCAGAAGGTGAATGTGGGTGAGGTTGGTATGGGCTATTCTCAAGTGCGTTATGGCAACTTGCTCCCGTCTACTTAGGGTGTTTTTCGAAATCCATGGTTCTACGGAGGGTTTTATATTTTTCAGATGTCTATTAGTTCGCGACCATTCCACCTGCCATTAGTTCAGTATCTTTTTCTTAAAATGATTTTTTACATCATCTGGGCGAATGTCTTCTGGTTGTCCGTTTCTCGCAGCGTTTTGTGCTGCCGTATCAGCAATTTCGTTCCCTTCTATTCCAGCGTGGCCTAGGGTCCAGATGAACGTCACATTTTTTTCCGTATCTCTCAGCCACTCGAGTGTGGAGAGGATTTGTTTTACTAACGGGTCTCTAGAGAATGTGTCCGATATAGCTTCCAGTACACTGAGAGAATCTGTACATATCAACCAGGTACCCAGGTACCGGCATATCTCAGTGCTTGCCAGATGGCGTATAGCTCTGCAGTATATATACTAGTCATCTCGGGAAGCGTCCACGCAAAAGTACCGTTTGGTGTTGATATCGCGCTTGCGACTCCTTCGACAGTTTTCGATCCATCCGTGTATATTGTTAATGCCCCATGATGTTGATGAACAATACTTTTGAACATTTGTTGATATATGATAGTGTTGGTGTTGCTTTTCCGAAATTTCGTGCACTCTAAGTTTATGTTCGGTGCTATGTATGTCCACGGAGGTGATTCGTATTTTCCCATTTGAATGGTTGATACGATGGTTTCTTTGAGATCAGTTACACTTTCAAGGAGTCTCACACCTGTGGGACGCGTGATTGTAGGTCTTAGTTGGAAGGCAGCATATTGTTCTGTATCGAATAATAGTTTTTTAATTGGATGATGGTGTAGGCTGGACATTTCAATCCCATAGTTCATTATCAATTGGGAGAATCTGGATTTTAGTGGTGGAATACCTGTCACAGAATATCGACTCCAGTGGACTTGTACGAAAATCTCCAGTAGCCATCCGAATACCTGCTGCATGAATCCTTTCTAAGATTTTAATGTGGGTGGGCCTTGCAGCGGAGTACACTATTGCTCCATATTCCAGTTTCGAAAGGATCAATGCTCTGTACAGCTTCAACAGGGTTTCTCTGTCCGATCCCCATTTAATACTTGATAGACATCTTATGACGTTCAGGGCTTTCTTGCATTGAGTGGCAAGGTTTTGGGTGTGAGGGCCCCAGTGGAGTTTTTTGTCGAATATAACGCCGAGGAATTTTATTTCATCTTTACATTGTATTGTCTGCCCATTTATATTGAGTTGTGGGTTATCATGTGGAAATCTGAGTCTGCAGAAATGGACATACTGAGTCTTCTCTGCGGAGAATCGGAATCCCCTTGATTTGGCTTTGCTGTTGATTTGGTTTATGACATGTTGTAGAACTTCTTCAGTTTGATGGATGTTTTTTGATGAATAAAATATACACAGATCGTCTACATAGAGGGTTTTGTGAACTCTGGGGTCGATATTCTCCATGAGGCTATTTACGGCTATAGCAAATAGGGTCACACTGAGCGTGGATCCTTGTGGTATTCCGTTGTCCAACTCATGTGGGGTAGACAAAGAGTCACCTGCCCGTACTCGTATTGTCCTATATTGCAGAAAGCTCTCGATGAATCTACCCATATTGCCCTTTATACCCCATTTGCCTATTGTCTCTAAGATTCCATATTTCCAGGTCATATCATACGCTTTTTCTAGATCAAAGAAAATAGCTATTAGGTGTCTTTGTGCGAAGCTGTTCTGGATGGTATTTTCTAAGTAGACAAGTTGATCTGTTGTAGATCTGTTCTCTCTGAAACCCATTTGGAAATCAGACAGTAGTCCCTTTTCTTCAACGACGAAGATCAGGCGGGTATTGATCATTTTTTCTAAAATTTTGCTGAGGCAGTTTGTTAGTGATATCGGCCTGTAACTGTTGATGTCATTGGGGTTTTTTCCTGATTTGAGGATTGGGATTATAATGGCTTCCCTCCACTTGTTTGGATACGTACTGTCTGCCCAGATTTTGTTATACACTGATAGTAGTTCCACTTTGGACTGATAGCTGAGGTTCTCTATCATATCATAGCAGATTTGGTCTGGCCCGGGGGAGGATTTCTTGGTATATCTGAGAGCGTACTCAAGCTCAGCCATGGTAAAAGGTATATTATAGTTGGATGGTTCGTTTTCATTCCAATCAATAATTGTTTCATGGGCTTCCTTCTGTTCTTGGAAGGAGTGATTGTAGTTTTCGCTGCTGCTTATCCTTTGGAAAGGATCAGCAAATAGTTCAGTGACTTCAGTTATATTTGTTATGTTGGTGTTATTGACAGTGATTATTGGGTGCTGGAATGTGTGCCGTCTTCCATCGAATGCCTTCACTTTTTTCCATACCCCAGTGAGGGTGGTTTTATTATCTATTGTTGCGATGTATTTTTGCAGGGATGACTTTTTACTTTCTGATATGATCCGGCGAGCATGCGCTCAAAAGCGTTTGAAATTTATCATATTTTTCTGAGTGGGATATCTTTTGAATTTATTGAGAGCTTTCTTTTTATTTCGTACCGCCTCTGCTGTATCAGTGTTCCACCAAGGTACCAGATGCTTTCTTGGATTTCCAGATGTCATTGGGATACTCTGTAATACTATTGTCGTTGTTATTGTATCGATGGAGTTGTTTAACTCGGCATTTGTTCCACTCAAAACAGCTTGTTCTTGAAATTGAACCCAATCTGCTTGTTGTAGTTTCCATTTTTTAGGTAAATTGATCTCGGGTTGAGGTTATGAGCAGTCAATCGATAGGGGAAAGTGGTCAGAGAAAATAAATTCGTCTACAACTTTCCATGAAAATTTCAGTGTGAGTCCTGGTGAGCATAGCGATAGGTCAAGTGCGCTCAGTTTGTTCGATCTGAAGTTGAGGTAGGTTCCTTTTCCGTTATTCAGGATGACTAAATTAAATCCATCTATCAGCTCTTCTAGATTCCTGCCTCTTACACCCAGGTGATCTGATCCCCATAGGGGATTGTGTGAATTGAAGTCTCCTACTATGAGGCATGGACTTGGTATTTGGGATATTAATCTTCTCATCTCTACAATGTTCCAATTAATGTCGGGCAAGTATATATTACAAATGGTCATTGGGAATGTGTAAGATATTTCTACAGCAATTGTTTGGATGTTAGTATTGAGTGGTATTGGATGGGCTGAAATGTTTTCCTTCAGAAGAATAGCCACACCTCCTCTCGCTCGTCTGTCAGGGATTACTTCTTTTCTGAATATTTTATAGCCTTTAATGCTATAATTTTCGTCTGGTTTCAGATGTGTTTCTTGTACGCATAAGCAGAATTGAGACTTATCTGTCAAAAGTAATTTCAGCTCTGGGTGGTGGAGTTTTATTCCGTTGCAATTCCATTGAATTATGTTTTCCTTTGGGATCATAAAATATTTATTTGATTGTGTGTTAGATTTATTTCTTTTTCCTTCTACCTCGTTTGGCCGGCACTTTACTCTTAGGAGGGATGAAATCTCTGTTTGTTGCTTCCGGTTGAGAGGGTATATCATCTGAGTCTGATATATCTTCATGTGAAGTCGTTGATCTTTTCCGTTTTGGGTCAGATTGTACGTCGTCTGTTTCTTGGTTATTTGCTGAAATTGTTGTGGTTTTCCTCATGCTTGTGTTCTCAAGAAGTTCAGCAATGATACTTTTGATCTGAGGAATGAGTTCTTTTAATATTTCCTGTGAGAGTGTGCTGTTATCCGACGACTTGACGATTTGTGCGTAGCTAGTTCTAGTGTTGTTGTTTGTGATTCTTTTCCTAGCTTCGGTGTAAGTGATTTTTTCCATTATTTTAAGTTTTTGGATTGCTGTCTCTTCCTTAAATTTAATGCAGTCTTTAGATTTCGCCATGTGAGGTCCGTCACAGTTCACACATTTGCTCTCAGTGGCACATGGGGTTCCTTCATGTGTAGTTGTTCCACAGGCACAAAGTTTCTGATTCGTGCATCTGACAGCTGTGTGACCAAATTGCTGACAGTTGAAGCAACGCATGGGTGAAGGTATGTAAGGACGCACCTTCAGTGAATAGAAGGCAACTTTCACCGTGTCTGGGAGTTTTGGAGAGTTGAAGGTCAAAATGTGAGACGCAGTCTCAATTAGTCGACCCTCTCTTCTCGCAAGAATACGTCTCACATCAATCACGCCTTCGCTTTTCATTTCTTCTACAATTTCGGTGATACTACAGTTCAATAGATCTTGACAGAATACGACGCCTCTTGAGGTATTGAGGGTATTATGTGGTGAGACTGAGATTGACATATCTACCAATTTATTCAAGGACAGTAATTTATTCGATTGGTTGGCTGATATAGTTAGAAGTCCTTCTTTAATTTTTTTAAGATTTTTTGTTTGTCCTGCAATTCCGTATACTAATTTTGATATCTGAAATGGGCTCATATTTGCGAAATTACCTTCGCTTCTTTTAATTACCAGGTACCGGGGAGGTTTTTCCACCGTCGCCTGGTTAATTAGTTCGGGGTTGCTTTCTGGGTCCCCGTGTTCCGTGTCCAATTTTTGAGAGTTGAACATCTCTGAGGGTTGTGATGAAGTGTTGTCCATTTATATCCCACGAGTAGTCTCGGAAGTGAGTCCATCGTGACAGGGCCGGATTATCACGATAAGGCTAGTACAACCGGAGGTCGCCCGGTATCCGGAGGGAACCGTTCGCGATCAACTACGCATGATCATTCATCTCTCGGCACGGTCTCTTCCACCTTAGATTTCGGATTTTTTTTTCGCTGGTTTACTCCATCGGGACTCTTCTGTCTGGGTTACCATACCATAGCCGAGGGTTCCAGTTTTTCGGCGCCGGAAACTCGCCGCTCGTCCCCCATGTCTGGTCAGGACTTGCCAGTGTGTTCAGATGTAACTTGGGCATGTTGGATCTTCTACTGGCGTTTGTTGGTGCTATCATATCGGCATAGATAGCCCCACCAGTGCCCCACTGACCATTTCTGAGCTGTTTTTTTGTTTCACTCCTCCCTTCCCGTCCTTGCGGCTCGAGGAGGGAGGAAGTTACTCAGCCACTCCAACAACGACAAGGTCTTACAGCTCCTAAGAGTAGTTTTTATTTGTACTTCAAATCCCTTGGAATTTTAACTGTCCCTTTATATCCCTTCAGTCTAACATAGTTTCTAGCATGTGAGACTAAAGTGACCACTTTAGTCTCGGAATTGCAAAAATTATTTCATTGATAGCGTACTATGACGTCACTTTTAGTTTTCCTCCCTAGGGAGGAAAAGTACTTTTTCTCCCTAGGGAGTAAAAGTACGACTTTGCTCCCTACAATGTGGCCAGGAAATGTATACTTTGGATAGAGGTAGGCGGAAAACAATTTTTTTTTATTGATGCCTCATATCACCTATTTAAAACACGCCTTAGCGTGTTTAAATCGAACTTTCAAACACGCGCGTTTTTTAAAGTCCCTATGGTAACAACAACAACTCGAGAAACGTAAGTATCAATGACAACTTTTTTTATCAGTTTTTAAATTATATGTTTTCATTGTGAACCAATGTCTTATTTGCAAAATTTATTTATATATTCATATATACATTGTATTCTTTTACATATAAATAAAGAAACTTTTTGATTATTGATCTGACAGCAGTACCTCGAAACGTCAAATAAAAATAAATACTGTTTAGGTTGGACTTTCACGAAACTTGGCTGAGCATCGAGGACGGACTTCCATTTTTTTGTAGTAATAATATAATAATAATATTTTATGATTTCAAAGTGCACCAATAAAAAAAATAGTGTAAAGTATTCGTGGATAACTGGTCTTTCAAACACTTGCTCTATTTCGAGCACTTATACTTTAATATACTATTTCCACTACAAGCTATCAATTTGACAATCATTGCGTCTTCTAGCAAACTGAAAAGTTGAATTTCTCTATTAGTGATCAATATTTTTTTCTATTGTCAACCTAGGTCAATAATGGACAAATTCAAATGTTTTGAGAATCCAGGGATAGTAGTTTAACAAAAACTTGTGCATCATAATTTTGTATACCCAGGAGATTGTCTTCAACGTATTTGCTACTTGAAATTATCTAGCACAATAAAATTATTTGAATAAAAATGCCGTTAGTTTCAAATTCGCGCTCAACTAATAATGACTGATGACATCCCGTAACTACAACATGGCGATAATTATAAATGTTGGGTGCGTTCAAAAAACACAACTGCTGCACAACCGTTAGGTGAATGTTCTGTGAACGCGCCTTGATCAGTGAGCGAAACTCAACATGTTTAATGAGCGGAAGTTATTTTTCTGAACAATTTTCAAGTGCACTCACTGAATACAACACATTGCAGATTGTGATGTTTTTTTAATTAGTGCACTAAATACATAAGTAAGACAACATAAAATTATTCGCTGGAATTATTTCTTCATAATAATTCCGGTTTTTTTTCACGAATAACACGTCTTCTCACATTATACCTAATCATGGTTCCTGCAAATCTTCTATTGCATGGGCTATAATATTTCTGTTTATGTCAATTATATTACCGTCGTCTAATAACGCAAGCATTAGATTGTATCAAGCCAAAATATTAATATTTCAATAATTATTCTTTCCAAAAAATTTACGTTCAGAAGATACACGTCAACCATTCGTTGCTCAGTGAGCGTTCATTCAACGGTTATAAGTTATGTTTTCTGAACGCACCCGTTGGTTGAAATCGAAAAAAAATATAGGTATAGACAGACTTCTGTAAGAGTCATAAGGAACGCAGTTATATTATAATACCACATAATCAAGAGAGAAGGAATGCTGTCTTCCCCTCCTGTTATCTCACTCGACTCAAAAATGGATTGTAAAACCGGCTGCGACCTGAGCAAGCAGTAATCTACAGAATTGCCAACTTAAATTCAAATCATTTCTAGTCTAAAAACGGTATGACAGTGTCTAGTGCGAATGAGTCATTATTTGCTCGCCGTGGCTGAGCCGGGATGGTTTGTCAGGAGCAGGCATTGGACACTTTCAAAATTGCCGCCTAATTAGAAAACATGTCAAAAGAGATACTTGACCATATTCGCATTAGAAAATATTCCGTATGCGTCTAGACGGGAAGCAGGCAGGTTGCTTCGTTTCGACTCATTACGAATTCGTATTGAATCTAATATTTACCATTTGAAAACTGTACTTTTAAATAACTGTTTTTCTGATTTTTGAGTTGCCGATTTATTGCCAGTATTGGCCAAGCTTCAACAATTCAACATAATTTGAATGTTTTTGTATTTTATTAGCAAAACCATACTGTGGGAGAATATGGAAATTGTTACAGGTTACAGTCTACATTCTACAGTCTACAAGTTACAGGCTACAGGCTACAGGCCATATAAATACAAAAGGTTAACAGATCTGTACTTTTCAGCAAATGCCATGAGATTTATAACAGTTGATGTTTTGTGCAGAAAATACTCTATTTGGAAAAGTGCGCAAGAGCATGAAGTTAAAAAATCAACCCTAGGATTATATATAAAAAACGCAAAATAAATTGTAATTGATGATTTGTTATTCTCTCCGAAGTTCGTCACTTGTCAAGTTTAATGTAGTGAATTGGAAATCTCACTTGCCTGTTACCTTAACCTTAAAACATGCTCGAATATGTACCATGGTTCAACTCCGAAAGCAACACGCAGATTGGCACATGATTTTTCCAAAAAAAAACATCTTAAAGTACCGGACTCTTGGAAGGCAAATGAATCAGCTGGAAAGAATTGGTTTATTGAATTTTTAAGTCGACAACTCGAATTATCACAGAACACAAGTTTATCGAGAATTTCAGGTTTTAACAAATTTACAGTTGGAACATTTCAGGCTAAGTTGGAGGAGGTCCTTAAAAGGCACCCGTTTACTGGATCAGACATATTTAATTTGGACGAAACCGGTGTTACTATAGTCCAAAAAACGCAAAAGCCGTTACTACCAAAGGCAAGGTCGTTTTGAGGAGCTGGTTACACAATTAGGCATTATTGGAGCAAATGGGACAGCACTCTCTTCAGTGTGGGTGTTTCCGAGAAAAATTTTTGACAAACATCGAATGCTAAGTGGTGTTATAGACAAGTATGGTGCAATTGGCTTAGTTCGTTCGTATGGATAGATGACCAGCGATAATTTTTTGCTAGTTTTAGAACATTTTGTAGCTCATGTTCGATGTTCTAAAGAAGGCCAATCCATTCTTATAATGGACAATCACGAATTCCATTTGTCTGTTCCTGCAATTGATTACTGCAAAGAAAATTGTATCACAATTCTAACTCTTCCACCCCACACATCCAACAAATTGCTGCCTTCAGATAACACTATTTTCGGCCCATTCAGAAGATGTTTTAACCAATGGGCTGATGACTGGATACTCTTTCGTCCAGGGCAGACGTTGTCAATTTATGACTTGGCAACAATATACATGAAAGCTTGAGATCGATCTGCAAGTCTCTCAAATATAAAATCTGGATTCCGTTGAACTGGGTTGATAAAAATATTTTTGGCGAAGAAGACTTCCTTTGCTCATACGTCACAGACAGAATAACACCTCCAACAGACAATGCTTTTTTTGACAAAAGACAAAAGCATAGATGCATCACTGCCCCAAATTCCAGTGAAAATAATCAAAAGCAATATTTTATATCACCATAAAAAATAAGATCGTGCCCGAAAGCCCCAAAACGAAAACCATCCAGAAAAGGTCCAGTAAAAAGAAAATCCATAATATCTACCGATATTCCGGAACGCGATGAAATTGCGGAAAACAAATTGAAAAAAAAATAGACCAACAGTCAGTCAAAATAAAATAGAGAAAGCAAAGAAAAAAGCTATACAGGATTTATCTTCCGATGAGGAAGAACTGATTTACAATGATGAACATGAGAAACTTACAAAACTGGAGGACAATAGTTACGTGATTTATAAACTGTTTGGGTAAAAATCAGTTAGACATTATGCCGCTCAAATAGAAGAAGTTGTTGTGGATGGCTACAACGTGAAATTTTTGGAAAAGCAAGTTGCTTCCAACCGGTTTAGATATAGCGAAGAGCCCTCAGCATTTGTGTCATATTAAGAAGTGGCTTTGAAACTACCAACTTGCTTTTTCAAAAATTTCACGTTGTAGCCATCCACAACAACTTCTACTATTTGAGTGGCATAATGTCTAACTGATTTTTTCCCAAACAGTTTATAAATCACGAAACTATTGACCTCCAGTTTTGTAAGGTTCTCATGCTCATCATTGTAAATTACTTCTTCCTCATCGGAATAAGAATCCTTCATACATTTTTTCTTTACTTTCTCTATTTTATTTTGACTGACTGTTGGTCTGTTTTTTTTCCATTTCTTTTCCGCAATTTCATCGCGTTCTTGAATATCCGTAGATATTATGCATTTTCTTTTTACTGGGCCTTTTTTATGGCAATAAAAAATTTGGCTTTTAATTATTTTAACTGGAATTTGGGGCTCCGGTAATAGCAGTGGAGAAGAGGTGGATGGCAGTGATGCATCTACGTTTTTTTCAAAAAAATCATTGTCTGTTGGAGGTGTTATTCTGTCTGTGACGTATGAGCAAAGGAAATCTTCTTCGCCAAAAATATTTTCATCAAACGGCCAAATTCCAGTGCAACGGAATCCAGATTTTATATTTGAGAGAGTTTCAGATCGATCTTAAGCTTTCATGCATATTATTGCAAAGTCATAAATTGACAACGTCTGCCCTGGATGAGAGAGCACTCAGTTTTCTGCCTATTGGTTAAAACATCTTTTGAATGGGCCGAAAATAGTCCTATCTAAAGGCAGCAATTTGTTGGATATGTGGGGTGGGAGAGATAGAATTGTGATACCATATTCTTTGCAGTAATCAATTGCAGGAACACATAAATGGGATTCGTGATTGTCCATTATAAGAATAGCTTGGCCTTCTTTAGAACATCGAACATGAGCTACAAAATGATCTATAACTCGCAAAAAATGATAGCTGGTCATCCATCCAGTCGAACGAACTAAGCCAATTGCGCCATACTTCTCTATAACACCACTTAGCATTCGATGTTTGTCAACATTTTTTCTCGGAAACACCCACACTGGAGAAAGTGCTGCAATAATGCCTATTTGTGTAACCAGCTCTCCCATTCACTCACTCGAAACGACCTTGTCTTTTGTAGTAACCACTTTGCGTTTTTTTGGACTGAAGTAACACCGGTTCCGTCCAAATTAAATATGTCTGATCCAGTAAACGGGTGCCTTTTTCGGATCTCCTCCAACTTAGCCTGAAATGTTCCAACTGTAAATTTGTTATAACTTGAAATTCTCGATAAACTTGTGTTCTGTGATAATTCGGGTTGTCGATTTAAAAATTCAGTAAACCAATTCTTTCCAGCTGATTCATTTGCTTTTCAAGAGTCCGGAACTTTAAGGTGTTTATTTTTTTGGAAAACTCATGTGCCAATCTGCGTGTTGCTTTTGGAGTTAAACCATGGTACATATTCGAGCATGTCTTAAGGTAACAGGGAAGTGATACTTCCAATTCACTACATTAAACTTGACAAGTGACACTGTTCGGAGAGAATAACAAATTATCAATTACAATATATTTTGCGTTTTTTATATATATTGCTATGGCTGATTTTTTAATTTCATGCTCTTGCGCACTTTTCCAAATAGAGTATTTACTGCACAAAACATCAACTGTTGCAAATCTCATGGCGTCTGCTGAAAAGGCCAGATCTGTTAACATTTCCTATTTATAAGGCCGGTAGCCTGTAGCCTGTAGACCTGTAACAATTTCATTGGGGAGGGTTTATACACTTGTGGGTCGGTTTGGACAAGCGTCCATATCTTCCCGCAGCATGGTTTTGCTAATAAAATACAAAAAAAAATTAAAGTATGTTCATGTATCCTAAAAATAACAACAAATTTCAATTGTTAAAGCTTACCCAATACTGGCAATAAATCGGCAACCCAAAAATCAGAAAAACAGTTATTCAAAAGGACAGTTTACAAATGGTAAATATTAGATTAAACACGAATTCGTAATGCGTCGAAGCGAAGCAACCTGCCCGCTTTCCCTTTAGACGCATACGAAATACATGCAAATGCGAATATGGTTAAGTATCTCTTTTGACATGTTTTCTAATTAGGCGGCAATTTTGAAAGAGTCCAAAACCTCCTCCTGTCCAAACCATCCCGGCGCAGCCAAGGGGAGCAAATAATGACTCATTGGAACTAGACACGTTTTAAAACTAGAAGTGATTTGAATTTAAGTTGGAAATTCTGTAGATTCCTGATCGGTCAGGTCGCAGCCGGTTTTACAAAGCACATTTGAGTCGAGTGAGGTAACAGGAGGGGAGGACAACATTCCTTCTCTCTTGATTATGTGGTATTATAATATAACTGCGTTCCTTGTTACTTTATACCTTAGAGTAATAATAGACATAGAGAGGGCTATTCATTCATAAACACGTTTATTTTTGCGGCCAACAATTGTAAACGCCGGTAGTGAAATAATGAATGAATTACAAAAAGTGGGGATAGTATTGTAGATACATGGCCTTGGTAATTTCGGCTGTTTTTCGGACAAACTTGGCACCGACGAACCATGATAATCCAAAAACACTAAAATAATTAACTTTATTTTGTCACTAAAAGTCTTGAAAAACACATCAAAACGAAAGAACTAAGTGTTTAGTCTCTAGTTGTAATGGCGCTCGTCTAAACAAACCACGTTTGACATTATTTACTACATACTACGGCGTTATCGAAATCACACTCTGACGATATTTGCATCTCTCTTTATATGGTAATTAAACAAGGACAAAACTACTAAATCGATTATTATTGACACATTAAACACGTACTAAAATTTTGAGCAATGTTACCTGTTTTAGTTATAACCATAAACGTATCTAAGGATACAACAAATCCTTGTTTAACATTTATATAAGAATATGCCTTTATTAAATAAAATTTAAGTATTATTAATTAATTTTAAAAGCAGTGACTCAAATTCATAAATTAGTATGACTTTTTTCTTTATTTGCATAACTTTTAAACAGATTTTCAATTAAACTTCTAATTTCATTTTTACTGCAACTAAAGAGACTTTGTAAATATGGCAAAGCAGTGGAAGTGTCTGCAAGAGAGCTTAGAATGTGACTCGATGTTTGGAGCAGACAAAAAAAAACAAAAGTATCTATTTTATTTGTTAATCTGAGTTCTATACCTATATTTTTTCGATTTCAAACAACGGGTACGTTCAGAAAACATACCTTATAACCGTTGAATGAACGCTCACTGAGAAACGAATGGTTAACGTGTGCCTTCTGAAAATTAATTTTTTGGAAAGAGTAAATATTTAAAAAATAAAATTTTGGCTAGATACAATCTAACTCTTGCTTCATTAGATGATGGTAATGTAATTGATATAAACAGAGATATTATAGCCCACGCAATAGAAGATTTGCAGGAACCATTACCAAATGATTAGGTATAACGTGAGATGAAGTGGTATTCGTGAAAAAACAGAAATTATTATGAATAAATAATTCCAGCGTATAATTTTATGTTGTATTACTTATGTATTTATTGCACTAATTAAAAAACATCACAATCTGCAACGTGTTGTATTCAGTGAGTGCACTTGAAAATAGTTCAGAAAAATTACGTCAGCTCACCAAACATGCTGAATTTTGCTCACTGATTACAGTGCGTTCACAGAACATTGACCTAACGGTTGTGCATTTTGAACGCACCCAACATTTATAATTATCGTCATATTGTAGTTACGGGATGTCATCAGTCATTATTGGTTGAGCCCGAATTTGAAACTAACGCCATTTATGTTATGTTGCACAAGTTTTTGTTAAACTACTATCCCTGGATTCTCAAAACATTTGAATTTGTCCATTATTGACCTAAGTTATAGTCTATTTGAAAATCAAGAGAGAGTAAATTCCCAGAAATGTTTTGCAGTTATCAGTGTTAAAGGCAGTAAACCATAGACGTGCGTTTTCAAAATTAAATTAATATGGAAATAGAAATATTTAATTTGTTTTAGTTATTTATACCTAGATTACCAATTTTAGATAGATAAACATAATTCGTAAGTAGTAATTTAATTTGGGTAAAATGAAGAAAAAGTCAATATTATTTTAGACATTTTGTTTTAGGCATATGTTTATTTATAAAATATGTATATAATATGTACAGATAATTACAATTATTTATAAATTAATATGAGGAGCTAAAAAAACAATTAAGTAGGTATATGAGAAAAACAAAACCAACCGCAAGGATAAAATTTGACGAGCAACATGCAAAAAATACGACAATATTAAATCTTAAAAAATTAAAATCTAAAAATAAAATTAAAGTACATAAATTAATAATTTTAAAGTTATGGTTCCTCGCACTCTGTGTCAGAAGATTCACCATCTGATTCTAGAGAAATTACAATGGGCTCTATAGTAATATCAATTATGTTATCTAGCTCCCACATTTTTTTTTCTATTTCTGTAACGTGTCTAATACATTTTAGCCAATTTTCACTTGTTACTTCAGATATTGCCTTATTGAAGAGATTATTAACATCTGATAATTTAAAAGTCGTGTTATTTCTGGCAACATAACCTTTAACTTGAGCCCATATTAATTCTATCGGATTCATCTCACAATGGTAGGGTGGTAAACGAAGGATTTCAATTTCTCGTTTTTTGGCTATCTCCTCAATATTATATTTTTTATAATTTTGCTTATGTTTTTTAGCAATAGTTAACAATTCTGCCCTCAGCATTGTATTGTCAAAGGCTAAATTTTTAGAAGATAACCATTTTGCAATTTCATCCTTTTTCCATTTAGTGGTTGGTAAAGGTTCAAGTAATCTGGAGTGGTAACTTGCATTGTCCATTATAATAACCGATCCTTTTGGTATGAATTGAATCATCTGTTCAAAATATTCCTCAAACACGTCTCCATTCATTTCTTCGTGATAATCAACGGTTTTTTTTATTCAAATAAGAGTAAACCATTCTCAAGAAAACCGTTTGTACTGCCTATATGACAAATAATTAATCTTTTACCTTTTCCTATAGGTTCCTTAAAACCAGTAGTATATCCTTCTAGAAAAGCTTGATGGGATGATTTTATATTTTTGTCTTTCCAAACTCTTCCTACACAATGTCCTTCATTAACCCATGTTTCATCTAAATAATAAATGTTTTTATTTTGAGCTTTAACTTGTTGTATTCTTCTAAGGTACTGTCTTCTCCAACATACAATTTCTTCAGAATCAATTATCATTGAGTGTCTGCCCATTTTTTCAAATTTAAAGTTTAACTCATGTAACACTTTCCATAGTTTATCCCGGCTTATTGTGGGTAAATCAACATCATTCGTAATGGCTTGCAAAACTTTATCTAAAGTTGGTATTTGCTTGTTTATAAAAAATGAGTGAACAAGCTTACGAATAGCATTTTTAAAAAACTCGTCCACGTTGACTTTTAATAGTTTTGGTCTACCTGGTTTCGGCTTTGGTGAGGTTACTCCACCTGATTTTTCCTCCTTTAGAACTCTATATATTGTAGATTTTCCATATCCCATTGCCTTAGATGTTGTTTCAACTACACTGTCAATAGTGTTTGAGGGATTTTGATGTTTAAAATAGTGGTACACATTCACTACAGCACTCTTTTCATTGAGCGATAAATGGTCTAGTTTTAATTTTTTCACTGGCGTATACTCACAAACTGCTTCCATTTTTAGTCACTACTATTTGTCACGTTTATCGAAAATCAAATAACTGCATTTCTAGAAACTTAAGCACTATTTAAGTCAAAATATCTGTCATTAGAAGCGGTCGGCGGGCGTAATTTCGGCCGGTAATCCCTTGGCCTACCTGCATAAATCAAAGGGTACCATTTATGACAGGGGTAATTTCGGCCGAGGGGTTGATGTTTACGATGAGATTAAAATATTGGTAATTACGCTTAATAGTTTCTGTAAAATATTAGTTGTGTATTTATTTGGAAATACCTAATCCTGTGTACCTGTCGGAAATACCTTTAATTTACTTATCTCTTTATTCTAATAACTATGTTGTACCTACTTAAGATTATTCCTTTAAATGTATAAAATTCACAAATAACAGGTATAAAATTATTATAGCTAGTCAGTATTATAACTTATCTTTAAGCTACTAGTCGATAGAAAGCATAACATATATTATTTGTATACGATGGCATCAGTTTCAGTAATTAAGAGTTCACGCGGTTGTGACTTACTAGTTGTAGAAAAGTTTCAGTTTTGTAAACAGGACGTATTAAAAAGTGGTGAAGTACGTTGGAGGTGTATAAAGAAAAATTTAAGATGTTTAGCCAAACTGTACACTGTTGGTGCGGAATACACAGTTACTAGAAGTGAATTAATCCACAACCACGAGTCCGATGAAACTACGTTGGAGAGAAAAATAGTGACGACTTCATGCAAGCGCAAAGCTGAGGAAGACATATCGGAGAAACCTTCAAAAATTATTAAAAGCGTTCTTTCAAATCATTTGCCTGAGAATTTGTCATCGATAGATGTCAGTCTAATAAGAAGAAATTTGTACAACAGCCGCCGTAAGCTCTTACCAGCCCTGCCTAAGGATATTCACGATGTACATTCTGTACTCGATAGTTATGGACCGAAAACCACAACAGGTGAAAATTTTTTGTTTATTAACAGCACAGCTGATAATATCATTGTTTTTTCTTGCCATACAAATATAATAAGTTTATGTAAAATGAAAGATTTTTACATGGATGGCACATTTTCTTATTGTACAAAATATTTTTATCAGTTATTTACCATCCATGGACTGGAAAATGGGCATTATGTTCCTCTTTTGTATTGTCTGTTGCCCAATAAGACCAGTGACACATATATGAGACTTTTTCTGTTGGTAAAATCTAAAATTTTTGAACTTTATAATATTGTTTTTGAACCGAAGGAGGTATTTGTGGATTTTGAAATCGCAATTCATAACGCATTAAAAGTTGTCTTTCCCAAAACCAAACTAAATGGTTGTAGATTCCACTTGCACCAGGCGTGGTATAGGAAAATACAATCATTAGGGTTAACCCAAATGTATAAAGATAAAAACTGCGAGGAAAGCAAATGGCTTACTCATACTTTTGGGCTAACTTATTTAGACCCCTCTGAAGTTGAAGATTGTTTCATATTTGATCTCATGTCATACAAACCGGACCATAAACTTATAGATAAATACGCAGACTATTTATTAGAAAACTACATAGCGCCAGAATCTCATTTTCCACCAAATATATGGGCATATGAAAACCCATCAATTAAAAGAACCACAAATGCCTGCGAATCATTCCATTCGCACTTTAATTCTAGTTTTTATTCAAGTCACCCTTCTATATTTATTTTTATAAAAAAATTAAAAGATTGTCAGATCGATGCATATTTAAAAATAAAAAATTTAAATATTCCAGCAAAAATTAAAGACAAACAAGTAAAAAACAAACTAAAATTTATCGAAAACATGGTAAATATGCTTCGATCTGACAATATTTCTAGAATTAATTTCGTTAAATCTGTATCACATCAAAACGTTTTTTAAAAATGTATAGTTTACCTAAGTTATAGAAATAAGTTGATGTAATAATTTTATTGAAATAAAGAAATATTTTAATATAAAGCATTCTGTTATTTTATTTGATTTGCGGCCGAAAATACCTATGAGATAAGGAAGCAACTTAAAACCTCCGGCCGAATTTACCTACCGGCTTTTAGTACCTGCCCTTTTTCCGGCCGAAATTACATCCGCCCGAAGCGGTTGCCATTCTTGCCATTCGGAGGTCGTTAAATAACAATTATCCCTTTCTATTCTCGTTACGCCTATGACGCACGTTAATCCTCTTAGGCCTACTGTAGTAACAATGAAAGATCATAAAATAATGTGATAGTCCAAGAAATGTAATAAATTTTGTATTGAAATTAACAAAAACCATTTAGAATGCATTACAAATATTGAAGTTTTACCGCACGTACTGTACTATAGTTTTGCATACCGAATTAGTTTTTATTCTGGGAATTTACTCTCTCTTGATTTTCAAATAGACTATAACAATAGAAAAAATTATTGACCACTAATAGAGAAATTCAACTTCTCAGTTGTCTAGAAGTCGCGATAATTGTCAACTTGATAGCTAGTAGTTGAAAAAATTGTTTCATTTTCTAATTTTTCTTATTCACCTACTAACAATATACACCATTAGACAAAAGTGAAGCAACTTTTATAATAAAATCAAATATTAATAATAAAATTAGCAACCGTGGAAATCAAAATATATGTAACTAACTGTCTCGACCCTTACTTCGTGGAATCTACTTATATTAGTGTTTTAAATGAAACCTTTTTAGATAATTCCAGAATATATTTAAAAAATGTTCAAAATTCTAAAAAATTGACAATTGTTTCGATATTAGCTAAATATTTTCGTCGGAGTGACAGAAGTAACATTTCATTTAATGCCTACCTGATGTTTAATAATTATTTTTGGCTAGACCAAGCAGTGACTTAATATATGTTAATAGAAAAAAGAAGAAGATATGATATTACTAATACTGAAGCTTAGATCTTATTAGTCCTATGGAGATATCCTGGATATCTTTTTTCCGAATTAAGATCAGTATAACTGTGCAATGATATAGAAAACCAGGAAAACTATATCTGCTGATCTTTACAATTATCACTTAAGAAGACAGTTTAAAACTGGAGAACTCCCTAGATTTATCTGTTCATTGACGACATCATATTGTGGGTTTCTTAAGTATCTTCTAATTTCCAATTCTTAAAGGAAATTTAGTTCTTGTTTCTTATCACAAATATGTAGTACTTCTAGTTCTCTGTTAGGTGTCAATGAATGATTGGTGTAAAGTAGATGTTTTGGGTCAGACCCTTAGAAATTTTGAAATCCGATACAGTGAACACTTCCGGCCATACAGATTAAAACAACCAGATAAATCACACTACGCAAAACATTCACTTGACACCAATCATTCATTGACACCTAACACATAACTAGAAGTATTACATATTTGTGATAAGAAACAAGAACTAGATTTCCTTGAAGAATTGGAAATTAGAAGACACTTAAGAAACCCACAATATGAAGTCGTCAATGAACAGATAAATCTACGGAGCTATCCACTTTTGAACTGTCTTATTAAGTGATAATTGTAAAGATCAGCAGATATAGTTTTCCTGGTTTTCTATATCGTTGCACAGTTATACTGATATAAATTGTGAAAAAAGATATTCAGGATATCTCCATAGGGCTAATAATATCTAAGCTTTAGTATTTGTAATATCATATCTTCTTCTTTTTTCTATTAAGATACATTAAGTCAATCACAAGGTAGGCCACTTCTTGGTCTAGCCAAAAACAATTAATAAACATCAGATAGGCATTAAATGAAATGTTACTTCTGTCATTCAGACGATGGTATTTAATATCGAAGCAATTATCAATTTCTTAGAATGTTTAACATTTTTTAAATATATTATGGAATTATCTAGAAACTGTAATAAATATTCGATTTTATTATAAAAGTTGCTTTACTTTTGTCCAATAGTGTATCTATGTATTTAATAATGATTTGTACTCAACCAACGCTGTGAACTTTGATTGAACGATTACTGTTGCACTAATCGAGCATCAGTTGACCCTATATTTTCGGTTTTCACTTTAATTATTTTGGGCATAACCGCACAGGTATTTTCAAGGTCATAGACGATAAGAAAATCTCGTAGGAGGAACTACACAACAATGAAGACAGTACCCAACATGACGCGTATTGAAATGAACTTAACCTACGATAGTTATCTAAGAAGCAGACGAGCAGAAGTGAAAACTATCATAGCTTTTTGATTATTTTGAAGTTTATGTGTACCGGGCCTAAAGCATGTTTGTCTTTAATTAGTGGGAGCAAGAAGGAATCATTGGATGCTGTAAGGTAGATGATCAATTCGATCTTTTGTGTGTCCAAATATTCGCTTGTTTCATATGTCATGACGCAAAATGTTTCGTCATTTTGGATTGGTTTCTCTCAATTTACTGGAAACTTTTGGTGTACAAATGGTCATAGACCACGCTGAATCAACGGTCTTTTCACAAGAGACACAGTTGCCACTGGACCGGTTTTTGTGAAGAAGCACGACACCGTTTGCTTATTAATGCGTCGAGGATGAGAAACTTATGTTGGCTATTCGTCACATTGGAGCTCGGAAGCAGTCGATTGATTTTTTCTTTCTGCCTCATATGCACGTCATTGTATGCATCTTAGTTATATTTGTTGATCATTTTACGACACCAATCGACACAAGCATTTGTTTGAACATGTCTTAACAGTGGCGTAACTAAGGGGGGGATGAGAGGGATAGAACCCCCCCCCCGAACCCTAAAAATGATAAAAATCTAATACATAATCACAGCAAACCTATAATTTATTGAAATGTACTAAAAGCTATGAGCTGTAGGCTATAATTTTAAAAGAAAAACAAAGCTAAAATGCAGTTTTAGGGGCTTAAAATTTGAAAAAAATTCCGATACCCAGATCTCCCGGTAGTTCATCCCCCCCAAGAGCTTCATCCTAGTTACGCCACTGTGTGTTAACAAATATGTCATTCAATGCCGGACACCCAAATGTTCAAGCAGATTCTTATTTATGTATGATGATCATACCAATGCTCAAAAATGCCTGTATTCCACGATATGTTATATGGCGATATTCTTCAATTAGTTTTGGCGCAGCATCGTTGTTTTCAGCTGCTATAACCGATTTTGGAGGACCTTCTTTAACGTAAGCGAATTCCAAAATGAAAATTTTAACTAACTGTAATCAACACAAGTATTTATGGAAGCTCAAAATGTTCTAAAAACGTATACTTTCCAAAATGTCAAACTTTAAGATGACAATAACAGATTTCCCCTGGTAACGCCACCGTTACCAGTTCTCAATATATAGACGGTTGACTCTTTTATTTATTTAGTATCATTTGATTCGATTTTAACACTTTATAGTTTCTGTAACAGTACATTAATACTAATAGTTGTCAAATTATTTCCTGAAATATTCTTTGAAATAATTTCAAAAGCTTCTTAGAAAGTTCCATCGGTTTTCGAGAAGAATATTTCACGATCATATTGGTTTAGAGGAGAAAAGAAAAAATAAGAAAAAAAAATTAAACATTTTAAATGAGTTACAATCTTGCCATCACTATCACAACCAGATTATTACAAGACTTTGGTACAGTTATAACAATTAATTTTGATAAGCTGTGTGCACTATTTTGAAGTTGGAGTCCGAAAAGAAAATTATTTGTTTCGAATGTGCAAAGTTTAATAATAATTAGCAGAGCCCTTTCGACTATAAGTCATCATCTGTGCGTCTATGTCCAGATTCACAAAAAACCAAATCCATGATAGATTATATCAATCGTTGAGGAAGTAAAAATTCACATTAAAATATTGAAATATCAAAAGTTGGCTATCACATACTGTTGTCGCCAATACGGCCCTATCAGCATCCACCTACGCCGACCGCTAGCGACAAGTCGTAGAGGGATCAAGGAGGTACAACAACTGTCATGACTGACAGAAGTGCATTTTTTTAATATCGAAGTTACGCTACACATGTTTTAATTTTGTAAATCTTTACGATCTTTTGTTGATAGTTGATGATTATATAATTAAAATTTTGTTACGTGAAATTCTGAAAATTATTCACTTCTACACAACATATGGTTCTTCGAGCTTGGATGAAACATTAATTTTGCTGACAACATTACAGGTTAGCCTTTCCTATACCATCCTATAACACAATTTTATTTGACATAAACTACATAATTTACTTTACGAATCACAGAAATTCACAAATCCATTTACGTATTATTTACAAGTTACAAATTTGCAGCCAGGTATTTGGTGGATTTAACGTTTTTTATTTCTCTACATTATGTCAAACATAAATAAAGTTAAACGTACTTCCATAAAAGGCGCTTTGACCAGATTTACAAACCATTTTCGAGATAATTTCGTTTCGGTCGAAAATGTAGAACAAACTAACATCGAAGATTTGCAGATTCGGCTAAAAAAGGCCGAGGAACTTTTGGAAGAATTTAATTGTGCTCAACTTGCAATTGAGAGCGAAGATAAAGATTTCGAAATGAATTATCCTATCATTCATTCCCCGGAAAGGCAAAAATTCGAAGATGATTTCTATGCAATCACTTCAACTGTTAAAAAATTCATTATTTCAAAAGAAGTTAAAAAAGACATTAACGATAGTAGTTATCAACAATTCAATAACAGTTCCACAACTGATCAGCATTGGCTTAATATTCGTTTACCACAACTCAATCTACCTACATTTGATGGAAATCTCACACAGTGGTTATTTTTTAGAGATAGTTTCAAATCAATTATTCACGATAACACAGCGATGTCAAACGTTCAAAAATTTCACTATTTACGTCTTTCATTACAGGGAAGTGCTGCGGATAAAATAAAATCTTTACAAATATGTGATGATAACTATGAGGTCGCTTGGAAGTTACTTTCAGATCGTTTCGAAAACAAACAAGCATTAATAAAAAATCACGTTAAGGCTCTTTTTGAATTACCCACACTTAAAGAGGAGTCACATAAAGGTTTAAATTTAATATTAGACGGTATTGAAAAAAATTTAAATGCATTGAAGGTTTTGAGGCGTCCTACTGACCAATGGGATGATTTGATTATTCACCTCGTAACGACAAAATTTGACAACATTACAAAACGTGAATGGGAATCACGGGCCGACTCAAAAAATATACAGAGTCTTGAAAATTTATTGGAATTTTTGAAAGACCGTTGTCGAATTTTGTCGTCATTAGAGTGTGATTCTATGGAAGGATTTAAACATCGTGCTTCGAAACAATCCATCCAAAAACATACGAAATCGTTCGCTACTATTTCAAATAAGGTTATATGCGTTCTATGCAAAAATAATCATAGTTTATATTCATGCCCTGAATTTAATAAATTAACAACAATGGAAAGACTGAACACTGCGAAACGTTTAAGGTTATGTATAAACTGCTTAAGATCTAACCATCGCACGAAAGAGTGTAAGTCGGCTGGATGTCGACGATGCGGCAAAGTGCATCACACTATGTTACATTTTCAGAATAGTGATGCGGGAGAGAACGACACTTCGGTTGACAATGGTACCACAAATAGTACGGGGGCTCTTGGTACAGTTAACGATTGTATCAACTCACAACATACACTCACAACTAGTTTGTCTACTCCATCACAAATATTACTTTCTACCGCAGTAATTACAGTTTACGACGTATTTAATAACGCACATCAGTGTAGGGTTTTACTTGATAGCGGTAGCCAGGTGAATTTTATTTCCGAGAAACTTTCAAAGCTTTTAAACCTAAACAAACATTCAATCAACATTTCAATCTCCGGTGTGAATCAAATGCACAACAAAGTTCAATTTTACGTCTCTTTGAAATTCAAATCAAACATTAACGATTTCCAGAAAACAATATCTTGTATTATTTTACCACAAATTACAGATTATCTACCAACTTTATCCGTACATTCAACAAGACTAAACATACCTAAAAAATTAACATTGGCAGATCCTAATTTTGATAAACCGGCTCCTATAGACTTATTAATAGGGGCTATACATTCTGGGACCTCTTGAGTATTGGTCAAGTCAAGTTGGGTGACGGTCTTCCTACGCTGCAAAAAACAACATTAGGATGGTTAGTTTCGGGTCCGTTGTTTATAAAGAATGGAGATTTTACGTCACACCATTGTAGTATTTCAACAACAAACGATTTAGAAACACAGGTTGCAAAATTTTGGGAATTAGAAGAGTACCCTAAAACACGATTTTTATCTGACGAGGAAAATTATTGTGAGAAACATTTTAAGGACACCGTGTGCCGAAACGATATCGGTCGTTTTATCGTGACAATACCTTTCAAACAAGATGTTTCTGTTCTCGGCCAGTCTAGAAGCATTGCTACTAATCGATTTTTCAATCTTGAAAGAAAACTTGAAAAAAATCCCGATTTGAAATTGCAATATCATAATTTTGTTCATGGTCACATGGTTTTAGCTGATGTTCAGAATGATGACACGGGGTGTTTTCTTCCACATCACTGTGTATTAAAAGGAAGTTCTTTAACTACAAAGTTGCGGGTAGTGTTCGACGGCTCGGCTAAAACCACATCGGGTATTTCACTTAATAATATCATGATGGTAGGCCCCAACATTCAAGATAATCTGTTTTATATTTTATTAAGGTTTCGACTACATAATTACGTTTTGAGTGCCGATATAACCAAAATGTACCGTCAAGTACTTGTAAATGAAAAACAATGTAACTTTCAAAAAATTTTATGGCGATTTACACCCGAGAGAGAAATTAATGTGTATGTCTTGAAAACAATTACTTACGGATTACCATCTTCAGCTTTTCTCGCGATCAGATCGCTACAAGAAATTGCACACCGTCATAAAATCGAATTTCCCAGAATTTCGGACATTATTTTACATGACTTTTATGTAGACGATCTCCTCACCGGTGCTAAAACTATAGATGAAATTAATTACATTAAGGACAATATTTCCAAACTTTTATTGATATATGGCTTTCCATTAAGAAAATGGATTTCGAATGCTAAAGATTTCCTTCTTGATGCTGAGCCCGGTTTAATACATATAGGAGACCAGGATCAAAGTAAAACGTTGGGATTGCTTTGGAATCCAACAAATGACTTTTTACAGTATTCTATTAACATTTCCAATCAAAAATTCAAAGTCACTAAACGTCAAATTCTGTCATCTACTGCCCAGATCTTCGATCCACTTGGGCTACTGTCACCTGTTACCATAAAGGCAAAGATCATACTACAAGAACTTTGGAAACTTAAATTGTCCTGGGATGAGTCCCTTCCCAGTAACATACATACACTTTGGTCTCATTACCAATCACAGTTGCAACACCTCAATTCTATAAAAATACCCCGACAAGCATTATGTCCCAATCCTGTTTACACACAGATTCATGGCTTTTGCGATGCATCTCAGACCGCGTACGGCGCCTGTATTCATATTCGTTGTTGTGATTTGTTGGGTAATCGTCCATCTCATTTATATTGTGCCAAAACACGCGTAGCACCGTTGAAGCTCTTAACTATTCCTAGACTGGAATTATCTGGGGCGCTTTTACTTGCTGAGCTCATTGACAAGGCACGCTTATGCATTTATCAATACGACAACATTTTTTATTGGTCCGACTCTATGATATGCATTTCATGGATTAATTCATCCCCACACATATTAAAAACATTTGGGGCCAACCGGGTATCACAAATTCAGAACCTTTCTGAAACTGGAGCATGGAAACATGTAAGCACTGACGAGAATCCCGCCGACTTATTATCACGCGGATTGACTCCACTCGACCTGGCAAAATCCGAATTTTGGTTTCACGGTCCTCCATGGCTCGTACAACATGAATCCATTTGGCCTTCTTATGACAACAACACCACCATTTTGACTCCGTCCGAACTTCCAGAACTTCGCAATAATCTTGTTACATTCGTTAATGCTACTGATGACTTTATCTCATACATTCTCACAATTATCGAGTCACGCTCCTCTATTATGAAATTACAGCGCACATTCGCCTATTTCTTGAGATTTTCAAATAACATCAGGCATAAGTGCAAACCTAAACGCCAAGGCACATTGACAACTATTGAACTTGACGAATCAGTTTACTTCCTCATTCAAATTGTACAGCGTCATTATTTTTCTGACGAATATCACAAATTGTCACATTGTAAGTCAGTACATAAAAAGAGCAAACTTTTAAGCTTGAACCCATTTTATGATGAGGCGAATAAAGTGATTCGTGTAGGTGGTCGATTAAAGGAATCCGACTATGATTATTTGAAGAAACATCCAGTGATTCTTCCTTCAAATGGCCACCTGACTATGTTAATTGTCCGACAAGAACATATTAGGCTATTGCATGCTGGTCCTCAAGCTCTTCTGGCTTCGATCAGAGAAAGATTTTGGCCACTATCTGGTCGCAATCTTGTGAAAAGGATTGTGCACGACTGTGTACGATGTTTTAGATGCAAGGCAAAAACACACGAATATATAATGGGAGATCTTAGGCCAGCACGAGTCACTCCATCGCGTCCATTTTCGATCTCTGGAGTTGACTACGCGGGACCATTCCAACTCCGTGACAGAAAAGGTAGAAACTTCAAAACTTTCAAGGCATATATAGCACTATTTGTTTGTTTTGCCACTAAGGCTATACATTTAGAGGTTGTTAGTGACCTCACATCTGAATGTTTTTTGGCATCTCTGCGTCGTTTTATGGCTAGGCGGGGTAAATGTACAAAAATATACTCCGATAATGGTACCACATTTATTCGTGCTAACAATGAGATGAAATCCTTTTTAGATTCCTCCGGAACTAACATTGCTGAACAACTCTCAACCGACGGCGTTCAATGGCACTTTATAACTCCTAATGCACCACATTTTGGTGGTATTTGGGAAGCTGGCGTTAAATCTACCAAATACCATTTGAAACGTGTACTAGGTAACGCTTCTACTACCTTTGAAGAATTCACTACTATTTTATGTCAAATAGAAGCGTGTCTCAACTCCCGACCACTCTATCCAATGTCAACCAATCCTAATGATACAAATCCCCTTACCCCATTTCCTGATTGGAGAAAGTCTGATGGCGTTGCTAGAACCCAACCTATTGGACATTAGAGTGAATCGTCTTTCAAGATTCGAAAGAGTACAACAAATAACCCAACACTTTTGGTCTCGATGGAACAAGGAGTATATATCCTATTTGCAGACTCGAGCGAAGTGGAAAATAAACCACCCGCAGTTAATTAAAATCGGTATATTGGTACTGATCAAGGAGGATGGACTACCACCCTTAAAGTGGAAGTTAGGCAGAGTTTCTCAAGTTCAAAAGGGTGCTGATGGCATCATACGATCTGTGACCGTCAAAACGTCAACCAGTGAGCTAAAACGCCCAGTGGTAAAAATCTGCATTCTGCCAAACCAACAATAAATTTATATTGAAACCCTGAAGTGTTTCAAGGCGGGGGCTATGTTGTCGCCAATACGGCCCTATCAGCATCCACCTACGCCGACCGCTAGCGACAAGTCGTAGAGGGATCAAGGAGGTACAACAACTGTCATGACTGACAGAAGTGCATTTTTTTAATATCGAAGTTACGCTACACATGTTTTAATTTTGTAAATCTTTACGATCTTTTGTTGATAGTTGATGATTATATAATTAAAATTTTGTTACGTGAAATTCTGAAAATTATTCACTTCTACACAACACATACATCTTGTATAAAATTTCATTAAAACTTTAGGATTCATGAGCAATCTTAAGATTTTAGGTACATGTGCATGATTTGCCAAAAAATTTACTCTTGAACTGATGCCAGCCACATTCACCAAATCATAAGAAATTAACATGCATGTTGGAAAACCGAACAACAGTTTTCCCTTTTTTGGAACATATGAAACGAGGGTTTCATTTTTGTGTATCCTAAAATGCTGTCAAAATGTAACGCGAAAAATCGCCCGACCGTTGAAAATTAAATTTGGCAAGACTGTCGCTGGTTTTGACGAAAGGCCAGTGTAATGAGAACGAAGCTAGTTCCCCATCAGACGTCGAATAATAGACCACGTAGGGCGAGTTTTAAAAAATTCGTGCACTTAGGCAGCCATTTTAAGTAGAAAGGGAAGGATTGGGGAAGGAAAATACGGTGTGAGTTAGCATCTAGAGGGGCCCGATCCGGCGTTTTTCTGTGGAAAACCGTTCCGATGAGCAGCGAGTTTCAGGATTTTTGCAGGATTTAAACAACCACGTGGATATGTTGTTAGACGTTTTGCTCGAGGAACTCAATATTTAGGTTTTTTTTATTTATCTTGAATTTTAAGGATTTATCGGCCGATTGAGTAGTATACTCAGCCAGACCACTCGCCTGGATCAGTGGCCAGGAGGGCTGGAATATGTTTTGAAGCGTCGACATCGAAGGATTCGCTTGCTGTTCTGAAGCAGGAAAATCGTAGTAAACGTCATTTTATTTAATATTGTTATATACTTTCAACGTTTATACATTTTTTACCGTCAAAATTTTTATTATATGGTTTTTCCTATGTCATATTTTTGCACTAATTAAGCGATATTACTCGTTCAACGTTTAAAACGTTAAACATTTTATTTGAATATTAAATTGTTGGCTTTAAACGCTAGGTATACCACGGTACGTACCAGGGTGCTGCGATATTAAGGTATATTTTTCTGTCTTTGACGATTTTCATTTATATATGTAATTGTATTTATAAATATTTAAACTCATATAATTTGCGGTGGTGCGTACCCAATTTATTGAATCAATTGTAGTTTTGGTGTTAAGTTTCACCGAATTTGATAAATTGTGCATGAACCATTTGTTCGTTTCCTGTAATTGAACTGTAATTTGAGACATCTGTGTAGATTGGGGCCCTCAGCTCTTCTGCACCCTGAGTTAGTAGCCTTCAGCTCTACTCAGGTATCGTAGAACCTGCTTCTTTGATTTACAAATTGTATTTTGGAGTTTTTGCTTGTAGCTGCTAATTTAGCGTACGAATTAAGTTTTTATGTAGATTTCGGCCTTCAGCCTAACTACATACTGAAGCCACAGCCTTCAGCTGAGCTCAGGTATTAATTTCATTATTTTTCGGTATAAACTTGTATCTCATATTTTGAAAAGATACATAAGGTCCAAGAAAATATTGAACATCAATCAGGGGATATTTTCTGACTCTCATTTCTAATATTAACTTTTCTAAAACCTTTTCAGAGTATTTGATTAGTGCTGTTAACCCACTGAGGAGTTGTGGGCTAACTTAAGAAGTCTTGGGTGCTTGCCAAAACTTCTCTGGCGCCCTTTTAGTAAACATTTAAGTTTTGAAGAATCCACTCCTTCGTCGACTCGAAGCTAGTCGACTGGCGAGCACGGGTTGTACTACGGGAGACAACCCGCATATCTATATCGTTCACTGAGAGGTTGAGTTTGCCTCGTTATAAGAACAAGGCCGATTTTTTGGAGACTCAAAACTAGGCGGTAATTTTCTTATTTTTTCTTATTGTTCCAACATATCACAATTTCTTTTTTTCAAATTTCCTTACTAAGTGGAGACTATTGAATCAATTGTCAGCCGTAATATTTCGACTAGATCCGAAAATTGGCTCCGCCAATCTTACAATTGCTTCTGCCGAATTTGGTTTACAATAATATCCTTCGGGTTTCTCTCCATTATATATCGACATATTTGCCGTATATTATAATTTTGTATCGCTAAAACAAAAAAGTTTTAGGCCATATTTGTTTGGTTTGGATGGTATATACTGCCTAAATGCACACCTTCTACGAAATCCAGGGAGCATTTCATCGATTGCCACATTTTGGCTCAAATAGTAATTTTTCTTGCAATTTTCTATAAAAATTGTAAACATCTTACTGATTGCGTTAATTTATCAGTCTCACGCCGTATTTCTCTCGTATCTCCTTCATCAAACATCTAATAAGAAATCTAAATCGATTTTCAGAGATTGTCATTAGAAAAATATATATTCCTAAACCCCCAGTTGCCCAAATATCACTTAGCCGTTGATGCTCTCCTCTAAATACGCCTGACAAACAAAGTGTGTCCAAGAACGCCTTTATTTCTACAAGGTTTGTTATTCTGCAGTTCATTTCTATGGCAAATATTTCGCAAACGTTTTAGATGTGTTAATTTGTGTACTGTATTAATAAATTGAGAATAACTTTACTAAAGAACAAATTTAAACAATCCAATTCTGTTTTTGCGTTTCTAGCAGCATGTCCTACTACACCAGGTAACTTCATCAAAATGTTATGAGGACGAGTTTTTGAAACAGGAAAAGGTTCTACGTTCCACTATGTGCCATTATTACCTATAACACATTTCCCAATACTTATTTTGACTTTCAAAAAATAGTATATTAAAGTATAAGTGGATAAAGAGGTTTTTCAAACACGCGCTCGAAATAGAGCAAGTGTTTGAAAGACCAGTTATCCACGAATACTTTACGCTATTTTTTTTATTGGTGCACTCTGGAATCATAAAATATTATTATTATATTATTACTACAAAAAATTGAAGTCCGTTCTCGGTGCTCAGCCAAGTTTCGTGAAAGTCCATCCTAAATAGTATTTATTTTTATTTGACGTTACGAGGTACTGCTGTCAGATCAATAATCAAAAAGTTTCTTTATTCATATTTAAAAGGATACAATGTATATATGAATATATAAATAAATTTTGCAGAAAAAACCAAATAAGACATTGGTTCACAATGAAAATATACAATTTAAAAACTAATAAAAAAAGCTGTCATTGGTACTTACGTTTCTCGAGTTGTTGTTGTTACCATAGGGACTTTAAAAAACGCGCGTGTTTGAAAATTCGATTTAAACAAGCTGAGGCGTGCTTCAAAAAAATAATATGAGGCATCGATAAAAAAAATTCAGTTCGCATACCGAAATAATTATTATCTTCTTGTTGTGATTATGAATGTGATAAACAACCACATTAACACAAAACAAATCATTAATTATAAAAGATATAATAAACTTAGATTAAAAACCGTACGATATCGGACAAAAGTTAAAATAAATCCAACTTATCCGACGTCGTACGACTTCTTAAAATTATTCGAATGAAAACTGGCGCCAAATATTTCACCCAATAGGAAATCAGTCGGATCATCGCAGATCAGTAAAGTCCCCTCTCAATACATATTTTCCACAAAAACATATATGGTCGTAATGCACCAATATGCTCCATAAATGATTTTATTTGCATCACACTTCCCGAGAGACTACAGCTATGTTTTTTTGGGAGGGATAGAGAGTAAAATGAACGCTAGACCCTCCGCCAATGGAATTTTGAAATTTTGTACTTTGCACCATCAAACGCTCCATCAAAAAAATCCTTTGCACCCGTCCCTTCAGTTAGTAGTATCGCATTATTCAGAGTAAAATTGACCCCCCCCCCCCCCAATGACAATTTGTAAAAAACATATACTGCAGCCGAATACACTTCTAATGCACTCATATGCATCACCAAGAAAAAAAATACAGTTGTTCTCCCAAAACCCCCCTCCCCACCCAATTATAATTTTCAAAAAATAAAATGGCATCGAAATCCACTTCAAATGCACTGCTATGAACCATCAACAAAAACAAAATCCCTTCTCACCCTTATGAGTTCAACCTCATTATACACAGTAAAGTTGCCCCCCCCCCCACAACGACAATTTCGGAAAAAAGTATAGGCCAGTGGGGTGTCAAATCCTAATGCACTCATGGGCACCACCAACAAAAACAAAATTCCCTTTTCCCTTACTTAGATAAAGCTCATAATTTAAAGTAAAGTTGTCCCCCCTTCCCAATGACAATTTCGGAAAAAACATATGGCAGCAACATCCACTTCTTATGCACTATTATGCACCACCATCAAAAACAAAATATTCTTAATATATACTAGAACTATTTATTAGTTTTTATTGAATTAAATTCTCCAAAAATAAGTAACCAAATCACTCCCTCCCCTAGTAAGTTAAAGCTCATTATTTGAACTAAACAATGATAATTTCAGAAAAAAAAATACGGAGCAAAATCAGTATGACAGTTGGAAAAATATGGCATGTAAAAAGAGGAAAATGACAAGCTACTTGGAACCAGCAGCAGAGCTTTTATCGACGGACTATTCGAACAAAAAAGTGCTAGCGGGTTGGATTAATGCGAAATGGCAACCTAGAAGGCTTCAAACGTATAAAAACCTCGATAAAAACCAATAGAAGCTAGGTTACACTATCCAACACTTGTGGACTTGATTCGGTAGTTCAAATACTCGCCTGCGGTTTCTTCGATGGTCAATCTTTTAAAGATTTGTTAACCTCATTTGCCATAAATAAAAGCGAACTGGCAGCAATTGTACTGTAGGTACTATTGTGAACAAGGGTGTAAATACAAAATGTTTACAGGCTTCGAAATGAGTTATGTTATAAAAATTTTGTATATATTAAAAACCCAAAAGATATTATCTCAGTTGTCTACAAATTCAGATGTCAAATCTTTTGATTAAAATAGTGAACTTTAATTCAGGTTTAAACGTAGCTACTATTTAGAATGTGTATATGAAAAGATTGAACCTGCTCTATTTTTGGAAGTGGAATTGCAAAACATTTATAATTTAGAGGCGCAAATCAAATAACATTTTAAGCCGAACTGCTTTCTCCAATGTCGCAATAATGAGGGGTGCGGAGGGTACTTATGAAAAAGTCTCTATTTAAATCCAGTTTTCTCTTTTGTGGAACTGATATGAACATACTAAAATATGTGAGTTCAAGTGCAAATTGGTGAAATTACCAAAAAAGAGTGAGGAGGGTGACGTTCAATACATTTGAAAGGTGGTGTTGCATACAGAGGAACCGATTCAACTCTTGGTCACTTCGTTGGTTTCGCACATAAGCCCAACAATATGCGCGAAATGTATAATGATATATAGTTATCAAAAAGCGGGAAATATTCAAGTTATCAAAAAATAGGAATACAAATAATTCTATAGCTTGTCCACGGAAGGGGTATCCTATAACTGAAAAATAAATATTAGTTTTAGTGAGAAAAATTCATTCTTGATAAAAAGTTTTGCTTGTTTTGAAACCCCATAAAATGAAATAAAATTCTAGTTTTTCAAAACCCGTCTCATTTTATAGCCATTTTTATGAAAACCGTATGAATTTTTCGTTCGAAAATAATGTGACGTTTACGATGTACCAAGTAACTGTCAACTTTTATAAATAATTATCAAAGTGTCATTCTTTAATAAATAATTGACAACAATCTATTCAACAGAGTATATCTTGTGTTACGTACCAGTATGCAATTGCAAAATTTCACGAAAAATATCCAAATTACCAATTACGCGGTGTGGATTAAAAAAAATTAATAAAGAAGTTCAAGAAAAAAAGAAATTGAAAAAGGCGTAAGTTGAGGAGGATGATGCAGCTAGTGAACTAGCAGTGGAGGTTGGTTTTTACAGAAAATATTTAAGCAAAACAAAATTCATCCATTCAAACCGAAATGTTTTCGTACTTTACAAGATTATGATTATGACAAAAGGTTATACTTTTGTGTGATGATTGGTGAAAAACTTATGCATGACCGATTCTTTCACAATAATATTTTGTTTTTTGATGAAGCAACGTTTACAACAAACGGTGTCGTTTCTTCCCAAAATTGTCGATATTGGGTTAGTGAAAATCCGAGGATTAACTGTAATAGTCAATTTGCTAAAAACATTAATGTTTGGTGTGCGGTTTTACCGGATCGGATAAGCCGTATTTTCTGGAAGATACATTAAATCAGGAAGTATATTTGTATATGCTGGACAAATTCTTAATACCTGAATTAGAAAATATTCCCTTGGAGCAAAGGCGTAAAATGTACTTTCAGCATGATGCATGTTCGTCACATTCGACTTTGCTAATTAGAGGATGGCTGGATGAATATTTTCCTGGGCGATGGATGGGACGTTATGGACCAATACTTTTTCAGCCCCGATCCCCCGATTTAACTATTTAGATTTTTTATGGGGCTACTTAAAACAAAAAGTTTACGCAAATAATCTAAACCATAATATTGAAGACTTGAAACGAGCTATCATTGATGACGTTAACGAAATTACCCCAGAATTGCTGCGAAATACTTACAAAGAATTTATAAAAAGAATTGAGAGATGTTTTGAAGCTGGGGGTGATATATTGAATAGATGTTTTTTGTCTACTTACTGTTTCAAACATTATTAGTCTGTATTGTTATTTTTGATAGTGATTATAATTCTTGAATAGTTAACATTGTTGTCAAATATTTCTTAAAGAATGACAATTTGAAAATTATTTATAAAAGTTGACAGTTACTTGGTACATCGTAAACGTCACTCACTAGATTAATACATATTTTCGAACTTAGTGCAAAAATTCATAAGGTTTTCATAAAACTGGCTATAAAATTAGACAGGTTTTGAAAAACTTGAATTTCATTTCATTTTATGGGGTTTCAGAACAAGCAAAACGTTTTATCAAGAATGACATTTTTCACTAAAACTAATATTTAATCATTTTTCACCTATAGAATACTCCATCCGTGGACGCGCTGTATATAGCATTTAAACGTAGACGCATATCAAGTCACTACCTGTTATATATTTTCTATAAGGTTGCAAATGTAAAATTTAAAGAATTATATCTTGAGTCTCTTCAAGAGTGCCGTTATGGCTTCTAGTTCAGAGTCTCTAATCTGAAGGTCGAAACTGGTGGCCCTTCTCCTTGCGGTTGCGAATCACCACAGATGTCTGTATCGACAAAAGGGTCGATCGACGTCACGTTCTTCGAAGGGGTTGTATTCAATATTCTGCGTGGTATTAGCCAGGAAAGTAGTTATTTTTTTCCTCGAATAACGGTCAGACTAATGTGTCGAAATTATTGAAATTTTGAAACGGAGGTGTACAGTAGAAAACCAAAATTTATTATATATATATATATATATATATATATATATATATATATATATATATATACATATATATACATAATATATATATATATATACATATATATACATAATATATATATATATATATATATATATATATATATATAGATAGCGTCCTCCCATGTTATTATCGCATCTGACGCGACATCCGATATTCGGATGCAACTTTGCATCTACCAAAATATCTTGTCAGGATGGTCCTTACGGTCTCTAGAGTCCGAAAACCCATTTTTTAGCTGGATGCCATTTGGACCGATTTTTGTATAAAATATTTCTAGTCAAACTGTTTTTATTTCTTCGTTAAAATTGTTTTATTTTCGAGGAGAATAGAATATTAGATTCGCATATTTTAAACTATACCTCGTTAATCAACACACTACTTTAATTTTATCAAGCTTAAAGAATTTTTTACTGAGTTTTTTAATTTTTATAGATATAGCAGAGAAATTAGAGAGACGTAAAAAACATTTTTAACACATTCCATCGTTGATATTAATCTAAAAATTATTAGTAATGTTAATAAGGGGTTTACTAACACCTAAAACATTTTTACTTTTTTAAATTCAGATATTTTAAAATTGTCTTTATTATTTTTAATTTCAAACAATTTAAAATTAAAGATCAAATACTTAGTTATAATCAGAGAAAATAATGAATCATTCCTTGATTTGTTAGTTTTAAGCTAATGAAATTTTTTTATATTAATATCAAAGGAACTAAAAACTTCAAATCATTAGAGGCGTCACTTAAGAATAACTGAACCTTAAGCTTAAAGAGATTAAGTGTGGATAAGAATTTATCGCCAAAATAACTGATTCTTTTTTCTTTTTTCAAAAAACCTTGAGCAGGTCAATTTTAGTTCTAACAAAGGCGCTTGAAAATAATCCACTTTGTATTACTTTGCCGGTCATTTTCTTCTTTTAATGCCCTCCCATTTTAAAAATTATTTTAGATGAAGAATGCAATTCTCATTTTGGTGGTAAAATTATTATTTATTTTGCATAAGCTAGTTTTTTTAAAAAGTGTAAAATTTCTATGGAAGCGATGGAAAACTGTCTTTATGATTTTTTTTAAATCGCCTTATTTAATGCGCTTATGAATGCTGTTGAAAGTAGCATTGTCTCTTACTGTCATACTTCTTATTTTTTAAATTTCAACCTATAATTTGCTAATTGGGTTTCGATAGAACATTTAGTTTTTCCCATTGGATTTACTTTTCATTTGTTAAAGAAGACAGAAAACACTAATAAGTATTAATCGTAAAATGTTACTTAAATGTCAGTTACAGCACTGAGTAATTTTTGTCTTATTACAACCGGTATTCAGCAAATGTCACTGTCAATATTTTTTCATGAATATTAAGTGCATGAAAATTGCATAATCTAGTTTAGTTTTAAATGAAGAAAGTATTTACATTATTCTTTCACCTAATTCCAACTTCACTATTTTAATATTAAAAAAAATTACAAAGAAATTAATAACTTTGGTATAAATCTTCAGTTTTTAATGCGAATTTCATTTTGGTTTTTGGTGGTATAGTGATTTTACTTTTCCGCCCAACCTTTCTAATATGCGAGAAAAGTATTGGTTTACCCCAAAAAAAGTTGGAATTTTGAAAAAAAAATTTGAGTTATTTTTACGTTTTCCATCAACAACTCGAAAAAACGGTTTTTAGAACAAAAAATCCTGTGTGTATGAGGTCGTCGTCGTCGTCGAGGTGAAAATGTCAACGTTGCGCGGTTGAATTTAAAATATATAATGCATATCTGGATTCAATCACGAACATTCTTCCCCGCCAAAAGCATGGGTGCATCTAAAAAAAAAGAATGAATGTAGATATTTTAGAAATAAAATTAAGAAAATAATAAAGAACTAAAATTAATGATTGTGACACCTTGAAAATGTTGTATCTGGTTAGATATTTACAAAATACTATAAATAACTACTACTAAAAAAAGACTACTTATTGGAAGTATATTAATTGTCCTCTATCGGTAAAGGGGACAATTTGACCAAGGGACGCCTTAAAATTCCACTGCCGGCCCTAACGCTTACAACTCTAACAATACCATCTTGACCAGGATATAAAGCAGTGATTCGAGCCATGACCCAACGCCCGGGGGGAACATTATCCTAGTGAATCAAGACTACTTGCCCTATTTTCGGAGAAGGTGATGTGGGCGTTAGCCACTTTGACCGTTGTTGGAGAGTATGAAGATATTGTGAATATTGATATCGTGTGATATTGATATCGTGTGATATTGATATGATATTGATATTGTGAAAGAAATTCTTTGATAGTAAATTCGACAAAAACCATCCTCATGCATTTTTCTACAAGAACATATATTCCTGAAAATAGCTGTATCTCAGTTGGGAGGACTGATGTTTATTTTTCGAGTTCTACGAAATTTCTGGGAACCTATCTCGATAAGGATATGAGTTGGAATACCCATATCAACCACATTTGTAAAAAATTAAATAGTAGTTACTTACAATATTACAGCTTAAAAATATATTTACAACTAGTCAACTGATCAATGTTTATTATGCAATAGTATACTCCCATATTTCCTATAATCTCATTCTGTGGGGGGGGGGGGGCGGTGAATGCCTCGAGGATTTCTATTTCTCAAAAAAGGATTGTCCGTCTAATTTTTAATTTAGATTATAGAGAAACATGCAGAAACCATTTTAAAGATTTCGGTGTAGTAACTTTTTATTCTATTTACATCTACAAGTGTATATTATATGCAAAAAGTAATTTCAGTGAATTTAGTCTTAATTCTGATTTCCATGATTACCCAACCAGATCTGGAAAACTTATTTGGCCACCGAAACATGAAACCTCATTGTTTGAAAAAAGTCCTGTCTATAAAGGAATTCAATTCCTTAATCATTTGCCCAGCTGTATAATATGTGAGAGCGATTTCAATATGTTCAAACAAAAACTTAAAATGTTTTCAATTGTCGAATGTTTCTATGATGTGTCAGAGTTTTTAAGCAAACGATTTTAATTTAAGTGTTTAATAAGTAAGTCGTATTCAATGTAATATCCTTTTCTCTGTTTGACCTCTCGTATATCATGTACGATAATCAAAAAGGATGAATAAAGTATTATTATTATTATTATTCTCGTTTCCAACGAGACCAAAAGTCTTGATGCATCCTTTGAAGAAGGGAGAGAAAGAGTTTTTAAGGGCTCCAGAGTGACCAGGAGTGAGAGCATTGATGTCCTCTATATCATGTGTCAAAGGGGTGAGGGGCTGAAAATTAAGCAAGGCTTCAATCAATACTAAGACAGTGTAAAATTCTTCGTAAGTTAAAATTTGGTCTCCCACCACGCGTGTAAGATGAATTTTCACTGATTTTATACCGGCTTCCCACAGACCATTGAAATGTGGCCCGGAGGGCGGACTGAAAGAAAACTGGCAGGTTTCCTGCTCAGCAGCGGTTTTCATATATTCTTGAAGTTCTCTCGCGGCTCCAGTAAAATTGGTGCCATTGTCGCAAAACATGTGGGATACGCGACCCCGACGAGAAATAAATCTTTGCAACGCGGCAAGAAAACCTTCAGAAGTTAAATTACTAACTAACTCAAGATGTAAAGCCTTTGTGGCACAACAAACAAAGAGACATATGTAGGCTTTGATTGTACGAACACTACGATATCTTGAAGGGGTAATGTAAAAGGGTCCTCCAAAGTCAACACCACTATGAGAAAACAAATTTCAATTTTTATATAGAATTTTTGGAAGGTAAGCAATACAGGTCAGAAAACAAGTTTAGTTTTTTTTAGAAAGGCTAGAATGTGTAATCAAGTTATAATGGTTTATTAATTAAAAAATATTACAAAAGCTGTCCATAGTATTTTGAATAGTGTTATTAATATTGTAAATCGAATAAGGTTCCCAACTATTGTAAAATCTGTGCGTGTTTTCGAGAACCTATTCGTAATTAGGAAAGTAAAAAGATCCTGAAATTTGAGTGGTACTTAGAGTTGATCCAGCTTGCAGTTCTTAATACAGACTATTGATGAGCCTGTTCCAAATCATTGGCGTAACTACGGGGGGGATGAGGGGGATAAACCTCCCCAGAACCCTAAAAATGAAAAAAATCTAATACATAATCACTGCAAACCTATACTTTATCGAAATGTACTAAAAGCTAGGAACTGTAGGCTACAACAGACATATAATAGAAATATAGTAAAAATGTCCGAATATCATTACAACTGGGTAAATAATCCGGAATAATAATAATAATAAATATTTTAATTTATGCAATACTTAAAATTTATAGTAAATTTGTATAACTAACTGAACTTACCCTGAGATAAGAGGATAATTATAATTTCATAATTAACTAAATTCACCTTAAGAGAGGTTATTAGTAGCCGGCAAATATATTTTGACAATAAGTGTCAGTGTTTGAATATTGTAACATACGTGTAGTTAAGCCACATGTACAATATATATATATATATATATATATATATATATATATATATATATATATTTTAATACAGTTCCCCTATTTAAAATGTAAAAGAAACATTAAAATAAGGAAAACTATTTATATTTGGATGCAATACTTTCGATACACACTGTATTATATGTATAATCAATAATTTTGAAAGATTCGGTATACAAATCAAATTTGACATTTTAATTTTCGGATGACGTTTATGTAGAATATATTTAATGATAGACAGATTATATTACAATTTGGAGAATATATTTGAAATTTTAAAATACAGATGTCTCTGCTATCAGAATTACAATGGTAATAAAATAATTCAAATCTCTCTTTGTTATAGGGAAACATAAATTAGTATTTTTTTAAAAAAAAGGAATTTTTCGTAACCACAGGAAAAGAGATTTATTTATTTGTAAAAAGTTTAGTTAGTTGAGTTTGAAACCCCCAAGAGACAACATCGAAATAAGAGTTGTCTCAAATTTTGTTGAGAATTTAATAAAAATAACTATACAATCAGATTATAAAGCCATACTTTGTAAAGCCAGTGCGTGCATAATTCATAGAAGAATTGCATCGTATCAAGTGTAAGTGGTTCCAGTTTCTAAATCTGATATTTAGAAAGTTTTGCAAAATTCTAAATACATTAAAAATAGGTACGAGTTTTCCTGTCCTATTTGGTGAGTCTACTCCAGTTTAAAATTATTTCTCGAGAATGAACAGGCCTTTTAAATACATTTTGAAAATAGATGCATCTATAGAATAATAATATTAGCTAAACCAAATTAACGTTATACATAAAAGATCTTACATCAAGTGAAAAATTTTGAATAGACAATTTGAAGACAAATTTGCGTTATTTGACACTGATATACGTCAAGGGTATATTAAACGAGTTGAACTTTTGCATAAAAAATTTACAATTAGTCGAGTTTTAGAATAGGTTGTAGTAATATTAAGATTGGTAGAAATTATTATCTTTGTTTCGTTTACAATATTTTGGGAAATAATAAAACTTTTATAATTTGTTATCTGATGATATGATATATAATTTTGATTCCAACTTACTGTGGTATTTATTCAGTATCTATTTTCAACGTATTTAGCATTTTGCATGCTATAGTAATTTTGATTTAATTCAGTGACATTTGCTTAATTTCCAGTGACATTAATTTGTAAATGTCATAAAATAATTCAAGTGCCTTTTATTATATAAAAAAACAGTTACTCGAGATTCGGAATATAGAATAATATTTGATTGGAATAATATTTGAAAATTACAAAATTTGAATTATTATTATTTAAAAAATGTTTGATCCCACCCTGATATTAGAGTGATTAAGTATATTGTGAATTAATTTATCTTTCTAAATCCAGAAATTAATATTTATCTTGGCCGGGCATTGTTTGACAACTACTGTCAAAAGTAAATTAGGTTACGTACGCTACTAAAGGTGTGTGTACAAGAGTGTCGCTACAGTCACAAATTGTGAAAACGTCGACAAGTAATAATTGTATATCGTTATATTCATATATAAACTATTAAATTATAATTAAAGGATTCGATATATTATAATTTGTCACCCAAACGTGGGGCAACTATAAAAGAATATTAAATAAATTATAATTTGGCTTCCAACGCGGGGCAATTATAATTAAAAAAAGGTATATTGAATATATAATAATATATAATATACATGCCGATACGGACATCTGTGGTGATTCGCAACTTATAGCGGAATGGCATAGTACACTGACGCGTTTCGACCTTCTTGGGTCTCTTCAAGAGTGCCACAATGTCTTCCAGTTCAGAGTCTCTAATCCGAACTGAAGGTTCCGTCCTCCGACAACTTCTACTTGGTTGGTGTAGTTACACACAAGCGAGAAGTAGTCAGCTGGCGCCATCTTCACTTTCAGTTGCGAACCAACACCTCAGATAAATTCTACTGTATTAGTCGTATGAAATAAAATGAATATAATTTCATAAATTTCGATTTTCTACTACACCTGCTTTTAGTCGAAATTTAAACAATTTCGACGTATTGGCCTAACCGTTCTTCGAAGGGAAAAACAACTACATTCCTGGCTAATACCACGCAGAACATTGAATTACATCTTCTTCGAAAACCGTGACGTCGATTGACCATTTTGCCGATACGGACATCTGTGGTGATTCGCAACTGATAGCGGAATGGCATAGTACACTGACGCGTTTCGACCTTCTTGAGTCTCTTAAAGAGTGCGTAATGCCTTCCAGTTCAGAGTCTCTAATCCGAACTGAAGATTCCGTCCTCCGACAACTTCTACTTGGCTCGTGTAGTTACACACAAGCGAGAATTAGTCAGCTGGCGCCATCTTCACTTTCAGTTCGGATTAGAGACTCTGAACTGGAAGGCATTACGGCACTCTTGAAGAGACCCAAGAAGCTCGAAACGCGTCAGTGTACTATGCCATTCCGCTATAAGTTGCGAATCACCACAGATGTCCGTATCGGCGAAATGGTCGATCGACGTCACGGTTTTCGAAGGGGATGTAATTCAATCTTCTGCGTGGTATTAGCCAGGACTGTAGTTGTTTTTCCCTTCGAAGAACGGTCAGGCCAATACGTCGAAATTATTGAAATTTCGACTAAAAGCAGGTGTAGTAGAAAATCAAAATTTATGTTTCATATAGACCACGTATTTTATGAAATTATATTCATTTTATTTCATACGACTAATACGGTTGAATTTATCTGAGGTGTTGGTTCGCAACTTAAAGTGAAGATGGCGCCAGATGACTACCTCTCGCTTGTGTGTAACTACGCGAGCCAAGTAGAAGTTGTCGGAGGACGGAATCTTCACTTCGAATTAGAGACTCTGAACTGGAAGGAATTACGGCACTCTTGAAGAGACCCAAGAAGGTCGAAACGCGTCAGTGTACTATGCCATTACGCTATCAGTTGCGAATCACCACATATGTCCGTATCGGCAAAATGGTCGATCTACGTCACGGTTTTCGATGGGGATGTAATTCAATATTCTGCGTGGTATTAGCCAGGACTGTAGTTGTTTTTCCCTTCGAAGAACGGTCAGGCCAATACGTCGAAATTATTGAAATTTCGACTAAAAGCAGGTGTAGTAGAAAATCAAAATTTATGTTTCATATAGACCACGTATTTTATGAAATTATATTCATTTTATTTCATACGACTAATACGGTTGAATTTATCTGAGGTGTTGGTTCGCAACTTAAAGTGAAGATGGCGCCAGATGACTACCTCTCGCTTGTGTGTAACTACGCGAGCCAAGTAGAAGTTGTCGGAGGACGGAATCTTCACTTCGAATTAGAGACTCTGAACTGGAAGGAATTACGGCACTCTTGAAGAGACCCAAGAAGGTCGAAACGCGTCAGTGTACTATGCCATTACGCTATCAGTTGCGAATCACCACATATGTCCGTATCGGCAAAATGGTCGATCTACGTCACGGTTTTCGATGGGGATGTAATTCAATATTCTGCGTGGTATTAGCCAGGAATGCAGTTGTTTTTCCCTTCGAAGAAAGGTCAGGCCAATACAATCACATACAACATGAGATCCTCCCCACCCTACGATTTAAATTTTTTTTGGACATTTGTAGAGAGTTCAGTTGAATCACTTCAAGAGAAATGAAACCCTAGGCACCAGCATGATTGGCAAGATATATTTAGGCGTTTTTTGTCAGTCGAAATTCCAACTTCAACATTTTATAGTACTTCCCCGAAGCAGTGCGAAAGGTCACGTTACGCGCATATTTTAGGTTTACATTTTTCTTGCTAGCAAACGAAAACTACTCACTTGACCAAAAAAAGGATTTTTTCCAAACGGTTGATGAACAGACACTTTCTAACCTGTAGATGACTATCCGGCTTCTTTCTCACTATGGTTTGCCATAATTTTGGTAATTTTCCAATTTTTTGGGCTTAGGGGAAGGAATATGCCTACTTTTTTTGTTTGGGGGAAGGGAATATTTTGTTTTTTGTTGGTGGTGCATAATAGTGCATAAGAAGTGGATAACGCTGCCGTATATTTTTTTCGAAAATTGTCATTGGAGGGGGGGTAACTTTGCTTTAAATAATAAGGTTTACCAGCTTAGGGAAAGGAGGCATTTTGTTTTTGTTCGTGGTGCATATGAGTGCATTATGAGTGTACTCCACTGCCCTATACTTATTGTGGTGCATAGGAGTGCATTTGAAGTGGCTTCCAACGCCATTAATTTTTTTTTAAATGATCGTTGTGGGACCAATTTAACTTTATATATTGAGGTTTCCCTAAATAGGGGGGGAGATTTTTTAGGTGGTGCATATGAGTGCATTAAAAGTAGATTCGATTGAAGTATATCTTTTTGCAATTTGTCATTAGGGGGGGGGGCAACTTTACTCTAAATAATGCTATACTACTAACTGAGGGAAGAACTGAAAAGTACTTTTTTTATGGAGCATTATGGTGCATAACAAGCGCTTCATGGTGCAAAGTCCAGAATTTGGAAATTGATGCATTAGGAGTGCATAACGACCATATATGTTTTTGTTGAAAATATCTATTGGGGAGGGCCAACTTAACTGACCTGACCGAAAACGGATGCATGGGACTCCAGCTTTAGACGATTCGCGAAGATCGTGACTTCTCCACGGTTCTTGAAGTTTTGAAACTGCTTTACGTATGTTTAACATAACAGGATTCTGAAATATTTAAAAATTTTAACAACGGTTTGGCTGAACCTGTGTGAACCCGCTGAATATCACCACTGGATATAAGATATATACATTGTATAAGGGTATATATTACGAGTGAGACACAACGCGGGCTGAGTTAATAGCGCAGAATTCCCTCTGGGCTTTTGTAAACATCTTCTGGGACATATATGACCCATTGGGACTGAAAGGGTTAAATACTATATTACATATATTGCGAGTTTTATATGCACGCTAAATTTAATTTCCTATACTTTGAACGAAAAAGATTATTTAATCATTTTCGAAGATATAAAAGATATATGCACGCCACTGGGCGGCGTTTACCACCAATGGGATTAAAATTATCATGCTTCACATGCACTTTAGATATAAGATAGCTTTTCTTATAGTATCACTCATTATCTATATATTTTTAAAAAATCAGTTAATTCTCTCTCCCGAATTCTTCCTTCTAATAGAAATATCTTGATATAATCATACGTCACCTCGAATAATCTATTCTAGTTTCCATTTCCACCTTGTATATTTGTTTTCATTCAAACTATAATCGCTCGATTATATCGTAATACCAGCCACGATATCACAAAACGTAGCCCGGTACCTTGACCTCGTCGAGAATTACACGCGTTAGAGATACGACATTCTGTTACTGTTACCTTCTTACGTTGTTACCTACTGCAGTTACATTCGCAATTTAAAACAATAAGGTAAGACAATTTATTTAAATTTTTAAGGTTTTCATAATTTACTCATACTTCAAGTTTTGTCACCGTGTTTCTACAGGAACCAAAGCAGTTTTTGTTAAGTGTATTTTTAGATTATTCAAAATCGATATTCAGGTAAATATTTACTTTTAATTTCTCAGATCAGGCAATAATGAATGAACAACGTGTTTTAGCACTTAGGTTGTAAAAACGAGAGTGTCATCTGTCACGTAGAATCTTATTGTTCACGTTAGAAATGATACGAGAGATTTGTTTAAAAAAAGAAAAAAAATCGCAATCCATAAAATAATATCTCTGATATTAATTTGGTGTGAAAGTTGAAACCAAAAACAACGTCTTTGGTTGAAACTCTGTACCTGAGATTTTAACACAGAAATAGTTAATATTGAATTCGTGGAATTTATGCTACATGCTTGGAGACCAATGAAATTATAATAATGATGATATTATAAATAACCTCGAATATGATAATGTTTATATTTTTTATAGATTTAGTTGACATGATTTCTCTGTATTCGACATACTTTATAGGAAAATTAGTCTTTGTAGATGTGATTATTTTTTTTACGATAACTTTATTCAAGAACTATTGTTCTGAAACATTCATGCTCCTTTATACTATATAGAGACTGCCGCCCAAAAATTTGGAATTACTTCTGCTTTTAAACGAAAAAATACCGAAAATTGGTAATAAAATTAAGATTTGCGACCGTCAACTGTTGACACAAAAAATTGAGGATCATCATCCCAAATTGAACAAGTTATTATTTTTCAATAAGCAGCTTTTTTTGTTAATCTATGACCTGTTTTGGGATTGTTCTTCCATTATTCGCACATATCCTAACCAGACTGTTTGTTTATATTATAATTTGTGATGGTTGTTTTTTATTTAAAAAAATTTAATTCTACTATTTGACAATTACTAGATAACATGACTTATTTTTTAAATTGTACGTTCTACCAATAAAATAGTTGTCAAATAATATTCGTTATCAAAATGTTAGTCGAAAAAGTGTCAAAATCAAAATGTCAAATCCTCTTAAGGAACATCCATGGCCATTTCAAATCAAAAACGGCAAATTTATTAAAATGTAAGACAAAACAAAGAATTAAATTGTTAAAAAGATTTTATATGGCATTGTTGTAGGTAGCAATTATGTAGATCCTTGGAAAAAAATTTATTCTACAAAGATGGGAGACGAGCAAAATAATTTGTACCTTGGACTGGATCTCAGTACCCAGCAGGTAAGTCTAGATTAATTAATTAGCAAACAATGATGGGTCGTTTTAAATAAAACTAAACGTCATTGTACATAATAAAGCCATGAATTTCACATAAACGTTTATACTCAAAGACAGTGATGAATTTCTTTGTTCGTACCAATATAATATTCTATACGTTATTAATATTATTGAATATTTTTATTTGGCATCATGAGCATTAAATTCAAATTTCGCGCCTATTTCCAATACGTATATTGTCGATACAATGAATAAGCATGTTTTGTGATATTTGGAATTACATTATTAGTCCGGTCAAATGAGACCTTAAAATAGGGACAAGGTACAAAAATTCGCACCCAGCTCAAAGTTGGTAGGCTTGTTCAGAACACCATCATAAGCGAAATCTAAAAAGTCATCATCGATCTGACACCTGGAAAAATATGTACTCGGGGTCAACGGTCACAAAAACGGGTTTTTCGCGATTTTCAGCAAAACGGTAAGTTTTATCATAAAATTAGTTCAGACTAAAAGTGTAGATTAAATAATTATCGTAAGTAATATCATAAGGGCATCTAATTTTTCCGAATAAAAATGGAAAAAAAACACGTTGCTAAGTAATATTTTAACAAGAAGCATGAGTGCTGGTAGCAACAAATATCCGACTCGAAGACGAGGATTTTTGCACCTGCACGAATGCTTATTGTTAAAAAAAATATTACTTTGCATTGTTTTTTCGATTTTTTTTCAGAGGAAAAATTAGATGCCCGAATGGTATTTCACAAGAGTATTTCACGAGTAACAGATTATTCTGCATACACATAGCTTACAAAACGTACTACCTTACAGCCATATATAATAAATATCGATGGTGTCAATACAATACTTTGTATCTCATTGGAAAATTATTATACAGGAATGAAAAAAAATTTTTAGAAATCTTACCAGTTATTGTTTTGAAAGTGTATGTTACCTATCTGATTAGTGGGCATTTTTATTAACTATCTCCAAGATTTTTCTCAATAATTATTGAATCTGTAATTATTCATGGAGATAGGTGGTATTGCACAATAATATTTGTCAAAGAAAGGAGATACTTGGGATTGCAATAAAACAATATGAATTTCACGAACAAGAACTTAATGCTGTTGCTTAATATTATAATTTCAAAATAATTCTAGTAGGAAGGTAGGTATCATAAAATGCCCAATAATTTTTATGAAGCTTGGTTTTTATTTCCTGTAGATGGGTGTACTTTTTTTGGGTAATTGGAAGTTCTCCAGTATATAGTTTTTGAAATTCTTCAATTTTCTTGATTGCTTTTTTAGGACGATGCGGTAAAGATTTAAAAAAACTGTCCTCAAAACTAAGTTTATACTGGATTTCTCCTCTCTCGTATTTTAGAGCTCGAATATCAGTTACAGTAGGTTCGTTCAGTTTTCTTCCAGGACGAATGGATTCGTTGACAAGGTCTTTATTAAAGTTATAAAAGAACTCATAAGTCGGACACACAAATTCAAATGGTTTAGGATTTGCTCGAGCTTCCGCTGTAATTCGGAGATAGTCATTAGGAATTAAAATGGTTTTATTCTTCAACTTTTTCTCGATGGTTGCGTGTACGCTATAACATTCCATATTGGTATGGCCTTTTATCAAGAAGTTTTGAATAATCTTGACATCATACTGATAGGAAAGTGAAAGTAAAGCGTTCGCTAAAACCGCATTTCGATTTTGGTAGGTGCAGCTATCGGAGAAAATTATGATCGGTTTTTGTTGGTTCATATTATTTTCTAAATATTTCCCTTTTCAAAAATCCACCAATAAAGACGCAAATGTCGAAGCCTGAAGATCGGTATTAGTTTCGTCAAACCAATAACAAACAGCCTCCTTGGTTTTTAGATCAAAAACGGTATAATTATGACAGCAAAGCTTAGTTTTGAAGTAAAGTGAGCTAGCTTGTAAACATGGACAATTTTTCACGGCGTGTAAATCCATACAAATGACGTGACGTCCATCAAGTTTGGCGTGCTCTTTATCATTGTTTTTTTTCTTCTTGTGCTCTCTGCTTTTCATTTCTATGCTTCCCCCACACACTTTGGTCCAAATTCCCTGCTTGATACTCCACACATAAGTCGCACTGATCTTTTCTAGGACTAAATATGCGTATGTTTTTGATTTTGACATAGGTATTTCATGAGCGTGTTTCTTGATAGTGCCTGCTTTTGAGAATTTTTACAGTGTTCCTGACATAATTTAAACAGATCTGCAAAACTTGTGAAAGTTTGCTCTAAGTACCGCTTCTTGGTGTTCTTCGGACAGTAGTGACTTGGTAACTTGGGAAGCTTGTCTAGAAATGTTATCAGAAACTGAATTGAGTCTTCATTTTTACATCGAGGTTGGCTGGATCTACTGGGTGCTGGTGTGTCATACGCGGAATTTTTAACCCAGTTTTGGGCTCTCCACTCTTTAAGGCCCAAGGTGCTTAAAAACATTTTTTTGCAAACAGGAACATGTTGTTTGCTTTCTATGTTTAATTTATAAAACAGTAAACTGGATCTTCTCGAAGATTCATTGGGTGTCCTTTCTCTCTCAGTTTCTTTCCTGTAATCTAAATTTAAGACATAAACTCTTTTTTGCTCGCAGCTATTAAATTTTCCCAGAATTTTTCAAAAATCTAATGCCTCTGTATTTCACTCAAGTCCTGAAAAAATATTTCTTTTTATTTCTTGCAGGCGAAGGTCCCATTACTCTCGCATTTCTTTCCGTATCGTGGAATGTTAGTTTTTGGTTTTTTGGCCTTCGGTAGCCTAAATAGGTTTCTCCTAAAAGTCGCCGCTTTTGATGTAACTTCCGTTTTGTTCCTCGGCCACCATTAGATTGTTGTTCCGGTTCTTCGCAGGTTGAATTGTTATCTTCTTCGATAGTTCCACTGTTATTTTCTTCACTTGTATAGTCGCGTTGGATTCTTCACTATCTACTATTTTCTTCATCACTCTCAGGTTGGTAAATGTCCACTAACTCTGATCTTTAATGTTGTTCCTCAATGCCTCTATCAATTTCGTAGTCATCTGTTTTTGCTTGGTTATCTTCTTCTTCAAATACTTCAATGCATTCAAACTCATTTTTCTCCTCAATTTCTTGCTGGTGAACTAATTCTTGACCTACATCTAAAACGTAGGCATTGGTTGTCACAGTCGGTAATAATTCCGTTTCAACATCATTTTATGAGCAAATGATGTCAAAATCCGGATGTATACTATTATTTGCATTAATGCTGATATTTACAATTTTGGGAGAGACATTTTCTTTTTCTAGAACATCTAGAAAAACAAACTCAGAATTTTCTAAGACATCTTCAAAATTTTCAACTATCATAGATGTCAAAAGCTCTCCAATAACATTTTTACTATCACAGCTTTCATTTTATGGCTCGGATCAACTTTTTAGCTTGGTTTTTAGCTTGGTATTACACATAGATAAAAAAATTTTGTTCTGCCGGACATGCTGAAGTTTGAACGTCTTATCTGAAAGAAGAAAACTCGCATAAAACCTTATGAAAAAAGATTAGAAAATATATGGAACAGTTAACATTTAATAACTATATGTCTTATTGCAAAAGCCAATTTTTATGCCCAATTTAAAACAGAGAGACATATAAATTTTATATCATTAAAAACAACATTTTTGGAAATTTTTTAAATTATTATAACCTTTTCGGTAAAAAAACATAAACACGTATCAACCATAATGGTAGAAAAAATGTAATATTCAATAACACGTATCTCCAAAGGTCTCATTATTCTTTCCATTTTCTCTTTAAAACAGTATAAATATATTCAAATAATTATGTAAATTTGATGAACAAACATGAATTAATATAACCGACATTATTTTACTGAAATAAACTCGATATAATAACAGGAAAAAAGACAATCAGAACTTACCACATTTCACAAGTCACTCACATCCGCCATATTTTGTTGGAGATACGAGGTATTGCATTTTTCCTTTGACAAATCACGAACCTATTTTTATATTATGGTCATTTTGGCGCCATCTATCGATTCATTAGCTATGGTTTAACCAAACGCCACAGAAACCTTTATTTCCAAAAATTGTGGAGATACGAGGTATTAGACACTTTTAGCTCGTCATAAGTTTTTACACGTATCCGTATCCGTATTGGAGTTACGTTGACGTAAAGAAGTTGTCAAGACAACCTTTTTAGCAGATAACGTATCGTTTCATGCTAAAACCAGGAAGGTCAAAGCACTATTCTTTGGTGAAAGTATAAAATAATAAAAAATAAAACAAAAAATGAACTTTGTGGTTATAATGAAACCAAACCAATATCAAAGACCTGTAAAATAGCACAGAATACTGATTTTGGTCGGGATACGGATACGTTTACGTATACGGTGAAAGGACGTAACAATCCGTTCAACGCAACGTATCGGCTGAGACGTAACGGATTTACACATGCGTAGTTCGTTACCTATACGGATTCGTGAGAAATTTAAGACAAGCTAAAAGTACCTAATGTATTGACACCATCGATATGTAGGTACTAATTTGAAAACTGAAAAACATCAGGTAATTTATTTAATCACAAAATACTACAAACTTAATAATATAATAATAATAATACTTGTTATCAAAGGTATTGTAATTTTTGATGACAACAGCTGTCAAGTTTTGCCGCGGGTAAACTCGAAAAAACTACTGACAGGTGCTGTCATACAGTTTTTCCATCGAAAAACCATTTGTAATTCAAAATTGCGCGTTTGTAATTAGTGGAAATTAAGACGAGGGAAATAGTCTATAAAAAACGTTTGAATACTTTTTCCCAAGAGCCATGGTTTCTGAGAAAGAAACGAATCCAAAATTTGGAAGGGTTGTAATCGTCATTATATGCACACGTTTTCATGCCACCTTTGAGGTAGTGTACAGCGCGTTTTTTTAACGCGGTTTCCCCGGTAGGCCTATTCCATGGATCTGTTGTGATTCTGTTTAATTTGAAACTATTGAATAATAAAAGATATTGGCAAGGGTTGAAAACGTTAAAAGCGATGTAAATTATAAAAAATGGAGAAATTTATTCGCCTGATTCATAATTCTCTAATACTTTTGCTTCCTCTTCTCCTTGTTCTTCTTCTTCTCTTTGTTCTTCTTCATCGTCCAGGGTACAAGTAAATTGCCTCAATAGTGATACATCACATATCTCCTCGTTGGTATCAAACAAATCCTCAACTGTTAGTGATTCAACATTGGAGCACATCCGGCCTTGACAATTTGTACATGCCACCATATTTAGCACAACACCCCTTTGTGTAGTTGCAAAAAGTTTTGTTTACTAGTTTTTCCGGCGCAAGTAGGAGTAAAGTCTGAACTGGTTCTAATGTATTGTCGACCAACTCCAGTTTTCTGGGTCCAGCTGGAAACCAAAAGCCACACTTGAACTTGTTAATATACTCGAAAAAGATGTTGACGAGCAGCCGCTGAGGTTGGTGGAAGACAAGCTAATTGCTCTTGTTTTTTATTACGAGTATTTTTAACGAAACATGCATATCAAAACTTATCTAAGCACGTAGTTTTTTTAGGAGCTCGCCATACATAGAGAGAAGAAAGCGAATTCCGTTGGTGACCCCTTCTTGTGGAGTTGAGTTACTCTTTTTAAAAACTACAGCACATTGAACTAAATCTTGTTTTTTAAAAATAATTTGAAACTGTTGTTTTACCCCTTCTGAAAAATGCAGCAATTATTGTGTGTAAAAAATAGTGCACGATTTTGATACTTGGCAAAAGTAGATAAACTTTTCGGTTAATATATTTCCGATTAATGTTGAGCTTTTCCAGGTTTAAAAAAATGTTGAGGTACACTGGCGTATAAAATGAGGGACTGGGTTTCTTTTTGTCTGACATTTTCATATTTATAATATCTTATATGTGCAAGTTACACTTACCGATAGAATAATATCTTTACTTGTATTACAGCTTCAGTGATGTATATACATGATGTGATGTACATATTATGACAATTACAACTCTTTTCCAACTTTTTGAATCGTTATATCTCAGAAACGGTGGCTCTTATGAAAAAAAGTATTCAAACGTTTTTTTATAGATAATTATCTGATCTACAATTTTTGTATGAACTAATTTTATGATAAAACTTACAGTTTTGCTGAAAGTCACGAAAAACCGTTTTTGTGACCTTTGACCCAGTGTAAATTTTTTTCCAGGTATCGTATCGATGAGAGCTTTTTAGATTTCATTTATGATGGTGTTTTGAAGAATCATAGCAACTTTGAGCTGGGTTCGAATTTTTGTACCCTCGGATTTTTAAATTGACTGGATTATATACCTAATGTTGTCAACTCTATATTGTTTTGACGAACAGATGAAGTAGGACATTATCAATAGTTATTTGTGTAGCTAGTGCAAAAGTGCATATTTGTTGCACGATGCATGAAGTTTGCAGCTTGAGACGAAGTCGAGAACTGTAACCATCCTGAGTGCAACAAATATGCTTTTTGCACATGTTACACGCAACATTTTTTCTACTGTCGAAATAAATGTTTTTAAATCAAATTTTATTAGACTATTTTATAACAGCTACAACAAAAAATATTAATAATTTTATTAAATTGATTTCAATTTTGATTAATTGTTATTGCGGACAAACTTCATTTCCACTGATTTTTTGAGTTTTGCTTTTGAATGTCTCATCTCGTTATTTGCTTAAAACAGCTCTTTCTCGTATTGTGAAGCTTCCGGTACTGGTACTCGGTTCACCTTAAAGAATTACAGCAGCTACAGTGGTCTAAAGGTTAAGACGCCAACATCCCGCCCAAGAAATCCGGTTTCGATTCCCGGTTCAGGCAATTTTTTAAAAATTTTTTACTAAAAAATTCATTGACAATTCGAAGTGCTTTTTACACTAATGCATAAAAGTAAGGTACCTTTGCACTGGTGCAAAAAAGTTAAACTTTTGGCACAGCACAAATAGTCACCTTTTGCACGATCGTAGAAAAAATAAATTTGGCAAAGGGTACGATTGTTCATGAAAATATATTTGTGACAAATACATTCCTAATTTCCAAATCTAATGAAAATCAGGATAATATACTTTGAAGTAGTTTAAAGATCAACTTATTTCAACATTTAGATACAGCGCACATTACGAACTTATGATCGGCTGATAGTTTGATCGATCATTTAAGCACTTCACAAAAGGCGAAGATAGTATAAAATATATGTTATCTTATAGCATATTTCAGAATATCGCTCACCATAGAAATCCGAACCGTATCACACACGACGAAGTGAATTTATATTTTATCTTCAGTATCTGAACATACCGAGTGATACGACAAATATGGAAATATATTTCATATCTCAATTGTTATCTTAAGATACAAAATATACGCATCTTCATATAAATACATGGTGTTTTTGTTTCGAGGTATGCACGGACGCAGTGCGGGGTGCTCCGTGCCGCGGGTTTTTCTTCCCTTTATGTGAGGCTCTATCCAAATGTTTCTCCTTTTGGAATATGCTACTGCAATCTGCATATCACATTCTATATCAAAATCATCATCTTAGGATCTGTCTAACAAATTAAGAAGTAAAGCTGTATCACTCATAGTCTATTCACCTTGTATATAGAACTCCAACAAAGAATACGTGTGGCACGGAGGCAAGAAACTGAAGTTTTTTAATGTTATGATATCTTAGCGGAGTGTGATACCCTAAGATAATATAATAGTTCATATTAGGGCATCTTAAGATTAAATATTATATTATCTTCGCCATGTGTGGCGCGCTTTAATTAGATACCATGGAGATATATACGAGTTGGCACACTCGAAGGATTCGGACTCGGCCGATTATAAAGTTTGAAGTACTTCTATAGTCTGCCAACTAACGGCCTTCTACTCAAATATCAAGGAGTCTTATACGAGTGCGCAAATTCGCCCATTATTTAGTCCGTTTCTACATATTGTTACGAAATAGCACACTGGTGTAGTCCCTGAATCCGACTCTGTCTAAGCCATGTATGAAAGTTAGAATGTTGGCGAATGCCCAGGGATTTCTTCGAACTGTTTACCATTATTTTTTTGTGACTATTCTTTATTAGACATTTCCAGTGAGGTCCGTTGTTTTTGTGACCAGTCTTATCTAGACAATTCCAGGGAGGCGATTGTTTTCGTGTGAGCCGCAATCTAGAATTATCCAGAAAATAGGCAGTTAATATATAAGAGAGGTTATCTACCCAAGGAGTTACTTTGTAATTTGAACTCGTGAGATAAACAGTGAAAAAGTAAATAGCCTAAGTAAATAAACAGTAGTGAAGTGTTTATATAAATTAGTGAATAGTTTAGTGAATAAATAAATTAATTGAGTAGACATAACGTGTATAAATTTATCCCACCCGTCGTAATAAAAACTTATAATAAATAAATAAGAAAAACATTACATTGGTGTCTGAAATAAACATGGACAAGAGACTAAGTGACCTGAAAGTGACAGAACTAAAGGCAGAATTCGAGAATCGTGAGCTGGAAACGTCCGGAAAGAAGAGTGAATAAATAGAAAGACTAAATATGGCACTGGAGAGTGACGGGTTGGATCCAGAAACATTTTTATTCAAAGACGAGGCTTCCACCTTAAACTCGTCAATTATTGATAACGATATTTCCGCTATGAAATACGAGATTTCCGCCGACATCTTATCATATACAGAGGACGCTTCGTTTAGCCCATCCCAAAACATTGGTCGATGCATTAACTGCTGCTCTTGAATACGAAGCAGCTACGAAGGCTTCGGGTTATAACAAAGTTAGGATCATCCGAGAGGAAAGCGACCAGATCGTCAGTTTGATAAAAAGTCAAGAAAGATCAGATACTGGCATTTTGGCGAGCTAGGGCATGTATGCAATTCGTGTAAGCGCCCCAGGAACTTTGCAAACCAAGAACCCCAGTCACTGTATTTTTGTTTCTGGGATATAATGATGTACCCAAGTTTCATCTACTGTGACATATCGACGGAAAAATTTACTTGGATTACGTTTGAAGATATCCAAACATTCGTTTGAATTTTTAATGCGAGCGAGCTTGTGATCAGCATTAAGTAATCGCGGCACCCACTCTGCAGATTCCTTTTTTATATGTAACCTTTCATGCCAAATATTGCATACCAGTTCGGTTGAAAAATGTGTTCCATTAGCTACCTCACGTACTTTTATTCGACGATCGCTAAGTACAAGGGCACGGATTTTATTACCAATTTCTGGAGTAGTTACAGTAAATGACGGTCCTGGACGTTCAGCATCATCCGTGTTCATATGGCCACTTTTAAAAGAAGAGAACCGCTTACAAATCATTCCATGGGACGGCGCACTTTCAGGATAATATTTACGTAACTTATCATCGGTTTCTTCAATTGTTTTTCCACGTAAAAAATAATGTTTAATTGACACTTCAAATTCTTTTTTCTCCATATTCACCCAACAATGAAAACAGCTATCTTTAAATGCAAATTAAAACTAATCTATCTGTCAGTTTTGTACGATTTTGACAGATGACATCAATAATATGGCGGAAACATAATCAACGTAGCGAAAGTATTGCCAACCTCTGAAAAGTCACTTTTCCGTCAAACCGTATATGGCAAAGTGAATGGCAAGAAATATATTCTGCAGGTAGACATTGGAGCAACTAGAACCATTATACGACCAGAGATAAATAAACTCCAAGAAGAAGCTTTTACCATCAAGACTAGGACTGCGGACCGCCACAGGTGCGAGTGTCAACGTTCACGGAGAGACACAAATCCAGTTGGGAATTGGCGCAGAAAAGTTCACGCATACGGTAATCGCAGCTGACATTGAAGAAGGCGTGTTTCTGGGAATGGACGTAATGAATCTACATGGTTTCCAATAGGACATTAGAAACAGAACAATTAAAGTGGGTTCCGAGGAGGTATTCCTTCATCCATATAAAGGCAGCGCGGTGTTGGCAGCTGTACAGGAAGATATCGTTCTACCTGCACGAAGCGAAACCATGGAAGTAGCGCGGCTACAAGGAATCATGGAGGAAGGTACACCGGTTCTGATGGAGCCACGACGAAGAGGTTGGCAAAGGAGTACTGATTGGAAAAGGATTGGTTACGTCGGCGAAGGAGATCCCAGTACGTGTGATAAACGTGAATTACCCAATTACCATCAAGAAAGAAACCTGGATTGGATCCTGCGTACCAGTGATGTCTATAGTTCGCCAAACAACGGCAACTGTCAATTCCAATGCCAGATTCGAACAAATGTTATCACTAACTGGTCAATCTTTAAATCAAGTTGAGAAAAGGAAAATGAGAGGATTTCTCTTGCAGTATCGAGGCCTATTTGTACCAAAAAAAGGGAAGACTGGTAGAACATCAGTCGTCAAACACAAAATCGATACTGGTAATGCTAAGCCAATTAGGCAATCAGCTCGAAGCCTACCACGAGCGAAAAGAGAGGAAGCTGAAAGAATAATTCGAGAGGTTGCAGAAGAAAAAGTAATAGAACCATCTACTAGCCCATGGGCGTCTTCAGTAGTGCTCATCAAGAAAAAGGATGGATCGACGAGATTCTGCGTGGACTATCGCCAGCTAAACATCCTCTGTCTCGAATCGACGACGATACGCTAGATACGTTGGTCAACAGCAAACTGTTTTCCATCTTGGACCTGAAGTCTGGTTATAGGCAAGTAGAAACGGACCCAGAAGACAAAGAGAAGACTGCTTCTTTTACCACCGGATCTGGACTATGGCAATTAAACGTCATGCCATTCGAGCTCTGTAATACGCCCGCTACATTTGAAATACTCATGGAAAATGTCTTGAGAGGGTTGTCTTGGAAGACATGCCTGGTCTATTTAGACGACATCGTAGTACTGAGGAAGACATTTGACGAACACCTCAAGAATTTGGAAGCTGTATTCAAACGACTCCAAGCTGACCATCTCATGTTAAACCCGAAGAAATGTCAGCTATGTCAGAACCAAGTCAACTATCTAGGTCATGTAGTGAGCAATGAATGAGTGGCGGTGGATCCAGAGAAAATTGCTTCCATTCAGCAATGGCCGCAACCAACCGACAAACATCAAATTAGGAGCACATACTATAGAAGATTTATCAGGAAGTTTGGAGATATTGCCAAGCCCCTTACTCGACTCACTGAAGAAACAAGAGCTTTCCAATGGGACGAAGACTGTCAAATGGCTTTTGAAACCTTGAAGAGGCATTTAACCACGGCGCCGATATTAGCATATCCATTACCAGAGAGACTTTATTCTTACACTGACGCAAGCAACGTAGGAATTGGAGGAGTCCTTTCACAGATCCAAGGAGGGCAAGAAAGAGTGCTGGGATATTTCAGTAAAGTCCTCTCCAAACCAGAACGAAACTACTGCGTCACGAGATGAGAACTTTTGGCGGTAGTGAACTCCGTGGAACACTGTTACCAGTATCTCTATGGAAGGAAGTTCTTAATCCGGACTAATCACGCAGTTCAAGAATCCCGAGGGCCAGATCGCTAGATGAATTGAACGACGTCAAGAGTACGATTTCAACATCGAATATCGAGCTGCTGTGAGTCACCGAAATGGCGACTCCCTGTCCAGACGGCCGTGCCTAACAGACTGCTCCCACTGCAACAAGGCGGCATCTAGGGAAGCTGCAGTTTCAAGAACTACTGTAATCAATGAAGAATGGTCACCACCAGGATCAGAGAAGATCAGGAGAATGATCTTCACCTAAAGAAGATTCGGCAATGGAAGGAAGAAAATCGGCGACCTACATGACAAGAAGTGTCAAGATTTTCACCGACACTCAAGGCATATTGGGCTCAGTGTGAGTTCCTTATCCTGGAAGAAGGGCTGTTGAAAAGAGTCCTTGAAAACGATGATGGTTCCAAGATGAGGAGACAGCTAGTTATCCCGAGAACGAGAGTAGCTGAGGTACTGAAGAAGTTACACGACAGTCCAACGGAAGGCCATCTGGGAGTGAAGAAAACCCTTCAGCGTGTCCGTGAAAGGTTCCAGTATATTTAATAATTCTTTTCCTTTATATGTTTCAATTTTAGCCAATTTTCAACTTTCTATAAACACATTCTTACCTTATGTATCGCTGAACACTCAGCACGACTACACTCTCACTGAACCAATGGACAGTTGTTGACTAGATAAAAATGCAACCGTTCCTTTTACGCGCTATTATGTTCACAGTGGCGTGCTTCATCGATTTTGACTCGCATGATCGAAATTACCCTGTTTGACGGTATAGACAAAAAAAGCAATGACGTCATAATCATGGCCGCTGACAGTTACTGAGGGAGAACAAATATTTGTTTACGTTCATTTTACGATTATAATGTGCTTAAACATGGCTATTCTTAATTCGTCGAACGTTGTGGAGCAGTTTTTTAATGAAATTAAAGTGTTAAAAATAGGTGAAGACAGTTTAAACAGTGGACATGTATAGAGTATGAGGAAAGTTTAGGAGCGAAGCAATAAGGCATAATTATTTGATAGTCACTGCAGTGTAACTTTACAAATGAACAAACGAATAAAGTTTTAATACATTACAAACGATCAGTTAAAGACATAGGTTAAATAATTGTTTTGTTTTCCCTCGGTAACTGTCAGCGACCATGTTCTGACGTCACACTTTTTCGGTCTATTACTTAGAATAATACACGTTCCTTTATAACATAAGAGAAAGACACAGAGTTGACTTTAAATATGTTTTGTATTGATTACGTGAAAAATACCAAACTTGGCTAGGGGCTAGGGCTGATACCGTTTGAAAGAGAATCATTGACTGTATCGGATAGGATAAGAAAATTCCGGGTGTTCTATTTCAGATAAGCATGTTTTTTAAGTTAGCAGGAGTCCATAATATTCCACACATTTTGGCACACCCTGTACATTTATACATAATACTACATATTGAAAATAGTTGCCCAAAGGGTTCAAATCATCTGATCCAATGCAACTTTTTAAGCCTACCCGCATTTAATCGTTATTCTTTTTATTTGTGACATATACTGTATTTTAGGAAAAACCGATATTTTTTGAAAACCATAAAAGATAGGTAGGTATATGGAATCTTTAGGAAAGGGACATTATTTTTTTTCGTTAAATTCGAAAATATATAACTTTGATACCTGTGCCAAAATGTTTTAAACCACCTTGTATATTTATAAATATTTTTAAAATGTAGCTGTTGATCTTCATATATGCATATCAAAATATTTTTTAAATTGTTATATGATTTGGGCATGTCTGTGTGCTTCACCCTGTATAAGTAAAATATTTTATCATCCTATATTTTTCCTACACCTATCACTATAGACAATAGTTTTTCGGCAAAATGCCAATTAGGTAGGCTCCTAAGTATAGTATTAGTCCGGGCCCCACAAATTCATGATTCGCCTCTGGGTACAACAGTATTACGAAATAGGTCAGAAAGGAGGCGTTTGACTGAAGATGTAAATGTCCGTGGTTCGATTCTGGGTTTCGGCAGTTGAATTATTTTTTTTTCTAATCTATAAATCCATTCTGCTAATGTATTAAACAATATTGTTAATGTAACGAAGTATATCTCTAATTTTATTCTTAAATATTCATGCATTAACCTAAAGCAACGGCTTAAAATAAGGTTTGGCCCAAAATGGTGGTTTGTTCTAATACCTAATAATTATTTCTTAAAAAGAATATTTACTTTTGTTAGTTATATTATTGTAAATAGCTTTTTATAGTCTATCCGAAAAAGTATTGTTTTTCTTTTGGAAATATTTTTTTGTTTTAATTTTTTTAAAGAATTAGTGTTTTGTTTTGTTGATGTTTAAGAATTTTCATTTACTACAACTGCAATGAAAAATAGCGCATTTCTCATAACTTACTTAATTTCAAAATCATATATTGGTCATGCACTTTGCCCACACTACATACATTTATATGGAGAATCCAGTAGGGGATATTCGATGCGCAGCCGATTTCAGCAGGATATACTCGATGCCCAACTATTTTCGGTGGGTGGTCCTCGATGCTTAGACTTTTTCTAGAAAACTATTAACTTGTATTCTTTAAATTTGTGCAGTTGTAGAAAAAGTATAGCGTGCAACATGTGGGAAAAGTACTTTTCTCACTAGTGTGGAAGTTTGTGGCACGAGCCAAGGGCGAATGCCGCAAACACACGAGTTTTCGACTGACGCATACATTTTTTTGATATTTTCACACATCATTTAACTCTCCATATTCTTTAACAAGAAATGTTCAGTAATATTTTCTATCAGATGTAATGGAATTTTTTTGTGTGGTTTGTTTAATATAAACTCAAAACGATATTAAAAACTTTTAGGAATTAACATAATTAAATATCTAACAATAAAACTGAATAATGATTAACAGCTTATATTAATAAAGTATGAATGTATGCAATTACTAGAACGTTATTACTTGGTATTATTAGATAATATGCTTAAAGCGATACTTAGTCATTTTTAAAACGGAAAAAACCAGAAATTAAAAATTTATTCAGAACATTACAACTTAAAAAACACACAAAGGACATAGACGAGATCCTAAAGTGTAGAAATAATATTTTATTGTTGATTATTTATTAAGAGGGGCCCAGAGGACACAATACTTAGTTATTAGAAGAATGAGGCAATGTATAAAATATCATGCACAATGTGGAAAGGTTTATAAATGAATATAAAATAATTAGGAGAGGTTTGTCATTTCTTAATTGAAAATTCCATCTGATAAATGTAGTAGAAACGGCAAAACATGTTGGAAAAGGATTAGCGACAATCAAATCATTTTATAAAATGATAATAACCCAAGATAAGTTGCGTTTGCTCATTTCGTTTATAAAAAGTCTCGATTTAATTATAATTACTTTTCAGGTTATGTAATTTATTATTGTATGTAATTAAAAGGTATCTAAGTAATATACCGTACATCCGTTTTACAATTGCGCGTGATAATTATCTTAACAATTCGAAAGAAACCATTTTGAGGTATATACAAGGTTTGCTACAACGAGTTTTCTATATAGGACTGATTTGAATTTAAGTTGGCAATTCTGTAGATTCCTGATTGGTCAGATCACAGCCGGTTTTATACTCAACACTTTTGACTTTTGACATATATTATGATCGATCAATAGAGGCTACCGACGATCTGTCATTTGAATGCCAATATGGCGTCTGTGCGGAATACAAACGGTTTGTTGTCATTAGTATGTACACGTTCATCATAAGTTTTTAGTGTTTTTATTGATTTTGGCAATTCTGAGACAATAGTGCTATTCAACGCGACAATCGATTACAATAATTTCCTTTCATTTAAAAAACAACATGTTCAGCAATACATTTTCGATATCAATCGATCACTCTGATTGTAATCGGTCTAAAATTATGACGCTATTGAAAGCAATCGTAAATCGGAAGCATGTGATTGGTCTAAAAATTTAAATAAACTACCGTTGGTCTATGGGTTGTGTGATGTGAGTGATATTTTGCAATTGTATATTACATTTTTAGCTAACAGAACAGCTTCTATAAAATTAAACGTAATTAAACTAAAAGAACTTGTGAAAAGTGTGAAATACACGTGAAATGAACCAAAATAATGATATGGTTATGTCAATATTGATTTATTTGATTTGTAAACTGATATGACAAATGACAATTTTTTTTGGTCGTTCAAGAAACATCAATCCGTTTTCGATTTCTATCGTAAACAAAATCGGAATCAAGATCGAAGTGTTGAATAGCACTAATGCCAACAATGAGTGATATTATAACAATATTAAAAGCCAGCATCCAGACGTTGCTGCTAGATATGTACAAAAAAACACAAACATGTGGGGTTAGACCAGTGGTTTCCAAACTTTTTGTACCTGCGCCCCCCTTTAAAAAAATTGTTGCGCCCCCTTCATTTTTCTAACAATCTAATTTCATAAATACTCAACTGATTTATATAATGGGCTACAAAATAATATACAATATTATTTTAAAATATACCTATTTTGCCGATTCATTTTTTTGACACCTATTCGACTTTTTTGGTTTGTTTTCGAAAATGATATTTTGGAAACAGCTGCATGCCCCCCTTGCAACAGTCTCGCGCCCCTTAGGGTGTCGCGCCCCACAGGTTGGAATCCACTGGGTTAGACCCTTACTGTTTATCCATTTTAGCGAGTTAAGTGTTAACCCCAAATACTTTCCTAGCGTTAGTACTCGTAATATGGATATTGTTAGTTATCTGGTGTTACGAGCTTTTACACCAAGGAGCAAATGAAAGCATTTGAAAATGTATATGCATACAAGTTTTTGAGGCAGGATTTGTGACTCAATGTGGAGTGAAGAGAGTGGACGATATTTATATTGTTATTGGAAGGGTAAGTAAACTAATCACGTAGGATGCAATTATGTATCTGACTTGCTATTTTTCATTTACAATGAGCTAAATTATTGTTTGCTTCTTATTACAGGTAACACATTAACATAGAATGAACGAACCCGATTTAAAAGTGTGGCTGCTAGTGAACACCAATGGGAGTGTTGAAACTGCCCATTGCACCAGAATTATATTATAAAATACGTTTCAAAGTGTTTTAAACAAGCGTTGTACAATGCACTCTACAGTTGTGTATGCTCCACAGACATTTAAGTGACAGATCGCTTGAGTGCGCTATTGTGTAAACAAACAATGTCCAATTTGTTATTTCTTGTATTCGCGGTTACTTGTTATTGTTTTAATAAAATATAATAACAGTTCTAGTCAGGACTAATTTGAAAATAGACTCAGATACTATTCCAAGTGCTAGCAGACTTTCGCCCTCCAAAAATAGGTGTTCTGTAAGTTTAGGCCACATATCTAAAGAGAAGCACAACATTGTCAATCTGTATTAACAAATCTCTATGGAAGGTAGAGGAAATGAGAACTGAATCTGTGTATGAAAATGTGTCCGTTAAAATGTAGTATATAACGGTGGCGCGACAGTAGCCACCGGGTAAAATTTAAAAAGAGCGCTAAAAGCTATTAGAAAAGGATAGAGAAATAAACAAATAATTATCGGATGAACTACGTGACTACGTCACACCATGGAAGAGGGCAATTGATCACCCCTAGTAGCACGTTAAAATACCTAGGCTACAAAGTACATGGCAATACCAACGCCAATGCTCACATTTGGCAACAAGTACAAAAATCTAAAATTGCAATGAGCAAATTACATCTTATTTCTCAAAAACAAACAAACTCCTGTTATGTAAACAGGTCATAAGACCAATACTAACCTACGCTGCACCAGTTTATTACAAAGCAACAAAACATAACTTTCACACATTGCACGTGGTGAAAAACAAGTGTTTGCGCATGGCAATTAAATACTCAACAGCTTACCCTAACCTTCCAAAAACCTCATGGTTACATGATCAAGCCGACATGCCTTCTATCAACGACTTTATCACAAATGTATTCATTAACTTTTATAATCATTGTCTACCTAAAAATCTTCCAGATAATATCAAAGCCGCAAGTCGCGCAGAAGACCCGTGGTAGTGGGTGTAGGCTTCTGCACGGTTCACTATTCACATAATAAGTTATTTTTCTCATAACAACCAACAACATCGAATTAAGGGTTAACACAGTTATTGAATTCAAATATTTTCAACAAACAACAATAAAGACCCCAATATAATCAATATCTGTCATGTTCCTGCCTCGAATAAACTAACTCTCTGTTTGATTTTGAAACCCTGTTTATAAGCTGTTTTTCAGGAACATACTAGTCGAAAAAGCTTGGGAGTCATATTTTTATACAAAGTTACTTCATCAGTGAAAACAATTGGATTATGCTTCAGCAAGGAGCCAAGTTATAATACAGACGCACGCAAGTGGATCAAAAATTGCCTGACCATAGGCTTATATTGTTGTAACATATAGTTTACATGCACATGTAAATAAGGATAACATAAATGATTGTAAATAGAGACATTTTCATACTAAACTAAACGTCACACCATTTGCCTACGCTAGCGTCACTTTCGAGGATTTTTGAACTATTATTTACTGTTTATAGCTAGATACTTTTTCAACTTTTCCCTCCATACAAATCTCAGATGATGAACCAGAGACAAAGGTGACTGCCATTATTTTTAAAATTGTAAAAGCATTGGGTAAGCTATTAAAAATAGCACTTTTGTCTTAAATTAACTTGTACAACTTTTACTTTTTAGGAGTTGCTAAATCGACTGTGTACCTACCTTACTATCAAATATAGAAACACTGCAGCAACTGTCACTTCGAACCATCGTGGCCAGGAATAGTTAAAACTTTCTTTGAGCAACTAAAAATATAATTCGGCGTATCGTTGTTTCTTTTTTAAAAATGAAAATAATAGATAATGTAATTCCTAGTTCTTATATTTTGTAATATGTTTATTTGTTACAAAAATATGCAAATAGTTCAATGACTAAACTATTTTTATACCAAATCTGATTTCTAAATACTGAAACGACTATTTTCAGGATTAACAATAATGGATTGACTTTCTTACCTGTTCGATATAGGTACCTGTGATTTTTCTATGAAATATTCCAAATAAGAAACCTATGGAAGAAGTGATGACAAATACATTATTTATGTATCACATAACTGTACAGATAACTTTGATGATTTTTCTGGAACAAAAGATGTTTGTTGTATTTTTAATTACTCCCATCACACCCCCCCCCTCCACCTTGTATACGCGCCTACGAATGGATTGAGCGTTTGGCATTCAGTTGCGCAATGAATGCAGACCGACAAGTACGAGGGAGACAAAGCGAATGTGCGGCTAGTAGCTCTCTTTCTAGTATTCTGATTGGTCCACGTCACTGGCCTACAAACTTGCAGAAGATACGAGCATTGGCAGCACAGTCGCTTTATCCCTTTCTAGAGGGTGGTGACTTTTGTGACAATAACGCTCAGTCACAGTTTAAAGCTTACAGGAGCAGTTATTTCACTCGTCGTCAGCGCCTTTGACCTCAATGTTCCAGTTTTTCCATGCGCAACCTGAAATTGTTTCCTACGAGCATGGAGGTGGAGCCAACTAATACAATGATGATTTGAAAACTTATTAAACAGCCAACTACTGTGCGTAATAAGTGCGCATCTTGAATTTATTTCCTAGGAGTGAATGTTAAATTGGAACACTAAAATCGGCAGAGTGATCCACAGACAAATGATAGGGGAGTGATCTAGATGCTACTGAAAGCAATAAACTGTGGCTCAGTCCATTCTCTATGTCAATGATACTAACAAATCGACAATTTTAGCTCAAAGCAGCGGTGGTAAACGATAATTTAGAGATCATAGCAGAGCAAATAGTTATCTACGATTCAGATTTGCCCGAATTTCGAACACAAGGTGGCGCCATCATAGATAAAGTTAATAATTCCTTCATCACTTCGCCTACATTGATGTGGGTAAAGGCGTTAGATATTGTTCTAGATAAACTCACTGTAGCAGGAATTAATTTCTCTAAAATAGTCGCCGTTTCTGGAAGTGGACAGGTAAGAAATTTAAATTGTAATTGTTGTCTCGACAATACTTTAATTGGATTGCGTTAGTCAAAATTAAGCGCAATTTCTAATAGGTTCATCAATTAATACAAACATTCATTATTTATCAACCAGAACGTCCACAACGGTTCATTATATTTATCAGAGGTATTTGAATTGTTATTGCAATTAATAATGTATTTTATAAATTATTATTGATATAGTGGTTATCAGGGGATTTTTTGCATTTTTTTATATTTTTGTTGTTGCGTTTCATGCAAAGGCTACAATCTAACAGTTAGAACCTTTTAAGTTTACTTGATAATTGGCATAAGAGTACTAGAATGTATTCTACAATAGGTACGAGGAAGTATTTCTTTATATATCTGCACCCTAAATTGGTCCTTTAAGGAAAGTTTTTTTCATAAAATATTTCACCAACCGAAACCGATTTCTACTTGTTTTAAAGACCAGTCAGCTTAAAAGCCCTCCGAATAGTTCCTATTCCAGTACCGGTGCAGAGACAATTGTTGGTCGTCTTTGACTGGTGTTTTGTTTATGTTTCTAATAACCTCACGAACAGTGTCTTCTATTCCTGTGCGTCACAGAATCCACAATTCGATCACTTCATTGTTTCTGCGTAATTTGTTAGCATTTCCAAACAATTTTGGAACAACTATGTCAGGAAATACTTTTTTTTATTTTATTCTATTTTCCTTATTCTGTCTCCAGTGTTCCGTTTGGTTTTATTTTTTAGATTTCCATCGATCTAATCCTTCCATATGTTTCTATTTTCTATAATTATTTTTACTTTTTGTTTGTCACATTTTTATTCACTGTATATCTATCATACCATTTTTTTCATTTCTTTTGTCTCAAATTGATACATCTTCAATTATTTTTGCTACTATGAATTGTTTTAGCAACATGGATCTGTGTATTGGCAAAGAGGAGCTAATGAAACATTAGCCAAATTAAATCCCGACCAGTTCCTCCATCAACAATTAGCACATTCTTTTGCCGTTGCAAATAGTCCAATATGGATGGATGCCAGTACTACCAAACAGTGTAAATTATTAGAAGATGCAGTAGGCGGGCCAATGGTAATTATCAATTTTTACAAATTAAAGGTTATTAGTGATTAGCTAAGCCAGCAGTTCTCAAACTTTTGTTCTCCGCGCCCCCCTGTTTCAATTATAAAAATGTGAACCCCAATCCGTAGACCTAGGAATTAAATTACACTAGGCAAAACTGTCTAGTCCAGGGCGCCGGAGATGCTGTCGGAAATTTCGCACCACGTACTTCCTAACCTTTCTGGAGAGCTGTTTGAATTGAAGAAATATAGAAGCGCACACACGATATTTTCTGTTGAGTTCAGGTGTTCTAACACTGAGTAGCAAGCATTATTATGGATTAAGTAGATGTAGTAGTATGGACAGATTGTTAATAGGAAAACTTGAGAATGACGTGGCTTGAAAATTGACAGGTTCAAGTGAAGATCCGAAATCTAAAACAAGAATATATGGCTAATCATATCTAAATTTCGGTTTTTCTAGCCTTGAAGTAAGTGGGGTAGAAAAGCCTAAATGTATTATCTGTTTAAAAATATTGGCTGTAGATAGCATGAAACCAAATAAATTGAACAGGCATTTTGAAACTCTGCCCAGAGAACATGTCAATAAACCGCGTGATTGTTTTGAGAAAAAACTGAGATTCCTCAAAAAATCTAAGTCAAATTTTCATAAAGGGTTGGTTGTAGTAAAAGAGAAGGCTTCTTGGCATCATATAAAGTAGCTAAGGGAGACCGGGGTAATGGGGCCACCTTAAGAAAAAATTGGGATTTGGACAAACTTTTTTTTAAATTATGTTTTTTTTACTAATACTCCTCATTCATATGTTAATTCTAACCTAAGATGTCAAACAACTGTTAAATTCGAATGCAACTTTTGTTTTATTTAAAAAAGTACAAGATTGTAACTGGCCTCATTACCCCGCTATATGGGGTAATGGCGCCACGGGTGGCTTTATTGCCCCAGTAATAAAATGAACATATAAAATTCTTATGACTAAGTCGACTATGTTGACAAAAGAACTCATAAATTCCTTAAGAAACTCATAAATTCTTAAAGAAACTCATAAATTCTTAAAGGAAACAAGTTTTTTTTAAAATATGACTAACATCGTAGAATAAACTATTCACAAAAATCGCAGATATATTGTTTGGCTTTTTCCGATCTCACTTTTTCTTCCGTAGTCGCCACAAACTAACAATTCCTTCATCATCCAGATGGACATCAGCTGAACTTTCTGAAGATGAGCTGCTAAATACCTTCCTTTTCACCTGAACCACTTTTTTCTCTTTCGCAGCCTTAATCTTGTTATTCTTGGTTTCCCTTTTAAGAGCTTTTTCCAGTAATTCTTTAATAAGTGTCGCGGTCAATATTTTTGAGCAACCTTTTTGGCGGACAGTTTTCACTTTTTTGATAACCCTTTGAGGAACCGGTATGACGTCAGCAAAGGAAATATTTGTATCGGCGTTGGCGCTGTCAGCAGAACTATGTTTTTCTCTTGAAGATCCAGCAACACTGTTATAGCATAGTTAATTATTATGTTATAGTTGGCATTAGTAAGTTCTTTGCAATGTTCACAGCCTTTTCAGCTAATGCATTTCCTTTTGGATAATACGGACTTGACGTTATAATTTTGAAGTTCCATGCATTTGCAAATTCATTAAACTCAAAACTCAATATTTCAGGTATACCGTGTGTTGAAAATACTTGCTTTAAAATATTAATAAGTGTTTTCGAATCTTTATGTTTAAGTTTTACTAATTCTAACCATTTTGAATAATAGTCAATTATAACTAGATAAGATTCCCCTGCAAAAGTTAAAATATCTGAAGCAACTTTTTGAAATGGGTATTCACAAGGCTTTTCTATAATCATCGGCTCTCTAGGGTTTTTGTTGCTAAATTGTTTACATATACTGAACAGTTTTCCTCATAATTTTCAATTACAGAATCCATTTTTGGCAAATAGAATAATGTTTTAATTCGATTTTTTTGTTTTCACAATTCCAAAGTGAGTCTCATGAACTTTTTTAATAATTTCATTAGTTAGTTTATATGGTATTACTCATCTATTATCTAAGAATACTAACTCATTTTCTACAAATATTAAGTTCTTTAACTGGTAATAACTTTTTAAATTCGTTTTACATCTTGAAAAAGACTTTGGCCATCCATTTATATGAAATTCTTTTATTTTACATAAAATTGGATCATATAGGGTACAGTTTCTTATCTTTTTAGTTATTTCATCAGATACATTTATAGAATGCACAACATTTAACATTTTATCAGTCTCTCCTTTGTTTGCTTTAGATGCTGCTCTACTAATAGCGTCTGCTATAAACATTTGTTTTCCAGGTACAAATATAACTTTGACATCATAAATACTTATTTTGAGTCTTATTCTTTGTAAGCGGTTTGACTGTATTTTATGTATGTCCTTATTCATTAATGCAACTAATGGTTTATGGTCAGTCTGTACAGTTACATTTTTTCCATATACATAGTTGTGAAACTTTTTTAACGCAAACAATATGGCTAAAAATTCTTTATCTATTTGACCATTGTTTATTTCACTTTCTGATAAACCTTTCGATGCATAACAGACAGGGTGACCACTTTGTGTTAATATACAGCCTATTGCATTTTTACCACTATCTGTCTGTATTACTATTTCAGACTCACTGTCACAATTTTTTAATATAGGAGCTCTACAAATTATTTGTTTAAGCGTCCTTCACAACTTCTTTTTAGTAGAAAAACGCGAACGATTTTACCAATTCATAGTAATCAGCTAAAACCGAAAATTGTAGATAACTTTAAGAACGTCCAAAAGAAAAAGAATGAAAGTAACAAAAAGTTCTATGATAAAAACACAAAAACTAGAAAACAACTTAATGGAAGGTCAAAAAATATATTACAGGAAGGATAATATGTGTAAAATATGGTTACCTGGAAAATTCATAAAGTATGGTGATACACCTAGGACAATTTTATTTTTTGATATCAACAATAAAGTCAAACGCAGAAATAGCATAGATATTAAAGGAACTTGTAATTTATCTAAAAATAATCAAAATAATAAGTATTCAGATGAAAAAAAGAGTCTATGTACTTTTTAAATCAGAAAATATACATTCAGGATGAGATAGAAGTGGACAATACTGATGAAAAAGAGACTAATATTACAGTAGAACAGGAAAAGAGAGATGTAGAAAATAAGCCTGAAGTAGAAAATGTATCTCGTAGCACACGTACAAGAAAGCAACCTAAATATCTCAAATCGTATATACTTGATTTTAACGAGTGCTTTGAAACAGAGGGAAATGTAGCATTGTTAATTATTATGTTACAGTTGGCATTAGTAAGGTTGTCGTCTTGGACTGTCAACACTCAAGATGTGTGGTAACACAGATTATGAATTACGGATTAGGTAGTTTTAGACTTAGAGAGAAATATGTTAGCTCCAATCAATAAAGTTTATAAGTAACAATTAACGTCTCTCATTTCATGATATATTAAATAATACAACTGTCAGATAAATTTGGGATATATTTTTGGGTAGCACATTCAGTATTTACTCTGGATGGGCCTACTCCCATGTCAATATGTTCAGAAGATAAAGCAGAGGGACCAGCCAGCATGTTGTCAGGTGGTGCAGGTGGACCTGCCTCCATGTTTTGTGCGGGTGGTGCAAATTCAGTCTCATCAAACACATTTGGATTGAGTGGAAAAATTCCGGTACACTGGAACCCTTTAATTGATTTGTCTATAGTTGCCACTCTTGCATATGCAGATTTAAATACAGAAGCGATATCATATTGGCTTACACGTTCGTACTGCTTAAATTTAAGATGAAGATCTATGTCAACATTTATTGCCCTCTTTAGAGGACCAAATAGAACAACGTCCAAAGGTTGGGTACGGTGGGATGTGTGTGGTGGTAAAGAGACCAGTATGATTCCGTTTTCCTTGCAGTAGTTATAGGCTGCCAATGACACATGACTGCAATGGTTATCGAGAACAAGAAGAACAGGTTCAGTCAACGAGCATTTTGTATTTTTCTGAAAATGTTGTAGCCATTTAACATAAAGTTCCTCGGTAATCCAGCCCGATTTGGAACATGTATAGATAGCATCTGGTGGTCCACCCCTTTCCAAGAGTGGTGTCATTCTTGGGCGTTCAAATATGAACATTGGAGGTACGTAGTACCCCCCAGCACTAAAGCAACAGACGACTGTAGTGTTCGATTGCAGATCAAATCATTTTACATGCTTCCAAATATATTGGAGAAGTAATGATTGGCGAAAATTTTGCTTCACAAATTAACAAAATTCATCTCTCAAATGATACAATATGTCGACGAGTGAACGATATATCAGTTGATATTCAGTAGCAGCTTGAGCTGAGCTTAGTGCAAAATTGTTTGCTATATAACTTGACGAAGCAACTGACTCCAGTAATAATTCTCTAGGTTCCAAGATATGATTTGTTTTGTAAACAGATAGAAGGAAGATCTGTAGCCACCGAAATTGTTGAAGATTACAAATGAATTTGCAATGGAAAAATTGTGTTGTTATTTGCCCTAATGGAGCTTAAGCCATGTCTAGTAAATACAATAGTTTACAAGCGCTATTAAAAAAGGAATCTTCAGAAATTATCTGGACGCACTGCATGATACATCGGAAAGTGTTAGTAGCAAGTCCTGAACTAAACATAAATTTGACAGTAGTTTTCATAAAAACCAGACCAGTAAAATCAAGGCTGTTCTCTGTGAAGATATGGGAGCTGGGCATCAATGTTTCCTATTTTATTCCTCATCCAGATGGTTCACACACCTGTCTAAACCCGCCCCTTCCAGAGTGCATCCTTCAAAGAACATTGCATTCCATCACCCCCCATCTCATCCGATGGAGACCTCAGTCGTCGCTGTTGATGACTCCTACATTCTACTTCCCTGAGTTTTTTTGAAAGTGTTTGGGTATTGTGCATAGTGTTTTATATTCTTCAGAATAGTGCTCAATGCACTGTATTCCTTTTTTGGCTTTTTTTTCTCGTCGTTCACGTTGGGTGTTTGTGTTTCACGGCTTCTAGAAGGAACAAATTCCTAGACGGCTTACTACGTCTAAGAACGACCTTAAAGAGTAGATCCACTTGCTAGGTTGTCACGCGGTAAGGTGGTTAAGTGTGTCTTTAAACTAAGAAGGGAAATATCGATATTTTTTAGGGAGGAGAATCACAAGCATTTAACACATTATTTTTACGATTAAATAAAATGATTTAATTTGTTTAAAACTTATATTTGAACTAACGCTCAATTTAAACATGTGTCGCGTTTCGCTAACACAGTAGCTTTGTCAAACGAATGAAGATATAATGAAAAAATGTTTTAATATATACAGTGCATACATTTCAAAATTTGGGTCCAAAGTGTGTTGGTTTTTTAATAAAAAATTTTGAAATTTTACATGTAGAACCTAAATTCTTTAGATTAAATCTTTTAGAAGCTCTAGAGGTAAATAAAAACAAATATTCAGGTAACCTTCTAAACGACCAAATAGATATCAACCACTCTCCTTTATTAAACATATTTACCTAGAAGATAGTTTAGGAACGTTTGTAGTCAATGAATTTTTAGATAATACCGTTGTTAATATTCGTAGAATCCCGTATTTATGCACTATATATATATATATATATATATATATATTAAAACATTTTTTCGTTATGTCTTCATTCGTTTGAGAAAGCTACTCTGTGAGCGAATCGCGTCACAAGTTTAAATTGAACATTAGTTCAAATATAATTAAGTTTTAAGCAAATTAATTTGTTTTATTTCATGGTTCAGTACGGTTCTTCATCAAGTAGAAGCCTCATCTATTCAACATTATTTCTATTGAAGATTTCTTATTTAGTAGATATTTTGGGTCAACTTTCGTTTAGCTGAAATCAGTTATGGAAAAACTGTTGCCATGGCAGCCATTGCCATGGTAACGGGTACACAAAAACCTAAATCATATGGTGAGGAAATGCGCGGTTGCCAAGTTTACCCCACTTTCGTTTAGTTATGGAAAAACTGTTGTTATGGCAATGATTGTAGTGATTAGTAGTAAACAAAAACCCAAAGCCTATGGTGAATTGCGAAACGTCGACCTGGCGCGTATTTTTCACAGTCTGTTGATAGCTGTTCATAAACATTTTCCATTTGGTTATTGTGTATGTACGTATTCCTGATAGTATTGAATAATGTGGATAATGATGTGTAATGATTCAAAATATTTCAACTAACTTTGATGTAAACAACTCTTTAATATCAACAATAAAACAACAACAATAAAAAGAAATTATTTTGAACAGGGGAAGGGAATATAATCATTGGATTCACCCTTCCCCTTCTTGAATAACCTGATGTGCGCGTCACAAAGTATTGGATATTTTTCAAGAAGGGGAAGGGCGCATGCATTCGCAAATTGTCAGATTGGAGCTGGGTTTTAAATCCATTTGAGAATAGACCTGTCGGGCTATCACTACAAGAAAACGAGCTGATAGAAGTTTCATCAAGTACCTTACAAATGTCAAACATTATTAACGAATGTTTAACAGACGTCTGGGCTGATGAAGACTACTTACTCTGTTATAAAAGCCAAAGCATTTTGGATTCGGTTGCCTTTTCCAACGTCTTATCTTTGTTGAATCGGATTTTTTGTACTTTCTGCCTTGATATTTGAAAATACAGAAATTTTGTGCCTTAAAACATGCTCATGTTAGCCCCAATCATTTAAATGCGCTCCACAGTTTGAGAAACGCTGGACTAAGCTTTGATAGGGATAAAATTTCTAACTTGAGATTCTAGAAACTTTCACTGATCCTAATTTACTCTCATGGGATAATTTCAGAAAATGTTTTAATAACTTTATCTTTACAATCAAATAGATTTTGATACAATTCTCGTATCCTGCCGATAATAATCTTCACATGTATGTTTTGCAATTGCATGAACTGTGTTCTATAGTTGCAGTTATTCATCAGGATCAGTAGAACATTATAACTTTTTTGCAACATTAATTATCTCAAAAATTGGCGACTAAAGCTGCGTGACAGAAGTAAAGTTTAGTGTTTGGAAGTTCATTTGTGGATACATCAAGAAATTGGCCAGTAATGTTGGAACGAACAGAATATTTGTGTTTTTCTTTAGTACACTATAACAAAAGGTGTGAGATTGAAGTTTAGTAAATAAAATTAGTTGTCATGGAATTGTTCCACATTTTAAGTCAGATTATAATGAAGTTATTGTTTTAGAAACTGGCAGAAATAACTGGATCCCGAGCATACGAAAGGTTTACAGGATCCCAGATATGTAAAATTAATCAAACCAAACCAGATGCATACAAAAACTCAGAGGTAAATATTTGATATTACATTAATTAATTTATTCATACATTTGACTAAGTAGGCGGAAAAATATCCTCAATGTTTGGGCAGTAATTGTGGTTAATAAAGTACAATAGAATCAGCATTTCTTTTAAACAATTTAAACAGTAAAAATTAGCATTGCTTACAAAATATATATTAACACAGGGCTTGGAAGGAGTAAATCTCACAGTATTGGGTTTTTGCGTACACATTAAACTAGCAGACGGAGAATATATTTTCCACTATCTGTTCACCCAGAAGTTCATATAACAACTTTATTAACTTTTGAGATTTTACGAAAAAGAATGTGTGTTCTGTTGAAATCGTGGGCGAACAACATTTTTCTACAATCTGTATATATTGAAATTTGGGGAATTTGTATTAGTCAAAATGGTTTATATTGTCAATCCAATCCACCACCAGGTGTCGAATCGTGTGATAATTTTATTAAGAAATGGAAATAAACTGCATTCAAATGTCTTTTTTCTCATTTTTTTAGCGAATATCTCTAGTCAGCAGTTTCTTATGTTCTTTGTTTGCTGGTAAAATCGCTCCTATAGACATATCCGATGGTTCAGGCATGAACCTTATGGATATCCGGACGAAAACGTGGAACAAAACTTTACTTGACGTTTGCGGACCAAACCTTGGCGAAAAATTAGGCGACCCTGTTCCCTCCACTACCGTCGTTGGAAATATATCACCGTACTTTGTAGAAAGATACAATTTTAATGAAAATTGTAGAGTCGTTGCTTGTACTGGTGATAATCCGGCTTCATTAATTGGTAAGTATTGAAATTGCTTTTAATAATACATTTTGCTATGGAACCTATTTCAATTTTTGTTTTTAGGTATGAGATTAACAGAAGGTTGGATAGCTATAAGTTTGGGAACTAGTGACACCGTTTTTTTGTGGCTTTTGGAACCCAAATTGGTACTAGATGGTCACGTACTTTGTAATCCCATAGATGAAAAGGCTTATATGGCTTTATTATGGTACATTTTTTAAAACTTTATTCAAATATCCTTATGAATATTAACACTAGATAACCGGCAGCGGTCAATTTGACCGTTTACCCATTTGTATAGAGTATATCTTTTTTTTAAATGGATGATCAACTCTCTTGACTTCTCCTAAGTTCTTGCGCTTTTTTATATGATACTATTTTTGTAATTTTCCGTTTTTAATAATTCCATTACTAATAGAGAGACGAAGGCGGTCATTTTGACCCCTTATAATTTACGGCTCTTTTACGAGTTGTTTACTCACACGTGCACTCAACTTTTCCTGGAATTTTATCATTGGGTATATTAGCATTTGTTTTCCTATTATATTCTCAGTCTGCGTGTACTTGTCGCCGGGATAGCTTCGTATTGTGCAATTATACTTGAAAATAAAAATGTGGTCAGACCAGAACAGGCATTGGATTCTTTGGTGGAAGTAGAACAAATTTCAGAAAATGATTCAGATATTCAAGATTTGACCCCTATTCATGATGCCAGTACTCAGTCGGTATCACCAAGTCATGAAGTACTGGATTCTGATGAATATGAAGAATTATATCAACCACCTAGTCAAACTTCGTCTGATAAGAGATTCCGCTGCTTCTGAGGATTTATCAGGGAGTGAAGCCAATCTGAATGTGGTCACCGAAACCTCACCCGATGGAAGTGTTTGGAAAAAACTAGATCTAAATAAAGCAGTTTCAAGTGGAATAATTGCCAGTAGAAATATAATGAAAAATAAACCTGGCCCCACACCATATGCTTAAAGGTATTTTTGTTTTTTATTTATATTCAGTCTCGTGTTTATGACCTTTATTCTTTGAGATCTGTAGTCGCAGGTTCAGTTCTGAGTGATTTTCCGTTATTCATTGATAAATCAATTTTGAAACATATTCAAAATTGTAAGATGACAGAAGCGCGGCATCAACAGGAGTCAAATACTTGGAAAAGTCTCTCCCAGAATTAGATGCATTTATTGGATTATTATATGCAAGGGGAATTTTGGACAAGAAAAATTTTGTACTGAAGAGTTTATGGTCAAAAAAATGGGGACCACCTATATTTGCCAAATCTATGGCGAGAGATCGTTTCATGGAAATTATGAAGTATCTTCGCTTCGAATTGAAGTCTACAAGAATAGACAGACTTCTTCAAGCAGATATATTCACATTAGCATCAGAAGATAAGAATACATTAATTTCCAATTATCAGTACTGCTATGTATCCGGTGAATTTATAACAATTGACGAACAACTTTTCCCAACGAAAGCAAGATGCCGTTTTACACAGTAAAGGAGTCAAACCGAATATCCGATTAGTAGTCCATGGATCCTAAGTCCGTGGATTTATCTGGTTGTTTTAATCTGTATGCTCATATGTGTTCACTGCATCTGATTTCAAAATTTCTAAGGGTCAGACCCAAATAGACAGCATTACATTCTTGACATTTGAGTTTATATATACCTGGTTTCTTTAATGGTGGTATTTTTGTTTTTACATTTAACAATTTTGTACTAACGTGTTACTTTTTGAAGAATTTAAATAAAAACAATAGTACTAAGTATAAACAATATATGATTATAAGGTAAAAGTCATGATTTGTAATGGCAATCGTATGTATTTCAATTTCTAATTTTTTAGCATTGAAATTTTGTCACGTGCAGAACAAATGACAGAATTATGTACGCGAATGGAAGCAAATCAAAACATAAATACCATATACATATTTTTGTTTATATTTTTCGGGTAGTAAATTAATAACTAAATCATCAGTAATATTGCGAAGTTCTGGAGGAGTGCTTGATAATTCGCTGATTAGTTGCATAATCATAAATTCCGAACTTTGTGTTCTTAGACTAGGAAAGAGAGGGGACTCGTAACGCTGTCAACTATTGTGATACCAATGCCCAACAAGTCATAAACTTCATTATCGTTATATGATAGTTCTAAAGGACCAACATTTTTATTTTCTAAATTAATCTTCATAGATGGGATATTTAAAAATAAAACTATATTGATTTATTTAACTTATATCAAAATTGTAGGCATTAGTAATTATGATCTTTTGGGGTTAGGAATTCCGAGAAACTGAACAATAAATTCGTTAATTTTAAATGAAAAAGTTTCGTAATGTCTGTTCTACTAACATAATTGAATTTATTATGAAATACGTTTTAACTCACTAGTGGGGTTTTATGATTAAAAGCTTATTTTTTACGATATAAAGAAAAAAGTAGCTATCAAAAAAATAAGTTAGACATAACTCAATTATGAAACGAAATTTCAGGTTCTTTCTTTCTGCTAGAGCTCTTACACTGGTAAGCACAACCATCTTAACAAAATCAAAAGTCCACATTAAAATCACTTTAATCGCTCAGTAATCGCAAAAACTCTCTGGTGTTCACTATAGCGTTGAACACCAAAAAATGGCGTCGGTTTTTTAAATAGGTACTCAAACTGACAACACAGCTTGCATAGAGAATTACGCGTCCCCTCTCTTTCCTAGTCTAAGTTTGTGTTAGTAACTTAATGAACATTCAAATTTAAAATTTCTGTCAACTGTCACTTGTATATATGTAAAGGCTACCAACATAAATAAAGAAGCATAAAAATCCCTAATATTGCAATTATATTTTCATGAAAAGCATTTTTGCACGTTCATTATAAAAAATAGTACTGCACTCGTACTACAAAATGAGTCATTGAGATACTTGTTTTACAATATACACTGAACTGTATACTACACGTAACTGGAATGGACCCAGCCGTAGAAAACGGCTCGAATAAGTGAGGCAGGGGCAACAGACAAAGAAAGACGTATACTGTAGTAGTCCTGTGTTTATCGCACTCGTACAAACGAATTGATGTAACGTAAATCTGAGGATAAATGTAATTAATTTCATATTTTCTGTTGACTTTGGTCATTATATGCGTGTGATTTGTAAGAAAAACTTTTAAATTGCGCTTATATTTGATCATATTGTTTTGCGAAAGACATTTGCTGTGAAGTGAATTTAATTGGGAATTTGTTTTAAAAATTGTTTATCAGAACAATACAATTTTCAACTAAAAAGTGATCTAATACTTATCAATTTATCATGAATTTATCGTGAATAATGCTGATGCAACTGTGTACATATACATTCAAAATTCCAACATACATACAAGAATAAAACTTTATTTTATTTAAAAGAATAAAGAGAGTAGGTACATGAGTATTGAAAATTATAATACTATACTTCATAACTAAAATATCACTAGTCACTACCGATGTGAAAGTAATAATTGTTTGATTTGTCTTTGGTCAATACATTCACTTTGATGTGCATAATGCATCTTCGGCATATACTTTCTAGTAAGAGTCTCATTTTCATCATCAGATGCGACGTAATTAAAAATTCCCAAAGATGCGATGAAATTTATGGTTTGGGAATATTCCCTGATAAATTTCCATCTGTGGTCTGTGGGAATATTCCCACCTAACATCGCTAATTGTAACCACCTCTAAATTCAAAATTTTATATAGCCTATTTTCCATAATAGGCATTTTTCGCCATGATTTTAGGAAAATAGCTAAACAAAAAAGATGTTTTATAACATTAAATCATTGTACTTTTAATTTTAATGGTTTATATAGGTTTAATAGCGGATGTAAATACACGGTTGACGGAAAAATTGTATTCAATAGAAAATCCGTACTAAAATAACCCAACTAATATTAAATTGTGTTTAGGATTGAAATTATATAGTCCATTTTACCTAGACATTGTTGCCAGTACCTCCAAATTGTATCATTCCAAGATTTGATCACTTTTGATTAGTCCTAATTTGCTATTTACCTTTTTTCAGTTTCAAGAATGGTTCTCTGACGAGAGAAAGGATTCGAAATCAAAATGCGGGAAGTTCTTGGGATACTTTCAGTAAGCTTTTAGACAGTACACCAAGAGGAAATTTTGGCAACATAGGACTTTATTATGACAACCAAGAAATTATTCCATTTTTACACGGAGATTTCAGATTTAGTAAAACCGGTCGTGTTAGTAAATTCAGTAGTCCCGAAGCAGAGGTTAGAGCTGTGATAGAAGGGCAGTGTTTAAGGAATCGAGCGTACTCCGAAGATTTTGGATTTAAAATTGGTAAATAATCAAAAATATATTGGATTTAGATATATTTTTTTTATCAGAAATTGTAATCTATTTTATAATTTTCCAATTTAGAGATTAGATTTTTCATTGTTTCAGATAAAAATACAAAAATACTAGCTACAGGAGGTGGTTCCAAAAATAAAGCTATATTACAAGTTTTATCAGATGTCTTCAATGCTCCAGTATATATTCAAGTAAGAAATATTTGTTGTTTATGCACTCCTATTCATGAACTTCTGATAGGGGCTGAGAAAGATGATGTAAGAATTTCTAATGATAAAATTCTTACAAAAGTATTTAAGCCAACCCTGTACACCAAAAATAGTTGTCCGGTCACAAGTAGTAAATCAGCATACTTTTGCCCGCGATTCTTAGTGTCAGTCTAGAGCTCATCAATGGAGTATGTTGTCCAAGGTCTCCTCATTTCTTTCAGTGTCCCTTTCTTGGGAAATATTAGTTTCAATCATTTCAATTTAAAAGTAAAGTGTATAGTTTGTTAGTGCTTGTCAACTTGTATTGTAAGTACTTTAATTTAATTTTCACTATCCAAAATATTGGAAGACTGCCGGCAAACCTTACTGGCGCCAATATAAATTGCAACGGAGTTGCCGTTACTAGAAGTTATATTTTCGTTTTTAGTAATTATTGCCACCTATCATCCTTTTATCGCAAGTGACTTTGCTAAATGACTTAATAATTACTGTCTACATAACATTAACATTAATTTGTTGGGTAAAGGGGGAAAGAACTTTAGGGAAATATTATACAGAACTTCAATAATATCCTCTAGTGTGACCTACTTTCCACCTGTTCTGGTGTATGGTTTTTATTGTGCCTTCCCAATTCTACACTAGATGTAATACTTAAATTAAATAAGGTACTACTCGAATTTCTGAGTTTTATTTAATATATCCGACTTAATGTTGATTTTTTTCCTCACAGGTTATAGTATATCTCATATAATTCTTAAGTTGGGTTATCCCTCTGTAAGCGTAGCTGACATGGATAACTAGGTCTTGAACTTCAATTCAAGTGGTCCTTCGTGTCACTCGAAGATTCTAAAATGTTGAAGATAGCAGATGATCTTTTGCAGCATCAAGCTCCATCCTACAAATACTCATCCCAATCATTCATTCTTTAACAGATGACATTTATGCCATCTGCCGGGAAAAAACACAAACAATGTGATGTAAACACTATTAGTAGTTTCGTATAATCAGCGTTTTTAAATGTTCATTTTTTAAAACTGATATTAAATATTTGTGATGTCATCAAAAGTATCTTTCTGTATTCATAAGCTGTATACTACGCAGTTGAAATTTTACAGTTTCCCCGAAAGTCCATTGAACACTGCGTAGATAACCTTAAAAAGTCAAAAATTGATAAATGCAGTAAAAACCCATATGTAATTAAAATGTTCTAATTAAAACATTTTATTAACTATTATTTTATGTATAATCAGTATGATACTACAATTGGCAGCTATTAGAAAAGTTCTAAATTTTTTTTACATAAATAAAAGATTATTATCGAGAGAATAAATGTTGCTTTCTGTACGATTTCATTGATTATATAAAATAAAAAACTAGTTATGTGTTTGCTGACTTTAATATTATATAATAAGTTCAAATAATTAAATAATATTAAGGGGAAGAAAGAAACATTTGTATAAAACGAATCACTTCAAGTTTTTTAATTACATTTCAGAAAACATCGGGAGGATTGGGAACCAAATAAAAATACTATAATTTGCAGTGCTCATTTTGTCAATAATCAAAAATCAGATAATCCCCTACACCCATCTTACATACAAACACTTTTTCCTGGCAAAGAAAATAAAAAGATCTATTCATTTTTTGCATTTTGTAGGTTGTTTATTATACTGTTTACATCACAATGTTTTTCTTATTTAACACCAGGGCACTCTACTTTCGACAGAAGTGCTGCCTCTATAGTTCGGTCTCGATCCCTATTACAGCCGACCCAAGTATATTATCCAAAAATATAAAATTTATATTCTCATTTTTATTCTAGCCAGCTGCAAATTCTGCCATGTTAGGATCTGCCTATCAAGCCAAACATGGTTTATTATTTGGTAAACAGTCATATGATGAAATCACTTCAACCCTTCCAGAACCCCAACTGGTGTGCAAACCTTACCCAGATGCAGAAGCCGTTTACTTTCCAATGGTACAAAGATACAGGGCGATTGTAAAAGAACTTGAATCGGAGCAACGTAGTTCATTAAAGTGAAATATCAAAAATTTACACAATTTGTATTTTTTTTAAACATTTAAGTAGTGTTTGTATTGTAATAATGCAGTCATAAAAATTCAAATTTAGCTAGTTTCACAAAAAGAACTACAAAAAGTGAATTATTCCAACACTTTTCTGACGCCTGTTTCTTAAATGATAAATTTTTGAAAATTTTAGTTTATTTACTTATGTGATATATTTAACGTCGCTTTGACTTGTAAATTAATTATTTCTGAAATGTGATTGAACTAATTCAAATAAAACTAGTTTGATACACCATTTATTTAAGAGGGGCCTCCTCACATGTATATAAACCTAAAAACCTACAAAATACTAGTTACTTACCTAGTAATTATTTGGTTCAAAATATTGACGATAAATGTCGATAGTAGTACTGAATCAGCTTTTACTTATTCAACATATTTTCTCTCTCTTTCCACTCTTGGTGGTCCAAAGAAACGCGTGTCTGGACCAGATGTTTATTTTGCTTTCAAATATTTCAACCTCCCCTAATATAGATTTCAACTTTTTGTGAGCACAGAAACCTTATGTTTTTTAGGTTCCATCCAAACAAATCTTGCCGACAAGTATATCCATTTGAATGTAGATTTTTGATTATTTAAGCGTTTCATAAATGTTTTTGAAAGGAATAAATTGATAAAAAGTAAGTAATCGTATCGACCCAATATCAAAAATTATAGTTATGATAATGTAAATTATCCTGCAATCCCTATTTTTTATTTTAAAAGCTATGTTTGAGATTATGTTTACTGGATAATTTGATTAATGTGAAAATATGAGACAAACAATACTGATTGTTTGTTCTAGTATCATTAAAAACATCTTTCAACATTCTCTTGAAACCCTGTTTTAATGATAATATGGGTTTGTTAGCGAAAAATGCTTAATTGAAGTGACCTTTCAACTATCTGAATGAAGAAAAATTAAAACCGCTCTCAAAATACAAGAATTACATAATTCTTTTTTTGATGAAAATATAATAGTGATAATTGAAAAATATAACTATTATCACCTGATACCAGGTGCATTACATATTGCATGAAAGGACATGTGCTATTTAATAATATGGATATCATGTGACAGCATTGTGGGAATTGCTAGAAATCAACAATGGAAGAAAAATATACATACTTTAAAAACATTCTACCTTTCAAAATTTGTACCATTTATATTTACAAAATAAAATGTTTTCATAATTATAAATTTATGTTTGTTTCATGTTAAGAAAATTAAATTGCAGAAAAGTTCCAAATTTACATGATTGGAAAAAGTCTGAAAACATAGAACGTCGTGTCACAACTTTGCCTCAATCTAACCATATTTGTATCCGTTTCAGAGTTTCTGTTTTATTTGACATGTAGGCTCTTTTTTCAACTACATGTGTAAATATATTCGATTTTATCTAAAATCAAATGATATAAAAAATAAGTTTCCAAATTTCTTTATTATACAGAGAAATATTTACTTGTAATACAATTTAAAATAGCAAACATTTAAAAAACCTTACAAAGCAACTATAACAACTTATAAATGACAAGTAATAATGTATATATTGAGGGGTGATCGATATACATGTACAGCAAAAAAGCAAACGTACAATCAACATGTATAAGTTGGCTTCTACATTGTTTGCAAATATTGATCATGTGTATTGTGAAGATTGGAACTGAAACATTTTTCCTTCATTGTACAAAATGAGTTGGCTCATTCTCTTGTTTCCATCTATAAAATGACAGATACACATATGTTTGATCACCTGAATGGTAAATAATTTTTCCGCATACCTCTATCCAAAGTATACATTTCCTGGCCTCATTGTAGGGAGCAAAGTCGTACTTTTCCTCCCTAGGGAAGAAAAGTGACGTCATAGTACGTTATCAATGAAATAATTTTTGCAATTCCGAGACTACAGTAGTCACTTTAGTCTCACATGTTAGAAACTATGTTAGACCCAAAAGGGATAGAAAGGGACAGTCAAAATGCCAAGAGATTTGAAGTACAAATAAAAACGTACACTCCCGCCAAGCATTTTAGAAGTCCGTCCTCAATGCCCAGCCAAGTTTCATAAAAGTCCCTCCTCGATGCCCAGCCAAGCATTTTATAAGTCTATCCTCGATGCCCAGCCAAGTTTCGTAAAATAAGTATTAATTTTGTTTGTTAATTTCATAAATAAACTATTGAAATTGTATTGTTATTCGAGGGAGGTGGAAAAATCATATGTATATAACATGGGTGTAAAGTTCCTTTTCCTCCCTCGAATGATTATTGCCCTACGCTACGCCTCGGGAGGAAAAGTAGCAATTTCCTCCCTTGTTATACGAATAGCTATTTCCGCCTACCTCTATCCAAAGTATACATTTCCTGGCCTCATTGTAGGGAGCAGTCGTACTTTTCCTCCCGAGGGATGAAAAGTAAAAGTGACGTCATAATATGTTATCAATGAAATAATTTTTGCAAATCCGAGACTAAAGTGGTCACTTTAGTCTCACGTGTTAAAATCCCAAGGGATTTGGAGTACAAATAAAAACGTACACCACCGATGCCTAGCCAAGTTTCGTAAAAGTCCATCCTAGGTAGTATTTATCAATTTTGTTTCCTAGTTTCATAAATGAATTAAGTGCCTTTTCCTCCCTCGAATGATTACTGCCGACCTCTACGCATCGGGCAGTAAACTTCATCCTCGGGAGGAAAAGTAGCACTTTCCTCCCTTGTTATACAAATAGCTATTTTTGTTTTTATATAATACATTATTGGTATTATTCCTTTTCCGTCCAACCCATCTAATATGCGAGAATACAATACACACTAAACTATAAATTTGGGATATTTTTATGGACACGAAACATATGACAACATTTGACCCATAGAGAACGTAATGATATTTGTATATTATTTGACCGTCGTCCTATGTCATTGAAGTTCTATACAGCGCCATCCACCATGACGGTGGAACGGTTGAACTGAAGTAAAAAGTTGTTCGTTTGCAAAAATTAGCGTGCAACAAATCTCAAAAAATAGAATCAATTGAGATTTCATATTTTCAGAATCGAATTCTCTAGGCTTCCCTTTGGGGATCAGGTTTTGGCGTTCAAATTGGTGACCACAAATTGTCAAAATCACAACATCACTCAATGGCTTATAAGTAGAGTATGGGGGCGTTTGGCCTGGGAAAATTTTGTTGAACGTGGGAACTTTTTGTGACGTCACATGACCACGCCCTTTGACATTTTGGGGGTTTGGCCCGGGCCAATTGCCAAAATTTTTGGGGGTGGCACGTGCCATTGCCAAAATGGGGGTTTGGCCCGGGCCAGGGCGGGGGATGGGGGTTTGGCCCGGTGGGGGTCGCTGGCCCAAATGGGGGTGAGCGAAGAGGGTAGGGTAGCACGGGGGATGGGGGTTTGGCCCGGGCCAAATTTTTGGGGCTAGGGGGGTGTATCAGTTTGCGGGGGTGGCCCGGGCCAAGGGGGTCGCTCTTTGCGTCTACGGGGGTTATGCAATGATTTAGAAGAAGCGAAGAGGGTTGGGTAGCGCGGGGGAGGGTAGCCGGGGATTACGCAAGGGTGTATACAAGAAGAAGCGAAGAGGGTTTTAAGGGTAGCACGGGGGAGGGTAGCGTCTACGGGGATTACGCAAGTAAGGGTGTATACAAGAAGAAGCGAAGAGGGTTTTAAGGGTAGCGTCTACGGTGATTACGAAGGGTGTGAACGGGGGTTATGCAAAATTTAACCTACATTGGTGTCGCTTGCCATGATTGCCATAACAACGCTAACTATTTGTTACCAGCGTCTACGGGGATTACGCAAGTAAGGGTGTATACAAGAAGAAGCGAAGAGGGTTTTAAGGGTAGCACGGGGGAGGGTAGCGTCTACAGGGATTACGCAAGTAAGGTTGTATACAAGAAGAAGCGAAGAGGGTTTTAAGGGTAGCGTCTACGGTGATTACGAAGGGTGTGAACGGGGGTTATGCAAAATTTAACCTACATTGGTGTCGCTTGCCATCATTGCCATAACGGCGCTAACTATTTGTTACCAGAGTGCCAAAACGGCCGTGGGTAGCTGGGGTAGCGAAGCTACTTTTCCCGTATACTGCGCATGTTTTCCGTTAAATATAGATCTAAAAAGACACATTTCGACGATCTGCGCAAGTGTTAAGGGCCTTTCTTCATATCTCTGTTATTATTTGTCGGATTGGAGTCTAATAAACGCCAATATGATTGTTCGAATATTATCGTATACAGGATGTACAGAGATGCCATTAGGGCACTAGCACATATCTCTGCTATTGGTCAGATTGAAGTCAAATAAACGATATTATATTTGTTAGAATATTATCGTATACAGGATGTGCAAAGATGCCAATACTACCACATACTAGCAAGTAATGACGGTAGCGTCTACGGGGGTTATGCAAAAAGTGTGTATGTTGTTACGTGTATAAGATAGAGGGTGGTTTAGAAGCGAAGGGGTTTGGGTAGCGTCTACGGGGATTACGCAAGTAAGGGTGTACGGGGGTTATGCAAAAAGTGTGTATGTTGTTACGTGTATAAGGTAAGAGGGTGGTTTAGAAGCGAAGAGGGTTTGGGTAGCACGGAGGAGGCGTCTACGGGGATTACGCAAGGGTGTACGGGGGTTATGCAAACAGTGTGTATGTTGTTACGTGTATAAGGTAGAGGGTGGTTTAGAAGCGAAGGGGTTTGGGAAGCGTCTACGGGGGATTACGAAGGGTGTGAACGGGGGTTATGCAAAAAGTAAATAGTAAATAAGGGTGTATACAAGAAGTAATTAGAAGAAAGAAAATATATGGAGGATTGTGTGTGTAAGAGATGAGGGGTAGTGCTCACGAGGGGGAGAAAAGACATTATGATTGTTAGATTATTATCGTATACAGGGTGTGCAAAAAATATGCCATTAGGGAACTAGCACATATCTCTGCTATTGGTCAGATTTTTATGGAACAAAAGAAATTATGATTGTTAGATTATCATCGTATACAGGATGTGCAAAAAGATGCAATTAGGGCACTAGCACATATTTCTGCTATTGGTCAGATTTTTATGGAACAAAAGACATTATGATTGTTAGATTATTATCGTATACAGGATGTACAAAAAAGATGCCATTAGGGCACTAGCACATATTTCCGCTATTGGTCAGATTTTTATGGAACAAAAGACATTGTGATTGTTAGATTATTATCGTATACAGGACGTGCAAAAAAGATGCCATTAGGGCACTAGCACATATCTCTGCTATTGGTCAGATTTTTATGGAACAAAAGACATTATGATTGTTAGATTATTATCGTATACAGGATGTGCAAAAAAGACGCCATTAGGGCACTAGCACATATTTCTGCTATTGGTCAGATTTTTATGGAACAAAAGACATTATGATTGTTAGATTATTAGCGTATACAGGATGTGCAAAAAATATGCCATTAGGGCACTAGCATATATCTCTGCTATTGGTCAGATTTTTATGGAACAAAAGACATTATGATATCATGTCTGCAGACAGGATTCAACTTGTTAAAGAATTGCATAAACCGATTCGACGGAATTATCCACGTCGACGAACAATAATCAAAGGTCTTGATGACTTATGGCAAATGGATTTAGCCGAAATGAGACCTTATGCAAAGCATAACAAAGGATTTAAAATGATTTTGGTGGTTATCGATTGTTTCTCGAAATTCATGTGGACTCGTCCACTCAAAGACGAAAACAGCCGAAGAAATAACACGAGCATTTTCGAGTATTATCAGGAGTCGAACGCCAGAAAATCTACAATCAGATCAGGGAACGGAATTTTACTATAGTAAATTCAAATCGCTAATGAAAAAACATAATATCAATCATTATAGTACATTTAGTACGAAGAAAGCTGCAATTGCAGAAATAGTTATTAGAACGCTCAAAACGAAACTCTATAAACATTTCAGCTTAATTGGGAAATACCAATGGATCGATATTTTACCTCAAATCACAAAGGAATACAACGACACAAAACATAGTAAAACTGGATACAAACCATCAGAGGTGAATCGAAGTAACGAAAAATTGATTTTAAATAAGAAATTCAGTTATTTGAAAATCGCCGGACCCTGAAAATTAAATGTGGGAGATATTGTGCGAATAAGTAAAGCGAAACATGCTTTTGAAAAAGGTTACACTCCCAATTTTACAACTGAACTATTCAAAATTACGAAAGTCAAAATAACGAATCCTGTAACGTATTTGATAGAAGATATGACTGGATCGCCTATTAGAGGTTGTTTCTATGAAGAAGAATTACAAAAAACCAAAAATCCCCACATTTATCTCGTTGAAAAGGTGTTGAAGAGGAAACGTAACAAAATGTACGTTAAATGGTTAGGATTAGATGAAAAACATAACAGTTGGATTAACACTGATGATGTAGTAGTATAGATCACCAGCAACCAATCAACTTTAATTGAGTGGAGGACAGAGATAAACATATAAATTGATCGACATTAGTTTAGAAGTCATCATAATGAGTAGTCACGATTCTGGGTATTATAGTGTTACAAAGTCATGTAGTGATAATAGTAGTTATGATGAAGAACCAAATTATGATCGTGATTTAGATCAAATTGTACTTAATTATGAAATTGCAATAAGAAAAGTAAGACATTATTTATTGCATACAGTTTTCAATGTTGGTCATCGATTTGAAGTTGGATGTTGCCTGAGTCCTGCCAGAACTTTTGCACCTGCCATCATTTTATCATCGTTTATCGTGGAACCTTCAAAAATGTCATTCAATACTTTAGAATGGAATGAGATCATAGAAGTGCTGCATAAAAGTAACGAGTTATTCTTCAATTCTCCAGATGATGATGTTGTAGATTCTAATCCCATCATGTTGTACCAAGATTTTTGTCAAATAATTAAAGTTATTTATGATAATCAAAAATTTGTGAAAATTCAGAAAGATGATGTAACAGTTTTCCTCGATGAAGAAGAAGTAGAAATTCTACGTGTTCATGAGAATTTGCTTCAACATCACATTTCAATTTTAAAATAAAGTGAACTTTTGCGATTTTTATCATAATATCATTAATTTATTAAAAACATTCATATCGAATTCAATATGTGGCTTTCCCAATTGTATAGATTTAATGTATGCTGTTTGTGATATTTATTCTTATGACAACAGCAGTTTAATAGGAAGAGCACTTAGAGAATATCTGTACTATTACAAAGTCCATGTAATCAATGATTTAACATTATAAAATTATGAAAATATTCTTTGTTTCATTTCACCTCTAACACAAGTAATGCTGATGATGAAAACTTTTATGTTGATTTGGAATCAGTATTGAACATCGAAAGTGAAGAATGTTTCTTTTACTATTAATAATAATTCTACCTTTAGTGGCATCTGAGAAAATTGATGTAAATTATCGAAAGATTTGGATATGTTAACAAGTCGGAACATGATATCATAAATATGTCATCGATTTTAAAAGATTTCTAAGAGAAATTAAATTTTCCTGTAGATGGCACTCTAAATCCTGCAACTGTTCAACTATTAGAGCGACCTCGATGTAGTGTAAATGAAAACGATCATGATGGTGAACATTCGTATCGCGTTAGAACAAAATGGGAAAAAGACTAACCTAAATCGGTATTTTCCTCAAGCATCACCGTCATATGTTGCTGAAAAGGCATATTTGGCAACAAAATTCCAAATTTACAATTTAAACACCAGTCTAAAGGAACAGCACTTCTTACTCATGTACTACTTATGAAACTTCAAATCGACGTAATAACGTTAAAAATTCTTGAAAACCTGTGGGGAAGGAGCTAGGATAAATAATCAAGTTTCAAGGTTATATGAATATTGTTTTATTAATTGTATTTATATACATATTACATCAAATAAAAAAACAGTACATATTACCTTATAGGCAAAATGAAAATTATACATTTGACAGTACATATTAAATATAGTTATACAGATAAAAGATACAGTGAAATCAGTAGGGTAAATCTGCTGCAGCCTCTAGACACTCAAAATATTCGCATAATATGAAAACAACTGCCTCAAAATCGTTTTGACACCAATAGTGTTCAGAATTATCAAATCCTGTTAAATTTTCTGAAGTGCTCACACTAATTTCTTCGTGAAATGTGTAATTTATATTAGGCATAAGTTTAAAATATTTATGAAAACACTCTTCGCAAACTTTTAGACCCAAAGGAGAAATGTGGTAATACTTACTAATTAGGCAGTAGAGATCGTGTTCAGTAAACACATCTAAATAAGTGAAATTTAATAAGGTATCTCGAAGCTCTGGTGAAATTTTTGTTTCATATTCAAAATCAAGCAATATAGCATCACAGTGATCAGATTTATCACTTTCTTCTTTTATCTGCAACCATTTATAGGTACGAAATTCTCGGACGTCAGACTAGAAATAAAAATTTATTAGTCTAATATTTTACCAACCAAAATTTTTAACAATTGACAATCAATTAAACTTTTTTGCATAAATCTATCTACATCCTAGTTCAAAATATAAAAAGTTATTGTCTACCCATTATCGTAAAAATAATTATAAAATTCACTACTGGACACTGAACGATTGACATTGAAAAAGATACATAGGTTTCTAAAATTCGAGAGGAATTCTTGGTTGAAGACATATTGATTTAAACAACCATTTGAGAAATTTAGCAAACAATGATTTTGAATCTTCATAAACTTATTAATAATGCAAGCACTAGTAAAACAATGGAAAATTCTCGAAAGTACCGTTATGTTAAATTACTTAAATCTTGAAACGGCCGCTACAGCATAAAACATTTCATTGCAATTCCTTTGTTACATTATAGTACAATTTTTAATGAAAATCTAGTAGCTATTTAATTAAAAAAGGGCTGAAATAGTTTTCGGTAAACCTCTTTATATAGGTGTGACTATTTTTGATTTTATGATACCGAAATTGGATCTTAAAGACGTAAATTACTAAAAAACAATATGTACGGCCTTATCTTCCTACATCAACTGATACTTTTTTGGTTCAAAGACATATTTTAACCCCAAACTCACGTATACGTTAGAAGCGTAAATAAATTATAATCTACCCCCCCATCCATCGTTCGTATAAACTTTTTAATGAAATTTTTACTAAAAAACAATACGTACGGCCTTATCTTTCTACATTAACTGATATTTTTGATCCAAAGACATATTTCAACCCCAAACACACGTATACGTAGGAAGCGTAATTAAATTATAATCTACCCCCCATCCATCGTATGTATGAACTTTTTAATGAAATTTTTGCTAAAAAACAATATGTACGGCCTTATATTCCTAAATCAACTGATATTTTTTGGTTCAAAGACATATTTTAACCCCAAACTCACGTATACATTAGAAGCGTAAATAAATTATAATCTACCCCCCATCCATCGTTCGTATAAACTTTTTAATGAAATTTTTACTAAAAAACAATATGTACGGCCTTATCTTCCTACATCAACTGATACTTTTTTGGTTCAAAGACATATTTTAACCCCAAACTCACGTATACGTTAGAAGCGTAAATAAATTATAATCTCCCCCCCCCCCCATCCATCGTTCGTATAAACTTTGTAATGAAATTTTAACTAAAAAACAATATGTACGGCCTTATCTTTCTACATTAACTGATATTTTTGATCCAAAGACATATTTCAACCCCAAACACACGTATACGTAGGAAGCGTAATTAAATTATAATCTACCCCCATCCATCGTATGTATGAACTTTTTAATGAAATTTTTACTAAAAAACAATTTGTACGGCCTTATCTTCCTACATCAACTGATATTTTTTGGTTCAAAGACATATTTTAACCCCAAACTCACGTATACGTTAGAAGCGTAAATAAATTATAATCTACCCCCATCCATCGTTCGTATAAACTTTTTAATGAAATTTTTACTAAAAAACAATATGTACGGCCTTATCTTTCTACATTAACTGATATTTTTGATCCAAAGACATATTTCAACCCCAAACACACGTATACGTTAGAAGCGTAATTAAATTATAATCTACCCCCCATCCATCGTCCGTATGAACTTTTTAATGGAATTTTTACTGAAAAACATTATATACGGCCTTATCTTCCTACATTAACTAATATTTTTTGAAAAAACATCTAAAGAAATGTGTCATATTTCAACAAAAAAAATATTTATTACTCACGTTTTAAGGGAACAACACTGAAAATATCAATTTTTAATTCACAGGTCTTTGTCAATTCATTAAGCTGGTGACGTCGGCGGCCGCTAGAGTGTGCAAACCACACTGGATTACTTTATAGGAGAAAAATATTTTTGTATTATCAGTAATCAACCGCAATATCTCACAATGAATAAAATACTGAATCGAATCGTAGAAAACAAAATGAATTGAGGAAACTTATCACTAATCAAAAAATAACTACAAAGTATGTTGAATGTGGTTTTAACAATAAACCATTATGATACATTGTTGCAATGAATGGTGTGATGTTCCAGCCAGACGCTGATAGTGCAGAATATGCAGTGTACATCTCAGCGTAAGTATTCTAGATATTTGACCCTGGTAAAGCAACCGCCGACGTCACCGGCTTAATGAATTGACAAAGACCTGTGTTAAACCATTATGATACATTGTTGCAATGAATGGTGTGTTGTTCCAGCCAGGCGTTGATAGTGCAGAATATGCAGTGACCCCATTCCTTGACCCCGTCCCTTGGCAGCCGCCGTTCGATTCAGTATTTTATTCATTGTGAGATATTGCGGTTGATTACTGATAATACAAAAATATTTTTCTCCTATAAAGTAATCCAGTGTGGTTTGCACACTCTAGCGGCCGCCGACGTCACCAGCTTAATGAATTGACAAAGACCTGTGTATTAAAAATTGATATTTTCAGTGTTGTTCCCTTAAAACGTGAGTAATAAATATTTTTTTGTTGAAATATGACACATTTCTTTAGATGTTTTTTCAAAAAATATTAGTTAATGTAGGAAGATAAGGCCGTATATAATGTTTTTCAGTAAAAATTCCATTAAAAAGTTCATACGGACGATGGATGGGGGGTAGATTATAATTTAATTACGCTTCTAACGTATACGTGTGTTTGGGGTTGAAATATGTCTTTGGATCAAAAATATCAGTTAATGTAGAAAGATAAGGCCGTACATATTGTTTTTTAGTAAAAATTTCATTAAAAAGTTTATACGAACGATGGATGGGGGTAGATTATAATTTATTTACGCTTCTAACGTATACGTGAGTTTGGGGTTAAAATATGTCTTTGAACCAAAAAATATCAGTTGATGTAGGAAGATAAGGCCGTACATATTGTTTTTTAGTAAAAATTTCATTAAAAAGTTCATACATACGATGGATGAAGGTAGATTATAATTTAATTACGCTTCCTACGTATACGTGTGTTTGGGGTTGAAATATGTCTTTGGATCACAAATATCAGTTAATGTAGAAAGATAAGGCCGTACATATTGTTTTTTAGTAAAAATTTCATTAAAAAGTTTATACGAACGATGGATGGGGGTAGATTATAATTTATTTACGCTTCTAACGTATACGTGAGTTTGGGGTTAAAATATGTCTTTGAACCAAAAAATATCAGTTGATGTAGGAAGATAAGGCCGTACATATTGTTTTTTAGTAAAAATTTCATTGAAAAGTTCATAAATACGATGGATGGGGGGTAGATTATAATTTAATTACGCTTCCTACGTATACGTGTGTTTGGGCTTGAAATATGTCTTTGGATCAAAAATATCAGTTAATGTAGAAAGATAAGGCCGTACATATTGTTTTTTAGTAAAAATTTCATTAAAAAGTTTATACGAACGATGGATGGGGGTAGATTATAATTTATTTACGCTTCTAATGTATACGTGAGTTTGGGGTTAAAATATGTCTTTGGATCAAAAATATCAGTTGATGTAGGAAGATAAGGCCGTACATATTGTTTTTTAGCAAAAATTTCATTAAAAAGTTCATACATACGATGGATGGGGGGGTAGATTATAATTTAATTACGCTTCCTACGTATACGTGTGTTTGGGGTTGAAATATGTCTTTGGATCAAAAATATCAGTTAATGTAGAAAGATAAGGCCGTACATATTGTTTTTTAGTAAAAATTTCATTAAAAAGTTTATACGAACGATGGATGGGGGGTAGATTATAATTTATTTACGCTTCTAACGTCTCAGTAAACACAGGATATCCTATGGATATCCATATACTGTCCACGATTGGTCCATATGGACATGGACATAGAATGGACATCCAATGGATATTCGTTTGGGGACATTCACTGGACCTGCAATTATGGACGTCCATTGGACATCCATTGTTCATTCTTTGGTTGAGTCGAAAATAACAGACTCATTAAAAATGTACTACGTCCGCAATATTTTAGACTTATACCTTCCATTTTCTACTCTAATTTTTTACACTGATATTCAGTATTATATTTATAATTTCATGTGATGAAGAAAAAACTAATTGTGAAGGTAGCAAAAGTTTGGTAAAAATAAATAATAATTTGATGTTAGACTGTGTTGTATTTACCACGGGTGATATTCTATTACATTCTAAAAACTCCAAAAATACCGTATTCGCAAGTTGGCAGCAATGTGCCCAACCTAATTTTCTATCTGTTACCGACACTGAGTCACTGGCTGACGTGTGGCGCCATTACATATGTTTTGCTAATTTCAGTTTTCCAGTTTCTATCTCTATGCTTATATCTTTATTATTCCATCATATTTGCGAGTTATCTAATTATAAAATAATAACAATCTTGTGTTGTATTTGTGCCTAGTAGTGATTATTGATTTTGTGTCTAATATACTGAGATTTTCAAAGCTTTTTACAAGTAAGTATGTGTTTAATTAGTAAGCTCACTGCTAATTTATATCCTGTTGGATAACTGAATTCGAATTTCTCGGCACAAGGTGGAGGGTTTTACATAGTTTAAGCTCACGAGAAATATGGATAGAAAAAATATGAAAAATAAAATTTTCAACAAATGCTACAGAAAAACGAGGAAAGAATTCAATGTTACTAGGTCCATTGAAAGTGGTGACCAAACTTTGCATCGTCAATCTATCGACACAAACCAAGTTATTGCATCAACTTCCTCTGATTCGCCTTCGTTTTCTAATAACGCTCAATTCGTTCCTGATTATAGTGATTCAGATAAAACCATTCATAATATGGAAATTGTAGAACACAATATTTATATTAGTGATTCTGAGGTTTCATCGGTAGATGAGCAATATGATTTTGCAGAAGCAAATACTTCAAATCAACCACTTCATTTTGTGGAAGATAACATAAAAGATGCATTGGATCGTCAACTGGCAGAGTGGGCAGTGAACTATAATGTTACACAAACAGCAGTTACTAATCTTCTCCATATATTGAAACCTTTACATCCACAACTTCCATTAGATGCTAGAACTTTACTAAATACTCCTAGAGATATGTCATTAAAAGTGGTGCAACCAGGAGTTTATTATCATTTTGGTTTCAAGAATTCTATTGAAAAGTTGATGAATGTAGCGCAATCTCATATTAAAAACTCTGATGTAATAGAAGTTTGTATGAACATTGATGGTTTGCCTTTGTCAAAGAGTTCAGGTAGTCAGTTGTACCCAATTCTTTGTAATTTGTTTCTACAAAAGACTCCTGTGTTTGTAGTGGGTTTATATCAGGGAAATGAGAAGCCTCGAGAGGCTAATGAATTTCTACAGTCATTTGTCAACGAAGCAGTATCAGTTGTGGAAGAGGGATTCATATTTGATGGAAAAAAGTATTGTATCAAAATTAAAGCTTTCATTTGCGATGTACCAGCAAAATGTTTTATCAAATATGTTAAGAGTCATACTGGCTATTATTCTTGCGGTAAATGCTCAACAATGGGTACATATGTCAATAGAAGAGTGTGTTTTCCAGATGTTAATAATTTATCGCTTCGCAATGACTCAGATTATAGATTGAAATCACATGAAGAACATCACACTGGTACTTCTATACTGGAAATGATTCCTGGTATTGACATGATTAGCGATTTTCCATTAGACTATATGCACTTAATTTGCTTGGGTGTTGTTAAAAAATTGATAGTATATTTGTGGATTGAAGGAAAACCGACAACAAAATTATCATCCCACCAAATTTCAATCATATCCACCTTCTTGTCCAAACATAGTTCACAGATTCCAGCAGAGTTTAACAGAAAAAGTAGATCATTGATTGAAGTGAAGAGATGGAAAGCAACAGAGTTTAGAATGTTTTTACTATATTTAGGTCCTGTTGTCTTGAAATCTGTGTTAAGCCAAGAAACATATATTCACTTTCTTACTTTACATGTTGCAATTACAATACTCTCCAGCAAAAAATATTTGTCCATCTTGTTGATTATGCAGATTCTCTATTAAAATATTTTGCAAAGTCATTTGAAAACATATATGGAAAAGAATATATCTCACACAATGTTCACAATTTACTGCATTTATGTGATGATGTTAAACATTTTGGTCCACTAGATATGTTTAGCGCTTTTCCGTTTGAAAACCATATGCAAGTGTTGAAAAAATTTGTTAGAAAAGGAGATAAACCAATACAACAGATAGTGAGAAGAATTCATGAACGTAATTATATTTCAATGTCTAGTGATGTGAATAATGTGCAGCTACCAGAACTGTGTATAGAACATTCTTGTGGTCCTCTTCTACTGAATATGAATTGCTTAAATCAATATAAAAAAGTCAAGTTCCCAAATTTTGTTTTGAGTGTAGGCCAAGCAGATCATTGTTGTTGTCTTAATGATAATAGTTTGATAATTATCAGTAACTTTGTGATAGATGGTAATAATTCTATACACATAATAGGACATGCATATTTGAAGATGAAAAAATTATATACGTCACCCTGTAACTCATCAGATTTGGGAATTTTCATTTGTACTGATCTAGGCCCACTACAGGCATGGCCACTTAGTGCAGTCAGTAATAAATGCATGAAACTTGTAGTAAATGATGATGAGTGTGTGGTTTTTCCACTTCTGCATTCAGAATAGTAATAGGTAATTAAATTAGGAAATTCAAATTGATGTAAATAGTATAATCCAAGTTTCTGTTTCAAATTTTATTTCTTGAATCTCTCATTTTCCAAATACTGTATAGGTATTATGTTTGTTTAGATAAGAATATGAGATTTTTTATTTTATATTTCCAGTGATTTGTTTCATTGAAAATTAGATGATAAAAATGTATAAAAATTCTATTTTTCATTATATTCCTCAGTTGTGATGATTTGTAGAAGAAACAATAGAATATATTCATTCATCTTCCAAATGTTATTGATTATTCAATGACATATATTTTTCTTGAAGCTTTCAAATCATGGCTACATGGACTGTAGTTATATTTCAAGAAGAAAATTCTGTAGAAGCCATACCAAAAACTTGGCTGATGGGTAATAACCATTGCTATTGGCCGCCTTACACACAAGAAAAAATCCAACAAGCTATAAAAAAACATGATCAACCAAACACTTGTTGGCCTCTCCACAAAATAGAAGTCTTCAAAAGTGGGACATATGGTGAGTATTCATTTTTTTTGCAGTTGTAATATGTAACGAAAATAATTTCCTTGCAATACTGGTCATTAAAACTGAATGTTTTGAGGTCTCCATTTTTTCCTGTAAAATTGAAAATAAATATTACTCATTGGTGGAATAATATCTTACTAATATAAAAAATTTTATCACTGAATAAAATTATTACAGTAGAGTTCAAATATAGTGGCGAGTTTTTCCCAGAATTGTTATTGTGTTTGGCATTAGACAATACCAACTATTCCTTGGAAATAATTGCCACTGTATTTGATTTCAACTATAGTTTACTATAATTGAGTACGAAATGGATTCATTTCAGACAACTACCTACAGGCTCGTAGCAAGGCCAAGAAGGCAGAGAACGAGAGTGATTTAAATTCATCAGACTATGATAAGACCAAACGTAGAGTGAGGCATAGAAAAAAAATATCATCAGATGAGAGTTCGAAATCATCAGCGGATGAGCTAGAAGCCATTACATGATAAGACCAAACGTAGAGTGAGGCATAGAAAAAAAATATCATCAGATGAGAGTTCGAAATCATCAGCGGATGAGCTAGAAGCCATTACATGGCATAAAAAATGCTCTCAGAAGAAATTGACCACCCCACCTAAAATGCCTATCCCATCAAGTACACATGATTTAGTACAATCAAGAAGTCAGCTTGATGATCCAGTTCCTGAAGCCATTCCTCCAATACCTACTTCAGTTAGCAGTAAATCTATTGGTTTGTATTCTTTCATGAGTCAATGATATTTGCATTCAAAATTATGTTGAGATTTGACTGTTGTTCCTTCTTGTTATATGTTTTAGATGAATTTTCCTGTTGTTGCTGTCGTGTGCACAGAAGTGGTAAGTTAATTGTAAAATTGAATGATAATATTTTGCAATACACGCTTGTTTAATTTTTTCAGGTGATAGTTTGAGAAGCATTATAAAACAACAGATACTTATGAGAAATATATTGACTCAACTTGTTGAAGAAATACAAAATTTGAAAATAGTGCAACCAACAAACATCCATGAAGAAACCCATCAGTCCATATTTGTAATGTTCAATTTCTTACCAATTAATTCTGATGAACACCTAATTCTTGTAGAGGAGTACTTACAAAACGAAAAAAACTTCAGAGCCACTGTGAGTAATTAAAAAATATACTAACAACCTCTTTTGAATTGTATTTTTTCTTTGTATTTGAACATCTTTTTTTAAATTAATCATCTGGTTTTCAGGTTGATGAATTTTCTAAGTTAGGAGGAAACAATTTATATGATTTCACTAAAAGGTGTCTGAATGTGGTTATATCAAATTCCTTCGCCTCAGAATTCAGTTGGCATGGAGCTAAGAAGAAAAGGATTTTCAAAAATCTGGAATTGGCAAAAATGCTTTTGGGTAAGGGTTTATCTTGAAATATTTCTGTACTTTCCAGGATCTGTAATTCAATAATCTATATACATACATAAATCACTAGTGCCTGTTTGTTCGTCGTAGCATCTGAAAACTTGTGTCCTCTTTCTGTGAAAATGTATTGTTTTAGATGCATCTCAACAATCCAAACTATCCGATAATCAAAAAGCTACCGAGGAAGCAATTAAAAAGTGGCTAAGGAGAGCTAAAGAAAGAAGTAAAAATGTGAAAGTGCCAAATGACAATAATAGCAATAATTAGTCTGACTTGTGATAGTTGTTATGATATTATGTTTTTAAGAATATCTTTTATTTTCGGTTATCAAGAATCATTGTTTCATTATCTTTATTCTGAAGAGGTTTTTTAATTTTACTAATAAACTACTACTTTTGAACAATTCAGTATTATTTTTTCTGTATTAAGACCAATATTTGGGGTTTATTTATGTAAAGGTTTTCACAAATATTTTGAACTTAAAATTATCTATTATTGCTGTTGAAAAGGCTGCACAATATTATCGTTTATATTTGCTCCTGCAGATTCTGATTATATTAAATTACAACTTAATTTTTATTTCAAAATTCCTATTGTTCTCTCAAATAAAGTACCTACCAAACATGCAAAACAATAACTTCTGTGAAATGAAATTTATAAGAATGTTTTATTTTTGCTTTGATTATTTGTTTGTGTGCACTTATATTTTTCTTTAATTAATAACCAATTCATATGTATATTATTATGATTATCATATTTAGAAATCCTTTCAATATTCTTGTCATTAAGATGCTGTGAATATACAAAATGTATACAAAATATATTCTTTTTCATAATAAGTTCAGTACAGGATTCTTCTGTATATTTTTGCACCCCACCAGGGATTTTGAAGAATGTTATCATCCAAACTTCTTAAAATGAGCAGTGCTTTAGGGGCGAGTGCTAGAATTTACAGAAAACTATAGTCTATAAACTATCCAGTTCATGTCCAAAACATCCAGTTTACGTTCATAACCTATCCAGTTCATGTCCTAAATGTATCCAGTTCGTGTCCTTTAAACATATAGTTCACGTCCATAATAAGTACATGGGATGTCCATAACCTATCCTGTTCATGTCCAAAACGTATCCAGTTCATGTCCTAAACATCCAGTTCAGGTCCATAAAAAGTCCATGAGATGTCCATGGTTTATTTATCATGTCCAGTGAATGTCCATTTTTGTCCATGGTATATCCATTCTTTGTACGAAACGGACATACATGGGATGTCCAATTTTGTGGCAAATGGATATCCGATGGATGTCCATAGGATATCCTTCTGGACATAAACGGACATCCCATGGATATCCCTTATGTCCAATGTGGATATTCATTGGACATCCATTGTATGTTCATGTGTTATCTGGGGTATACGTGAGTTTGGGGTTAAAATATGTCTTTGAACCAAAAAAGTATCAGTTGATGTAGGAAGATAAGGCCGTACATATTGTTTTTTAGTAAAAATTTCATTAAAAAGTTTATACGAACGATGGATGGGGGGTAGATTATAATTTATTTACGCTTCTAATGTATACGTGAGTTTGGGGTTAAAATATGTCTTTGAACCAAAAAATATCAGTTGATTTAGGAAGATAAGGCCGTACATATTGTTTTTTAGCAAAAATTTCATTAAAAAGTTCATACATACGATGGATGGGGGGTAGATTATAATTTAATTACGCTTCCTACGTATACGTGTGTTTGGGGTTGAAATATGTCTTTGGATCAAAAATATCAGTTAATGTAGAAAGATAAGGCCGTACATATTGTTTTTTAGTAAAAAGTTTATTAAAAAGTTTATACGAACGATGGATGGGGGGGTAGATTATAATTTATTTACGCTTCTAACGTATACGTGAGTTTGGGGTTAAAATATGTCTTTGAACCAAAAAAGTATCAGTTGATGTAGGAAGATAAGGCCGTACATATTGTTTTTTAGTAATTTACGTCTTTAAGATCCAATTTCGGTATCATAAAATCAAAAATAGTCACACCTATATAAAGAGGTTTACCGAAAACTATTTCAGCCCTTGTTTAATTAAATAGCTACTAGATTTTCATTAAAAATTGTACTATAATGTAACAAAGGAATTGCAATGAAATGTTTTATGCTGTAGCGGCCGTTTCAAGATTTAAGTAATTTAACATAACGGTACTTTCGAGAATTTTCCATTGTTTTACTAGTGCTTGCATTATTAATAAGTTTATGAAGATTCAAAATCATTGTTTGCTAAATTTCTCAAATGGTTGTTTAAATCAATATGTCTTCAACCAAGAATTCCTCTCGAATTTTAGAAACCTATGTAGCTTTTTCAATGTCAATCGTTCAGTGTCCAGTAGTGAATTTTATAATTATTTTTACGATAATGGGTAGACAATAACTTTTTATATTTTGAACTAGGATGTAGATAGATTTATGCAAAAAAGTTTAATTGTCAATTGTTAAAAATTTTGGTTAGTAAAATATTAGACTAATAAATTTTTATTTCTAGTCTGACGTCCGAGAATTTCGTACCTATAAATGGTTGCAGATAAAAGAAGAAATTAGTGTGAGCACTTCAGAAAATTTAACAGGGTTTTATAATTCTGAACACTATTGGTGTCAAAACGATTTTGAGGCAGTTGTTTTCATATTATGCGAATATTTTGAGTGTCTAGAGGCTGCAGCAGATTTACCCTACTGATTTCACTGTATCTTTTATCTGTATAACTATATTTAATATGTACTGTCAAATGTATAATTTTCATTTTGCCTTTAATGTAATATGTACTGTTTTTTTATTTGATGTAATATGTATATAAATACAATTAATAAAACAATATTCATATAACCTTGAAACTTGATTATTTATCCTAGCTCCTTCCCCACAGGTTTTCAAGAATTTTTAACGTTATTACGTCGATTTGAAGTTTCATAAGTAGTACATTAGTAAGAAGTGCTGTTCCTTTAGACTGGTGTTTAAATTGTAAATTTGGAATTTTGTTGCCAAATATGCCTTTTCAGCAACATATGACGGTGATGCTTGAGGAAAATACCGATTTAGGTTAGTCTTTTTCCCATTTTGTTCTAACGCGATACGAATGTTCACCATCATGATCGTTTTCATTTACACTACATCGAGGTCGCTCTAATAGTTGAATAGTTGCAGGATTTAGAGTGCCATCTACAGGAAAATTTAATTTCTCTTGGAAATCTTTTAAAATCGATGACATATTTATGATATCATGTTCCGACTTGTTAACATATCCAAATCTTTCGATAATTTACATCAATTTTCTCAGATGCCACTAAAGGTAGAATTATTATTAATACCCAAACAGCACTGTACGTATTAAATACGTACATATTAGATCTTATATACGTCCTGTACGTACAGTACCTAAAATGTACGTATTTAATACGTACATTATGATTCCTAAACGGTACGTACTTTTAGGCACGTACCATGTACGTACTCAATACGTATCGGCTGTACGTATTTTCTGATACGTATAATGTACGTACTTAATACGTATCGTATGTACGTACTTAATAGGTATCGTATGTACGTACTTAATACGTATCGTATGTACGTATTTTCTGATACGTATTATGTACGTACTTAATACGTATCAGCTGTACGTAATTTGTTATACGAAAAAATTGTGTAGGTACACATTTTTATAATATATAGTATATGTTTTATACTTTATATAGGTTTAATAATTAAATTAAACAATCCTGACTAACAATTAACTTTATTAATTCTAAGTGTCAAGTGACAATCAGTTGTCGGCATTACAACCACTATTGCCAACCGTTATTACCAAATATCACTATACAACATCTTCCTCCTTAAGTAAGTTAATTGACACATAGTTAATACAATACAAAATCCTTAAACTTAGATGGTTTTTTGCAGACCCGCTTTTCGAGCGACTCTTGTTCAGGGCTCTGAACAACAGGCTCGTCACACTTATTTTTTAATTCTAAGTTATCATCAGCTAAAGTAGAATACAGTTTTTCTGTTTCATTACTATCACTATTACTACAATGACCTGTGCTATTAGGACTATTTTGAATTTGTTTATTAGTTATCGAAGGTTTTAAATGTAAGGTATTTCTTCTTAAAATATTATTATTTTCATTAGACACATAATAAGATCTGGGTGTTTCAGCTTCTGCAATTATTTTGCCTGGTACCCATACCTTGTCTTTGATAACAACATTTTGACCTGGACAAACATCAACATTTCTATTAACTGCTGACTTATCAAACTGAGCTTTATACTTTAGCTGTGATTGTAAAAGTTTGTCCTTTACATTTGTTTGAATTTTAGGCTTCAATTTGCACAAAGAGGATGGAAGCTTTGTACGTAATAACCTACTCATTAATAGTTCACTTGGACTAGCGTTTAAACTAGGAATTGGTGTGCTACGATATTCTAATAATGATATGCTTAAATCTTTTCCCTCCTCCTTGTGTTTTTTAATCATTTGTTTAGCAATGTGAACAGCTTTTTCTGCAAGTCCATTGCTTCGAGCATAATGGGGACTAGAAGTTATTATTTGGAAATTCCACTTCAATGCAAAATCTTTGAATTCCACTGACCCAAAAGGCATATTATCAGAATATATAATTTTAGGAATCCCATGATATGAAAATATATTTTTTAATTTAGATATTATTTCTTTAGCAGTTTTATACTTTAATTCAATTACTTCAATCCACTTAGAAAAACTGTCAATAACAACAAGATAATCTATACTCTGATATGTTAAAATATCTGTAGCAATGATTTCAAAAGGTAATTCAGGTACCTTGTGTAATAACAGTTTTTCTTTTTTGTTTGATGCACTAAATTTTTCACAGATTTTACAACATGCAACCATATTATCAATATCTTTGTACATGCCAGGCCAATAAAGTATGTTTTTAGCTCGTAGTTTTGTTTTAGTCATCCCCATGTGTCCTTCATGTAACAGTTTCAGCATAGTTGATCTTAAAGATTGAGGTATAACTATTCTATTATTATAATAAATTATACCTTCATCTACAATAATTTCATTTTTAATTGTGTAAAACTTTTTCAAGTAGCCTGTGAGTTTTTTCTGTTTTGGCCAACCTTTGATATGATATTCAGCGACTTTACTTAATAATGTGTCTGTTTCACTAGCTTTCCTTAGATCATAGAGTTCATTTAAATTATTATTATAACGATTAATACAATGTACTTGACCATTTATTAAACTTTCACTCTCACTATTTTCTTTAATAAAGTTCCTGGACAATAAATCTGCTATATATTGTGATTTTCCTGGTAAATACCGCAATTCAATGTCATATATTAATAATTTTAGTCTCATTTTTTGAAGACGTTGGGAAGGTATAAGTGAAATATCTTTATTCATTATAGAAATAAGTGGTTTATGATCATTAAAAGCAACAACTTTTCTACCATATATTAAGTAATGAAACTTACGACACGCAAATATTAAACTCAACATTTCTTTTTCAATTTGCGAATATGCTGTTTCTGTGTTTGACATACTCCTTGAAGCAAACGAAACAGGTCTTTTGTTTTGAATTAGGCAGCAGCCTAATCCGTCTTTTGATGCATCCGAGTAAATTTCTATATGTTTATTAACATCAAATTGATTTAATACCGGTGGCTTTGCAACTATTTCTTTAAGTTTGTTTAATGACTCCCTGTGTTTACTGGACCAAAACCATGCTGAATCTTTTTTAAGTAATTCTCTTAATGGACTACAAATTGTGGACATATTAGGTATATATTGTCTCAAATAGTTAAACATTCCTAACAATGACTGAAGCTCTTTTTTATTTTTAGGTTCTTTTAGGTTTAAAATTGATTTTGTGTGTTCTTCTGAGGGTATTACATCATTTTTATTGAATTTATGACCCAAAAACTCTATATTGGCCTGTTTGTACTGTAATTTTCTAAGATTAAATTTTATATCTATCTTTTTAGCTAAACTTACAACTTTTTTTAATAACATATCATGTAATTCCTCATTTTCAGTAGCGATGAGTAAGTCATCAAAATATATTACAATATTGTTAACATCAATTTTACCAAAGTATTTTTGAACCATATTAATGAATGCTTCGGGAGCACAAGACAATCCAAAAGGTAGCCTATTGAATTTATAAAACCCAAATGGTGTACTGAAGGTACAGAGATCTGATGATTCTTTATCAAGCTTAATTTGCCAAAACCCTTGTTTCAGGTCTAACAAGGTATAAAATTTTTTATTCAACAATTTTGGGCGAATGTCTTCAAACCGTGGTATCAAACAATAATCTCTTACAATTACTTTATTCAACTCATTGGGGTCCAGACAAATCCTTAATGATCCGTCTGGTTTCTCCACTAATACAACATTACTAGACCATTTCTTAGGCTCTGAAACTTTTGAAACTATACCGTTTTCAATCATTTTGTTTAACTCTTTTTCAAATTTATTCAAAAGTACTTGGGGTAGCCTTCTAGGCGGCCTTATTACTCCCTCTGCATTCACCTTGGTTTTTATTGTATAATATTCAGGAAATGCGCCTAACCCTTCAAATACCTCATTATTATTTTTTATAAATTCATTTTTGCTATTTATTTTTAATGTGTCTATTTTACTATTTGTTATTTTCACAAGAAGATTGAATTTTTTACATACCTGTAGTCCTAAAATAGGCATTACATTTTTATTTACTACAGCAAACTCTACATCACCTATACTATTATTTATTTTACAACTTAGTTTTATGTTACCTAGGGGCTTGATTTTTTCTCCTCCAAAGGCTTCTAACAGCCCTCTGGACTCTCTTAACAGCTGATCATTACCAACAATTTTCTTAAAAGTTTTGAACGGAAGGACATTGACTTGTGCACCAGTATCCAGCTTAAAATTAATTTTATGATTATTTATCTCTACATCCTGGGTCCAAATATCTTCTCTGCTGTGAGTGCAAACAGTATTTACTGTGTCGTTTAATGAATGAACTTGGAAGAGTTCAGTAATATCTTCAATGATATCTTCTTCTTCAACATTAATTTCTTGTACATTTTTATTATTGTACATTTGATTTTTGGTACTTCTACAGCCCACTGCAAAATGATTAGCTTTTTTGCAGTTCTTACAATATTTACCATAAGCAGGGCATTCTCTGGGCCCATGTTTATAATTGCACTTTTTGCAATGATATTTTAGTTTCTCATTTCTGTCATCTTTTAATTCATCTATATGATTTTCAACATGAAGACTTTTTACTTGTTTTTTACTTATTTCTGCGGCTTGACAGGTTTTAATTGCATCATTTAATTTTAAGTCTGCCATTCTCAATAATCTCTCTTGCAGCTCTCTGGAGTTTACGCCTAAAACTATTTTGTCTCGAAGCATTTCATCTTCTTGTTCTTTGAATTCACATGTTTTTACTAAGGTTTTTATGTCTCTTAAGAACACTGCGAAGTCTTCATTTTCTTTCTGAATTCGTTGATGAAATATGAATCTCTCAAATATTACATTTCTTCTCGGATTTACATAATCATCAAAAGCTTTTATTATTATTTCTGGCTTTTTCTCATCCTCTTCATTTAAATTGAATGTATTAAAAAGATCTAGTCCTTCTTCGCCAAGGAAGTTTAATAGGATTGCAGCTTTTACTTCAGGGGTTTTGGAATTGTTGCCAGATGCCGTCATGTATATTTCATAGCTTTGTTTAAACTTTTTCCAATTGTTGGCAATATTTTCATCAACGATAAGATTTTTGGGGGGCTTAAACAGTTCCATGTCGTGTCTTCTTAATTGCACACGTGTTTTTTACTAGCCTAACCTCACTTATTTCTTAATATATTATTAATTTTCTTACTGGGGTTTGAGAATTTTCAATATTACTCTACACACTTCTAACTTGATTAAGCAGCGCCATGTTTTATACTTTATATAGGTTTAATAATTAAATTAAACAATCCTGACTAACAATTAACTTTATTAATTCTAAGTGTCAAGTGACAATCAGTTGTCGGCATTACAACCACTATTGCCAACCGTTATTACCAAATATCACTATACAACAGTATATAGAGGTATATTCATTTCAAAAATAACATCTATTTGTTGTTAGCGATGGTTTGTTCATCAATAATATTTTTAAACAGGTATACATTTTGTCGCAAAATTAGCACAAAATTCGACCTACATCAGGTGGGTGATTTGTGCCTACATCTATACAAAAACATTCCAAATTTTTTCTCAGTTTAAGTTCATTTGGTTGGGAAAATAAATTATTAGTAAGTTTAGACTGTGACTGGATGTGTGCACTTGTAATATTTTTATCACATTCTAAACAATAATAATAATAATTTGACTTAAATTTATTGTATTACACAATAATTGATTGATACTGTGCATATGGAGTTTTCACAAAGTTTCATTCCTTAAAATGAAAACGAAGATAACAATTTCGTTTCTCATCCTGTCCTTGTCAAATAACCGAAAGTCGAATAATTCTGTCTTTCTCTGGATGTACACAAATATTTTGAAAGTGGTAAGTAAATCGATTTCTGGTAAGGTGTAAGGCTCTTCGGCCCTATTGCGTTCATTTACCACACTTGCAGAAGGAAGATTGACATGTTAGGCGGGAATTGTAAATTTTCAATATTCTATTCTAAGACGTATTCTGTGAGAAGATTGTTTTCCTGTTACTAATTTTAATTTTTTGACAATGTTTAGATTTCTTATGAAATATTTTTGTCATCTCGCATCGGACATAATCGATCGAGATTCAAGAATATACAGCCGCCGGATAAATAAAATTTAAAATGCGCGCGTATAAGTGTTACTCAACTTCGTGAATTGTCAGAAATGTCTTTTGTAGTTGTGTCCTTGTGTCAGTTGTGTGTAAAGAAACAAACAGTGTTGCCAATTTAGCATATTTTATGCTAGATTTGGCATATTTTTATGTTGGTTGGCAAATTTATTTGTTGTTTAGCATATAGCATATTTTTTAGCATAAAAAATAAAAGTTTAAACAAAGGATCCGTTTTGCTAACCGTTAAGAGTACTTAACAATTATTTTTTAATATTATTTTTCTTTTCTTGTGTTATTTATTTTGTTATTTAGAACGCTCTAGAAAGTGTTATCTCTCTGGCCTGGCGCATTTCGGGCGGCCGGGGATTCCCCAACACCCCAACAACAGCAAATAATAAACACACAGACAGTCAGTGAGTCAGTACAGCCAACGAGCCAACCTCGATCGCCCAGTTACAATTTACAATAATCAATATCAATCGGATCGGAAATCAGAGCGAGCTTTTAGTTTTAGTTTTAAATAGTAAATAGGATATTTTTGGTGGGTGACGGAGCTTCGATTAAAACCAGGAGATCGGGACAGTACGGTACACGTGATTGTATTTACTGTTATTGTAAATAAATGAAAGTTGTTACAGTTTATACAGTACAGTTTTAAGTTTTAAGTGAGTTAATTGTTTGATAGTCGTTAATATGCCGCCTAAATACACTCAGCATTACCGGTCCGAGTGGGAGCAAATGACCGAGTTCAAGGACTGGTTACAGCCTGTTGGAAATGATGCAACGAAGGTCTATTGTAAGTACTGTAAATGCGAAATGATTGCAAAAATCCATTGCTTAAAATTACATATTTTGTCAGCAAAGCATAAAAAAGCTATCGAACCAATGACAAGTCAAAGAACAATTAATTTTCCCAAAGTAAAAAAACATCTAAATACACAGAGAGCAGAATCTTCACTAGCTATGTTCGTGTGCGCACATTGTTCCATTATGGCTGTCGATCATTTATCAGAATTATGCAAACACCGATTCGATGATAGCAAAAGTGGAAACTTGCGACTCCATCGTACCAAATGCACAAATATAATAAAAAATGTTTTGGCGCCTCATTTTATCAAAGAAATTGTGTTGGATTTGAGAGACCAACAGTACAGTCTTTTGCTCGATGAGTCCACAGATATTTCAGTAAGTAAAATGTTGGGAGTATCTATAAGGTATTTTAGTCGATCTTTAAAAAGTGTAATATCTACCTTCTTGGGGTTAGTCGAGCTCGAAGATGGTACTGCAAACAGCATCGTCAACGGTATTAAAAAATTATTATTATTTCTGAACATTGACATAAAAAAATTGATCGGTATTGGCACCGATAATGCTACGGTGATGACAGGGATTAACAACGGAGGACATGCTTTATTAAAAAACGCAACTGGTAATGATAATTTGGTTTTAGTCCGCTGCGTTTGCCATTCATTACAGTTGGCTTTATCGCATGCCTCAGAAGAAACTCTACCACGTAATGTTGAATTTCTAATAAGAGAAACCTACAATTGGTTTAGTCATTCTTCAAACCGTCGACTACAATACAAAAGTATCTATCAAACAATTAACTGTGGTTCCGAACCATTGTTAATTCCACAGATGTGCAACACCCGATGGATATCAATTGAACCAGCAGTCAACCGCATTCTAGAGCAATGGGTGGAATTGAAACTCCTATTTGAAGTTGCCAGGCGTGAAAACCACTGCTATATGGCAGAAACATTATACAACATGTATAATGATCCTGTAAATCATTTATATTTATTGTATTTAAAACCTATCTTAGAGGAAGTTCAAGCTGTGAACAAGCTGTTTGAAAGCAACAACGTTGATCCAACAAAACTTTATAAAGATTTCTGTGCCTTAGTTCAGTCTACCAGTCGGCGTATCTTGAACCCAACTGCGAGAGTCGATATTTTTACCCAAAATATAGAAAGTTATTTGGATCCTAAACCGTACATGGGATTTGCTTTTGAAAAAAAATTACAGGAGTACCACCTTCAACCTGAAGTGGAAAATAATTTACGGCAACGTTGCATGAATTTCACACTGAAACTTGTAACAGAACTGCGTTCCAGATTACCAATTAATTTTAATTTACTTGAGAAAGTATCCATATTTTCGGTAGAAGAAACTTTAAAAGTAGTCAAACCTTCCCTAGTTGATATTGCCCAAGAATTTCGAGAGGATGCATCTACAATAGATAGGCTCGTGTCTCAATGGAGAAACATAGTGCACATTAAATGGGAACGCACATCTTCCACTATAGAATTCTGGAATGAAGTAATGGATTATAAAGATGCAGCTGATAATAACCCTTTCGCAGATTTATCTCAGTTAGCAATATCATTATTATCTCTACCACATTCCAACGAGGAAATTGAACGTGTTTTCAGCCAAATGAATGTGGTCAAAACTATGCTCCGCAACCGTTTGTCGGTAAAAACTTTAAATGCCGTTTTATACATTAGATTCGGCCTAAAGAGGGTAGGGAAATGCTGCTATTCTTATACAGTTCCGGATAACGTACTGCGCTCTATTGGAACCAATGAGAGTTATGGGCTTGGCAATGTGGCTTCTACATCTACATCCACATCGGCTGCCGATAGTGCTGATGTAGACCAAGATATTAATATTTTATTCGATAATCGATTAATAGATTAAACATTTTATTTGATAACATAACCGATTAATCGATTAAAACATAAAATAAGTCTGAATACTTTGTTATTTTTGTTCATTTAATAAACATTTAAAATTAAATGACGTTTTATTTGACATAAAAAAATGTTGGCATAATTTTTTAGCATAATTATAAAGCCGTTAGCATAATTTTGGCAAAATTTTGACATTTTATGTGATGACATAACCGATTAATCGATTAAAACATAAAATAAGTCTGAATATTTTGTTATTTTTGTTCATTAATAAACATTTAAAATTAAATGACCTTTTATTTGACATTAAAAAATGTTAGCATAATTTTTTAGCATAATTATAAAGCCCTTGGCATAATTTTGGCAAAATTTTGACTTCAGGTTAGCATATTTTATATTAGTCCTGTTGGCAACACTGGAAACAAACAAATCAACCATCTCTTTATAATTTTTAAACATGTGTTTTGATGTTATGCTAACCAGATGTCTATGTTATCTGAATAGAAATTATATATAAATTCTAGGAGTATCTGTAGCATTGGTGTTTTTATTTAGTTTAGAGAGTGCAATAGAGAAATATTTGGTGGTATTTATCTCAATATTCCACACATACCGATTGTGCTTGTTACTTTTGTGTATACCCATGATTAATTGGTAAGCTATTAACTAATTTCTATAACATCAACTTTTAATTTTATTTAGTCTCTAGTGTTTATTTAATTTATATTTTTTAAAGTTACAGTTAGACTAGTATAAAGTAATGTTTAATTTCTAACTTGTCTAACTGCTAACATGATAGCTTAAATATTTATTTTCAATTCAACCTTGGAAGTTTTTCTGTCAGTTAACAAAAAATTGTCACTGTCAAAAATAAAAAATTTCTACTTCATAAAATATATTTGATTTTTATCAACGATTCAAGATAATTTGAATGATATCCAATCCTTCCAAGTGAAATAAGAGCTATTGAAGCTTTATGTGTGTTTAAGGAATAATCGTTCGTTTATTCCCATACATAAATTTGATCCCTCGAGTCGGACAGAGCATAAAACCAGCGATAAATCCTAATTATTAAAATTGGAAAATGGAATGTGTGTCTGGTATCTGGTAATTGGACTGGACCGATTGTGAATTGGACTTTGTCAAGGACTCATTCAGGTCAGACGTTTCCAATATATTTTTTATTTTTTGAACTGTTCAACATTTGACGTGCGAGTTTTCGCACACAGTTTGCAAACTTTTTTTACGTATATAAACCTGTAATCAAACATGGATCCGGATGCGTTGTTATTAAAAGCGCACGCCGCTCGAAGAACTGCTAAAGGTAGTATCACTAGAATAGAGAATTTTATCAATGCAAATGCAGGTAATTTATTGCATAAACTTGAATATGATACCAGGTTAGAGCTACTTGAAACTTCTTTCAAAAAATTTTGTGAGTCTCAGGACGTCATTGAGGGCTCCGAGACAGATCTTGATAAGATTGGTGACCCTAGTGACTATGAAGAAAAATATTGTACTTTAAAAACTCAATTAAAAATTTTGATTGATCATTCTTCTCCTAAAGATAATGCTACCGTTCAAGGTACAAACCAACAAGGTCATCACGCAAATTCCATACAAAATGTTAATGTTAAAACAGAGGTAAAATCTAAGATGCCTGAAATTGTAATTGACAAATTTGCAGGTGGGCACCAAAGTTGGAATGGTTTCTATGATATTTTTAAAGCCCTTGTTTTAGACAATGATGATTTGGCAGAAATACAAAAACTTATTTATTTAAAATCAAATTTACTGGGTGAACCTCAAAAATTAATTTCAAATTTACCATTGGTCGCCTCTAATTTGTCAGTAGCAATTGACATACTTAAGGAAAGATATGAAAATAAGTTAGCGAATATTTACGTTCACATCAAGGGCCTATTAGACGTTCCATCAATAAATAAAAGTAATTCAATGAATTTGCGTAACTTTGTTGTCACAGTTAAACAGCACACTGAGTGCTTAAAAAATTTGAATGTTCCTATAGCAGAGTGGGATTTGATTTTGGTGTATATTTTGTCCCAAAAACTAGACATTAACACTAGACGTGGGTATGAATTGGAAAGAGGTCCTACTCTTTTACCTACTTTAGACGGGTTCCTCAAGTTCGTTGAGAAAAGATGTCAGGCTGCTGAAAATTTGGTTTCGCCAGAGTTGCCTCGTAAAAACTCTAATTTTGCTAATGTAGATAAAAAGTTAAGTTGTTTGTTTTGAAAAATGTCAAATCATAACATGTTTAAATGCTTTAAATTCAAAGAATTGCCATTGAATAAAAGAAAACAGTTTATATTTTCAAATCGGTTATGTTTAAAATGTTTTGCTCCACATCATGTAAGTCAATGTGAGTGGAAGAATTGCCCTATTTGCGGCGAAGCTCATAATTCCCTATTACATTCGGGAAATTATGTCGATTATTCGTCAAAATCTAATAATTCTCACAATAATACAATAAATGCTCAACAAAATTCGAGTTTTGATTCCAATCGTGGGCCTACCAATCACAAACAAAAAGGTTATTCCATGAACAAATCGAGTAGTAACTCAGATCAAGCTTTTAACATAGAACAAATACAAAATTCGGAGGTTACTCAAGCTTCCACTAGTGACAAGCTTGGGGCACAATTCAACACTATGTCAAGCCTTTTTATAAACCAAAAATCTCATATTTTATTGGCAACTGCATCCGTACATGTTTCAAATAACAATGGCCATTTAATATCTGCCAGAGCCGTGCTTGATAGTGGGTCTCAAGTATCACTAATCACACATAAATTAGCGAAAAGACTACAATACCCTACCTATAATAAAAACTTGTCAATTTGTGGTGTATCAGGTCACATGCAAGTAAGTGAAGGAATAGATATTAAATTGTTCTCAAAGGTTGATCCCACAAAAACATTTGAAGTAAATTGTTCCGTAACAAATTTTATTTCTTCTAAGTTGCCTCAATTTCCTCTACAAACAGATCGATTAGAAATCCCTTGTAGTATCGTCTTGGCCGACTCAAATTATGATGTTCCAGATCACGTAGATTTGTTATTAGGAGCAGATGTTTATTATTCATTACTTTTACCTGGTCTGATTAACCTTGGGGACAACCTACCCATATTACAAAATACTCATCTTGGTTGGGTGGTAGGAGGTGTCCTATCCCCAACAATCTTGTCAAATTTTATAACATGTGATCAAGTTCCCTCACATTCTTTATTCATTAATTTCAATCAAATCGACAATTTGCTGCAAAAATTCTGGGCAGTTGAAGATGTGCCACAAGGACGTATTTTATCAAGTGAAGATGAACTTTCTGAACAAATATTTAAGGATACCACAAAAATTTTGGATAATGGTAGATTTCAAGTGGATATGCCATTTAAATCGCCCGTTGAGAGTTCTAAACTAGGCGAATCTTTTTCATATGCCAAAAAACGTTTTCTTTCATTAGAGAAAAGATTGCATCAAAATAAGTCATTGTTTGACCAATATTCAGAGTTTATTAAAGAATACATCAACTTAGGTCATGCACGGTACATTCCTCTTGATCTTAAAAATATTCACAATAACCACAAATATTTTATACCTCACCATTGTGTGATTCGCAATGATAAAGTTACAACGCGTCTCAGAGTGGTCTTCGACGCGTCCCTAAAAACCACCTCGGGATATTCATTAAACGACATATGTCTAAAAGGGCTTGTTGTTCAGCCAGAGCTATTTGACATTTTGTGTCGCTTTAGAGCTTATATGTTGGCTGTTGTTGCAGACATCGAAAAGATGTACCGGCAAATCTTGATTAATTCTGATCACATTTACCTACAAAACATCTTATGGCGAGAAAATATAACAGATGATATTAAATGCATTGAATTGTTAACTGTTAGCTACGGAACAAATTTTGCACCTTATGTAGCCACTCGTTGTCTCGTTGAATTGGCAGACATGTATAAAAAAGAATTTCCGTTGGCAGCTATGGCAATCCAAACTCAAACATACGTTGACGATGTGTTGGCTGGAGCTGACTCTTTCGAGGAGCTCTGTGAACTGAAAACCCAATTAATAAAATTACTTAATTTAGGCCAATTTACACTTCATAAATGGTGTTCAAATTCCATTGAGTTTATGAACAATTTTACCTCAGAAACTGAATCCAAAAACTACTCTATAAATTCTGAGAGTAATTCCAATAAAGTGCTGGGTGTTTTTTGGGAGCCGAAATCAGATCACTTTTCTATTTCTCTGCCCAAGAACATAAATGTAAATCCAATTACGAAAAGAAACGTCTTAGCTATTATAGCTCAAATCTATGATCCGTTGGGGCTTGTTGCTCCAATTGTCATAACAGCCAAAATCTTCATGCAGAAGCTTTGGTTATTGAATTTAAATTGGGACGACTGTTTAAATTTAGAGTTAAGTAACGAATGGATTCAATTTTCTACAAACATTTTTGAATTATCAGAGTTAAAAATTCCGCGATGTTTAATTAATAATCGCAATATCAAGCGAATTGAGATTCATTCTTATTCAGACGCAAGCTTAAAGGCATATGGGTGTTGTATATATTTAAGAACTGTTTATGAAAATAACAGTGTTTCTTGTCATCTAATTTGTGCCAAATCTAGAGTTTGTCCTTTGCGAACAATTTCTCTTCCAAAATTGGAATTATGCGCATGCGTGTTGTCAGCAAAGGTCACCCATCGTATTTTAGAAACATTCAAAAATAACTTCCAAATAGCCAGTGTTAATCTTTGGACTGATTCGCAAATTTCGTTAGCATGGCTACAATCACATCCAAGTAGATGGAATATATTTGTCTCTAATAGAGTTTCTTTAATTCAAGAACTAACATCCTTGTACACCTGGAGGTACATTCCTACCAAACAAAATCCAGCTGATTATGTATCTAGAGGTATGATGGCGCAAGAACTTATTTCTAATAATATGTGGTGGCAAGGGCCCTCACATTTGAAAAATGTTGATTTTAATTTAAATTCATTTCAGTCAAGTGTTAATATTCAGAAAATTCCGGAAGAACGAAAAGTTGTTATGAGTACAACCTCTACTGAAAATTATATGATAAGTATTTTCAATAGGTTTTCAGATTTTCTGAAAATACAACGTATAGTTGCATTCTGTCTTCGGTTTAGACATAATTTACAACATAAAGATGATAAAAGGTTTGATCCTTTAAAAGTAGATGAATTACAACATGCTTTAAAGGCAACATTGCAAGTTTTGCAACAACATTATTTTTCTTAAGAAAAAGATTTATTAAAAAACAAAAAGGTCCTTCGAAATAAACAGTTTAATTCTTTGAATCCCTTTATTGACTTGGAAGGCTTAATCCGCGTTGGCGGGAGATTGTCAAATGCTGATCTGCCATTTGCACAAAAGCATCCAATATTATTGCCCGCTAGATGCCACATTGTTGATTTGATGCTACGGAGAGAGCACCTTAAATTATATCATGCCGGTGCTCAAACCGTGTTAAGTAACTTTAGACTACGTTATTGGCCTTTAGATGGCCTTAGAGCTGTTAAACGCATAATCCACAAGTGCATCCCTTGTTTTAAATTTAAAGCTAGGTGTGCTGAGCAAATGATGGCAGATCTGCCTAAAGATCGAATTTCAGTTTGTCGTCCATTTTTAAAGGTCGGTGTGGACTTTGGGGGTCCATTTTTAATTAAAACCTCGAATTTACGCAAAGCCTCTAAAGTTAAAGCATATATTGCTATATTTGTATGTATGACTACTAAGTGCGTCCATATAGAATTGGTGTCGGGCTTGTCGACAGAACAATTTTTGCTCACATTACAACGTTTCATAGGCCGACGGGGTAATCCTTCGGTAATATACTCTGACAATGCCACTAATTTTTTTGGCTCCAGTAACCATTTGAAAACCTTATACGAATTTTTTAAATCCAAAAGTAATATTGAGTCTATTGAAAATTTTTTATCGAAAAATGAGACTCAGTGGAAATTTATCCCACCTCGTTCACCACATTGGGGCGGTCTTTGGGAGGCCGCAATTAAGGGTGCTAAGCATCATCTGATTAAAGCTATTGGTAAAACAGTTCTAAATTTTGAGGAATTTTCGACAGTCTTGGTTTGCATTGAGAGCATCATGAACTCGCGGCCTCTTAGCATTTTATCAAATGATCCGACTGATTTAAACTCTTTAACACCGGGACATTTTTTAATAGGCGACAATCTTTCAGCATTCCCAGACAAAGACTTGAGTAATATTCCAGAAAATCGATTGTCAATGTATCAGAAGTGTATTAAATTCAAACAAATATTTTGGAAGCGATGGTCCATTGAATATCTTAATAGGCTTCAGCAAAGGCCAAAATGGACCAATAAAACCCGAAATTTGGAAATTAATCAATTAGTCCTTTTAAAGGAGGATAACTTGCCTCCTTTCAGGTGGGCTCTCGCGCGAATCATTGAAATTATTCAGGGTTCAGACGGCAAAGTTCGTTTAATTAGAGTCAAAACATCAGATGGAACGTTTCTTAGGTCTATACTATGATACCTAGATTTGTGTATTGTTAAATCTTAAACTTTGTCATTAGGTTAGCTATTTTTTATGTTTTATGTACTGTGTTGTGTGCGGAAGTTATCTGAAGTGAAGTGTTTTGTTTAAGTTGGAGTTTTCTCCCGGAAAACGTCCAAGGCGGGAGTTATGTTTAATTTCTAACTTGTCTAACTGCTAACATGATAGCTTAAATATTTATTTTCAATTCAACCTTGGAAGTTTTTCTGTCAGTTAACAAAAAATTGTCACTGTCAAAAATAAAAAATTTCTACTTCATAAAATATATTTGATTTTTATCAACGATTCAAGATAATTTGAATGATATCCAATCCTTCCAAGTGAAATAAGAGCTATTGAAGCTTTATGTGTGTTTAAGGAATAATCGTTCGTTTATTCCCATACAAGTAATATTAGGTACTTTCCATAGTTGTTTTATTATAGTTTGTAGTGTTGGGACCTTTTGTAAGCAGTTTTTTTGTTACAATCTCTCTATTTGCAGTTTATAAAGACAAGTATACCCACCTATTATTTATTATTACATTAATCTACTAGTAAAAGATATCTTATAAAGTTAGTAAACATTACAAAAAAGCAACACTATATTCATTTTGGATTAGATAAATGTTTGCTAAAGGTACTTTCACAACATCCTAAATTAAGTGACGATAGTGTTATTGAAATTTTAATTAACATTGATGGACTTCCACTAACAAAAAGCTCTACAAGTCAATTCTATCCAGTTTAATGAAGTATATATCAAAACCGGGGATTTGTTGAGATTGTGGGTGTATATTATGGCTGTGCAAAACCCAATGAACCTAAATTGTTTTTGTCAGATTTTGTTGAAGATGCCACTAATATAAATAATCGAATTCAGTGCAATGGCTCCAATTTTATGCTGTTAAAATAGAAATATTTGTGTGTGATACTCCAGCAAAAGCTTATATTACATATGCTAAAGGTTATTTAGGTTATATGTCACGCTCTAAGTGTCATGCAGCGGGATCTTATAATTGAGTTTATTTTCCTGATATGTCAAACCTTCATTTACATACTGATATTGATTTCAGAGCAAAGACTCCAAAACATCACCATCCAGGTACTTCTTCAAGTCTAGATATGGTCAAATCTTTCCCTCTTGATTACATGCATCTTGGTTGTTTAGGGGTTGTAAAAATGTTACTAGTATGTTTGTCGTTAACTGGAAAGCCTTCAACAAAAATTCTATATAGTAAAATAGAAACATTATCAAAATGTTTAATTGAACAGTCTTGTAACATTCCAACAGAATTCAATCGAAAACCCCGTAGTGTCAGTGAAAGTAAAAAAGGTGGAAAGCAGCATCATTCAGGCAATTTCTGCACTATACAGGACCAGTTGTTTTAGTTAATTATTATCAAAGGAAAATTTTGAACATGTCATTGTTTTATACTATGCAATAACAATATTATCATACCCACAGTTTTTAAAATACACTTATTATGCTAACAAACTTTCAACATATTTTGTAGAAATGTTTATTTTAAGTCATGGTGAAAATTATGCCTCAGATAATATACATAATCCACTACATTTAGCTGAAGATGTTAGAATATTTGGACATCTTAATAGTTATAATGCTTTTGATTTCGAAAAGTATATGCAAACAATAAAGAAGTTGCTTAGAAAACAAGACAACCCTCTACAACAATGATTAATAGAAAAACAGAACTAGATAATGCTAAACGAAGTGAACATATTGAACGTATTGAACAAAGTGAATATTCTCAAAATTTTCCGATACTCCACAAACCTCACTACAATGGACCTGTGCTAAAAAATTATCCAATAACAGATCAATTTAAATAAGTGAATTGCAAAAACTTTGATTTATTGCCTAAAGAACCTGATAGTTGTTGTTTATCCGGTCGAGAAATAATAGCAATCAGTAATTCGAAGATAACGGGCAAATCCTAATTTTAGGATAGAATATACAGAAAAAGAAATTTTTTACCTTAGGCCATGCGAGTCATCAATATTAAATATATGTTTAGTTGGAAAATGACTAGTGAATGAAAAGCATGGAAAATACAAAATGTTTCATTTAAATGTCATGTCATGTTAACATTCACTAACAAATTTGTTACTCTTCCGTTGTTACATAGTTTTTGAGACAACTTGTTGGTATTTATTATACATAATCTAACAATATATTAAGAGTTGGCTGTGTGCTGAATATATCGAACAACTTGCTTTGAGAGATGTTCAATATATTTACCCATTTTTTAGTGATAGACTTTTTGAAACAAGTTTTTAAGTTGCTCTAAATATATTAAAAATTAACTACTCTATTAAAAAAATCATGTTTATATTTTTTTTGGATTCAACTTTTCAGAAAAAATGGAAAATAATAATATTCGTGTGTTTTCTAAAAAGACTTGGATAAAAATGCAGTTTATCAATGACACGTCGGTAGCAGTGGTGCCCATCCACAAGATGGATTAATGTAGACAATTGTTTGTGGCCACCAGAGAAACTTATCACTGCTATAAGGTCACATCAATTAAATTCGTGTTGACCTTCACTTAAGGTGAAGTTGTTTAGGGATGGGACTTATGGTAATATCTACAAATTCTGTATAAATTGCAAACTAAATATTAATATTCATTTCTAGATTCATATGAAACTGCTCGTCTAAAGTGCAGAAAGGCGGAGGTGGAGACCTCAATACCACATATGTGGACGAATCACATCCAAAAATAAGGGAATTTAAAAAGAGGTTCCATTCTTCTTCAAAGTCCGACAGTGAGGTTAAAGAGCTTGTAAGGCAAAAGAAGGAGTCTAGACTGTCATCACCACTAAAAGCAGCTCGCACAATCATAATAGGTAATTGATATAAAAATAATGATTTTGACCTTCCCCAGAAATATTTCTTTGTTTTGTGAGTTTTTCAATTATTATTTAATGTCCACCATTGAAAAATAGTACTTTTGTGTGAAAAATTATAGACCAAAAATTGAGGTACTTGATCACTGTGTTAATATTTTAGATACTGCAGAGCCCGAAATGAGCCACGTGGAACAAAGCCGAGAGGCAGTTTTGAGTACTAAAGAATGTGAGCCTTCAGCTAGGTCCAGCCATCAAATTTAGTTGTTTTTTTTATGAAACTTATAAATCTGTAATTTGAAGTTATTGGAAACGGGACTCAAGGTCCAACAATAAACCACAGACATAGGATATTTGCAGTTTTTCATTTTAAAACTTACCTAAAAAACCTTTTTAAGTGTGGAAAAAGTGTATTGACCCTCCGAGGAGTTGGGTGTGAGTTTAAAGGAGTCTTGGGTGCTTACCTAAATTTCTCTGGTGCCTTATTTTGAATTCTAAATAAATATTGAAAAATCCACCCCTTCTTCGACTTGAAGCTAGTCGACTGGCGAACACAGGTTGTTCTACAGGGCAATCTGACATCTAAAGGAGCACAGGAGGTAGGTATTGTGAATAGGAGGAGTCTCGTTATAAATAAATAATAAATACCTACTATTTATTATATTATATTTTCCTAACTAGTTAATAGTCAAAAGTAACTTTAATTAAATTTGCTTTTAAGTTGTTTTTAAAGTTTAATATTTCAATATAATCTAGTGTGGGCTTTCTGACGTGTACTTTAATTTATAAGACCATACAGTTGAACTCACAATTAAGTGATAAGGAACTTTATTCTAGCAACGTTATTAACATTGTGACAAGTAAACTCAAATTACCTTCAAAATTTTAATAATAAAGCTTCTTGGAACTAAATTGTGAGCTTTCAGCTCTGTAGTCTGTTTACAAAGTACGTACTATCGATACATACCAAGTACGTACAAACGGTACGTATCATGTACGTACAAATGGTACGTACCAGGTACGTACAAAATGATACATACCAAGTACGTATCAAGTACGTACAAAATGAAACGTACCAAGTACGTAAAAGCAGTACGTATTTGGTACGTACAGTTTATTGGAAAATGTACGTATTTAATACGTACCATGTACGTACTATGTACAGAAAAGTACGTACATAATACGTACCTTACGTCTCATGAGTACGTATTAAATACGTATTATGTACGTACTTGTGCTGTCTGGGTAGTAAAAGAAACATTCTTCACTTTCGATGTTCAATACTGATTCCAAATCAACATAAAAGTTTTTATCATCAGCATTACTTGTGTTGGAGGTGAAATGAAACAAAGAATATTTTCATAATTTTATAATGTTAAATCATTGATTACATGGACTTTGTAATAGTACAGATATTCTCTAAGTGCTCTTCCTATTAAACTGCTGTTGTCATAAGAATAAATATCACAAACAGCATACATTAAATCTAAACAATTGGGAAAGCCACATATTGAATTCGATATAAATGTTTTTAATAAATTAATGATATTATGATAAAAATCGCAAAAGTTCACTTTATTTAAAATTGAAATGTGATGTTGAAGCAAATTCTCATGAACACGTAGAATTTCTACTTCTTCTTCATCGAGGAAAACTGTTACATATCATCTTTCTGAATTTTCACAAATTTTTGATTATCATAAATAACTTTAATTATTTGACAAAAATCTTGGTACAACATGATGGGATTAGAATCTACAACATCATCATCTGGAGAATTGAAGAATAACTCGTTACTTTTATGCAGCACTTCTATGATATCATCCCATTCTAAAGTATTGAATGACATTTTTGAAGGTTCCACGATAAACGATGATAAAATGATGGCAGGTGCAAAAGTTCTGGCAGGACTCAGGCAACATCCAACTTCAAATCGATGACCAACATTGAAAACTGTATGCAATAAATAATGTCTTACTTTTCTTATTGCAATTTCATAATTAAGTACAATTTGATCTAAATCACGATCATAATTTGGTTCTTCATCATAACTACTATTATCACTACATGACTTTGTAACACTATAATACCCAGAATCGTGACTACTCATTATGATGACTTCTAAACTAATGTCGATAAATTTATATGTTTATCTCTGTCCTCCACTCAATTAAAGTTGATTGGTTGCTGGTGATCTATACTACTACATAATCAGTGTTAATCCAACTGTTATGTTTTTCATCTAATCCTAACCATTTAACGTACATTTTGTTACGTTTCCTCTTCAACACCTTTTCAACGAGATAAATGTGGGGATTTTTGGCTTTTTGTAATTCTTCTTCATAGAAACAACCTCTAATAGGCGTCATATCTTCTATCAAATACGTTACAGGATTCGTTATTTTGAATAGTTCAGTTGTAAAATTGGGAGTGTAACCTTTTTCAAAAGCATGTTTCGCTTTACTTATTCGCACAATATCTCCCACATTTAATTTTCAGGGTCCGGCGATTTTCAAATAACTGAATTTCTTATTTAAAATCAATTTTTCGTTACTTCGATTCACCTCTGATGGTTTGTATCCAGTTTTACTATGTTTTGTGTCGTTGTATTCCTTTGTGATTTTAGGTAAAATATCGATCCATTGGTATTTCCCAATTAAGCTGAAATGTTTATAGAGTTTCGTTTTGAGCGTTCTAATAACTCTTTCTGCAATTGCAGCTTTCTTCGTACTAAATGTACTATAATGATTGATATTATGTTTTTTCATTAGCGATTTGAATTTACTATTGTAAAATTCCGTTCCCTGATCTGATTGTAGATTTTCCGGCGTTCGACTCCTGATAATACTCGAAAATGCTCGTGTTATTTCTTCGGCTGTTTTCGTCTTTGAGTGGACGAGTCCACATGAATTTCGAGAAACAATCGATAACCACCAAAATCATTTTAAATCCTTTATTATGCTTTGCATAAGGTCTCATTTCGGCTAAATCCATTTGCCATAAGTCATCAAGACCTTTGATTATTGTTCGTCGACGTGGATAATTCCGTCGAATCGGTTTATGCAATTCTTTAACAAGTTGAATCCTGTCTGCAGACATGATATCATAATGTCTTTTGTTCCATAAAAATCTGACCAATAGCAGAGATATATGCTAGTGCCCTAATGGCATATTTTTTGCACATCCTGTATACGCTAATAATCTAACAATCATAATGTCTTTTGTTCCATAAAAATGTGACCAATAGCAGAAATATGTGCTAGTGCCCTAATGGCGTCTTTTTTGCACATCCTGTATACGATAATAATCTAACAATCATAATGTCTTTTGTTCCATAAAAATCTGACCAATAGCAGAGATATGTGCTAGTGCCCTAATGGCATCTTTTTTGCACATCCTGTATACGATAATAATCTAACAATCACAATGTCTTTTGTTCCATAAAAATCTGACCAATAGCGGAGATATGTGCTAGTGCCCTAATGGCATCTTTTTTGTACATCCTGTATACGATAATAATCTAACAATCATAATGTCTGTTCCATAAAAATCTGACCAATAGCAGAAATATGTGCTAGTGCCCTAATTGCATCTTTTTGCACATCCTGTATACGATGATAATCCAACAATCATAATTTCTTTTGTTCCATAAAAATCTGACCAATAGCAGAGATATGTGCTAGTTCCCTAATGGCATATTTTTTGCACATCCTGTATACGATAATAATCTAACAATCATAATGTCTTTTCTCCCCCTCGTGAGCACTACCCCTCATCTCTTACACACACAATCCTCCATATATTTTCTTTCTTCTAATTACTTCTTGTATACACCCTTATTTACTATTTACTTTTTGCATAACCCCCGTTCACACCCTTATTTACGTTATCCTCGTAGACGCCCCCCCTCCCCCATAGACGCTACCCTTAAAACCCTCTTCGCTTCTAAATCACCCTCTATCTTATACACGTAAAAACATACACACTTTTTGCATAACCCCTGTTCACACCCTTCGTAATCCCCCGTAGACGCTTCCCAAACCCCTTCGCTTCTAAACCACCCTCTACCTTATACACGTAACAACATACACTTTTTGCATAACCCCCGTACACCCTTGCGTAATCCCCGTAGACGGCCCCCCTCCCCCATAGACGCTACCCTTAAAACCCTCTTCGCTTCTAAATCACCCTCTACCTTATACACGTAACAACATACACACTTTTTGCATAGCCCCCGTACACCCTTGCGTAATCCCCGTAGACGCCTCCTCCGTGCTACCCAAATCCTCTTCGCTTCTAAACCACCCTCTTACCTTATACACGTAACAACATACACACTTTTTGCATAACCCCCGTACACCCTTACTTGCGTAATCCCCGTAGACGCTACCCAAACCCCTTCGCTTCTAAACCACCCTCTATCTTATACACGTAACAACATACACACTTTTTGCATAACCCCCGTAGACGCTACCGTCATTACTTGCTAGTATGTGGTAGTATTGGCATCTTTGCACATCCTGTATACGATAATATTCTAACAAATATAATATCGTTTATTTGACTTCAATCTGACCAATAGCAGAGATATGTGCTAGTGCCCTAATGGCATCTTTGTACATCCTGTATACGATAATAATCGAACAATCATATTGGCGTTTATTAGACTCCAATCCGACAAATAATAACAGATATGAAGAAAGGCCCTTAACACTTGCGCAGATCGTCGAAATTTGTCTTTTTAGATCTATATGTAACGGAAAACATGCGCAGTATACGGGAAAAGTAGCTTCGCTACCCCAGCTACCCACGGCCGTTTTGGCACTCTGGTAACAAATAGTTAGCGCCGTTATGGCAATGATGGCAAGCGACACCAATGTAGGTTAAATTTTGCATAACCCCCGTTCACACCCTTCGTAATCACCGTAGACGCTACCCTTAAAACCCTCTTCGCTTCTTCTTGTATACACCCTTGCGTAATCCCCGGCTACCCTCCCCCGCGCTACCCAACCCTCTTCGCTTCTTCTAAATCATTGCATAACCCCCGTAGACGCAAAGAGCGACCCCCTTGGCCCGGGCCACCCCCGCAAACTGATACACCCCCCTAGCCCCAAAAATTTGGCCCGGGCCAAACCCCCATCCCCCGTGCTACCCTACCCTCTTCGCTCACCCCCATTTGGGCCAGCGACCCCCACCGGGCCAAACCCCCATCCCCCGCCCTGGCCAAACCCCCATTTTGGCAATGGCACGTGCCACCCCCAAAAATTTTGGCAATTGGCCCGGGCCAAACCCCCAAAATGTCAAAGGGCGTGGTCATGTGACGTCACAAAAAGTTCCCACGCTCAACAAAATTTTCCCAGGCCAAACGCCCCCATACTCTACTCTTATATCTTTTTAATAACAATATAAAACCAAAATACCCTATCCCCAAGACAAAAGACCAAGTTATATTGTGTTAAAATGTCAACACTTAATTTCACTGCTTTCTTTAGATTTGTTGTTTACAAATTGACCAAAGTTCCCACGCTCAACAAAATTTTCCCAGGCCAAACGCCACCATACTCTACTCTTATATCTTTTTAATAACAATATAAAACCAAAATACCCTATCCCCAAGACAAAAGACCAAGTTATATTGTGTTAAAATGTCAACACTTAATTTCACTGCTTTCTTTAGATTTGTTGTTTACAAATTGACCTAAATTTTGATGTAAGTCACGGGTGCCAACTGTTTTCAGGTTCCTAAAACGTGAGGCCCCTCTTAAATAATCGAGAAGCATTTCAGTAGCAATCGCAGTCTTATCAAAAAACAAAAAACTGGAGATCGTAAGATTTGGTTGTCAAATCCACAGATTAACACACCAGTGTTTCTCCACTTTTTCAAATTGCAATAAAATATACATTGGTTTAGGAATTTCAATAATACAATTTTTATATTTGACAATTTTATTGAAACTAAAAAAGAAACAGAGGTAATGAATTATACTTACAAGTTGATGAATTATATAGTACTGCAGAGAATCATTAAGAAATCTGGAAATAGAAAGTTTAGATTGAGCAAATACATTATAATCAATAATATCTGTATGTAAATGTATCTTTTCAGACCTGTTGAGCATAAATTTGAGCTACCATGTATAAGTCTAGCAAAAGGTTATGTCATCATTGAGAATTAAAATATGTCACTTGCAAAATTTCTATATTGTTGTCAAGAAACGTTTCATAGAAATATAATAAAATATCGAATATGATGAAACAATTTCAAAGGCTATTATCAGTTTTCTTGAAGATATTTATTGGGAAATCAACTAATTACAGTAATAGTAATGTTATTAAACCAAAATAAGAGGAGAACATGGGGAAAAGTAATGTGTCATATTTGAATAATATTGTGATTCTGTATTAAACCATAAAATAAAGAAATGTTGGCAATTACATAAAGGGGCGTCCACAGTACGCCATCTGGCTTTGCTAAGAGTGATATGGAATTTTTGAGGCATGTACCATTTGACAATGTTTTGCCAACTGGCTTGCCAGGCCGAACTCGACTGGTGTCGGTCCAAATCAAAGAAATACAAGTGTCAATATAAGTGGGGATGTGCAATCAGTTAATACTCGGCGATTGTATTAGGGGCATGTTATGTTGTTTTTCTTTTCATATTTAATTAAATATTGAGTGGTCAAATATGCACATTAATGAAAGGCAGGAATCCCCTGTTGCTATGAACTGCAACGTAACAAGACATTCATGAATACAAATAGCTTTTCTATATGTATTGATGATTCTCGGACCAATCAAAATAAGAAGAGTCTCAACGTCTCTGCTCTTCATTCAGAAAAAGTTCTGGAAACCAGTAATCTTGATTTAAATTGTCTACTTCGTCCAAAATGAAATCATTCATAAAATCATTGACACTGTATGCAGCTCTACCACTTTTTAAGCTCGGACATACCCAACATCCTCGTTTCCATGATTTTCGGGCTTGATCATTTTGGTTGACTATAATTACAGCTGCAGCAGCAAAAAGAAAGTCGTCGGCATCTGATTTTGCCATAGTATGGACGCGCCTTAAGGGTGGTATTATTTTAAATAAGGAGATGGTATTATTAATGTCTATTGTAATCTGGTGTTTATACAATTAAGATAGGCAATTGACAGCACAAACAAATGAATTATTTTCAATTTTTTTTCCTAATTAAATAAATTGTGTCAATTTATTTTCAAACGTGTTTTCATTATTTTGAGATATTTGTAGTTACAAAATGAATTTAAAATACTTACCAAAAGTGACTTCCGATTGATTTTATCAAACCTGTAAAAAAAATTATTTAATTTAGTATACATTATAAACAATAAAAAATGCTTTGGATTAATGTTGAGATCAGAAACTTTTTTATAACCACAGTTAGGAATCTTAGGTGTCCTAAGTTAAAATCATCATAAGAATAACATATCAAATTTTTAAATAGAAAATTAATAATATTTACCTAAAATTTTAAAATATAGCAGTTGACAAACGGCAATGTTTCCTTCTCTTCAAGATCTGAAATCAATAAATAAACATTTGTAATACTTAAAAATGTTTACACACAAAAATAATTCAAATAATGCTCTCAGACCTGTTGAGCATTTCATAAAATCCACCAGATATTAAGTCTGGATGTGTTGTACTGTCATCATGCTAATATTTTTAAAATTCAAATGTTTTTCTAAAATGACTATTTTACTGAATAAAAAAGCGACCATCTCAAGGTATGGTGTAAGCACCAGCGTGTAACTGCGGGCGGCAAAACAGTTGGAATAATATACTGATTAATTCAGGCGGAAGGACCTCGGTCGACAGCTTATTGGACTGAATAGGGATGTTTACTAGGTTTTTTAGTAGACTCAATAAAACAAGAAAATAATACTTTAATAAAAAAAATATGACAAATACCAATTAAAAAATAGGCTTCAAAATTCCCGCTAAAACGCTCCACACAGTTTCGTGATGTCATCAAACTATAGACGAAGCTCGCGTTGTCATAGTTAATGGATCTTGACTGAGTTCTTACGAAATAAATTAAATAAAAACCGTAAAAATGAATAGGACGTCTTACAAACGCTGTGCAGTGCCGATGCGCAAAAGTACGTCAATCGGAACACCACAAAACTTTCCAAAAAGTGCTCAAATAAGGAGAAAGACTTGCTAGACAAGATCCATCTTCATTGACAACAACAAATACGAGTTATTTTTGTGAAGATCCCTTACAATATAAATTTAAAATTAGATATTTTTGGTTAAATGGCAAACACCAAAAGTCAATTATTCATTAGTAGTCTGTTTACAGAGCTAGTAGTTCTAAATAAATAAAGAGTATACAGAGAACTTATGGAATATTATCATTATTTCGAGAACCGTCTAGTTTTAAGGGAAGTCCCGAAACAAGTCGATTTTTGTTGTAAAATACCCATATTATAACGTACATGGAGTAGGGATGACGTCACCGGTGTAGGTGTAGTGACGTAATCGTTAATTTTTTAAATAGAAATATGTATAATGCGACACATCATTTGAACGAGAATTTAATTCTCTATTTAAAGACATTACATTTTTAAATAAAATATTTTTGAAGGGTACGAAAACATTTTTTTTTCATTTAAATTCAACTAAATTACAATTAATAATGTACGAGTACTTTAAAGTAACCAAATTATGCATAACCATTATTTTAAATTAAATGTTCGAAATGACAACTATCGGTTTCTTGACAATATGCGAAAGTACATTGCGGATGACTTCTGGAGTAATTATACTCATTTCATGTCTAATTCTATCTTTCAAGTCCTGCAAGTTTTGGGGTCTATTGACATAAACTTTTGATTTTATGTAACCCCACAGGAAAAAGTCTAGAGGTGTTAGATCTGGCAACCTTGCCGGCCACTCTATAAAACCTCGTCTTCCGATCCACCTCCCGGAAAAGCAATTATTTAAAAATTGACGTACTTCACGTGCGTAATGCGGAGGGGCTCCATCTTGTTGAAACCAGATATTTTCACTAGGTAAATTTGGATTATTGGCATTTGGATACATGTTAGAAAAGACAGGTGTAAGTTAATTTCTCAAAAAAGTTAAATAACGTTATCCTGACAGATTTTCTTCAAAGAAAAAAGGGCCAATGGTTTTGTCATTGATGATCCCTGTCCATACTCGTAGATTCACTTTCTGAGGGCATTGCGTGTGTGCCTCAGTCATCCAATGTGGGTTTTCTCGACTCCAATATCTGTAATTTTGACGATTCACGAAAAATGTGGCTTCATCGGGAAAAAGGATCTGATTGATGAAAAGTGGATTGCGGATACATATATACTAGATAATTTCAGAAAATTGAAGCCGGCGATCGGGATCGTCGTCATTTAATTCCCGATGTAGTTGAATTTTGTAGGGATGGTATTTTTCTTTTTTAAAACACTTAATACCGATCGTTGGGAAACTCCAGCATATTCACCCATTTGTGTTGAACTACTGTGAGGATTGTCATGTACATTTAATAAAATATCAAGTTTCACATTGTCTTCAATTTTAGGACGCCCGGCGTTTGGAATTGTTTAACGTGCCCAGTTTTTCCAAATTTTCGGACTATTTTACTTACTGTTGATTGGCTGATGGGCCTGTCGGGATATTTTTCGTTGAATAAATTGCATACCTCGTTCTGTTTTCATTTTTTATCTCCGCATCCGCTAAGGATTAATATTTCTATGCATTGTGTTTCATTTAGGTGAGCCTTAATTTACTATTCAAAAGTAAAAATTACAATTGAGAACTGATGACAATTCACAAAATCAAAACATTTATGAGAATAAACATTACATTATCACTTGCTTGAATTAACATTTGACAAAAAGATTCAGTATTTATAAAAGAACTTTTTGTGTCCCTTATTATTTTCACTTATATTTGCTTTTTTAAGTATTTACTTCAGAAAGTCATGGATTCAAGCCTTAGTTGTAATTTGGTTGAATTTAAACAAAAAATATTTTAGTTAAAAATGTAATGTCGTTAAATAGATAATTAAATTCTCGTTCAAATGAGGTCACATTATAAGATTTCTATTTAAAAAAATCACCTCACTACACCTACACCGGTGACGTCATCCCTACTCCATGTAGGTTATAACATGGGTATTTTACAACAAAAATCGACCTGTTTCGGGATTTCCCTTAAAACTCGACGGTTTTCGAAATAATGATAATTTCCATTATTTAGCTGTGTAATTTGTAATAAATCATATCAATGTAAAATTATATGTACCTACAAACACTTTTTTCTCGGGTGGACAAAAATCCATGTTTCTAGCAATGATGCTCGCAGTCGTAGAATCAATCTTCCAAAAGTTACAACTATTTCTTTTGACGGGTAGTCTCATTGTGATAAAAAAACGTAAAATTAGTCGTTCTAACAAATTATTAATAAAAATAGTTCATACTTTTAACTTGGTTATGAGAAAGAAGTCAACTTGTTCGGACAGTGACGTCATCGCGCTGATTGGTGTTCGCAATCACGTGATAATGGGTAATAATTAACGCAACTTATGTTAATTTCAACTAATTTAAGACGAATAATTAGGTTCTTCAATTGTTATTTTAGGTTTCTGAAAAATGTCTTTAATGTGTAAAACATAACTTCACATGAATTTGTAACAACTGTCAACATCCCTATTGTCAGTCCAATAAAGGCATTAATAGTAATAATACTCAAATAATCCTAATGATTGGACAATATTGGGTAGTATTTAAATGCCATCAACACAATATATTATTTAAAAAATATATATAAATTAATTCACCTTTTATCCTACTTTCAACTTGTATTCAAGATTCACCATATTGTTAAATCTGAAAAAATAATATTCGTTAAAATTTTTTACTCATCAAGATTTTTATAAGATCAATTCAACTTTTATCAGATGGCCGTTCTGTTTGTCATCAAGAGTCAGAACAGGTCTGTGATAGAACAATCATCATAAAAACTGCAGTTTAAGAATTCAAGTGTTAGGGGCCAATCATTAACTATGTAAGGGTTTCAAGGGGAGTAAAATCCTTTCTTACATAATATTTTGTGAGTCTAACTTTAGTATTAGAAATATGAGAGCCCCTTCCCATTTCAGTTGGCCCAAGTAGAGATTTAAAATTGTTTAGACACCATGATATTTTAGATCATAATGTAATACAGAAGGTATATTTTTAATAGTACCATTTTATTCGGGAATAAAAGTAAATTATTAGAATTTTCAATTTCAGACATTCACAGAAGTGATGTCCTCATTAATTTCGGATGAAAACATATACTTTCATCATTCTAACAACTTCAATATTTAAGCTATACTTTAAATTATAAATATGTATCATTCATCAATTGGAAAGTAACTATATTTCTTTAATTTCACTGGTATAATTCTTCCTTTATGAATGGAAATCAATGTTTAATAATATATAGGGTGCAATATTTATAAACGTCCAGGACTTTTTCACACATTATGAATAAGCTTACGAATATTAATTTTCAAACTGCATTTCTTTTAATAAAAAAATTTAGTGCAATAATAGTATATTATTCAACGATGATGGTTATTAATACACGAGCATTAACCGGAATACGAAACGAGCCGAAGACGAGTTTCGTATGGTTTATGCGAGTGTATTAATAACCATTACATGAGAGTTGCATACGCTATTTTTTCTACACCCGATAAATAATCAAAAACCATAAATTTTATATTTCTATTGAACACAATAGGCAACAGTAATTATTCGTATTTCTATAAAAAAAATCTACAAAATTGTAATTAATACCTCGGGTATTGGTATTGCCATATATACAAGAAAATTATAAACATTTTATTTGTATTTATATTCAACATATAATAATTGTAATTAATCCGATTTCTCAAAAATATTAAGATTATTTATTGTGCAGTTTGAAAAGTTCATTCCAGGTCTCACTGATCTGGAAGTGGAAGGAATATTTACATTTATTTCATTATTGCTAGTCTCAATAGAGTTCAATATTGTATTGGAAATGCTGATTTTATTCTAAACCGAATTTTCAATGTAGCCTTCTGCCACTGAATTGGATTTCCAGCCACCATGGCGTTTTAATGGAGTAATATCACCACCGGCATCTACTAATACAGTTGTAGGTGTCCTACGAAAACAATGCCCTGTATATAAATATGTTGCTATTTTCTTCCCAAACCAAATTTATTAATACCAATGTTTTGAATTATGCATTTTCCATTTAAATAATTCGAAAAAGATGGGGTGGGACAAATTTTAGGCCATAGATTCATATATTTTTTACTAATTTCGTAGTATTCAAATGCATAGCATGTTTGATTGAAAAAATATGGGTTTCTATTGATTAAAAATCTGTATCGTAATGGGTATCATTATGAAACGGATTATGGGCATATTAAAATGCATTGTTATAACACAGGCGTCGAAAAAAAAATTTTTTGTATGTGGATGAGTTGAAATATGTCATTTAAAATTAAATATCTACCTTTGTCTTTTTACTGCTGCAATATATTTGTGCGACTATTAAGATCTGAAATAAAAACAAAATTGATAAATTTCTTGCATTTTGGAAGATTTAAACTATTTACAATTTTTATAATTTCAGACATCCAAGGAAGTTTGGTCCACATAAATTTCAGACGGCAACATACAGAATCATCATTAGTATGCAAAGCAAAATATTGTTGAAATTGAATATCACAGTAGATGACATGTAATAAGTCAATCTGCTTTTTGAAATATGAATGCAGAACGCAATGCATATATTTGGTTTAAAATTTGAAATATCAGGTTTTTGTATTTTTAACATGTTATCTTAGCCATTTCAGGAAAGTTGAAGCCACCTTCCAACAGTGACAATCGCAGAAACCAAATTCTGCCTATAGAATGATTTATGCTGATATCCATTTTATAATTAGACATTTGAGGATTATGTTTATGGTTTCTCCAAGCAATTGTATATTTGTTGAATATTTTTTTATTTTGAATATTTTAAGACGTCTAGCTAGTTTATAAGTGAGTGTTGGTGTGTTTTATTTAATCTAAAACCATGTTTTCTAAAAAAACTTGGTGTAAAAGCAAAATTATCCATAGTCAAGTCAATAGGATTGGAATATAATTTACAATTTCTACATCCTAGAGGAAAGGGCTCCTTACATCCTAGAGGAAAGGGCTCCTACTTTAAAATGTAACTGTAATAAAATTAAATAATAAATATACTAAAATTAATTACAAGAAACTTCTGTCGGTTTACTTCTAGCACGAGTGTGAGAAAAATAGTTTTATATTGACAAACAAATTCATGATCGGAACTAAATTTAGAATAACACTACAAGATAGAATAAAAATTATCTGTAACATGCATAAGTATTTAATTAAAAATATTGCCTTTATTGTAGATTGCAGCGCACACAAGACAACAGAAAGATGATTATGGAAACGCATGATATTCCCCTTAAAAGAATTAATATCTTAGATAATATTATTGTATATTGTGTATACTGATGGAACTCACATCCACAACTCGCACGTGCAATCCAATGGATAGTACAATCAGAAAAAGGAATTTTCTGAAGTGTCTTTTCAAGAATGGTGTTCTATTTGCGAACATGTAAAGAAATGCGAATCTGTATGGATGTGAAATTTACTGTTTCTAGACTTACTCTGTGTAATCTACTCACATATATTGTGGAATTATTTAGAAAGTTTTATTTAAAAAATATACTAGTGTTATCAAATTTCTTAATAACTCTGAAAGTGCTTAATAACACAGGTCTACAAGAAGACATTAATTCTTGTGAAGTTAATATCAATCAATATGTTTTATAATTTAGAAATATGGAAGAGTTTACAGCTTGGAGAGGATTATACAACAGAGAAGTTGATTATTGTTGCAGGGACAGAAAAAAACTTGAAAATGATAGAATCCATTTTGTATGAGTGTAATAGGACTGATTCGAACAGTATATCCCTTTTATTATATTCGTTTAGTTTTAATGAATGTGTAATTTTAGTATTTCTTCTTCATCTAAGAAACGCAATATAAAGACGGGAGGAAGAAGAATCCGTATTTGTGGAATGTGTCCATCAAGAATTGAACGTGATGGTATCTACTTATCACACAACTATAATTTGAAGATTATATTTTAACTTGCTTATATAGTTTAAAGGAAATATAATGATACAACTCACTGAAACACATTTGGGACACAAAGATGAAATACGCGCCGGAAGATTGAATGAACAATTCAAAATGGTATAGAACATCACAACAGGTGTTACAACATTAATATAATACATTACAGGAGAGCGAGTTTGTTTCAGACAATGCCAGCACTACATCAGAAGATGATTTTTATATAGAAGACATCCATAACTAAATCGCATTATCAAAAAGACGTAACCCATTTTATTGAAGAAAGGTCCAGCGCTCAAGCTTCACTTATGCCCGATTTCACCAACCATTTCCTAAATCAGATTTTGGAATTGCTAAATCTAATTTATGTTTCACCTTGTGCTAAGTAACACCTAAGTGTGATAGTATTAGGTATTTCCTATCATTCTTAGGTGTTTCTTAGTGCATGGTAAAACGTAAAATGCCTTTAACAATTCCAAAATCCGATTTAGGTATTATCTAACTTTAAGAAATGGTTGGTGAAATCGGGCATTAGTTTAGAAGAAAATAGAGGTAATTGAAATTTCATAAATGTTTTTCAAAAAATACCTCAATTCAACAGGATTCCATTTCAAAAATTAATGATTTGATCAACAATTTAAACTACGAACCATTGGCAAAATTCAATTTGAAAAAAATAAAAATATGTTTTGCAAATTCCAGAAGAAGTTTGTAAAATAATAAAAAGAGGAACAGGCAGACTGCCACCGACAATTCCCAAATATATGCAAAGAAAACAAAACTATGAATTGTGGCAGCTTGATCTACCAACTGCCTCCATGACAGTTGGGGTGCTCATAACGGTAACTCTTAAGCCGGAGAAGAGGTGGTTCAGTGAACTATAGAATGTTGAAGGCGCCAGATGAATTGCAGCAAATGCACAATAGACTAGTCACCAATTCATCAAAAGACTAGTCGACAAGTAATGCCTTCTCACTACAAATCCATTGGATATTGTTTACCATATAAATAAGAAAATATGCTCACTTAATCTGCATTATTTTAATAAAAAAAATATTAGATATCAATGTATTCATTCTGTATTTAAGTAAAACGATAACGCTTATTCTAACAATAGTATAAATAAAAAAAACAATGAGTATGAAAAATCGTATCAGAACCCAACAAACTAAATATTGGTATTTTATTGGATAAATACGACACCTAAGGTTGGCAGTTTAACCACAAAAGTTCTTATGATACCAGTGGGCGACGACACATGAGCTCAGGCGCGGCTACTGTAAACACGAAAAAAAACTAGATTGTAAATAGGTAACCTTAGTAAACGTTCACATTGTTCCAGAGCTGACTAATAATTATAAACAAATAAATATGAAATTGGCAATACATGGTATAAATAAACAAGTTATCATTCTGGTTAATGCTAATGACTGTTCAGCCAAGGCGTTACTTCTCTAATGTAATTTATCTATGCCGGATATACCAAAGGAAAAAATATAAGACAGAATAGATCGCTAAACGTTAGTATATATAAAAATAAACACTTATAAATTGAACTAAACATGCCCCACCTGCGGGGACATCCGGTAAAGTCTGTAATTGATAACAGAGGCACAACCATATTCCAGTACATCTAAACAACGCTGCAATGGAACAAACTGTCAACGTTGACTAACATAGGATCTGCATAATCCACCATTACTGAGACTCAATGTCGCGTACCAACTGAACTTATTTTGAAGAAGTTTGATTGAAAAAGAAAACACATTCTTTGGGGTTTTCATTGTCCAGTCAGCTGAGAAAGTAATTTAAGACCTAGTACCCAGTTAGAAAATGAACCGAATTGACTCCCTATAGTTGCAATTTCACTAGCGACGAGTAAAATACTCCAAGGAGATGTTCTTGGGAAAACTGCTACCAATGTTACACTACCAATTGTAGATTTTTCCTAAACGATTATGTGAAACTTTTTTAATTATCCCAACTATGGATGGACACAAAATTCTTAAGTTCCTTACACACCTGGTGATTCTGCTAATTACAAAATAGCCGAGCCTCGAGGTACTCGTCTCGATTACTTATTTTTAAGACCCTCCCAGAAAAGACCATAGGCCAAAACACTATCTCAAATGAAAAATTATGGAAATGGAGATGACAAAATCATGATTACAGTACTTAAGAGAAAATATTTTGTGTCAACCTAATTTGGCAACACCTATCAATCCATGCGCGATTGAAAATATCAACAAAATAAATACCTTTTCCATGCATACTGTCATCAAAACCTATTGTGTAGACCAGTAGCTGGTCACTTTTTAATAACTAATTAACAATATATAATTCAACGTTACAATACCTACTATTCTAATGAAAAATAGAATGTGTATTTAAATCTTTGTGTAAAGGTATATTGTAATAATTAAAAATTAAAATGTGTGTTTGCTTTATGTTAAATTGGAATTTTTCTACCTCTATTTTTCATAAATTAAAATAAACAATTTTATAACTTCCCTATTTTGTGTTTTATTCACCTTGTTTGATATGGGGACATCCGATAATGATATAGATAACAGTATGTCCGATGATAATGAACAAGGACTTTTGCATCTTCTTCCTTACAGTGATTGAAACTTTAATTATAATTACCTACAATTTGATTATTTAGTTTTTGTAGTATTTACTTGCAAAATCTTACAGAAATTTTTATTTAAATAAATTATTAATAAACAAACTTCTCGAATTTTTATTAAAATAGCCTAGGACACTGTGTAAATATTAAAGTGAGATAGATGATGACTAATTGATGACAGGTGTTTTTCTGACTTTATTTAAACTTTAAACTGGTTTAAAGACATATTTGTACGTTTTGAAGAAGCTGTTGACAAAGGTATGTGTCCAGGAAATCTGGGTATGTACGCGTCATTTTCGAGGTAACGCTGATACTTGGTAAAAAGTTAGTAAAAATGGTGTACAACAAAACTTAACTTACGCGACCTCTCAAATCGGACGGAAACATTGTTTATGATTCGATTTACACTCATTTTCATGCCTTTTGTAGATTTTTCAGGTATATCTTTTTTCTCGTGCATAGTACAGACAAAAAGTTAAATACTTTTTTTTTCTTCTTTCAAAGACCTACAATTCTAGACCTTACACGTAAAAAAAATTGATTGGGTCAAAAGTTATTGGCAAATAAACAACTGATAACGTTATTGTTAATAAATAAAAATATAATGAGCATTTTTTACACTAACACTTCCACATCACGCTTAGGGGGCGTCCATAAATTACGTGAGGTGTTTAAGGAGGGAGGGGGTCGAATAAAATCTCATCTAATCTTACGTTGGTGAGAGGGGGGGTCTCGGCAAATATCACGCAATTTTTTTTCTGATTGTTTTCGCGCCACTGTCAGCCGAACGCGCGACTCGATGAACGAGAGCGTACGAGCTAAGTGGCATCGACACACGGACAGGTTCCATGCTCTTACTAATTTAAAATGAGTTATCAAGATTTTTATAACGCATACGTCAAAAGATACGTCTATAAGACGAAGAAATCCTGCTAGGACGATGTAATAAAATTATGGAATACAGCGAAGCAAAAATTCCCGAAGAAAGAATAGTTAAGACATCACATTCAAGATGAGATTGAACGGCTTCTCGGGGAAGCCACTGAGAGAAAAGTTCGGTCTACTTTAGCATTCCTTCAAAAGGTAAGGTTAAATATATTTTTTTAGGAAAATTTTATATATAAAATTTATTGTTACAATTAAGGAAGTCCTTTCGCTCCAGTTGAGTCACAACAACTGTAGTAGTCAATATTCGATAAATTAAAATAAAAAGAACCCATAAAAATTCTTAAACTTAAAAAATAAATAGTATATGCGGCATTAATCGTTTAAATTTTGAAAATTAAAAAAAAATAGTTAAATACAAAAATTAATTTGGCTCTTTTAAATCAGCTGCTATAAACCTGTCCGTGATTTGGCAACGCTATATTTCGGTTGTTTACATTTTCATTTGCACAATATAAACCTCAACCATGTTAAAGTTTTTGCAGTCAATGCAAATAAATAAATTAATTAAAAATGTTAAATCATAAAACTATAACATTCTTTTATGTCTCATGGCAGGAATGCTAGTATTTTTTCATAATATGAAATATGATAATTTATAAGTATGTATGAAAAACATGCATTGAAGTTTAGTTTGTATTTATTGAATGGTCTGAAGCTCGCGCGCTACGCAACGTTGCCAAATATTCTAACGCCATTTAAATGCAGATTACTAAAAAATTTTCTGATTTTAATTTCTCTACCAATTCCACGGCCACCTATAGATTTTATTGCATAAAATCAAACCTGAATATTTCGAAAACCTTATTTTGGGTTTTTTTACCCCATCTAAAGTCAATGGTCAATGCCATAATTTGAGAAAGTTGTTAAAGGTCTTAATAGCATTAAAAAAAACCGAAACAGTGAAATTCTTCATAGAATATGCTAAAATCATAACTACAAAATATTAGTGCGGTCATTTCCTTTAATTACTGTTTTCACATAATTCAATATTTCTTAATTTTGTGTTAATCTATCTTTTTATAATTTATTGGACTCATTTCTTTATTATGATATTTTCATTTCAGACTAACACTAATATCTCTAACAGTTCTTCGATTCAGACTGGTACAAGCACTGAGAGTGTTCCAAACGTGGAATGTGGAGGTCAGGTTCAGATCAACGATCATAATATTCAACACGCGGAATCTGCGGTTCAGGATGAGATTAATGACCAGCAGTCAGGAGATCAAGATTTGGACGGTGGCCCTCAACCGGCAGGTTAGTATTCGTCTTTCTTTCTATAGGTGACGTTTTCTTCATTTTATCCTATTCTAAAAAAGTTTTCTGTATTTCACAGGTGCTTCGAAACGAAAAAATCAGCCTCTTGTGAGCAGCGATGATGAGGATGAAGCTATGTCGAACACTACACCATCCAACGTACATCCTACTCCAGCACAAGATAATATGAAGAAAAAAATTACTAAGCTACATGCGGAGCTTGACTTAATGGAAAGGCGCAAAAAATCTCTTGTAGCTGACGGCACTGAATTTGATAAAGCATGTAATTTGCGGCGAGAAATTGGAATTTGTGAGAAGAAGCTCAAGCTTAAAGAAAAACAAAGAGTGTACTCTATGACGCACAGAAAAAATCCAAAAACAAAAATTAATTGAACTATGTTCAAAGAATCTCGATGCAGCAAGTCGTTGACGCCTCGTGATGGCCCTGGACGCCCACATTTAGAAAAAGATCAGTCTGAATTGCTAAAAACAATAAGTGATTTAGCCCTGTTTGGTGCTTCTGCTGAAGAGCGACGTCGTTGTGAGATAGTTCGCACGGTCCATACGCTTTCAGAACTTACAAATAAACTAAGCGAACTGGGATTTAATATTTCACGAAGTGCTACTTATATTCGACTGTTGCCTAGACGGGCAAATACACGAGAAGCTAAGCGCCATGTAGTGACTGTGTCGGTGAAGCTGGCCATCATAAGGCACACCAAGACCAATACTTTTCTGTGGCCTCCATAAGGTCGCTGGAAACGATAGCCTCAGTACTTGGTCCTGACTCCGTAACTTTTTTATCTCAAGATGACAAAGCCCGCGTCCCCATCGGCCTGACAGCGGCAAACAAGCAGGCGCCATTATTAATGCACGTTGAATATAAAGTGTCGTTACCAGATCACGACTTTGTGATTGCTTCGAGGCACAAATTAATTCCAAGCGTGTATGCTTTGTGTGAAGTGAAACCCAATGAGATGGGACGACCAGAAGCTGTTTCATACAGTGGTCCAACTTACATAGCAATACGAAGTGGCAAGCACTCTTCGTCAACTGCAACTAGTCACGCTCAAGACTTGAACACTCTTAACAATTGAGTCTTTTTCCAAATTTATAAAGAATATAGACAGCAAAGTTAAACCTGTTCTTATAATTTCAAGTGACGGTGGGCCTGACGAGAATCCGCGATATCGCAAAGTGATCGCACACGCCATAGAGCATTTTAAACAATATGATTTGGACGCAGTATTTATTGTGACTAATGCCCCTGGCAGGAGCGCATTCAACAGAGTGGAGAGACGCATGGCTCCACTCAGTCGAGAACTAACAGGCGTTGTTATTCCCCATGATTCTTTTGGGACACATCTTGACTGCAGCGGCAGAACATTAGACGAAAGTCTGGAAAAGGATAATTTAAAAACGGCAGGGAATATTTTGGCTGAAATATGGTCTGCAGTTTGCATTGACGGATACGAAGTAGTCGCTGAATATATAGACCCGAATAATGACACTTCCAGCGTTCCAGACCTGCCAGCCGAAGAATGGTACACTGAGCACGTTAGAGAGAGCCAATATTTACTCCAGGTACATTGGCAGTTGGTTTATATCAAATTTTTATGCGTACCTATTTTATTTATTTTTTTATTTATTAACGCGCACGAATATAACAAATTTTTATTATTAAGAGTAACAAAGGGAAATTGTTAATAATTTTTTTTTAGGATGTAAAATGCGATGACCAGAAGTGCTGCAGCCCATCCCGGAGTGATCTGCATATGATTCTTCACGACCGTTTTCTGCCACCTTCATACCCTATCACTCAAGTTGATGGACATTTGACAATCCCGGACTTTAAAGAGCATGACGGAAAGTCATTTGCTCCATTTCTAATACGCCACTGCCTACCGATTCAACCGCTGAATGCCTTCATCAGCACGCTTTATGATCTCTATTGCCCAAGTGTACGTGATGATTTAGAGAAAAAATGCTGCAGTACATGCGGTATTTACTTTGCATCTAGCACAAGAGCTGCAGAGCACAGGCGATCAGCCCACATTGCACCAGCTAAGCAAGCGCGTATGTTCCGCAAAGTGCGACCCTCACGGATTGTCACAAGACGAGCTAATGAGTTACTTTGTGCAAGTGCCAATGGCTTAGAGTGGCTACATCAGAACGAAGTTGAAGGAGCAGATGATTTTACTGAAAATCATATGGACATGTTGGTTCCAATAGTCTCTCTTGAGACCGTGCATGATTCTCCATGGACTGAATTAGAGTAGATATTCTTTTTTTAATCACAGTAGTTACGATTTAAGTATTCTATTGTTAAATTTTTATTACACTTATAATTAAACTCTCAGCAATATTGATTACTAGTCTTAACTAGCCGTAAATACAAGCAAGAAGCAAATTTGTTTTTTTCTTTTTACAATAACAATCCAATGCGTTTACGTAAGAAACTCACATTTTGAAAAATCTCACGTGAGATTGAGGGATGTGGGAGGGGGTTGAATAAAATCTCAGGACATCTCACCAGGGGGGGGGGGAGGATGGGGCAGAAAATTTAAAAAAACACCTCACGTAATTTATGGACGCCCCCTATACTATTCTATTCTCACTCATTAAAAAATGATACTCACGAAAGATGGAGTCTGTAAGTTCAATAGTTTATGAATTATGGCCTTACAAACAAATTAACTAAAAATTGACTTGGAGAGTTCTGTAAACTATGCGACCTCGCGCCAATTTTTTCACTGTTAGATTTCATAATAAGACATCGATACCCATCATTGTTTTTTTATAAAAATACATTTTTGCAACAACGCGAATTTTTTTTCATATTTGGCTTAGTTACATAATTAATTTGACACTATATCCGCCGATTTTTGTCAAGAATCAAGTACGCACATAGGAGGGGCATGGAAAGAGCTTTAATTGAAAAAAAACGTTAAGATTTATTGACAAACGACTGAGTTACGGACAATCGAAGTCGGAGGCCTGCCAGTCAACAATTTATGCGAGTATCGAAAAACAAAACTTTAGCTCGACTACACTCTCTGAGGTTCACCGTACGACTGCCAACACAAAATACGGACGATGATAGAATGAAAAGCTAGGCGTTTTCCCCACTCTGCTGCCACACAATTAGTACAGTTAAAACAGCAAAAGGTGCTGGAACACGCCCACGGACGAGACCACTTACTTGTCCCCTACGTATTTTAGGGCGCAGATCACGAAAATGTGGGTTAAAACTTCCGCCGGAGGGTGGAACACCCTTAAAATTGCAAAAAACACCCCTAGATAGGTGTGTTTTTCGACTGTACTTGTTTTGCAAACTAAGGCATCTTATATGTTTTTTTGAGCGCTGATTACGAAAATGAGGTTTAAAACTTGCAGCAATGGCTCAACCACCCCCCAAAATTACAAAATCACCCCTGTATAGGGGTGTTTTTCGACTGTATTCGTTGTTTTGCAAACTAACTCATCTTATATGCTTATTGGGGCGCAACAACAAATACAGTCGAAAAACACCCCTATATAGGGGTGATTTTGCAATTTTGGGGGTGGTTGAGCCATTGCTGCAAGTTCTAAACCTCATTTTCGCAATCAGCGCCCCAAAAAACATATAAGATGAGTTAGTTTGCAAAACAACAAATACAGTCGAAAAACACACCTGTATAGGGGTGATTTTGCAATTTTGGGGGTGGTTGAGCTATTGCTGCAAGTTTTAACCCTCATTTTCGTGATCAGCGCCCCAAAATACGTAGGGGACAAGTGGTCTCGTCCGTGGGCGTGTTCCAGCACCTTTTGCAGTTGTTTTAACTGTACTAAATAGCCAGCCGAAATATCCGCCCGCTGCTGACTTTCGAAAATTTTTTTGATTGGGTTGCAATTTACGCGACGTCTTGCTATTTCGGACAATAAAAGTACAGTGACTAAAAATTTTAGGGATATTTTTTGTTTTTCGATACTCGCATAAATTGTTGACGGACAGGCCTCCGACTTCGATTGTCCGTAACTCAGTCGTTTGTCAATAAATCTTAACGTATTTTTTTTTAAATTAAAGCTCTTTTCATGCCCCTCCTATGTGGGTACTTAATTCTCTACAAAAATCGGCGGATAGTGTCAAATTAATTATGCAACTAAGCCAAATATGAAAAAAAAATCGCGTTGTTGCAAAAATGTATTTTTTTAAAAAACAATTATGGGTATTGATCTTATTATGAAATCTAAGTGAAAAAATTGGCGCGAGGTCGCATAGCTTATAGAACTCTGCAAGTCAATTTTTAGTTAATTTGTTTATAAGGCCATAATTCATAAACTATTGAACTTACAGACTCCATCTTTCGTATCATTTTTTAATGAGCGAGAATAGATAAGCGTGATGTGGAAGTGTTAGTGTAAAAAATGCTCATTATATTATCAGTTGTTTATTTGCCAATAACTTTTGACCCAATCAATTTTTATAACGTGTAAGGTCTAGAATTGTAGGTCTTTAAAAGAAGAAAAAAAGTATTTAACTTTTTGTCTGTACTATGCACGAGAAAAAAGATATACCTGAAAAATCTACAAAAGGCATGAAAAATGAGTGTAAATCGAATCATAAACAATGTTCCGGTCCGATTTGAGAGGTCGCATAAGTTAAGTTTTGTTGTACACCGTTTTTACTAACTTTTTACCAAGTATCAGCCGTTACCTCGAAAATGACGCAAAATGATCATTTTGGGTCTGATTTTCCTGGACTATATGCACAGTAAGCAAAAATGTATCCAAAAGAAGAGAACATATGGAAAAGTAAATATTTCAAAATCGAATAATATTATGATTCAGCATTAAAACATAATATAAAGAAATATTGATGACAGTTATATAAGGGTAGTATTAGGAGCTGGTATTGTTAATGTCTATTGTAATCTGGTGTTTATATAATTAAGATAGGCAATTGACAGAACTAAGAAATGAATTATTTTGAAATTTTTTGATAAATAAATTATAATGTCAATTCTCATAAACGTTTTTTTACTTTGAGAAATTTGTATTTAGAAAATGAATATAAAATACTTACCAAAAGTGACTTCCGATTGATTTTCCCAAACCTGTAAAGAAAATTAATCAATTTAGTATAAATTATAAACAATAGAAATTGCTTTGGATCAATGTTGATATCAGAAACTTTTTTATAACCACAGTTAGAAATCTTAGGTGTCCTAAGTTAAAATCATCATAAGAATGAATAACAGATGAAATTTTTAAATAGAAAAATTCGGAATATTTACCTAAAATTTTAAAATATAGCAGTAAATAAACATTTATAATACTTAAAAATGTTTACACAAAAATAATTCAAATAATGCTCTCAGACCTGTTGAGCATTTAACAAAATCCATTAGATATTAAGTCTGGATGTGTTGTACTGTCATAATTTAATGTTTTTCTAAAACGACTGTGAACATTGATATAACTATTCTAAAACTATTAATATTCCAGGTAACATATTTTCTATTTTGGAATGGATCTATACAAATGTGTTAACATTTTCTGTAATGGACATGCAGATTACTGACTGGATGTATGAAGAAAGCGCTAAGAGGTTTCTGAATAAAAAAGGTGACTAAAAGCACAAAGTATAGTGTAACCACCAACATGCAACTGTGGGAGACCATAAACAGTTTGAATAATTTGCTGATTAATAATTCAGGCGGAAGGACCTCGGTCGATAGCCTATTGGACGGAATTGTCAGTCCAATAAAGACATTAATAATAATACTGATTAATTAAATAAACCTAATAATGCTTGGTGCAATATTGGGTAGTATTAAACGCTGTCTACACTATTAGTTCAAGTGCATAATTTCAATAGTTATTTAACGAACAAGTGTATTAATAAGGGCGATTAACAATCGAGATCTTTTAAAGAAGCGAGCGCGTTAATGTTCGAGATTGTTAATCGCCATATTAATTCACGAGCTCATTACAAAACTTCTCCGTTGATGGTTACTGTTCAAGAATGAAGATATCTTGATTCCAATTTCTATTTAATGATAAACAACAATCACTATTTCCTATTTATATTAACTTTAATTTTCTTTAGTGGTAGTTTTATTATTGCAAACATTAATATTCGAAATTACACAGTTACTGAAATTAAAGGAAGGAATTGATAAATGATTATCGTCTGTATAGCATTTTAACAAATTTATATTAAGTCTTATTTGTTTCAAATAGTGATATTCTTGATTCAATACTACGGATTCTGAAATTAATGAATATTTGAACAAAATCAATAATAATTTTTTCATTTCAACAGTCTGGTATTTAACCAAATAATATAAATTCTAAAATCCAAGTAAATATTTGTTTCATTTGAGTATTTAATATTATTGAATATACAAAATTGTTTATTTGCTTTGATGGTGGAATACATTCTCAGATGAAAGTGAAATTATCCTTGCATCAATTAAACTCGTATTGAATGGACGAAATATAACAATTGACATGATCTAATATTTTTTTGTATCAAACAAATATTGGTCTTGGAATGTTGAATCAAAATAAACTAGCTTTTTCTTTTAAATTATGAAACAACAAATTTGTTTGATTGAAATATATTTTGTTTGATTCAATACTTTATTTTTTTCTGTGTAGTTCCGTCGCGCCTTACAACTATTTTATGGTCCGAACCCCCGATCTGTGCTATCAACTCCATTGGGATAGACTTTAGATTGTTGTATCACATGAGAAATATAAAATCTACTCAATCGAATAAGTTCATTTGAAATTCATTGAAATAAATGTTAAGGTAAACAGTTGCCTACATTTTTTGTTGTTTCTGGGTTGCATATAATAAAATCGTTGATTAATAGAAAATCATTCAATAATAGGGGTCATTAATCAACGATTTTGAGTGCGTTAAAATACATCAGAAATGGACACTCGACGAAAAATATATATAAATTGATTCACCTTTAATCCTATTTTCAACTTCTGTGCTCAAGATTCACCAAATTCTTGAATCTGAAAAAAATTATCTTCATCAACATTTTTTACACATCAAGATTTTTCAAGATAAATAAAAAAATTTATCAGATGGCCGTTCTGTTTGTCATCAAGAATCAGAACAGGTCTGTGATTGAACAATCATCATAAAAATTGCAGTTTAAGGAATTCATTAATTACGTAAGGGTCTCGAGGGGGGTAAAACTCATTCTTACATGATATTTTTGTGTGTGTCGAACATTAGTATTAGAAATATACAAGCCCCCTCTCATTTCAGTTGGCCCAAGTATTGAAATTTTAATTTTTTAAGCACCATGATATTATAATAAGATACATGATATTTTAGGTCATAATGTAAGAGATATTTTTAATAGTATCAAATAGAAAAACTCCCAGTTTATTATTACCTTTTAGAATTTCAAGTGAAAAATCAAAAATGTTTCAAAATAGGAAGTTTTTATTAGTTTTTAATAAAACTGTTACAATTATTTACAGCTGGGAGCTCTACATCCACGTGTCACCGGGAGGCTCACAAACTGAGATTTGACACTTATAATGTAACATTTTTGATAAAAAATAGTAAAGTTGATACTGGATAAATATTTTTTCTGCAATATTGATTACAAATGACAATTTTGTTTTAGTCCAAAGAAAAACCACTTTTAATGCCACAGCAAAAGAAAAATAGGTTAAGATGAGCAAAAGAACATACATTTTGGACATCTAAATAATGAATTTCAGTACTGTGTAGCGAGGAAACACGATTTGAATGGTGTGCTGGGGACAATAGAAGTAGTTATTCGCAAAAAATGAGGCCACCATCCTGACGGTTTATAGAAAAAGTCAAATTTTCTGTGTTAGCCATGGTTTGGGGTAACATGTCAACCAAATGGGTAGGAAAACTCCCATTTTATCGATGGAATTGTGAATACAATAAAATATCTGGATATTTTAGAAGAATCGCTATTGCCACTCATGGAGAAATATTTGACATCAGGGCAAGATTTTGTGTTCTAATAGGATGGTGCCGCGCATGCCACATTTCAAAAAAAGCACTAAAATTGATAGAAGACTACATACAACATACCATTTTTAGAATGTGTTTTCAGTAGTCCTGATTTATCTCCGATCGAAACGTCGCAGCGATGAAAAAGTGTTGGGAACCCATCCTGCCAGAACGATCCCTGAATTAAAGGCCAAGCTTCCAAAAATATGGAATTCGTTTAGACCACAATTCTGTGGCAAATTTTAAACTATTATTTTCGTATGCTCTGTATTTGTTAGTCTAATTATGTTGTTAAACACTCTGGGACAAGTTTCTAACAAAAAATAAGGTGGGCCAACTGAAATGGGAAGGGATTCGTAGTTCCATTTCGGATGCGGAATGGTCTTCATTCTATAATTTACACTTCGTTTTACATCTTACTTTATTAACTTTTATTGTTTATTAAAATTTTAGAATGTTAAATGGATTAATTTTTATCCATTTTAAATGTTCAGTTGATCTAGCTTTTACTATGTATTAATTATGTTACTCCAGGTAAATTTAAAACTAAGTGATCATTATTTTGAAAGTATTATTCGTTTGTACATTGTTTCATTAATATTTGCCCGCTTCAAGATTATTAAAAAACTCTTAATTACAATAATGTTCCAAAGGCTATCTAGTTGCATATTAATAATATAATGGTAATGTATCTGATGGCAATAAAAAAGTTTTAATGTAACTGATCCTTTTCTAACATTTTATTATTCTGAAAAATGATCTTTTGATTTTGTTTTGTGGAATTTAAATGTATCATTGTAAGTGTTATTAAGAAACAGTTGTTCTATATAATAATAATAAAGTAATGAAATTTATTGTTATCAGTAGTTTTTAAAGAAAAACATATTTACCTTTACAGCTTATTCCTTCTACCCCTGTACATATTATGTCAGCTTAAACAGTCGTACATTCTGAAATAAAAAGTAAATTATTAGAATTTTTATTTGTATCAGTCAGTTTTTGTCGTAAATTTTCAATTTCAGACATCCAAGGAAGTTAGGTCCTCATTAATTTCAGATGGCAACATACAATTTCATCATTCTAACATCAATTTCAATATTTAAGCTATACTTTACATTATAAATATATCATTCGTCAATAATTTTCATGGAAACTACATTTCTTTAATTTCACTGCCATAATAATACTTTCTTTATGAAAGGAAATCCACGCTTAATAATATATAGGGTGCAATATTTATAAACATCCAAGACATTTTCACAGATAGTCCATTTTTATGTACGAGAGTAATGAAATAATAATCCTTTGGTAATCCATTGGATTAGCACTTCTTTTAGTAGAGTTAAAGTATTTTTTCAAGTCATACCTCGAGTATTTTTGTATGAAATAACATTTGTGTAAATATAATAAATATATCGGATATACACTTATATTTTTCCCTAATTAACCTGCTTATTTATTAGAACTATTTACGATTGTGACTACCTTATCTAGACATTGTTTTTGTGTAAGCCGCAATCCAGAATTATCTAGTAAAAAAAGGAAGTAATATATAAAGGGCCGACCAGGGAGAGTTAGTTGATAAAGTGATCTAGTGATATAAACATGGAACAAGTAAATAGACTTAGTGAAGTGTTTATATAAATTAGTTTAAGTGAATATACCGAGTATATAATTAGTGAATAGTGTAGTAAATAAATAAAGTGAACCTACATTGTGTATGAATTTATCCCACCCGTAATAAAAACGTTTTAATAAATCAGAAGATGAACTGTCGCAACCAATATTTACAATGAGTGGTTCTATCATTTCACCAGCCATATTGTCAAACTTCTACATTTTCTCTTTTTCTTTAAATCATATGATTTACTGCCATTTCCTAGTTTTAAAGGTTCACATTATTTACAGCCTCCAAAAACAACCGTTTAACATCACTCATTTTGAAAGAATTATTTTTTCTTGAAACTTCTCCCTTTACGCCCATACCAGTTCAATCGGGTATAGTTCACAACGATATGGTGACGATCAAACCGCCGTCATCCCACGATTTTTTGCAAATCCTTATATTTTACATTTCTCTTTATGAAGGGAATTCAATTCTTTCTCACAGAACCGGGATGGAAGTTATATTCTTTGAATTTAGGCAATTCTGTAAATCTTTTTTTAACCACTTGGTTGAGGGCAATTTCTCTAAAAACCTTTAGTGATAACATGCATTATCCATTACTATTATACAGTTCTGAGGAAGAAGATATATCATGTGTTTGAACTATTATTTAAAGACATCATTCATGTCCTCATGGTAGTCACCGGTACGAGTAGATTCAAAAGTCAATGAACCACCTTTAACAAAACAGTTTGAACTGTCGATGTGTACTACTATCAGTCTGCACCCCTTTCCTGATGGTGGATTGGAACCAGTAGATAAATTATTTCAAAAACCTTCGACTTCCAACAGTTTCATCTTACCAAAATTTATTTGGTGTTTGTCCCTCGTTGATCCATGTTTCATCTAAATAAAATATTTCTTTTTTGGTTTTTCATTTTTTTATAAGCCTTAGATAATTTCTTCTCCATACCACAATATCGCTTGTTTCTATTAAAATAGACTTTCTGGAATGCGATTTCCAGCAAAATTTCTTAAGTTTCCATATTGTCCTTACTATCATTTCAGGGTAATCCTTATTATTTCGAACCCTGGCACGCTGTATTGTCGGAAATTCTTTTCTAAATAAGAGCAGGTGCACTTTCCTTCGAAGTATTTCATTCAAATGATTTTCAATTTGGAATTTAGGTTTTCCTGGAGGTTCACATGGTGTTTGAAACTCGCCAAATTGCTCTTCTTTAATAACTCTGTAAATCGTAGATTTCCCAACACCAAGCGTACTACTAATTAATTCCACTATGTCATCAACACTTTTACGCGGCCCTTCCAAATTTTCCATAATCACACTAGAATTCACAATAGACTGCACATTGTAAGTAGCAACTAAACGACTTTTAGTAAACTGTTAAGAATACACAACTTGGACCTCCTTACTAAATGGAAAAACGTACATTCACATTTTCGGTGAAATTTGTTGGGAAGGTATTTATCTACTTATAATTCAATTACTGTAAGAGATTCTTGGAATTAAAATAAAACTAAATTTCAAACCTTTAATGGCAAATAGGGACTTATTGAAAATAATCTTATGATACCACTATGTAATCTTTAATACACAGGGCTTTTGGCATGTCCAAACGTTTTTCTAATGTTCTGTACAGCTTATGGTTATAAAAGACCAATAAAAGACAGAAAACTTGTGTCAGCTCAGGTACATTTATGAAAATTTTAGGAAATACTTAGTATTATTTTGTAATAATATTTAAAATGACCATACTAAGTTCTGAATTATAAATAAGGTTTTATTACTCTCTCGAACATAAAAATAGACTATAAGTCTACTAATATTAAAATTTTCACACCGTGTAGTTTAAAAGCATCTTTTTAATTAAAAAAAAATCAAAATTATACTGCAATAATAATACTATTTATGTGGATGTGTTGAAATGTGTTATTTAGATTTAAATATTTACCTTTGTCTTTGTACTGCTGCAATATATTTGTGTGACGATTAAGATCTGGAATAAAAACAAAATTGATAAATTTCTTGCATTTTGGAAGATTTAAACTATTTACAATTTATATAATTTCAGACATCCAAGGAAGTTTGGTCCACATAAATTTCAGATGGCAACATACAGAATCATCATATTAAAATAGTATGCAAAGCAAAATATTAGTAAAATTGAATCTGACAGTAGAAGACATGTAGTATCACAGATCAATCTGCTTTTTGAAATATCAGTTTTTTTTATTTTAAACATGTTATCTTACCTTGTTATCAATGTCCTAATGGTATAGTGTATTGAGAAACCTGCAAACAAATTATGTATTTAAACAAACTGTGTATGCTTTATTTATAAAATTATTAATGAATGAAAAAATCAGAAAGACTAATCAGTATTCATCGATTACAATCTCAACAAGAGCTATGTTCATCATTAAATCATAAAAATCCCCAAAAATAAAACAAATTATACTTACATTGTTTTAAATAAAAATCCAATCCTGTTCTCCATTTAAATCTCTCTCCATATCTGTAAATAAATAGAAGTATGTTGACATAGGTTATAAATTAAAATGTAAATTATGTTTTAAATTTGGCATATCAGGTAATAAACTGTTTGTAATCCATGAATGTGTCTTCGGTGTCCTAAGTTTAGTTCATCATTTAAAAAAAATAACAGTCAAAATCTACAAATTGGCAAAAATAAGTCTGTTAAACTAGCGATATCTCATTAAAAACAAGTACAACATGATCAATATTCAAAGTGCAGGTTAAATTTTAGACAAAATTTTTATAACTCAATGATACCTATTTATTTAGAATTGGAAAAATACTTTCTTCAAAACTGTAGCTTAGAAATTAGATAAATTACTCACATTCAATATAAGACGATTTCTAGCAGTGTAAACAGCAATGAATCTGGAAAAGAAACATTTAAATACATTTTTGTGTTTGTAAATTGCAAAATGTTTCAAATGATTGAGAAATGTAATCAGTTGGCCGTTCTTTATGTCTTCACAATAGAGGGTCAGAACAGGTCTGTGATAGAACAATCATCATTTAAAACTCAATAAAATAATGAAAATAAGTTTATAAATAGGTGCATACCTTAAGTGAAAACACATTTGGTGAAGTGTAAAAAACCTGAAAAAAAAGGATTTATTAATTTTACTAGCATGGCAGGAAAAAACATTTTAAATTATAATGATATGTAATCAGTTGGCCGTTCTTTATGTCTTCACAATAGAGTGTCAGAACAGGTTTGTGATAGAACAATCATCATTTAAAAAAAACAATTGGGTACCTGTTTACCAAATCTTTTAATTACCACAATTTATAAATAAGAGAAAACCCAAAAATCTAACTAATAATGTCATAAATGTTGTTGGCATGTTGTTTCCAAAATAATTTTGAAGATCAAAGTAAGAAAATAGTAGGATTTAACATACATGAGAGTAATATTACATCACAAAACATTGAAGAAAATGCAATCTAACATGGAATATAATTTGTTGATATTGTGAAATGCAAATACAAAATATGAGAAATAACCTGGATTCTAGTTGGAAAAAAATAGAATAACTAATTGATGCCAATCAATGTAATGATCAGAAATTAAAACTGATTTACAAGTAATAAAAGAAAAGTGTCACCGTCCACTATCATTTAATAAATTTTCTTAAACATGTTTTGAAAATACCACATAAATCGAAAAAAATAAAATTTATTTATATCAAAGCATAGAAAATTTCCAAAAACTTTGATATCTAGTTTTACTGTACATTGCATGACTTTAAAGTCGATTCATAAACTTGACAGTTCAGCTCACCGATACCGTCGTCGTCTGCGCTCACTGTTCTCTCCCAGTTGAAATATGTAAGAACTTTCAGAAATGCCGTTCGCCGTTTGTTGTACCTATGGTTCGTACCATTGTAACAAACGGTTTTATCTTTTGTCGTTCGTAGATTTCTCCTAGCAAATAGGAAGAGCCAATCAAATTTGGTTTCACTGGTAACATAACAGTAATCACATGTTGATTGTTTTGTTCATTTCTCTGGGATGGGTTAGGATTTTTTTCAGTTTCAGAGACAATCAAATATTTTACATGTTCTTGTGCTGAATATAAGTGCCGATGTTTTAATGGATGGATTTTAAATGAATGTCATTACAAATAATATAAAAAGAAAATTTTGACATATCGTTCATACGGAAGAGGATTACATCTCAAGAAACATCAATTTTAAGGTTTTCATAAAAACTACCTAAAACCTGAGTAAAGTTTTATAGGGAAGAAGGGAATAATTTAGCCTGCCGTGAACACCACGAGATGGCAGATGTAACTCTCTGATTTTTCCAGAGATGGCGCCATGATTATTGAAAAAACAGTTGCCTTCTACTTTCGAAGTGAACGTTTCGTTAGGGAGGAAAAGGGTGACAAACTGAATTGTATCAAAAAATACAAATATTTTTTCTTCTAGAAGGTTACATTTTTAAATGTAACCTTGTTTAATAGAATGCTTTTAATTGGTTTTCTAAAAAAAATGTTACTTTTAGAGATATAACAACTGTACTCAACAAAAAAAAACTGCAATATTATTGTTCCACTTATTGGCAAAAAGGTAACATATCCAAATGAAATAGTGTTGATAAATAAATACTGCACAATTATTGGCTGTATTTATAAAATGGGTATTTATCACTTTTCACAAAGCATGAATTAATTTTGTTATATTTATATATGAAGTATATTTACATAAAACATTCGAGTGGGTATGTATGGTTTTAATATTTATATCTACATATTTGAGTATGAAAATTGCCGATGTTAAAGAACGGAACAATATTAAAAGGTATTGTCATTGTGAAACATTATAGAATGAGTAGCATGGATTTCTAAGCAAAAAGCTTATTATTGTTATTATCAATATTATGTTATTTTGGACTATACTTCAATCCAAGTGCAATTTAATTATTAGGGTATCAACATGAATATAGGAAGTTTCATCCAGCGAATTATGGATTTGATTAATAATCAATTCCAATATGCAGATCACTGGAAGCCTCTTTAAAAAAGTCGAACCTCCAAATAAGACATTAGATCAAAACCTGGCAGGTAAAATAGAGATATTGTATTTACATTATTAAAGATTTATTATTTGCTTTTCTCTTTTAGAAATTGTTCAGCCGGAGAAATTAACTGATCAAGTATAAAAATGGGCAAACAACTTATTTTTAGTAAATTAAAACGATTTTTGTCACACAAGAACCTGACTGTAGGTAAACATTGTTTTTTTCTTTTTTTCTATAGGTAATTTTATGTTGAAGATCTATTCATCTTTCAGGTAACATCACCCATTTAGAAAACACGATTGCTGGCATTGACACTGAAATAGAAGGTCCATTACAGGCAAATAACTCATCATCGTCGGTTTCATAATCAGATTCTGGATCTAACTGACCATAATCCACAGAATCTCACTCAGGGCCTAAAAAGTCTGGAAGTTTTTTTGATGATAGCATTAAGGATCCCGCTTATACTTCGTCAGTCTCTAGTAGTTGAGTTCTTCTGACAATGAACAAGAGAATGTATGACCAAAAAGTAAAAAAAGAATAGTGGAAAATCCATCTCGTGCACAAATAACAAGCAAAAAACGAAAGAAAAATCCCTATTAGTGACAAACGCATTTGTCAAAAAGATTGAGGAATAGTGGCAGGAAGTATGTTTCTAAGAGTGTTATTAAAACCAAAAACGGTGAAAAATTAAAAAACATGGTAACCAGAAAATCAAAATCGGTCTTGCCAGCATATGGCCTAAAGTGTAAGTTAAAATGCGCAGAAAATCTTCAATAACTATTGAAAATTACAAAGCATTGAAAAAAAAAGAATGTTTATCGGGCAGTATGAGAACTGTTACCCCAAGATACAAGTACATGAAAGCACAACAACCAAGACCAAGAAAACTTACCACCTACTTTTCCTAATTGGTCAAAAAGAAGTCCAGGTGTGTAGTCTTTTTCACGACTTTAGCAATTAATCATAAAGTTATTAGTACAGTTTTGAGAAAACTCCAAGTATGTGAAAGCAGTAGAAGACTGAAGGAGAAAACATGGTCATCATAAAATTGATGAAGATATTATAAATAACATTAAAAACGGCATACCTCACATTCAAAGTCACTATTGTCGGTCTCATTCGAGTAAGGAATATATTGATAGAAGTTGCAGACCTACACTAAGCTATGCAAAGAACAAAACTTATCGTATGCTAATTATCTAATGTAAAAAAAAATATTTAATGAACAATTCAATTTTGGTTTTCCACTTACCAAAGAAAGACCAATGCAAACTATGTCTTGAGTACCAAAATTCAAACGATACTCACAAACAAGAGATAGAGGAAAAATATGCTAAACATATGGAAGAACATGATTTAAGTAGACAGGAAAAGGAATGTGACAAAAACAGTGATAACGGAGTTATTGTCTTTATTTGCAGATGGAGTTGCCCTGTCTCATGAGAGACCCATCGTCTTTTTACTATGTCTCAAAATTGAATGTGTTTTTATACAATATAAAAAGCAACAATCATACGCGCTTTATGATGCATGAAGGCACTGGAGTATGAGTGTATAAATATAAATTCAAAAAAGAAGGGTATCATATGAAGTGAATAAATTTCAATCTCAAGCAGACGACTTGTTCATCAGCATGTGAAGCTTAATAATATAAAAATATTAAAGTTGAATAAAGATCATCCTGGCAAATTGTTTTATAAAACTTTGTTTGAACTTTACTATGATGAGGTCAAAATTATAAATTCAAGAAAACAAGTTGACATAAGAAAAGTTCAGCCCAAAAATACGTTCCCCTGATAAACCTAGTTTACTGATGCTAAGAAAACAGGTTTGATATATTTGACTGAGAAAAAAAATGTGTACCATTGTCTATCTTGATTTGTACAGAAATTTATAATCTTCCATGTTAGTTGTTTAATAAGGATTTAGTTTGCAGACCTAATTTAGACTGTTTTTGGTTAAGATTAAAATTATTTAAGAGCATATTGTTTATTATATAGTAAGGCTATTGATGTTAAGACTGTTAAAAATTATTGGCTGGTCTGTGTTTGAAGTTTTTCTGATTGGGTGCCTAAATTTTTACATTGCAAACATAAAATCCAGAAAAAAACCGTTTAGATGGAATCCTAAAAAACACTTAAAAAATAATTTGCTTTCCCCAAAAACCCATGTTATTAAGATGTAACTCCCGTCCTCCGCATGAACGATATGTTAAATACCTAGCGTCACAGCTCACAATGGTAGATCTATTAAATATAGTCTTCCATCTACGGACGGTAAGCCCGACGGTGGATGACGAACGGAACGTCAAGTTTATGAATCAACCTTAAATGTAATCATTATTTACTCACCTTGGGCGTTAGTGTAAGTAGATATCTTCAAAGATCTGAAATTAAAACAAAAATCTGTCAACAACAGTGTTGGGGTATATTTTCAAAAATTTTACTGTATTTGATTTATCAGAATCCTTTTGGCAATAAACATCGTAAAATGTGTTGTGTCAGAAAATACAAATTACTTCTCCAGCTAAGTGATCATCATTAAAACAAAACAAATAAAAAAAACACTTAAAAATAATAGTAATACTCACCAAAATATTGAATGTTTGTCATTGTTGCAGCAATAAACTAAGTTAACAGCATAACTGCAATTAAATTAAAAAATTTACTAGGGGTAATTTTTAATGTTTACAACTGATAAAAATATATTTAAACAAATTTAATTTATCAGAATCCTTTTGGCAATAAACATCGTAAAATGTGTTGTGTCAGAAAGTACAAATTATTTCTCCAGCTAAGTGATCATCATAAAAATTAAAATAATGGAAAACATATCTATAAATAGTACTAATACTCACCAAAACATTCAATGTTGGGACATTTCTGCAGCAAAAAACTAAGTTAACTGCATATCTGTAATTAAAATAAAAAAGAAATTACTAAGGGTAATTTTTAATGTTCGCGGCTGACAAAAATATGATTATGCAAATTTTATTTGTCAGAATAACCAATCAGTCATGGGTTTTCAGACTGGGGCGGTAATCAAAATCATCATTTAAAATTAATAAATCTTCTGTTACATGCATATCAACTGCAAATTGAAAATTTCAAAAACTGCATTTTTCCTAAGCTTCATTATCAAGGAACTATTTTTAATCTTACAAGCTTATTTGGTTCTGTAACAGATTTTGTAAATAGCCCGCTGTAAAGAATCTTCCTTTGTCCTAGGCTTTCAACCTGAAGTGGTCATTGACAAAGAGCATGTAACAAAACTTTGGTCAGATTCAAATCAAATTATGCAAGAGGCAGGACCTGAACACTTCAATAATTATGAAAATCATGTGAATAACAGACATAAAATAAGAACTACGCAGAGAAAACATTTTACTACTGGATTGGAAATATCAACCTCCCAATCCAATGTGGCATACAAGTTGTTATGGTGAACACCATAGAGAAGATTCTGGAATAAATATGTCAACTGAATGGACAGAAACAGACTTTAAAACTTGCAATAATACATAATAGTCCAAGAGCCAGTGACACCAGTTTCATGAAGTGTTTGATGCACCTTGAAATTTTTATGTTCCATTTCTATGGGATTGAGAAGTAGATTTACCTGTGTTTGCCTGACCCATCCCGGGACACCAGGTACTGCGCATAATGAAAAGGTGTAAAAAAATTAAATCCAAAAAAAGTGTGATTCAGAACCAAACAAGCAGAAATTAAAAGTTTGGACTATTTTAAAAATAAAATTAATAAAGGCAGACTTTTTCAAGGGGGTTTATATTAAATAAATCCACCCTAAAGTTGATTTTCTTTAAATACAATTTGAAGTGTTTTATTCACGCTGCCATTTTAATAGCGTCTTAATTAAATATAAAGAAAATTAATTGCAAAAAGGCAGACACTTTTTCCGGGGTTTAATCACTGGAAAATGTGAAATTTTTTTTTAATTATAATAGAAAGAGATACTCCGCGCGACTGTTCATCTGAGTGAGAGCGCCGATCACTGTCGCTGCGACGGTCCTCTGGTACGCTCTCATTGGCTGTTGCTCACGTGTTCTTTTACAGCTGTACTATACTCGATAGTCGAAATTGTGTAAAGTGAGTCAGAGCTATCTAATCAACACTTTGGTTAAAGCGCAGTTGCCATATGTATTCTAGAGATAAATGCTGTATTTTATAAATACACTTCAAATCCATTGTGTCAATATTTCAGGTACAAAAGATGCAATGTAATTAAGTCAATACCAATTTAATATATTTATTTCAAATTTCAAGCAGACTAATAATAATTAGTTTACTTGAAATGTGAAATAAAGTGTTTATGTATATTTCTTGAACGCAAAGTTTGTTGTGAAAAACTCGCCGATTTGACAATGTTGGAGAGTCGCTTCAATGTTCCGGCTTTGAGAACGAGATAGATAGATCGAGCTACGCGAATGAGACAGTGATAGTAAACAGTTATGTGAGGTGTTTATTCTCTTCATGAGCGTAACATCAGTATTTGTGTTGTGGTTTTGTGTGATAAATCGGTTATTATTGGTATTTATTGTAATATTTATATCGGTATGTTTAGTGACAATAATGGCGGAGTGTAGCGGTGTTGGCTATAAAAAACGGCGTCGTAACAATTTAATTCGGGAAGAAAAAGTCCTCATATTAAATGTGTACGAAGGACTGCGTGCCATGGACAAACAGTTGGGTGTTAGTGACGCTGTGATTAAGTGCAGTTATTTAACTAAAGTTTCTGAGAGTACTATATACAATATTCTAAAGAAATCGCGGGACGGATCTTTGACAAGAGAACGAGGTGAAAACTGTAAACCGGAAAGTAGGGGAAGAAAGAAAATTGTTTTGGACGACCAAACACGGAATGCTATACGTAGGGAAATACATTCTTTTTATTTTAGGAATGAAATCCCCTCGGTAGCTAAATTGAGCAAGGTAATAGAAGCTGATGATACTTTACCAAACATCAGTGATAAAGTTTTGAGACGAACTTTAAAATTAATGAATTTTCGTTACCAAACAAGAAGTAGAAACAGTGCCTTAATTGAACGAAATGACATTGTGGAATGGAGGAGAAATTATTTAAAACAGATACGACAGTTTCGTAACGAAGGACGGCACATATATTATCTTGACGAAACATGGTTAAATGAAGGCCACACTGTGTCAAAAGTGTGGCAAGACATGAATATACGAAGCAATCGACAAGCCTTTATGGAGGGTTTCTCTTCCGGTTTAAAAGCTCCCTCTGGGAAAGGACGTCGACTGATTATCACTCACATTGGCAGCGAGGAAGGATTTGTAGAAGGTGGATTACTAAGTTTTCAGTCCAAAAAAACTGTCGATTACCATGAAGAGATGGATGGTAACCGGTTTGAAACATGGTTTAGATCAATTTTAACAAAGGTAACTCCTGGTTCAGTGATAGTTATGGATAATGCTTCATACCACTCTCGTCGACTGGAGCAAATACCTACTTCAGCTAGCCGCAAGAGGGTTATAATTTATTGGTTAGAGAGTAAAAGCATTCCGCACAACGAGGCAATGCTAAAAGTTGAATTATTATCTCTCGTACGGAAACATAAAAGCAGTTATATTAAGTACGTTGTCGATGAAATGGCGAAAGATTTCAACGTCTCAGTTGTTAGACTTCCTCCCTACCACTGTGAGTTAAACCCCATCGAGCTGGTTTGGGCCCACGTGAAAAATTATGTTGCGAGAAAAAACAGTACATTCAAAATGGCTGACGTTGAGAAACTGTTTGACGAGGCGCTGCATACCGTTACTGCTGAGAGTTGGCGTAAATGTATTCAACACGTATTAAAAGAAGAAATAAAGTTTTGGGATTTAGACATACGTGTAGAAGTAATGACGGAACCACTCATTATCGATATAGGAGGAGAAAGCGATGATTCTGAGGAGTCGTCAGGGAGTGATACCGCTTCCAGTTAGTCAGACATTTTACAAGTGACCTCGCAACATACCTATACTTATTGGTAATTTATTTTGGTCTTGACAAACAACTTTTTTTTAGTTTTAGTAGTAGTAAGTTGGAATTGACTTTTAAACATTTTTTTATTTTGTTTTAACTTACTTATGAACAACTTGTGATAAGTTATTATTTCAAATGTTAAAAATTGAAATTCCAGATATTTCAGTATTCGCACCCTTAAACTATGATACGCTCATGGAGTTCACTTTAAATCGGTAGATAACCGATGACGTCACTTTACAGAATTTCGACTATCGACTTTTTTATATACATCTTATTATAGCTCATCCTTAAAAATGTGTATTATTCTTGGTAACACCCTGTATATACATAATGATACCTACCATAATAATTTCGTATTTCTGTTCTCTCAAATTTAAACGCCAGAGCGTACAAGAACATTTTCTATTTATTTTTTATTTAGGACTATTAAGAACCCTTCAAAAATGATGCGCTCATGAAGTTCGCTTCTGCAACTGATTTTATGGACAGTAAGAGCGATGAGTCACTTTACAGAATTTCGACTATCGAGTATAGCGGTAGTTCTCCGTATACACCGTACTATATTTTCAGTTAACCTTTGTTGTTGTGAGCAGATGTAATTAAGTTTTCTTGAAATTGTCTGTGTGTATCACAAACATTATTAGTTACAAAATATTTAATTTGTTTTATTTAATTCGTAGTTCATTCGTAAGTTAAATGTAGTGAAAAAAATGGAACGTGTATTGTGTGTAATCTGTCAGCAGACAAATACTGAAAAAGTTAATTCATTTACTGAGAAAACATTAAATAAATGTCGAATTGCATCAGAAATCCGTAAAAAATTTAATTTAAAATACTGTGATGTGATTTTACCATTGGAATTATCTTCTGATAAAGGATTTCATAGGCAATGCTACTCGAATTTTACAACCCTGAAAAAAAAATATAAGGAGGATTTGTCAACGAGTTACCTGGAATCTCCTCCTACTTCAGGTATTTCTCATAAATTATTTCCAGTACTTAAATGTATTTATAGACTTGTATTACAAAGAAAAATTGAAATAATATTTAATTAAAATTTTTTTCATAGATATTCCTCCAAGAAGTGATGTAGAGGTCGACAACGTGGAAACTATCCCGGTGGATCCAGGATTCGAAAACAATATTTCACCTCCAGATAATCCTCCAACAAGTTTTCAAATTGCAGATAATATTGAAATTGTCCCGGCAGTTTCTGAATTAAACGATAGTGCGTCATTTTTAGATAATCCTGTTATTGAACAAGTTGTGGAAACTGGTGAAACTGTTCAAATTGAACCTCATCTTCAAGGGAGTGGCGGTGACATATTCGATGAAAGTATTGAATCCTCAGTACAAGAAAATTTGGGCCCCAACCCTGAACCTACAGCTGCTGATCTTGACGCATCATCAATCAATTCTGATGTTTGTATTTTTTGCACTAAAGCTTGCCGGAAAGTAAAAGGCAAGCACGTGCCATTATACTCGATTGAAAAAAAAGCAATGGTGAAAAATCTTGAACCATACAAAGAGTATTTAGAAGATACAGTAGTTTATAAACACTTACAAAACTCCGAAGATGTGAAAGCTCACCGTATTTGTAGAGTTGAATATATGAATTCTTTGCGTATTTATGACAACAAACCGAAAACTGAGTACCATAAAAAAATTAATTATCGCGAAAAAGCTTTTCATGCCGTTTGCTGTTTCGTTGATAAAAATATAGTTCAATTAGGAAAGTGTTATTTTTTTACTTTTCTATGTAAATACTATAAAGACACTAAAAATATTAGCTGCTGACAATGGGACAAGATGCAGCAGTATTTGATGAAGAACTGTCATTAGACATAGATGAAGCTTCTGGGGAATCTGAGCAAAGTGGGATTTGGGCGAAAGGTGGTAGAAAAAGAAGAAGATCGTTGGACGTTATAACTCCAACTATTGAGCCATATAGTAAAAAAATTAAAATGTCCGAGACTTTAATTTTAAATATGGGTGAAGAATCTTAGTCAATTCCAACTACGTTGGAGTTAGCTCAAACGTTTGACGTATTATGGATGCTTTCACATGCACTGGAGATTCCGAAAACACCTATGTGGGTTGGATTCAATTTCAAAATCATTGAAGACTTCAGCACTGCACAACAAAAAATATGTTATTTATCTCCCATCAACGATTCACCTACAGGAAAAGACGTAGTTGTTCAGACTATGAAAGAAAGTCAAAAAATAGCAGAAGAGATAGGTGAAAAATGTATTAGCGTCACTTACGATTTAGCGATCGCAAAAATGGCGATGCAAATACAAGCTACGGAAAAGCCTAAGTTTGATAACCTATTCATTCATTTAGGTGCTTTTCACATAATGTTTGCCTATTTTAAAGCTGTTGGCAAATTTATTGCAGGTTGCGGATTGATGAATGTCGCTGTAGACACAGAATTATTAGCATCTGGATCGGTCAATTCATTTTTGGATGGTAAGCATTTCAACAGATGCAAAAGACTACATCCTCTTATGGCACTAGGCTTAGAAATTATGAATTTTCGTTCTTTTTTAAACAAAGAAAACAAAGTCATTGGAGACGATTTGCGCTCTGAGCTGATGCATTTTGGTGATGGTAAACTAGCATTTTCAGATTTAATAGGCAACCATGAAATATCAAACCTTATCGAATCTTACATGAAATATCGAGAAGCTTGTGTAAATGGGGACTTCGGAAAAACAGCGCAGTATTACATGATGTACATTCTTTTTGTCAACAACTATTAGACGCTAAGTCGCAGTATCAGGACAGAAGACTTCTCGTTGTATAAATATGTAATGCCGCATATCACAAACCTATTTTTTGCTTTCAACCAACAAAATTACGCTCGATGGTTAGTGAAATATCATAATAACTTAGTGAATGTTGATACAATCAATCCCGAAATAATGGAAGAATTAAAAAAAAGATACTTTGGTATACAACGCACTGAAAAGTCATTCTCGAGGCAACCAGTCGATCTCACACTCGAACAAACGATTAACGCGGATGCTGCTAAACGATTAGTTGGGATAATAAATTTTACTAACTCTATTTCAGCTCGACAGCGCTGGAGTTCAAGTCATCAGATGAGAGCAACTATCATTTCATACACCTATGAGACAACCGGTTTACGGAAACGTCAAGATGTTACAGCTGATTTAGAAAATAATCATATACAAAAAGACGCTAAACAACTCAAAAAATTCATCGATGGATTCTCCAAGTTCGTGAATCCATTCGATTCTAGTCTTGATGGCAACCAACTCTTTAATATTTCCACCGGAAAAGCTGCATCACTTGAAGTAGAACAGTTCTTACTGAATGTTGACGTGAAGGGTGATGAATTACGGTCAAAATTTATCGAAGAATGTACAGAATCTGAAGAAAGATTTGAGAAACCAATACCGCGATTAAAAATACTGAATTTTTCTTCGGAAGTAGCTAAGAAAGGTATTAAAAGCGGTGGAAAGGTTCAAGAAGTCAGCATGCAGCGAGATTTATTTGGAAGAATGCTGGGACTATCGATAGACCATGTCGTTGATATCGAAAAAAATTTGTGTTATCCTATTATACCAATACCAATGTCTTTATGCCATTTCGATGGTACCATTTGTAAAACAGAGAAATCAGCTATTGTTGCAGTTTTTGAAAAGGATCACCAACCAGGAAACATACCAAACATTTTCGATGTTGTATTAGTTGATGGGTTTTCTCTTATACATACATTACGTGATGTTCCAGCAACGTTTGGTAACATATCTAAAAAAATCATGTCATGTTTAACAGCTACAAAAGCTCCTCGAGTTGATATCGTTTTTGATCAATACATGTCCCCGTCAATAAAAGATTATGAACGTAACTTAAGAAATGAAGTAAATAACATTGACTTCAATATAAGTGGATCAATGCAAGTTCGACCAACCGATTTTAATAAGGAATTAAAAAATATAAAATTCAAACAGGCTTTGGTAACCTTTTTAATCGAACATTGGCGTCAACCTGAAATGGTGCCTTTCATTGGCCAAACAATAATAAATTTAAATTATGATTTTTGTTATTCATACAGACTGGGAACAATAATATTGTTCAAACAATAGATGACAATTTATACTGTGAAAATCACGAAGAAGCCGACACCAAATTAGTTTACCATGCTTGTCAACTAGAAACAGAATCAACTATCAACGTTCTCATTAAATCATGTGATACTGATGTTCTAATTATCATGCTAGGCAATATGGATAACCTAAAAGGCAATAACTTAAACATCTATATGGAGTATGCAGCTGCTAACAAGCGACGAATTTTAAATCTGACTCAACTTCACATCGAATTAGGGCCAACTTCATGTCCAAGTCTACCCGGATTTCACGCTATCGCGGGGTGATTATAATCCTTCTTTTTTTAAGAAGGGCAAAAAAAGACCTTTTCAATTAATTAAAAACAATCCTGACTATCAAAAAGCGCTAACGGACCTTGCAAATTCCGAAGTTCCTGGAATGCAATATGATACGTTTGCGACACTTGAAAAATTCGTATGTGAATTATACGGATACAAGGACATTTCTGATATTAATAAAGTACGTTTCGAAAAGTTTTTCTCTACTTATAAATCGAAGGATACAAATGAACCTTTCCAGAAAACGTTGCTTAAATATGACGCGTCAAATTTACCACCGTGTAAAGCTGAATTACACCAACACCTTTTAAGGACTCAATACATTACCAGTATTTGGCGAAACGCTTATCTATGTACTCCTACATTCTTGTTGCCTGGAAGACAAGGTTGGTCTTTAAAAGATGGAAGTTATGAATTTAAATGGTTCGAGGGTGATTGTTTGCCACAAACTGTTTTGGATGCTATTAAAACCGGCACATCCACCGAAAAAAATTCTAACAACGAAGGTTTGTATTTACTCATTGTTTTCTTTTCTCATACATCTAGTCATGTCCTTAATCATGTTTGGTTTTCTTTTAGCTGATAAACGGACTTCTTACGATGAAGACATGTTTTCATGTGATGATTCTACAGAAGAAGAATCAGAAGATAGTTCAGATGAAGATGAAAATTAAAAATACTATATAATATTTTTCAAATACTAAAATTGTGATAAATACTTTGACCTTTGTCTTTTTTTCGATGTCAATGTACTTTATTTTATCTTTAAAAATTAAATTTTTAACGTTTGTAATCACATAAACATGTATTTATTAATCCTACTCCAAACTTTTAATTTTAAATGTACAGCTGTACAAGAACACGTGGCCAACAGCCAATGAGAGCGTACCGAAGGACCGTCGCAGCGACAGTGATCGGCGCTCTCACTCAGATGAACAGTCGCGCGGAGTCTATCTCTTTCTATTATAATTAAAAAAAAATTCACATTTTCCAGTGATTAAACCCCGGAAAAAGTGTCTGCCTTTTTGCAATTAATTTTCTTTATATTTAATTAAGACGCTATTAAAATGACAGAGTGAATAAAACACTTCAAATTGTATTTAAAGAAAATCAACTTTAGGGTGGATTTATTTAATATAAACCCCCTTGAAAAAGTCTGCCTTTATTAATTTTATTTTTAAAATAGTCCAAACTTTTAATTTCTGCTTGTTTGCTTCTGAATCAAACACTTTTTTTGGATTTAATTTTTTTACACCTTTTCATTATTCGCAGTAGTACCTGAATGGGTCCGGCAAACACAGGTAAATCTACTTCTCAATCCCATAGAAATGGAACATAAAAATCTCAAGGTGCATCAAACACTTCATGAAACTGGTGTCACTGGCTCTCCGACTATAAAGAAGACCACCAAAGTAATGGAGAGTCCCGATTTTCTGTTCAGGAGACTCCTTGTTGGGATGTTGCCTACTTGTATTAAAAACCATATATGAAAGAACTTTTGAATCGACATCTACATATTTTATCACAAAAAAAATAGATTAGGGTAGAGTTCGAATCAACTAATTAAAACACAGAGGCGTCATACCAGACAAAGAGCGCATTTATGCTTCAGCGGCGTGTTTATGATCGTTCCGTATTCTTTTTGTATGGGAATGGTTTTTTAAATGACATGGTACCAATGCACGACTTTCGCATGGTTAAAATTAGAATTCGAAGGGAAGCAGCTGTGTTAACATAAATCCCTTATTATATAGTAAATAATTCTCCGATGTTTACAAGTTTTCCTCTCTGAGTAAAAATATATTATATTTCCATGAAATTTCAGATGTTCATGATATAATGAAAATTACTGATTCAGAGAAAGTTCAGAAAAAATTGGCCTTTTGGTGCGTTCGGTTGGTTCTTTGTGCAATAGTTTGTTATAAGGAAGTGCTTCAAAATACTAAATGTTGCAAAAAAGTTTGGACAGCAAGGTGTGAAATTGAGCATAATGTAACTAATTTTATGAAAAGAGACAGAGGAAGGAATCACCATTCCTTTGAAAAGCTACAGGTATATACATTTAATAAATGATCTGCTTTCCCTGTACATTCAACAATATTGTTTATATACTTTTATTTTATGTATTTATAATAATTAATGATATTCAAGGGAAAGAACACTAGATGCCACTTGCATGTCTCAGTAGACTTTTCAAAAAATGTGGGACATACCCAGTACATCATTTAAATCACCGGAAAAAACGCATGCAACAAAGAAAATAAAGTTGGATCGCATTACACCAAATCATTTTAAAAGTTTGAGATTTCTATCAGGAGGAGAAGAAACATCCTACATTAAAATATTACTAGTACTATATTAATGTTATTTTAGGTGTTTTACAAAAATTTATTGAGCTACAAATATTGTCAGAAGCAATAAACGTAAGCAATGAAATCGGTTTCTTAAACAAAATGAATTCAGGTAATCAATTACTTTATTACATGTCTACAAGTCGAAAATACCAAGTTCATCTCTTTTGTAGGTAAGGGTCAATGCCAGAGAGAAGGAAAATTTTGTGCAAGTCCTATAGTCAATTTTTATGTACCTGAGAGTAATAAAACCTAATTTTTAATTCAAAACTTAGTAGTCATTTTACAAAATAATCTAAGTATTTCCTAAGATTTTCACAAATGTATCTGAGCTAATACAAGTTTTCAGTCTTTCATTGGTCGTTTATAACCATAAGCTGTACAGAACAATAGAAAAGGGTTTGAACAGGCCAAAAGCCATGTGTATTAAAGATTGCATAGCTGTATCATACAATTATTTTCAAAAGTACCTATTTGCCAATAAAGGTTTGAAATTTTGATTTATTTTAATTCCAAGAATCTCTTACAGTAATTGAATTATAAGTAGACAGGTGTAGGTTTTTCCATTTAGTAAGGAAGTCCAAGTTGTGTATTTTAACAGTTTACTAAAAGTTGTTTAGATGCAACTTGCTGTGTGCAGTCTATTGTGAATTCTAGTAAGATTACGGAAAATTTAAAAGAGCCGCGTAAACGCCGAAAAATCGGTCCTTTAACAGTTAATGAAAAAAAAAACATTAATATTTAATTGTTTTAAATCATTTATGTAAAAGTGATGAAAACATTGGAATTAGTTAGTAGTACCCTTGGTGTTGGGAAATCTACGATTTACAGTTATGGAAGAAGAGAAAAAAGATTACGAAGGAAAATAGATGCGTTCTTCTCTAGAAAAGAATTTCCGACAGTAGACAGTTCTTGCCACGGTTCGAGATGATAAGCAGGATTACCCTGAAATAAGTTGAAGCACACTATGGAAACTTTTAAGAAATAGGTTTTCGTTGGAAAAAGCATTCCAGAAAGTCTATTTTAATAGAAAGAAGCGATTTGTAGTATATATTTTATTTAGATGAAACATAGATCAACGAGGGACATACACCAAATAAATTTTGGCAAGATGAAACTGTTACAAGTCGAAGACAGGCTTTTTTAAATAATTATCAACTGGTTAAAATCCACCATCAGGAACGGGGCGCAGACCGATAATAGTACACATCGGCAGTTCAAACGGTTTTGTTAAAGGTGGTTTATTGACTTTTGAATCTACTCGTACCAGTAACTACCATGAGGACATGAATGCTGATGGCTTTAGTGAATGTTTCAAAGAAATGATAGGTCTTCCTCAGAACTGTTTATTGAATGGATAATGTAAGTTATCACTCTAGACTTACAAAAATTACTCGCAACTGAGTGGTTACAAAAAGTTTTACAGAATTGGCTAAACTCGAAGAATATTAAGATCCATTCCGGTTCTGTGAGAAAAGGACAACTGTATTCCTTGTGTTCCCTTCATAAAGAGAAATTCCAAAAAATATGAAATTGCGAAGAATCGTGGGATGACGGCGGTTAGATCACCACTATACAATGGCGAACTAAACCCAATTGAAACTGGTATGGGCACAGATAAAGGGAGAAATTTCAAGAAAAAATAAGTGATGTTAAACCGTTGTTTTTAGAGGCTGTAAATAATGTGAAGCCTGAAAAATGCAGTAAATCATATGATTAACCCAGATATTGCCACCATCCTTTTAATAGACAAGTAGTACAATGGCTAAAAATAGTAAACAAATATAATTTGAGTGATTCTTAGAGGACCATGGCAAAATGTTAGTAGTATTATATATTTTGTCAGAAGTCGTAGGAAGAAACACTTCTCAAACTGTATGAGTTATTGGGAGAAGCTGAAAACGGATAGGGAAGTACCTTCACTAATAATCATATTGCCACCAGAGAATGCTACCGCCGACATTACCGATGAAGACTCTGGGGACGAGAATGAAGTTTCAGTAAATAATTTACTGTCTCAAGAGAATTCATCTAATTTGATGGGAGGGGAACTGGAAAGTGATATTCCATCAGAGGCAAGTAGTAGCCGGAGTACTAGCGCATCCAATGGATCAAAAGTTAATAAAGCACAACATGACTTAAAAAAATTAAGAAGTAACATTTCAAGTAAAAGACAAAAAATCAACAATTGGAAGTTGGACGCGGACAATACACCGACTACACCAGAGTGGTTACAACCTTTGGAACCGGTGAACCAATACACACCCCTGGAATCTTTCTGCTTGTTTTTTAGTAATGCTATTTTCGAGCTTTTGGTAAATTTTAGCAACAAATATGCTTCAGCTAGAAATAAGATTGGAGATATAACAGAAAGTGAAATGAAATGCTTAATAGGTGTTTTGTTACTCAGTGGTACTTCTCATCCAAGACGTGAAATGTATTAGGAAAACACGAAAGATACCAATAACATTTTAGTATGTGAAGCAATATCAAGGAATCGTTTCAGATATATTATGGAAAATTTGCATTGTTGTGATAACCGAAACCTAAACCAAATTGACAATTTCGCAAAGATTCGCCCTTTAGTGGATTCATTGAAACAGAAATTTTTATATGTCTCCACCTCAGGAAGCTCACAGTATCGATGAAACTGGTACCTTACTACAGTCGACATGGTTCAAAACATTTTATCAAAAACAAACCTATTAGGTGGGGTTATAAATTTTGGACTGCGACTACATTAGGATACATTGAATGGTTTGAACCCTACTACAATGATAGAGGACATATTCAAAGATTATGGACTTGGAGCAAGTGTAGTACTCCAGTTTGCAGAGCTCTTGTGCCAAATATATCTACAGCTCTATTGCCACTTATATTTTGATAATTTGGTTACTGGTTTTCAACTACTTGAGAAATTATTATCTATGAATTTAAATGCTACCGGGACAATTCAAGAAAACAGGTTAGGAAAAGCGTGTCTATTAACATTGAAAAAAATTGAAAGAGTAACATTTAAATATGCTTTCTGTGAGACAGCCAGTAGCGTTGTATGCTAATGGCATGACAATAATATCGTTAGTATTGCTTTAAACCACTTACAAGTTATTCCTCTAAATCAAGTGAAAATATTTTCTCAGAAAGAAGCATGGTAAATCAACCTGCCATTATAAAAAAATATAATGAATGTATGGGCGGTGTCGACAGGGCAGATCAAAATATTACCCTTTACAGAACAGGAATAAGGGAGAAAAATGGTATTTTCCTCTAATTTGCCATTGTTTGGATGTGGCTGTTGAGAACTCCTAGTAATTGTATCAAATTGGAGGCGGAACAACCGATCAATTGCGTTTTAGACAATCGATAGCGTGTGCGTTTTTGGAAACATATAAAAAAACAACTAAGAGGCTCAAGTAGGCAATCTAAAATTTTACATGAACACTCTCGATATGATAGAATATATCACCTAGTCCAATATAAAGAAAAGCAGTATGTCACAAAAAGTGTAACTTTTTTTTAACAAAGATGAATTAGCATTGCATCCTAAAAATTGTTTTATTAATTACCACACCAAGGAATAAGAAAAATTCACCCTTCTGATAATACTGTTTCTACTTTTTCTTTAAGAATTTACTTTTTATGTATTTAGCATTGTACCGTATTTTTCCACTGATTTTTTAAAAGGGCACCATTTTTTCATACATAAAATTGATTCCAATTTGTAAGAAGTAGCTCTACTTATATTAAAATTATTATTTATGAATGTAACATTCAAAAGTCAAAGTTTAAACCCTTATTTATACCTATATAACCAGTATGATACAATGTTCTTAACATACCTTGTGGAAAAATAAAACATTTTATAAAAAAATGCACATTTTTTACCTTCAGCTGTTTACAAGTTATAAGCATGTTAATTAAGTGAAAATATAATTATTATATTTGTACAAATGCTATTTCATACGAAAATACTCGAGGTATAACTTCAAAAAATATTTTATCTGTCTACTAAAAGAAGTGATATGGGTATTGATTACGAATGCTTTATTATTTTAATACTCTCTCATTCATAAAAATAGACAATAGAATATTCGCCTACCAAAAGCTAGTAAAATATTGTAATGAGGATTGTAATATAATTTATAGGGAAGACTTATATAAATAGTCATGTTAAAGAAAAGGGCTAGTATGATTACAGATCAAAAGGAATAAATAAACCAATTTCCAAAGCCAATGGCAAATTATGGAACTTGTTGGTGGGGAAAAGGGATTCATAGAAAACTAAATACTTATATTCAAATCAAGTAATTTTAACAAGCACACGTGTTGAAATTTACTCTCATATTCCGGGGATTATCAGGATGACATGAATGATCAAAACTTTATGGTATGGGTTGAAAGGAATTTACTATGGGATCTACATGAAATGTCTGTCCTTGTTATGCACAACGGAGCATATCACAATGTTCCAAATTTTTGTAGGATGTACTTATAAAATCTTTTCAGAATTTTTTACTTAAATAATTATTAAATAAATTGCTCGAATTTTTATTAAAATAGCGTACGACACTGGAATATCGATCAAACCCAACGAGATAGATGTGGATATATTAAAGTGAGATAGACGATGACGACGGCTGTGTGTTTTTCTTAGTTTATTCATACTTTACCAATCAATAACTTAATAAATAAAATCTTACCTTTCTTGAATTTATTATAAAACTCTCATGGAACCAAAATTGCTATTATAGATGGATCTGTAAGAAAAAAAAAGGATTTAACATATGGTTTTTGGTAAGAGAACGTTAAAAATAAGTAAATAGTATATCAGTACATCCAATCATTCATAAGAATCAGCCTGGGGCGGTAAACAATGATCATCATGAAATTATTCCTTATTCAATATAATAAATTCCTGTCAATCTGTACAGCTGCCATAAAACAAATTAAGTAAATTAGTGTCAAACTGATAACAGTACTAAACAATAACCATAGTTTATGTATTTCTTGGAATATTTACATTTTCTAATCAAATAATTTTTGTAGTTTTAGTTAGATATGGTAACTGGTATCAGTAGAAATTGTTGACTACTATGTGGAGAATGAAGAATAAGTTATAATGTGAAAGTAAAATAAAAAATAAAGATAATTTTTTTGAAGCATTACCTTTTAAAAAATACTTACTTGTATGATACACCAAGTCTTGGAACGGGAATCTGAAAGAAAAAAATTTGTTTTAAATACAGTTTTCAACTATTTCTAAAAATAGAAGGTATTAAGAAATATCAGCACATCCAATCATTCATGACTATCAGCCTGGGGCGGTAAAAAGTGATCATCATTAAATTATTCTATTTAATCTAATACATTTCTATGAATCTGAACAGCTACCATGGATCAAATCAAGTAAATTAAGTGCTGGGCTGATAGCACTACACAATAATCATACTGAAATGTATATTGTGGCTCACACTTAGCATTCACTGTAAAGTCCATAGCCTTAGATAAAGGAGATAATCGTACAATGCGAGAATTCTGAAGCAGGTAACACTTGCTGACCCATTTCTGAACAAGTTAAACTGCCACATGCTCGAAACTACAAAGCAACAGAAAATTTCTTAAAACTAGATGAATTGTGAAAATGAGAATATATGTTGTTTATGAATTTTTTGAAATACTTAAATTTCCTAGTCAAACAATTCATGTATAGTTTTAGTTTGATATGGCAACTTTGGTATCAATAGCAATTGTTGAATGTACTACATAGAGAATGATAAGGTTGTATTGAAGGTGAAATAAAAAAAATGTTTTTTGAAGCCTTACCATTTCAAAAATCTGTATGAACCCCCAAATCTATCACAAAACGGGAATCTGTAAGAAATAAATTGCTTTTAAATAGTTCTCAACTATTTCTAAAAATAAAAGGTGTTAAGAAATATCAGTACATCCAATCATTTCATAACTATCAGCCTGGGGCGGTAAAAAGTGATCATCATTAAATTATTCTATTCAACCTAATACATTTCTATGAATCTGAGCAGCTACCGTGAATCAAATCAAGTAAATTAAGTGCTGAGCTGATAGCACTACACAATAATCATACTGTGGAACTAGTATCTTCTGGAGGGGATGAGGTTCAAGGTTATAGGTGAGTGAGTTAGAGATAACGCCTTCCAATGCGACCCTGATATGTCTATTGTGGCTCACACCTTGCTAGAATTCACTGTACAGTCCATAACCTTAGATAAAGGAGATAATCATACAATGCGAGAATTCTGGAGTAGGTAACACTTGCTGACCCATTTCTGAACAAGTTAAACTGCCACATACTCGATACCACATAGCAACAGCAACAGAAAATTCCTTAAAACATATTAAGATTTCCTAGTCAAACAAGTCATGTATAGTTTTAGTTCGATATGGCAACTTTGGTATCAATAGCAATTGTTGAATGTACATACTACATAGAGAATCATAGGGTTGTATTGACAGTGAAATAAAAAAAATGTTTTTTGAAGCCTTACCTTTTCAAAAATCTGTATGAACCCCCAAATCTATCACAAAACGGAAATCTGTAAGAAATAAATTGCTTTTAAATATAGTTCTCAACTATTTCTAAAAATAAAAGGTGTTAAGAAATATCAGTACATCCAATCATTTCATAACTATCAGCCTGGGGCGGTAAAAAGTGATCATCATTAAATTATTCTATTCAACCTAATACATTTCTATGAATCTGAGCAGCTACCGTGAATCAAATCAAGTAAATTAAGTGCTGAGCTGATAGCACTACACAATAATCATACTGTGGAACTAGCATCTTCTGGAGGGGATGAGGTTCAAGGTTATAGGTGAGTGAGTTAGAGATAACGCCTTCCAATGCGACCCTGAAATGTCTATTGTGGCTCACACCTTGCTAGAATTCACTGTACAGTCCATAACCTTAGATAAAGGAGATAATCATACAATGCGAGAATTCTGGAGTAGGTAACACTTGCTGACCCATTTCTGAACAAGTTAAACTGCCACATACTCAATACCACATAGCAACAGCAACAGAAAATTCCTTAAAACTAGATGAATTGTCAAAATGAGAATATATATTGTTTATGAATGTCTTGAAATATCTAAATTTTCTAGTCAAACGATTAATGTATAGTAAATATTAAGATTTCCTAGTCAAACAAGTCATGTATAGTTTTAGTTCGATATGGCAACTTTGGTATCAATAGCAATTGTTGAATGTACATACTACATAGAGAATCATAAGGTTGTATTGGCAGTGAAATAAAAAAAATGTTTTTTGAAGCCTTACCTTTTCAAAAATCTGTATGAACCCCCAAATCTATCACAAAACGGGAATCTGTAAGAAATAAATTGCTTTTAAATATAGTTCTCAACTATTTCTAAAAATAAAAGGTGTTAAGAAATATCAGTACATCCAATCATTTCATAACTATCAGCCTGGGGCGGTAAAAAGTGATCATCATTAAATTATTCTTTATTCAATCTTATAAATGTCTGTCAATTGCAATAGCTATCAATCAATTAAGAAAATAGATAATTTTTGATTCTTTAACAGTTTTGCTACGAATTTTTCGAGGACATACTGTATTCAAAAAGCTGTCCTAGACCAACATCATTAGTAGTTTTTTGCAATTTTTATTTTCGTTCATCAATGAATATGTATAATTCACTTTTTCATCTAAATATCTAGATAGTTGTGTATAGAATCTCAATAAAGAAGTTTTTGCCAATGTTTGAAGATTTTGCATTGCTTTGTTTTTACATGACATGACAGAACTTCCTGAAATATTTTCATGATTTCTCATCTATTTTGAATTTGACAACAAATCATTCCTACACAACGGAAAAAACCTCACTAGGTAAGAGCGACACCTTGAGTAATTTTAAATTGCATTTGTCAGCAATTTAGATTTTATTGAAATTTTTGAATTTTTACATGAGTATGAACTTTTTATTGATTATATAATATCCATAATCACCAGATGCATGTATATCTTTGTAGCCTTGATAAAAGATTCAAATAAATCAAAAAGGCATAGTGAAAAACCTATTTTCTTATTATATTATAATAATACATAAGGATACAATTACAGAAGTTGCAAGAAAGCGTTGGACTGATAACAACACTACACAATAATCATACTGTGGAACCTATTTTATCTGGAGAGGGTTAACACTGGGTGTGACCCATTTCGAAACACATTTATGCCATATACTTGATACTACATAACAAAAAATTCCTCAAAACTAGATAAACTGTCAAAATGAGAATATATTATGAAATTAATATAATATTTATTTATCAAAACAATTGTAAATTTTCAATAATTTTGATTATATTGTGGAATTAGCTAGAAACAGTGAGTTTCATTTAAAACACTAATAACGAGAATATATTGCTAATTTATGAATTACTGGAAATATTTACATTTTCTGGTCAAACAATTTTTGTAGTTTTATTTAGATATGGTAATTATGATGATTCAATATTAAGAGAAGAGAAGATAAGAAAGGGTAAATTGTACATACCATATATACTGGGTTAGTGAGGAATTGAATAATTTCTTCGAGAGGATTTCTTTTATAAAGAGCGTTTGACAGTGAACTGAAAGGTAACAAATCTTTATAAATATTTTGTTGGAGAGAATCATCATCTTGATTGGATAAAATAATTGAATAGATAGTGATAAATATCGCAAACGATTTGCTTGCTGTTGAGTCTGTATGCTTTGCATTCAAGTTTACAGAAATTAGAAACAGTACAGACTTTATTTGACATAACTCCGTTTTTTTATTGTAGTATTTATGTAGATTTATAGGTTAAGTTTCTTCTCTTTTATTTTCGTAGAGAGAATGCATTCCATCTACTACATCTAACATTGAAGTATCTTAAAATTTCTCATCGATATTTATTGCGACCTTTAAAAACTTCAAACTAATTAATAAACATATTTTGGAATTTTTTCTGGAGTAGTTTTGTTGGGCATTGATATAGTGAAAGTCTGACACAGTTGGAGGCCATAGGTCTGGAAAGTTAAAATATTGAACCCGTACGCCCAGAGAGCAGAAGCAAAGGGTTCTAAAATAAGATGTATCAGTTACAAAAAACTAAAATTTAAATATATATAAATTATTATAGCAGGAGCACATAAATTCATAAAAAATTAAAATTCAAAAAAATAAGTTTGGTAATCCATTCTTTAAAAATTTCAAACTTAACTAATTAATAAACATATTTTGGAATTAATTAGTTTGTTTTTTCTGGAGTAGTTTTGTTGGGCATTGATATATTGAAAATCTGACACAGGTGGAGGCCATAAGTCTGTAAAGTTGAAATAGTGAACCCGTACGCCGAGAGAGCGGAAACAAAGAGTTCTAAAATAAGATAAGACAATTACATAAAACTAAAGTTTAAATCTATATCAAACATAATAGCCGGATTACATAAATTCATAAATAATTCAAATTCAATAAAACAAATTGTTTGTTAAAGCCCAAGTGTGACAATTTATAATTTGACATTGACAATAACCAAAATTTCATATTAACTATTCAAATTTATATTGCAATAGAAATAAATATCATCACAATATATATACATTTTTTTAAGCCTTACCTTTTCAAAAATATGCATGAACCGCCAAATCGATCATAGAACCGCAATCTGTAAGAAGGAAATTACTTTTAAATAAAGTTTTCAACTATTTCTAAAAATAAAAGACATTAAGAAATGCCTGGGGCGGTAACAATGATAATCATTAAATAATTATTCGTTATTCAATCTAATAAATTTCTGTCAATCTGAATAGCTACTATGAATCAAATCAAGTAAATTAAAGGTTTGTTCTAACTTAACGTTTGTAACGCAATTTGACAGTCAAGAAACTGCTAGTAATCAAGCTTATGCACGTGTCTCAATTTTGACTACATGTAATGAGAAAAATGTTTGAAAGAGTTGGTACGAATTTTAGACTATTATATGTTAGTCAGTTGTTTCATTCAACAAATTTTACAGTCTTCTGTTTCATTCCTTTTTTTCTTATGGTCATTCTCAGTATATGTATATATGCTAGAACAGTTTGCTCTAAAAACAAGTCATATTCTACTAATGAAATACTAAACGTCCTAAATAATTTGCATTCTCCACTTTATTTTGATTCGTCATTAGATCAACATTTGAGTTTGAAACATTTTAATCACTAATTACCTAATAATCCATGTTAAGTAAGAAATACAAGAAACAAAATCCAATCCACAAGGAAAAAAAGTGAAAATATTATCGAATAATATTTGACAGTTCAGCGTAGCAGGAATAAAAATTACAGTTAAATAGCCATTCCACTTACAATCCCCAAATAAGATGGAGAAAAAGAAACCCTTCCAAAACAATACATTTTCAGTTGGAACATATTTTTATTCATTGCACAGAATCCTACAATTTTTATTTTGGAAAAACCTTAAGTGTGGAACTAATTACAGAAACTGCACAATAATAATACCACAGTACTGATGTGTTAAAGTTGGGCGGCCCATTTCTAAACCTATTAAACCTTTATTCTGTTCAATCTTTCGATACTTAATTGGCTCTTCATCAGGAACTGTACAATAAATTTTTAAATGTCAAACGACTAATAACAAGAATTGAATATTTTTACTTACGAAAGTGAGGTTAGATTTGAATGTCAATAAAATATACATAACAACCGAAATCCCTATGGAATCAAAGCACACCAAGATAAGTACATTACAAAAGGATATAAAAACACAACAATTAAAATTATTATTAAAAGGAAAAGACAATAACTCAATCAAATGTTGAGGAACACAAGGAATTTCTTATTCATGAATCGACAATTGACATCAAAAAGCTGTCATTTAAAATCGAATGCTACCAATAGGTAATAAGACCAAAGTTCTTTATTACATATATATCCTTTGGAACATGAGCTTCTTTTGATATTAAGGTACACCAAAATGAAAAGTTTCCAGTCAGGTCATGCTACTCTCTACATTAATCCTATTTTATTCTGAAATAAGCCTAAAAGTAAATAATTTTTTTGAAGCATATCTTTTCAAAAATACTTTTATTAACCACCAAATCGATCATAAAACGGGAATCTGTAAGAAAGAAATTGCTTTTAAATAGAGTTTTCAACTATTTCTAAAAATAAAAGGTATTAAAAAACATCAGTACATACATCCAATCATTCATAACTATCAGCCTGGGGTGGTAAAATGTTCATCATAAATTTCCAACTCACTAAATAACATCTGTTGTATAACTATAAAATAGAAATTCAAAATAAACTTACTTTAATATTTCTGGCATGTTCAGTGGTTATGCTGAAAAATATCTGTCAAAAGCTTTGTACAGATTACTTAACATTTTTTGTCAGACATGAATTTTAGCAGTTCTTAAATTGACAGGAAATTTAAAAAAAATGCATCTAAATCGCGATGAATTGAAAGTGGTTTACCGACTTACAAAGAAAAACTAATTTTTCGTTAAAAAAACTGAGTTTTATTTTACATATTTCCAAAAAATAATTATACTTAACATTAATCAGTACTCTCTAACATAAAATATACAGTAACCAGGTTAAAAAAGTTACGGGAAGAAACCCGAAACCCATCGATTCTTCAGTTATACCAAATAAATACTCCAGATTTAATTTTATCATAATTTACTTTTGATGTCAAATAGTTGTAAATATACAAATATCCGGATAAATAACAAAAATTATATAACAATATCTATCTGCAGATTATTTAATTTTTCTCAAAAGAAAATAAAGTGAACGGAGGACATCTAGTTTAACAAAAAAAAATATCAAAAATACAATCATAGTTAACTATAAAAAAAGGTGAGTAAACTGCAATAAATTTATTAAATAATCTGTACAAAGTTAATTTTCTTGAATGCTTATAATTTATCCAGATATTGTGCTAGGTCTGGAAGTCCTTCTTTGAGACCCTTCCTCTTACGTGTATCCTGAAGAAAAAAAATATATTCAAGAATATGTACTACTATTTTGTTAAAATAAGAATTGTTTATAATATACATTATTAATAAATTTAAGTAATTTTTTTAATCAAGGTAATTCGAGAGTTGTTCATATTATATACCCTATAATATATGACTACTGGTGGAAAATATAATCTTTACCATAGAAAGAGGAAAGCTTAAAATATAACTCACCTGGACAATACCATATGGTCTGGTGTTGGGTTCAAATGGATCCCCAGGTAAGATTTGCCAATGGTCAAAGACTGACTGTGGGAAAGCCTGTCCACCTGTGTTTGATCTCAAATCGGCAGTGAAACCGAACGATTCGTTTACTGGTAAAAACGCTTTTACCAAGAACATAGGCGTACCAGCGATTTGGGCTTCTTCAAATACGTGACCACGTCTTCTGTTTAATACACCATAGATTCCACCAACAGCAATTTCAGGACACTAAAAACATGAGTAATAGATGAATAGGATAATTTGTAGATGTTCAACATATTATAAATAATTTAACGATTTTGAAAATGAATTGTACATCTTACATCGTAGCATGTCACAACCAGACATAAAGATAGAGGTCCCATGACAGTGTTTAAATGTAAGTTCTATTTTATCTTCTTCCACAGCACTGCCAATTAAGTCAACATTTTGCAAATAGCAACAATGTTACCATTTACCAAACTATTTAGTGGCTCTAGGTGTGCTGGAAGGGAAGAGGTGGTACCTTTTAATTTTTAAAAGTACTTACCATTATTTCACATTTGTAAATGGGTTCCATTAGTCTAGGTGAAGCTGTCAATAAACAAGCGTATAAACACCTACGAGTTGTTGGAATGATTTGGCCACCACCACGATGAATGGCGTCAGCGTGTAATGTAACATCATAGATGTTGAATCTGACGCCTCTCAAGTTCTCTTCTGACAATACACCTTCTTTGGTGGCCCATTGGAAACCGGCTACTACCGAATCCTTGATTTCATTAAGATATTGTACTCCCTGAAATATTACAAAATAAATAAGCTATAGTTACAAGTAATAATAAAGTATGAATTGTCCTTAGAATAAGAAACTTATCTAAAGAAATTATAATCAAATCATCAGACATGACATTTTAGTTATTGAAAGTGTGTATGAAGACATACACACAACGCAAAAGTCTAGGGATATTTTTATAAGTAGTCGTGTTTCTACCTGTAATTAACTTGAAAAAATAATACAAAATTTATAGTTTAGATTGTTAAAAACATTAACTTTTTTGCAAAAAATAACAGAAAACTGAACAAAAAAAATATTCTAAATTCCACTGTTTTTTCAAATGTCGAAGAAAAATACACAAACCCAAAAATTAATCTTAAAATAAAGTATGGCCACCACGTTGATTTATCAGAGCCCTAAATCTAGCATTCATGCTCAAAATTACATTGTTAATGTCTGCTTGAGGTATTTGTGTTCATTGTACGCTCTCGAAATTGAAACTCATTGTGAATGTTGCCCATAAGTGGAGTAATTCGTCGTTGGAGCATGTCCTATACATGCTCAATGGGATTCAAGTCCAGTGACTGTGCTGGCCATCGCAATACATCAACACCCTAGTTATCTAACCACTTTACTACAATACGGACATGTGGTCGAGTGTTATCATGCATTGAGTGAAAGTTATCTCCAACAGCACCAGCAAATGACAAACGACAGGTTGGTGAATAGTATCCAAATACTACTGACTTGTGAGAAAGCCGCGTGGGAAAATGAGCTCAGTTCTTCAGTCAATAATAATTCCGCCTCATACTAATGTGCCACCTCTGTATGTGTACACTTCCTGCACATGTCGCAAGCGTTCCAAATTTCCGGGCTGTCTCGTCACACTCTCGTCCGATGAGAATCTGGATGAAATCCAAATCTAGACTAATCGGTGAATAAAACTGTAGCTCAGTCATTGTCAGCCCAATTCAGAAACTCTTGGCACCAGGTCAATCCTGCGATTGTCTCTAAACAGAGGTGGGCATCTCAATGGTCGCCGACTACGAAGAGTGGCTTCATGGAGACGATTCCTCACCGTATTACTGCCAATTGTCACGTTATATGCACACTGTAATTCATTAACCGACTAGGGTGCTGTGATTGTCGGTTGCCTTCTAGCGGTTAAAACTAAATACTGGTCTTGAGTGGCGGTTCTAGAACGACCACGTCCTAGATGTTTCTTGGCTGGACTTCCAGTGTCTTTAAATCGACACCATAATCGACTTATGACGCTTTGCGATACTCCCAACTGTTCGGCTACTTGGGTTTGTCGCACACCAGCTTGAAGGGGGCCTACTGCCCCATTCATCTCATCAAACGTTAAATGTTGCCGTTCCATGGTAAAAACACTATCTTTAACACACGTACTAAGCAAGAACAGTATGAAATAACTGAAAATCGGAATTAAACAAAACATTAAAATGTCAGTTTTTTCGTCTCTTGTGAAAAACGTTCTAAAACGTATTGTTTTGTTTTGTAATTTTTTTTATATAAAAAAGTAAGTATTTAGACTAACAGTCCCAGTCGAAGTAAGTTTATATGAACACGAAAATGTCTTTCATTGATTTCAGTATTTTACAAAAATATCCCTAGACTTTTACGTTGTGTGTACAAATTAATTATAAATAATTTAACCCTCCCCAATTGTTGTAAATACTGGCCAAGACAGCATTCTTGCATTATATCTGATAATCATTCAAGCAAAATAATATTTCAATTCCATAATTCAGTAAAATCATTGAAAATCAAATCGTCGATAACCATTTACACATTCAGTGGTTTTATTTGATATCTAAGACACAAAAATTCAGCTATTTTTCGACAGTATGTTATTCTTTACACAGCTACAACCTTTCAAGTTTAATCTGAATAGAAGCAACTGAAAAAACATAAACCAGTCAATTTTTAATGTTTGCCGATGATCTCAAATTATTTTTAGTGATTCGGAATGACATCGATATTGATTTGCTTCAAAGGGAACTAGATAATCTGTCTGAATGGTGCAAATTAAACTTGTTAGATTTGAATGTTGATAAATGCTTTAAGATCTCTTTTAGTAAAAAGAAAACTAGAATCCCGTCCTCTTATTCAATAGATGGTCAGTTGCTAGTAAATAAAGAATTGGCTAAGGATTTGGGAATTCTTTTTGACTCTCATTTAAGTTTTGGTGAGCATATCAGTCAATTAGTGGTTAGGGCTCAAAGGATGTTGGGATTTACTTTGAGGAATTGTAATGATCTCTCTCTGGAAGCTGTGAGGTCTATATATGTTGGGTTGGTCAGATCACAACTGGAATATGGTACATGTATTTGGACACCACAGTATAATGTTTATAAGTCATTACTCGAGAGATTGCAAAACAAATTCTTGAGATATTGTAATTATAGGTTCAATTTGAATCTCATTGCTGATCATGATTATTCTCTAATTTTACATAAACTAAACTTGCTCTCGTTGGATAAAAGAAGGATTATGTATGACATTACCCTCATTTATAATATACTTAATGGTGTTGTATCATGTCCATCCTTGTTGTCTGAAATATATTTTGCAGTTCCACAAAGAACGCTACGGCATTGTAACCTATTTTCCATAAGTTTTCATAGAACTAATTATGGTAAACATTCTTTTATGGGCAGATCTCTAGAATTTTTAAATAAGAAGGATAAGTTGGATGTTTTTAATAGCTCTTTCCAGGTCTTTAAGAGTACTCTAATAAGGTTTCTTTGAAGTAATATGTACTGTTATCTTATATTTGTCATAATATTGTCATGTTATTGTTAATTTGTCTTGTGATTTTTTAAATACATCTAGTAATGCTGTTTTTTTTAGATTTACTTAGTTAAGTTTGTTAATTGTAGTTTAACATAACCGCATTGTATGCTGTTGTTTCTATTTTGTAGTGGGGTTTTCCCGTCTAATAAATAAATAAATAAATAAATAAATTTGAGTCAAGTTAAGGTGTATCCAATTTATTAGGAGAATAATAAATTGCAAGCAATGATTTGTAAATTGATTGTTAATAACAAAATGTTAATTGCTAGAGTTTCAAAAAATAATGAGATTCAAAGGGGGTTAATGTTTGTCCCCCTATTCAGACCAGAGAGCAAAGTGGCTCCAAGGACGAAACTTAAGAGACATTGTTATTTACCACTATTTGCGAGTACTAAATAACATAGAAGCTATTTAATATTGTCTGTAGTGGCCAAAATTATTTAAATAATAAGTTGGGTTAATCTCAATTTATTAAAAATCATTGAAAGCTTAAATATTGTCTCAACAAGTTCATTTGCTAGTCACATAGACTAAACGTAAACTACATGATTATAATTATATACTCAAGGGAATAACTGATACTTCCTTTGTGTCAACATTGTAGAACATTTACTGGTTTCAGTAAATAACCCACAGAACTATAAAGCGAAATTTAATATTAAATTTAAAGCAAGTAGCAAAAATGTATAGAAATAATTTCTGGTATAAGCTGTTAATTGTTTGTGAATGTTAAATGAATCCCAGATAGCACATGGCCTAGAATTACAGAAATGAGAAAAGGCCAACCATCTTTCAACTAGAAAAATGCTTGAAAATGAACTATTGGGAAAATAGTCCTATAGAAGCAAATACTAAATCCCAGGAAGTTAAAAACTGAAGAATTCCACGAACCTTGGTACAATCAACAAGAATGTTGGGTCCAGTTCCATCAGGACCGAAACACCAGATTTTACGTGCTTCCGTTACATCATAATCATATTTTTCACCAAGATAACGTGCACGAACTTTGAAATCGTCACGTGGGTTGACTTGTCCTTCATCAATGTCTTCAGCTAAACCATCAGGCATTGGGCAAGCTTTCATGAACAATCTGAAATGTGATAAGACTATTATCATTTATGGTTATTACAATTTGAAAAATTCTATTAGCATTAAAATTGGATAATGTATGTCCCCCTATTCAGACCTTAGAGCTGATTGACTCCAAGGACGAAACTTAAAAGACAATTTAATTTGCCACCATTTGCGAGTACTAAATAGCGTAAATGCTATTCAATATTGTCTGTGGTGGTCAAAACTACAAGCATCAGCATAAATTGTATTCACCTGTTATGTTTGTTGGCAGATTTCGATAAGCACATTTGGTCAGATTCTTCACTGACTGTTTCACGATAAGATACCACAGGGTCGGATTTTTTGATAGGAATGCAAGCGTGATCTTCTTCTAAATCTTTAAGGCAAATTTCAAGATGCAATTCTCCAGCACCGGCAATGATGTGTTCACCAGATTCTTCAATAATACATTGTACCATAGGATCAGATTTGGTAAGACGTTTTAATCCTTAAATAAACCAAAAAATAGATAAATATACAGAGCAATTTAAAAAAGTATCACTCACCTTCTACAAGTTTAGGTAAATCGGCAGGATTTTTGGGTTCTACAGCAACACGTACTACAGGAGATACACTGAACTTCATGACCTTCAAGTTGTGGGCATCCTTGAAAGTGGTGATAGTACCAGTCTTGACCAAAAATTGATCAACACCAACTAAACCACATATGTTACCAGAAGGTACGTCTTCAATGGCCTCAACGTAACGACCCATCATGAGAATGGTACGTTGGATAGCTTTTTCATATAAATCTTCTTTTTTACCAGGAGTGTAGTTGGGCCCCATGATACGGGCCTTCTGACCAGTAGCAACTTTACCGGAAAATACACGACCAAAAGCGTAGAATCGACCTTTATCTGAAGTCGGTACCATTTTAGAGATGTACATCATCAACGGCGCATTAGGGTCACAGTTTTTGATACCCATTGCAGCTTCATCATCGTGAGGTCCTTCATACAACATTTCCATTCTGTATTTTTGAGCTACTACAGGAGAGGGTAGGTGAATGGCAATCATCTGAAGTAGAGCTTCACCAGCTGGTAACCATGTTCTCATTACTACTTTCAGTAATTGTTTACCATCTTTGTCCTTGTCTTCGTGTTTGATGGCAATACCTAATTTAGGAAGGAGTGCTTCATATTCTTCTTTCTTGTAGTTCATAATTGAATCGAAGATCTTGTAGATGGGATCCAAGATATACATACAGAAGGATCGTTTGTTGTCATCATCCTTTTGTTTGGCCCACTTCTTGGTCTTGGCATTGAAAAAGTTTTCTCCCCACAAACGGTTCATTAGTTTGACTGTATCAATCTTGAATTTTTCTGCATACATTTCAGAGAATTGTTTGAGAGTGAAGGCCCATCCGTGGAGACCTGAACCAAAACCTACTGAACCTTTGCTGGGATCAACCTAAATGATAAAAAACAATAAGGTGTTTGTTTTAAATTCCAATTGGTGTAATTTGTATACTTTTTTAATGTTTCACTGTAGGAAACTGCAGTAAATATTGAATTATTTACAGCAGGGCAAAATATGAATTTGATCTTTGAGCCAGATACCTTCATTAGCTATTTAAAAGTCTAACAATTAAGAACTGACTCAACAGCCCAGATTATATAAATTTCAATTCACTACTTACTCTGACTTCACCCATTGGTCCACTGTCATCATTGTAAGTGGCAATGATAACGTTAACATTTTCTACGATACGTTGGAAGGTTTGATATAATTCTTCTGCATCCAATTGCAACTCCAAGAGGGCACGGTCCATCTTGTTCATGAACAAAATTGGCTTGATACGTTCAGCGATAGCTTGACGGAGTACAGTTTCCGTCTGTACACATACACCTAAGTAAAGTGGAAATAAAATTATTGAAAAATTGAAAATATAACATTTCAAGCACTTACCAGATACACAATCCACTACTACTAAAGCACCATCAGTAACTCGAAGAGCAGCAGTTACTTCTGATGAGAAATCTACGTGTCCAGGAGAGTCGATCAAGTTGATCAAAAATCCTTTTTCTTCTTTTTCACGTTGGTCTGGGTTGGTGATGAAGACAAGATCCTTGTCTTCCAATTCGAAGTACATAGATATGGCACTGGAAACGATTTATTCTTATTAAAAAATATTCAAATTCTTTTGTACTAATAAATATTTGAATTGGATTCTAGTATTGTAAAATAAACGATTGGCTGATTGTTTGAGATGTTACAGCCAAAATTCCAAAATAATACTGCTGACTTAAACTGAACTTTGGAGGACTGAAAGACTGTGGCAATTTCACCAATAAAAGGGGAGATATGTCAACATGAAGAAATAGCCATAGAAAAAATGCCGCTTATATCTATTGTGGTGTGACATAATCTAAGTAGACTAGCCACATTGCCAAATTTATTAATATTAAGACAGGCGGTGCAATTATCAGGTGTTTAACCGTATCATGCCACGGGATGGACGGTGGGAGCATTACCTTCTTATATCAGGTTATTCTAATTGTATTATACATTAGGAATATTCTGTGGTCACACATGTTCAAGCGACAATGTATTAGAAAGAAACAAATATAAATTCAGTGTATTACTTTTTTTTCTAACAGGATAGCAACAGCATAAAGTGGAAAGCATGTCAAACATGTCCATAAGCGATGACAATGTTTTACAGAACAAGTATAAATTCATTGTATTAATAGGATTCAGAAACAGTGAATGTTTTGAAGAAAACATGAAAGTACGTTGCCATGTTGCTAACTTTCATTGTATATTTATATCAACTGTAAAATGCATGGTTCTAACATGAGAACAAGGTATAAGAAGCTTTAAATTATGATATTGTAACAGAACAAGATAATTAATCCGATCTATTTGTTGAACATTTTATTGTAATGCTGGAAATTGTTAGTTTTCAGTTTGAAAGCCATCAACACTTTTTTCAGATTTGCCAACATGAAATATGTCTCTGAACACTTGAAATTTGGATGTTTTTTGTATGTATAAATAAAAATGTTTTAAATGTTTGTATGTTTATTTTCAAATGAGAAACGAACTCTTTGTGTACACACACACACACACTTTGCAACTTCAATGCTAGTGAAGAAATTGTCTGTTGTCACGTTTCTAACTGTCCCCCAAATTTGATCAGAGTTGTGATACCAGAGCAATATTTGACGTATAAAGCTTAAATGGCCCTTCAGGTTGTCCAAAATAAACCTCCAAAATCACTGTATAAAATAGCTTTGCATCAACGAGAGCATCAATTTTATACCATAATGGTTGGATTTCTGGGGCAAATATACCATAAAAGGACATTTGCCACGAAAGGCTTCAATTTCTCATCTATGATAACAAATGCAGAAAAATTGTAACGTTTGTGAATATTGACATTGAATTCTTCAAAGATCTCACAACATTCAGCCATTTTATCTATCTTTTGTCTCTCAATTAGAGTTCTCTTGTCAAAATGAATATGTTTCAATAAGAACTGGAACTTTCTAATTGACATTGTCAGCCTACAAATATCCATTGATCTGCCATATGCTCTAAATAGATATCTTGAATTCTGTTTGTTACTTTTATTGGCTCCTAAGATATATAATATAAAAGTCCTAACAATGCTTAATAAGGTCAGTTGACCTAGCAGTGCGATCTTCTTTTATATCATAAAATTGCATTGTTATAAACATATTTGTATAGTTTACAATATTTTATATCATGTCTATGGTATAAAGACATCCCCAAATTTCTTGGATAACTCGTTTACGTCAGATATCACCTTGCGGACCTGGTAAACGTTGATATACATTTTCCGTACGAGTTCAAATATTTTGTCACCACAGGATGCTTTCTCCACCTATCCCATCTTTTCCAATGAAAAAACGGCCTCCTCACATCGTGCATCGCAAACAGACGGCCTCTCGTCAATAAACCCAAGAGGAAGCTTCCATTTCCTCCTGTTCAGCTACTAGCCTTATCATACGACGACCTCCCGATGACTATGCAGACTACCTAGACAATTCCCCTATCTCTATCCGATAACCACCCACACAATTTATATCTCAATTATTATGTACTGATTATATGTATTCTATCATCTTAGCAACCCTCATTGCTAGCAGAGATAACTTTTCCTCCAGACCATTTTATAGCGAAAAACCCACTCCAACACCCTCAATCCTACATACCTTTTAAAAAATTCTTCCTAGACATTTTTCTTCACTGTTCTAGACACTTTTTCCCACTCTGCTGTTTCTCAGCAAACTCTCCAGAAACACCAAACTCAATCTATGAACGCTGCATAACGACCGCCCAACCCAGCCCTGCAGAGGAAAATAATCCTACATCAGGGCAACTAAAACAAATGCACAATTTCAACTTTTTAAATAAAAATCCCCTTTCTATCACAAAATCTTTTCGAACTGCGCTCTCTCTCTCTCATCAAACAAGGTGACCATGTCTGATTTGAACAGACTCTATCCTCAATTTCCTCAGCTTACAAAATTTCAAATTCGGAACTTGTATCATTCCAGAATTTCCAAATTGTCCAGCAAACTTTCATCATAATCTTCAGGTTCAATCCCAGAATCCGTCGTAACTTCGTCAAATAATTGCAGCAATCTTCCTTGCTCTACTTCATAATTCATATTTTCTGAATTACTAAAAATACTTCATCTTACAAACAAATTCTCCCACAAAAAAATAATGTATACTCAGTCAATAGAAACGTAAATAGCAAGGTGGGTCCCGCACACCACAACTTCAATTATTTTTGATAATACACACTCTGGATGGCTGGCTAAGTAAATCCTTCCCAGAAAGAGAGGTACTGGACGGTACAGTAGAGTCGTGCCATAGGATACCCTTTTGTCGAGGAAATTGTATTTCTGCAATATGAAAAATCGCACGTTGCTACTGGCAGGTTAAAATAATCACATTTCAATAAAATAAAAGAAAACCCTAATCAACTTAATAGAGAATAGTATCAAATTTTAGGCAAACTAGCATTGCAGAGTATTGTGCAATAATAAGAAAAGTATTTACAACAAATTTTAACTATAACATACAAAAGCATAGGAGTTAGCAATTAGCATTAAAGAAAAATGTTAATGTATTTACATTGGCTTGATTGTATATCGAAGTAACCATAATGTATGTTTGAAATATAAAAAAAGATGTAAATCCAAAATTTTATCTACAAATTGAACTTTCATAGTAATCATAGTTGATTGCAGAATCTGCTTTGTATCTCAAATTCATTGGACACTGTCTAGAACACAGTTATTCTAAATCATAATCATGTGTAATTGTCTATTTTTGTTTATAATGAAAATTATCACATATCAATAAAATAAATGCAAACCTTAATCAATTGAATAGACAATTAGTATCTATTTTTAGACAAACTAACATTGCAGAGGATTGTGCAATAACCAGAAAACTATTTAGAACAAATTTTAATATTACATACAAAACCATAGGATTTAGCAGTTAGTATTCAAGAAAAACTTCAACGAAAGAGTATTTACATGGATTAAAATTGAACATTATTTTGCAATTTTCTAATATCAGAAGAAAAAGAAGAGCTACAAAGCACAATGAATAAAGAGAGAAGTTGACAAAGAAACACATAACTGATAGAATCCCACATGTAGAAATCTAAGGAAAAAGTTAAATTGAAAGTTTATTTACAAAAAATAAAACATTAACCAGACACATACTGTATATTAAAACCTCCATTTATATTAGAAATGTAAGAAAAACATCAATTGAAGATTTGAAAATTCGAATTTTATCTATAAACTTTCATAGATGATAGAATCTGCTTAGCATCTCAAATTCATGGGACACTGTGCAGAACACTGCTATTTTAATCAATGGCCATATTATGATAATTGTTTGATTATTGTTTATATTTAAAATTATCACATTTAGGAGATAAATGAAAACCCTAATCACCTAAATAGATAATAGTATCTATATGTAGGCAAAATAGCATTGCAGAGAATTGTGCAAAAATCAGAATTTGTATTAAAGAAAAATTTCAATGAAAGTGTACTTACGTTGACTTGATTGTAATGCAACGTTCTTGTTCATCTTTTCTAGTATCGGTGAAACGTGTTTCTCCGGCTTTGGCACCAGCAATAATACCAGCTTTGGATACTAAAGAATCGGTTAGAGTCGATTTACCATGATCCACATGGGCTATGACGGACATATTACGAATATTTCTTTTTTTGTCCATCATGACTCTAATTTCGTCTACCGTAAAGTTCACCTAAAACAAAAATAAGGATTAGTATAATTTAGTAAAGAAATGATAACTCAATTATTCTACTAGATCAATGTATGTAATTATCGTTTTAAGTCTGGTGAAAATAAACTTGACACATTTAGAGGTTTTTGAAGAGTTAATAAAATAAATTGGAGAATAATTCAATTATTCTACTAGATTAATATGTAAGTATTGTTTTGAAGTCTGGTGAACAATGACTTGCCATATTTCGAGGTATATGAAGAGTTAATAAAATAAATTGGAAAATATAGTCATAAAGCCGCTTTCATATGATGATAATTTATTGAAAATTTTACACAATATGAATACTTTCGTGAAACAATCCGTAAACATCAAAGTCGGGATCTTTCATACTGTTGTGCAATCCAACTAAAAATATATTTAATCAGAAACAACCGGTATTATTACATAAAATTTTAATCTAATATAACGCAGCAATGTTTGTACAAATATTTAATAATATTAAAATTGAATATTAGTACTTACCATTTTGGATGTTTGATGATTTTTTTATGCACAACCAAAACTTACGATACGCCAACGATGGCGCACTCCTTCGAAAGAAAGAGACCGAGAAATATCTGCCACGACGTAGACACGGGACAGTTATCCACTGTAGCCAACCGGTTATCTATGCCAGTGTAGCCAACGGAGTTCGTCGAAAATTCCCAATTTTGATGTAGTAAGATCCCAAGATCACAGAACTCTGTGCCTAGACCAAAATTACATTGGTTGCGTTCAGATAACATACACTTATAACTCAACTGTTGAGTGAACGCTCACTGAGCAACAAATGGTTGACGTATGTCTTCTGAACGATAATTTTTTGGAAAGATATTGATAATCTTTATTATAGACATATACATATAAATAAAATATTCTGCGCCTAGCGGTACGGGAGGCGTGGCGATCATCAGAGTCTAGACATGTACATGTCTGCACCGTCGGCGGGCAAAGAACATTGGCTGTATCAATCCCGCTTTGACGCTTTTAGACTTTCAGAGGAGTGGCAAAGGTTGTTAGCATAGACAAATAATATATTTTATTTTCTCTTTGGCTGTTTGTTTGGCAGCATAGTAAAATTAGGATGTGGTTTGGATGTTTAGTGATTTTGTTATTTGTTTTATCATTGTGTTGTGATTTTTACATGTTTCTTTTATTTAGATTTTTATTAAAAACTATGTTTCCACAACGGTGCTTTTTATGTAATGAGATTGGTCCTAATTAAATTTTCATAGGTCTACAGGTATATAAAAATAAATTCCGTTTGAAAACAAATCATCCCATGGGGTACTCCATCGTCATTTAATTTGTCAATATGTATGGCTATATTAGTGTGCAGATATCGAAGAAATGATTTATAAAAATAATAACTCTAATTGGTTATGTGCTCACTATATATTTCATGTTTATCTACTTCATTTCTATTCCTTTTGAAGTAACCTAGACAACTATAATAGACGTTATTTGAGATTTATGTTAGAAGTGAAAAAAATGTAATTACATAATTGCACTTTATTTGGTCAAATCAAAAAGCAGACACGAAGTTTTTGTTGACTCAAACATCTTCGTTTAAAAATATTACAGGCGGCAAATACAGTACTTGCGCATAACTAACATGGCCACAGAGAGTGTAGTCGGACCTCGGACCTCTCACTCTTAATGGAACGCATTTCGCTTATTGGAGATATACGTAGTTAGCAATATATTTTATTTATTACGTATATGATTATAGATTGTATTGTCTTTGGAATACATATTTGAGAAATTAAAATTATGGCTAGGGCTAGAAACAATTTAATTCTTGCATTATTAGATGATGGTGATGTAATAGATATTAACCAAAATATTATAGCCCATGTAGTAGAAAATGTACAGGAACCATTGCATGATTATAACGTGAGAAGACGTGGTATTCGAGAAAAAAAAAAGAAATTATTACGAAGAAATAATTCCAGCATATAATGATTTGGTTTTTAAGGAGCATTTTAGGATGTCTGCAAGAGCTTTAAAGGTATTTAAATGTATCTGTTCGATTGAAGAGCTTGAATTAATTATTATCATTATTTGTGAAGATTTTTGGTATCTGTTATGCTATATGTAACATTATTATATGTATAAATCGCTTCATATTCATCACTCATGTTGTAATATTTTAATTAAATCATATATAACCCTACTAAATATAATCTTTGTTTTATTTACTATTAATAAAGCCATAGAACTTTATATAAACATCACAATTTGCAACGTGTTGTGCTCACTGAGCATAATTGAAAACCGCTCAGAAAATGGCGTCGGCTCACCAAACATGTTGAGCTCCGCGCACTGATCAATGTGCGTTCACAGAACATTTACTCAACGGTTGTGCAACAGTTGTGTTTTCTGAACGCAACCATTGACAATCCCACTCATGAATAATAATTCCCATTTGTGAGTACAAAAATCGTAGTTTGCTATCGGCTAAATATGAAGGAACAGAAATGCAAATCGATAAAAATATCGGATAAATTACGTTACCGTAGCAACTCTAACATTTACCGTTTCTTTATCAAGTTCTATCAGTTCTAGTGTTGGGAAAAACCGATAATTTTAACTACTCTACTCGAGCGGTTTCAATAATCTAGCGATCGCTCAAGCGATTTATAACTTGAAATTCCAGGTAGGTAATGAATGAATATCAGGTAGATCGCTTGTCGCTCGATTCGATCGATACCGAAATGAAGCCGAAGGCAAGCGATCACCACCGATTGCTTGATTGCCCGGACCGGACGTTTACAATTGATTTTATTTATTTAGTATGTATTTAGCAATAGGCGTGTGCGGTGATTGTAATATATTATTGTAATTGGACGAAATTCAGTGGCTAATCATGCGACCTGGTTCAAAAAAAGATCTCCTGTTTGGAATTACTTTACAAGAAGTTTTCCACATGTAACATATGTAAAAAAAATACTCTCTTTTTACGGCAGTTCTACGAATTTAAAACAACATTTGATTCGCATTCATCCACTTATAAAAATTGATGATGATGATCCTCCGAGAGAAAATGATGATGAAAATATTGAAAATGGTGATGTTGCTGTTACATCTAATTTACCTGATACCAGTGATACCCCCTCGATAGCGATACCTTCAGGAAGCAAAGAAGTGGACGCAGAAAAAAATGTTGATCGTCCTGCAAAAGCCATACCTTCAGGAAGCAAAGAAGTAGATGCTGAAAAAAATTTTAAACGGCCTGAAAACAACTAAAACTTTTTGTAACGAGAAGCGCACTATCACAACATTTAGCGATATTAGACGAAAAGTTGGTTAAATTAATAACTCAGGATTACCAACCATTGTCACTAGTAGAAAATAAGGGCTTTCTCGAGTATACTCAAGCACCTCAACCGCTCTACAAGGTGCCTAACAGAAAAAAATTATCAGAAGAAATTTTGCCTAAAAAGTATGCAGAGGCGGCGCAAATATTAAAAGCTAATTTAAACCAAACAAAAAATATTGCGATAACAACGGATATGTGGACGTCAGATAGTAATAAAAGTTACATCACAGTGACTGTACATTTTGTAAATGAAAATGACAATAAATTATGTGCCCGGTTTATTTCAACAAAAGAAATGATTGTTGCCCATACCGGTGAAAATATTGCGTCAAGTTTAAATACAATATTTAATGAATGGGCGATAACAGATAAAATCGTGACAATTGTGTCAGACAACGGCGCAAATATTAAAAATGCCATAAACGAGCATTTAAAAAAATACCACCATCCGTGTGTTGCCCACACATTAAATTTGTCCGTAACGGAAGTGTTGCGCTGCGATGAGACCTTAATTGAGCTTATAAGAAAATGTAGGGTTCTTGTTGGACACTTTAAGCATAGTGTATTAGCAGCAAATAAACTAAAAGCAGTACAAGAACAGTTAAATTTGCCAATTTTAAAAGTAAAGCAGGATGTACCAACGCGCTGGAATTCTTGCTACATTATGCTGGACCGGCTAAAACAGTTAAAGGACCTTTTAATCATAAGAGTCACGAATCTAACAACCAGCGTAGAATTTTTGGGACCAGAGGACTGGAATATTTTAAGGGACTATTTGGATGTTTTGAAACCTGCCAATGATTTGACTAGTATTTTGTCTGGAGAAAAATATCCAACAATGACCCTTGTAATTCCACTAATCAGAGGTGTGCAGACCGCTTTAATAAATATTCAATCTCAGACAACTGTTGGTGAAATTTAAAAAAATAAATTATTAGAAATAAATCAACGGCGTTTTGTAAACTTCGAAACGAATAAAATAACAGCAAAAGCAACATTTTTGGACCCTAGGTTTAAAAAGTTAGCTTTTGGAAACCAGGAAAACGCAAATAGGGCTGAGAAATGGGTAATGGACGAAATGCATTTAATTGTATCTCGGCAAAACAGACAGTTGGAAGTAGAAGAAGAAGTAGTTCGCAACGAGCCAGAAATGGAAATAATTTCCGACGCATTTTGACAAAAAGGCTGCCGACCAAAAGACCTATTCAACACCTTCAACAATAGCCACAATTATGATTAAGCAATATCTACAAATGCCACTGCTGGAACGGAAACAGGACCCATTAGAATTTTGAGCAAAACATAAAAATGTGTTACCACAATTATACGAACTCGCCATTAAATATTTATGTATTCCTAGCACCTCAGTTCCCTCGGAAAGAGTTTTTTCTAAAACAGGGCAGCTTACAAATTTAACAAGAAATCGGCTGTCTCCAAAAAACTTAGATATGATTATTTTTCTAAATTCATGTTTATATAAGTTGTAGGTTATAGGTATCTACTTTATAGGTTTTCTAATAAAAGTTCCTGTTTAGAGTTAAAAATGTTTACTATTGCTATTAGTTACCAATGAATATTTTGATCCGTTTTGTTTGTTTTATTATATTTTATTAACATTTTCTTTATGTTATTTTTAAGTTTTCTTGCGTTATAATATATATATATATATATATATATATATATATATATATATATATATATATATATAAACTTCAAAGAGTGGTCTTTGTTAAAAAAAACCTCAAACTCGTGGGGATAGCAGCCAAAAAACTTTACAGGTTAGAGATAAAGTGAATCAAATAGTACATTACCCAAGCTTTCGAAGAGCATTGTCTTCATTTTCAAAGGCTATAATAAACCAGAAAGAAAAAATCGGTTAACTTAATAAAGAAAATAATTTTTGAAATCATTACGACTTACTTGTAGTGTGAACACAACAGTATTGCTGATAAATTTAGATTTTTATTAAATGTTGTTACTTCAACCTTGTAATTGCCCCCCGTATCTCTACCTTTCGACAGCAGTCGATCAACACTACAAGTAAGTCGTAATGATTTCAAAAATTATTTTCTTTATTAAGTTAACCGATTTTTTCTTTCTGGTTTATTATAGCCTTTGAAAATGAAGACAATGCTCTTCGAAGAAGACAATGCTCTTCGAAAGCTTGGGTAATATACTATTTGATTCACTTTATCTCTAACCTGTAAAGTTTTTTGGCTGCTATCCCCACGAGTTTGAGGTTTTTTTTAACAAAGACCACTCTTTGAAGTTTTATTTTTTAACTAGTCAGCCGGGACTAACTGCCAACTTTTGGTTTTTGGTTTATATATATATATATATATATATATATATATATATATATATATATATATATATATAATAATATAATACATTTTTTTGATATTCTTGCATTTTTAATTTTTACGATCAAGTACTTTAACTTTAAACTACGCCTCTGACGCGATAGTCAAATAAGAAATAAGCCAAACCAAAACAAAAAAGAAACGAAATGCATGCCGTGATAGCGCCTTTTCTTTTATGTGTCTTTAACAAAGACGTATGTCGTGTAAGAGTTCAGAGTTCTGAGCATCAAACTCGAAGGTGCCGAGCGGATATCGAGTGAAAGACCCGAACGCCAGAACGCCTACCTTCGCAGTGGTCAGTCAGTGCTAGCTGAGCGACTATTTTCGCTTGAATTTATAACTCGAGTAGTCGTTCCAATAACCGAGTGATGTCGGTTAATTTAATAATCGAGTACTCGAGCGGTTTTTCACTCGAGCGATACCATCAATAGTGCTAGTTATATGATCTGTGAACTGTGCCACAAATCACGTGATTTGTGATCTGTGCAAACAAATCACAAATCGCGTGATTTGTGATTTGTGCAAACAAATGACAAGCATGAAATGGCGGATCGTGTTCAGTTTTGTGTTAATTTTTTATAATTCGCGTATAAAAGAGACTTCATTATAACATTGTTTACAGTGTCACAATGAAGCTGCGTTCGTTATTTGCGTCTGATCAATCTTTTTTGTCTGAATCGTTCGTTTATTACATCTAGTGGTAGGGAGATAAATCTGAACCGTTCGTTAATTCCGCTCGGATCATTCCGATGTAAATCTTTTTGCTCGTTATTTGCGTCTGATTAATCTTTCTAGTTTGAACCGTTCGTTTATTACTTAAGAGGTAGGGAGATAAATCTGAATCGTTGGGTAATTCAGCTCGGACAAGTCCGATTTAAAACTGTTGTTTACCGGTCATGTTGTGAGGTTATGTTGTGTCTCTTAGATAACGTTTTGTGTACAAACATTTAATTTTTAGATTTTAATTGTCCATTCTCCATGTGTTTGGCAAAAGAGACCGAAATTGAGGAAGACAAAGTATATAGATTTCCTGTATCACAAGAAAATTATAATGACATTATTGCTGGAGGTACATTATTTGTGTTTATGCGTAATGTTTATCACGTAGGTGTATCCAATTTACTTAGAATTTGTCTGAGAAAGCCCATCTCTGCAAAATGTATGACACATATCACGACATATCTGGATCTGGGTAGAAAAAGGGCCAATGTCCATTAAGAAACTTTAGAGAAAATGTAAATTGAGAAGTTAGAAAGGCATCGTCATTTAATTTATATAATATAATTTATATAATAACTCCACTACTCGCCAATTCATAGGGGCATATAAAAGACCACTCGTAAGGGGTGAAGTTATTGCCAGCGGTGTAGGAAACTGGATTCCTTTGGAGCAGGTTCCAGTGTTATTTGCTTCCAGTAGAATTAAACAAAAACCAGATGAAATTATATATCACAATTTAACTGGAAGAAGTGACCCACACTACCTGTGTAATATGATATATTTTTAATAAAAAAACCCAATCAATCATAAATATTATTTGATGAAAACAATATGTGAAAAGTTTTTAAATGTCAGAATATATTTTATAGGTAACTAAAATTGAATCCCAACAAGAAAATGGGGTTAGAAGCCAACTAACGAAATTATTTCAAAGACAGTGAAAACATACTGCTCTCGAAATAAATGAATTTGGTTAATTAAATAAAATAGGTTTAGAGTGTTTTTTTTTGTATTGTTTTATAGTTATAGTATAAGTTAATATGTATCGGTTAATTTACAGCATACTATCAAATAACGTTTGATAAGAAATAACAACTATTGTTAGTGTTTTAAATGAAACTCAACGTTTCTAGCTAATTCCACAATATGAAAAATGTTGAAAATTCTAAAAAATTGACAATTGTTTCGATAACTGAATATCATCATCAGAATGACAGAAGTTACATTTCATTTGATGCCTACCTGATGTTTAGTAGTTATTTTTGGCTAGACCAAGAGTGGCCTACCTTGTGATTGACTTAATATATGTTAATAGAAAAAAAGAAGAAGATGTGATATTATTAGCCCTATGGTGATATCCTGGATATCATTTTTCCAATTAAGATCAGTATAACTATGCAATGATATAGAAAACCAGGAAAACTATCTGCTGATCTTTACAATTATCACTTAAGAAGACAGTTTAATAGTGGAGAACTTCCTAGATTTATCTGTTCATTGACGATTGCACATTGTGGATTTCTTAAGTGTCTTCTAATTTCCAACTCTTCAAGGAAATCCAGTTCTTGTTTCTTATCACAAATATGTAGTACTTCTAGTTCTGTGCTAGGTGTCAAGTGGATGTTTTGTGAAATGGGATTTATCTGGTTGTTTTAATCTGTAAGCTCGTAAGTGTTCACTGTATCGGATTTCAAAATTTCTAAGGGTCTGACCCAAATAGACAACATTACATTCTGGACATTTGAGTTTATATATACCTGATTTCTTCAATGTTGGTATTTTTCTTTTAACATTGAACAATTTTGTACTTACGTTACTTTCTGTTTTAAAAACAATTGTTGTATTCGTAGCTAAAGATATTATCTTTGAAATATTATTAGAAATATTTCCTGCACAAGTGATGGTTTTATAAGTTTTTATTTCTTCAGTTTGTTTAGGAAATATTAGTTGTAATGCCACTTTTTACTCTTTTTTATTAATTAGCTTATTTATCATATGTAATGGATAACCGTTGGATGTTGCTATTTGTCTAATTGTACTAATCTCTCTATCAAAATTACATTTGTTCATAGGAACTGAAAATGCTCTATGTATCATTGAATTGTATGCCGTTAGTTTATGTGACATGGGATGATTGGAAATATAACACAGAACTAGAAGTACTACATATTTGTGATAAGAAACAAGAACTGGATTTCCTTGGAGAGTTGGAAATTAGAAGACACTTAAGAAACCCACAATGTGAAGTCGTCAATGAACAGATAAATCAAGGGAGTTCTCCACTATTAAACTGTCTTCTTAAGTGATAATTGTAAAGATCAGCAGATATAGTTTTCCTGGTTTTCTATATCATTGCACAGTTATACTGATCTTAATTGGAAAAATGATATCCAGGATATCACCATAGGGCTAATAATATCTAAGCTTCAATATTTGTAATATCACATCTTCTTTTTTTTCTCTATTAACATATATTAAGTCAATCACAAGGTAGGTCACTTCTTGGTCTAGCCAAAAATAACTACTAAACATCAGGTAGGCATCAAATGAAATGTAACTTCTGTCATTCTGACGATGATATTCAGTTATCGAAACAATTGTCATTTTTTTAGAATTTTCAACATTTTTCATTATATTGTGGAATTAGCTAGAAACGTTGAGTTTCATTTAAAACACTGATATGAGTAGATTCCACGAAGTAAGGGTCAGGACAGTTAATTTCTTTAACAACTATTTATACTGGCATCACAGTAAATTTGTATTGATATCAATATATTTTTTTCCATTAATATATCGTTTTATTTTTGTATATTGTCATGTATTTGTTACTCTTTAAGTACATTAGATATACCAAACCATATTATTGTTAGACAATGTATATAAGACATTACTTATATTCATTCACATAATCCATAAGTTGAATTATTAATAATCCCCTTTAGTTAATTAGTATCAAATAATATGAATCCATATTATATTTTGTTAATTAAATAAGTTAGTGAAAAATATTTAAAATGTAAAAGATGTGAGTTTTGGTTTTCTTTACGAAAAATGTCTTTTTAAAAAGAACTGAAATTAACTATAACCAAAATATATTTTAACACAGAGCAGAAATAATACAAAAAATTTATAAAGACTGTACTGAGAGTTATACAAAGAATGAATAAATGGTGTTCAGACAGAATAATAATATCATATAAAAGTGTCTATTATGCAGTTTCACAGGTGCCCACTTGATAACGCTGTAGACATAATTCCTCCCTCCTTAAGTTTCGAAAAACACGAAGTGGCTTTTCGAATTTTTCTTTTTTTCTGTTGGGTTTTCCTTTGGTTTTTTCTTGAAAATCTTCAAAATTTGGGTTCTATATTTGATGAAAATGTAGACCAAGGCGCAGGCAATTGCAATTCCAATAACTGTTCCTAATATGCTTGTGTAATTATACGGATTGTCTTCCACTTCTGAAATTGGTTCTAATTGTTTCGAAATTCTGCTAATTTCTTTAAGTTCTTCAAAGTCTATTTTCGTTATGTTCGGAATTTGGTAATTTCTGGAGCTACTTAACGTTTCCATCTCAATTTTTGGTAGTATAAACGGCTAGCCATTACTAATTGGAATTTTATTAATGTATTTCTGGTTATTAGTCCATACTTCGCAAGAGTCTGGTATTTTGATTAAAATTGGAGACGTCACGAGAATATATCTGTTACTTCTACATTTTGAAAATATTTGTTGAGGTTTTTCAGGTATAATTAAGATTTCGTTTTCGGTGACTGGTTCGACGACTGTTTCTTGTAAATTTACTTCAATGATGTGGCAATGTGAGAGGACTTCTCCTTGGAGTAGTTGCGTTGTACAATTATCTTGGGATACAGGATTTTGTCGGCAATAATACATGTCTTCTAGAAGAGGGCATTCTTCTTTCTCGAATTGGTTATCTTCATTCTTGTGTGCCAAATAGGGAAATAGAGGGGTAAAGCTTTTATGATTTTGGATAACTGGGAAAATATGGTAAAATTCGTAGGTTTTTTCTTTAAGGATAGGTATATGAATTGCAACAATTAATTTAGAATTTGATATTGACACTTGAGTGCCCAAAAATTGATAATAAGTTAATAAATTCTCAAATTTAGGAATTTGATTGGAGTTATATATATTATGTAAATACTTAATCATTTCGAAAATATCAGTACTAGAAATTATTGAATTATGAAGAGAGTTTAATTTGGAAAATACTACTGCATTTTCTAAATTATCTAATAATGTAATCGTTGACTGGCAATCCAAATTAATTTGTGTTATAATTCCCTGAAAACTTAGATAACTTTCAAGAGTTTCTATTTTATGGTAAAATGAATCTTGAATTTTCTGTAAATTATTTTTAAGTATCTCTTGATTATTGTTTAAAATACTTATAGGTTTATTATAGTGTTCAATAAGTTTTTTGTATAAAGAGGTTTGTAAATTGACTTCTGTAATAATATTTTTCTGGGTTTTCTGCAGTAAATCAATTGCTTTGTTATATCTTTCTTCGTCATCTGCATCTAGTGTGCCAAAAAGCCATTTGTCAATTTTTCCTACGGCATTTACAAGTCCTCTTTTACTTCTGATATGGGGATATAGATTATTCAGTTTTATTTCTAAAGAATTAATTAAAGATTCTGTTCTTGTCAAAATACTTTGTGCTAAATTATGATACGATATGGGGTTACTACTATTAATTATTTTAATACTATCTTTAATGATATAATAATGTTTTATTAGGTTATTTACTTGCTTAAAAATAATGTCTAAATCTACATAGTGTATAAATGTATGTTTATTGTATATAATACGAGAATTTCCTAATTGGATTGGAAGGATTAGGCTCTCGATTTTAGTGGTAGATACATCCTCTTCAATGCATTGTATCTGCAGAATCATGATGTATGTTGTCATCAATGTCAGGAGGTTCATCATCGTTAGATTCCTGTAACAATTTGTTTGTTACTAACCTCGGTTTTCTAGTCAAATTTTTATGGTATGTGCCTTTATTAGTTTTAATAAAGATACCTTGTTGGCTTAATACTTTCGTCTTTTTAAATTTGGGTAGTTTTTTATTTCTCTGTTTAGTTTTTATGTAGCATGTTTCTTGATTTGCAAACTCTGGGGGATTTTCGCGTTTTTCATTTCGTTTTTGAATAATCTTTTCTTTGGTGGATTCGTTATTTTGCTTAATCTTTTCATACAATATTTTACCATTTTCTTTATGATCTTGAATGTAAGTTGATATAATTAATGATCGTCTAAATCAAAAGGATCGGGATTGTTTATGTGACCTCTTTAATAATTTCGAAAGGCGTATATTTTGTAACTGAATGAATACTATTATTATAACAGAAAATTGAATTTTTTATTAGTTGATCAGGTTTCAAATTTTTATTTTCTTCTTGCAAGCATCGATAATGCTCGATTAGTGTTGAATGGAATCTCTCGACTGGGGAGTTAGAATTACTATTTTTTGATGTTGTAAAATGTAGATGGATGTGGTGTAATTTGCAAAAATCTTGAAGATCGAAATTTTTAAATTCTGTACCTTGGTCAGACGTAATTTTGCTAGGTAGACCGTGATGGGAAATAAATTCGAGTAATGTCTCAACTACAGATACTCCTGTTATACTGTCTAACGGATAGGCTTGACCATATCTTGAAACTGAATCTATGATTGTTAAATACGATTTATTTGATATATAGAAAACGTCCAAATGGATATGTTCGAAAGGTCTCGAAGCTGTGGGTGTTAAATTGAATTTTATAACTGGGGGATTTCTGTCATACTTATTTTTCAGACAAGTTTCACAATTATTTATGAAATGTTCTATTTCTTCTATCATTTTTGGCTAATAATTTCTACGACTAAGGGATGTTTTTACTTCATTTATACCTCTGTGACCTGATTTACTTATATGGTAATATTCTACTTTCTCTCGTTGTTCGTCAACTGATTGAATATCAGTGAGAATTTTGGTACACATGATAAATTTAAAAGCAGAATTTTTAAATGTTTTTTGTGCAGTTACTATAAACATTCGTGATAAAGGTTCATTTTGGAAATAAAGAGAATAATTTTGGTTAGGATTTATAAATTCCTTAATGAATTTTATTACGTTTGATTCAGTGTCTACTACTGGTAATGTAACATATAAGCGAATATTTTCGAATATTTTTTCTCTTTTAACTTTGAAAGAAAGATTTTCATTGCTAGTAAAATATAATTCATTTTTATACATATTTAGTGGTTTTTGAGATATTGGGATTGATAAAATGGGATTTTCCGCAGATGTGTGTACTGTTTCAATGTCGTCATTATTGGGGTTCGCTTCTTCGTCCAATGGGGGTGAATTAATTATGGTATCTGATACATCTCTTTCGTTTTCGTCTAAAATAGTTGTAAAGTCGATATTATCTAAATTAGGAAGTTGATTTGTAGATTCGTTATATGAACTAATTCTTTCGAGTTCTTGATTTACAATTTCATCAATGTCGCCTAAATTAACGTCAAGTGATGCAGTTTCTAAAGCATTCATATTAGGAAAACGAGACAGTGCCTTGTTACTTTTACCTTTTAAATATTTAATATTGTGATCGAATTCTTCGAAAAAAGAAAATTATATATCATCAGATTGTCTATATTTAAATGGTATTTTTATATTAGGTCCTACTAATTGTTGGTTCGCAAGGTCTATATTTAAGTTCATATTAACAAGATCTTTAATCGAAGTAATCGTGGAAGTCATATAATACAAAATTAAAATAATAATTTATACATTTTAATTCTGCAAAAGCAGGCACAAGTGCTTGAAATCGAATATCTTTACTTCCAAGACTAGTAGATAATAAAGTATTGGAATGGTAAATTGTATCTGGAAAATAATTTTCTACAATAGAAGGTTTTATTATTGATCTAGAACTACCGGTATCGATTAATAGTCTAGCTTTGGGATTGTTAATTTCTATGAACGGTAAAGGATTAGCAGAAATAACGTTTATTTCAACTACGTCTTTGTTTTGGAAGGCCCGGTTATCTGAAAATTTTCCTCAAATTGAACTTCGTCATTCATATCGGGTTGATCAAATTCTACTTCTTCATATTCATTAAATTCTTCAGAGACAAAATTTGGTTTAGCACGTGGATTTGTTTGGAAAAATCTATTCCCAGACAGCACAAGTACGTACATAATACGTATTTAATACGTACTCATGAGACGTAAGGTACGTATTATGTACGTACTTTTCTGTACATAGTACGTACATGGTACGTATTAAATACGTACATTTTCCAATAAAATGTACGTACCAAATACGTACTGCTTTTACATACTTGGTACGTACCATTTGTACGTACTTGGTACGTACCATTTTTACGTACTTGGTACGTACCATTTTGTACGTACTTGATACGTACCATTTTGTACGTACCTGGTACGTACCATTTGTACGTACATGGTACGTACCGTTTGTACGTACTTGGTACGTATAGTTTGTACGTACTTGGTATGTATCGATAGTACGTACTTTGTAAACAGACTACAGAGCTGAAAGCTCACAATTTAGTTCCAAGAAGCTTTATTATTAAAATTTTGAAGGTAATTTGAGTTTACTTGTCACAATGTTAATAACGTTGCTAGAATAAAGTTCCTTATCACTTAAATGTGAGTTCAACTGTATGGTCTTATAAATTAAAGTACACGTCAGAAAGCCCACACTAGATTATATTAAAATATTAAACTTTAAAAACAACTTGAAAGCAAATTTAATTAAAGTTACTTTTGACTATTAACTAGTTAGGAAAATATAATATAATAAATTGTAGGTATTTATTATTTATTTATAACGAGACTCCTCCTATTCACAATACCTACCTCCTGTGCTCCTTGAGATGTCAGATTGCCCTGTAGAACAACCTGTGCTCGCCAGTCGACTAGCTTCAAGTCGAAGAAGGGGTGGATTTTTCAATATTTATTTAGAATTCAAAATAAGGCACCAGAGAAATTTAGGTAAGCACCCAAGACTCCTTTAAACTCACACCAAAACTCCTCGGAGGGTTAATACACTTTTTCCACACTTAAAAAGGTTTTTTAGGTAAGTTTTAAAATGAAAAACTGCAAATATCCCATGTCTGTGGTTTATTGTTGGACCTTGAGTCCCTTTTCCAATAACTTCAAATTACAGATTTATAAGTTTCATAAAAAAAACAACTAAATTTGATGGCTGGACCTAGCTGAAGTACTCAAAACTGCCTCTCGGCTTTGTTCCACGTGGCTCATTTCGGACTCTGCAGTATCTAAAATATTAACACAGTGATCAAGTACCTCAATTTTTGGTCTATAATTTTTTACACAAAAGTACTATTTTTCAATGGTGGACATTAAATAATAATTGAAAAACTCACAAAACAAAGAAATATTTCTGGGGAAGGTCAAAATCATTATTTTTATATCAATTACCTATTATGATTGTGCGAGCTGCTTTTAGTGGTGATGACAGTCTAGACCCCTTCTTTTGCCTTACAAGTTATTTAACCTCACTGTCGGACTTTGAAGAAGAATGGAACCTCGTTTTAAATTCCCTTATTTTTGGATGTGATTCGTCCACATATGTGGTATTTGAGGTCTCCACCTCCGCCTTTCTGCACTTTAGACGAGCAGTTTCATATGAATCTAGAAATGAATATTAATATTTCACTTCACCTCAAGTGAAGGTCAACACGAATTTAATTGATGTGACCTTATAGCAGCGATAAGTTTCTCTGGTGGCCACAAACAATTGTCTTCATTAATCCATCTTGTGGATGGGCACCACTGCTACCGACGTGTCATTGATAAACTGCATTTTTATCCAAGTCTTTTTAGAAAACTCACGAATATTATTATTTTCCATTTTTTCTGAAAAGTTGAATCCAAAAAAAAATATTAACACATGATTTTTTTAATAGAGTAGTTATTTTCAATATATTTAGAGCAACTTAAAAACTTGTTTCAAAAAGTCTATCACTAAAAAATGGGTAAATATATTGAACATCTCTCAAAGCAAGTTGTTCGATATATTCAGCACACAGCCAACTCTTAATATATTGTTAGATTATGTATAATAAATACCAACAAGTTGTCTCAAAAACTATGTAACAACGGAAGAGTAACAAATTTGTTAGTGAATGTTAACATGACATGACATTTAAATGAAACATTTTGTATTTTCCATGCTTTTCATTCACTAGTCATTTACCAACTAAACATATATTTAATATTGATGACTCGCATGGCCTAAGGTAAAAAATTTCTTTTTCTGTATATTCTATCCTAAAATTAGGATTTGCCCGTTATCTTCGAATTACTGATTGCTATTATTTCTCGACCGGATAAACAACAACTATCAGGTTCTTTAGGCAATAAATCAAAGTTTTTGCAATTCACTTGTTTAAATTGATCTGTTATTGGATAATTTTTTAGCACAGGTCCATTGTAGTGAGGTTTGTGGAGTATCGGAAAATTTTGAGAATATTCACTTTGTTCAATACGTTCAATATGTTCACTTTGTTTAGCATTATCTAGTTCTGTTTTTCTATTAATCATTGGTGTAGAGGGTTGTATGTTTTCTAAGCAACTTCTTTATTGTTTGCATATACTTTTCGAAATCAAAAGCACTGTAACTATTAAGATGTCCAAATATTCAAACATCTTCAGCTAAATGTAGTAGATTATGTATATTATCTGAGGCATAATTTTCACCATGAATTAAAATAAACATTTCTACAAAATATGTTGAAAGTTTGTTAGCATAATAAGTGTATTTTAAAAACTGTGGGTATGATATTATTGTTATTGCATAGTATAAAACAATGACATGTTCAAAATTTTCCTTTGATAATAATAAACTAAAACAACTGGTCCTGTATAGTGCAGAAATTGCCTGAATTATGCTGCTTTCCACCTTTTTTACTTTCACTGACACTACGGGGTTTTCGATTGAATTCTGTTGGAATGTTACAAGACTGTTCAATTAAACATTTTGATAATGTTTCTATTTTACTATCTGGAATTTTTGCTGAAGGATTTCCAGTTAACCACAAACATACTAGTAACATTTTTACAACCCCTAAACAACCAAGATGCATGTAATCAAGAGGGAAAGATTTGACCATATCTAGACTTGAAGTAAGTACCTGGATGGTGATGTTTTGGAGTCTATGCTCTGAAATCAATATCAGTATGTAAATGAAGGTTTGACATATCAGGAAAATAAACTCAATTATCATAAGATCTCGCTGCATGACACTTAGAGCGTGACATATAACCTAAATAACCTTTAGCATATGTAATATAAGCTTTTGCTGGAGTATCACACACAAATATTTCTATTTTAACAGCATAAAATTGGAGCCATTGCACTGAATTCGATTATTTATAATATTAGTGGCATCTTCAACAAAATCTGACAAAAATAATTTAGGTTCATTGGGTTTTGCACAGCCATAATATACACCCACAATCTCAACAAATCCCCGGTTTTGATTTATACTTCATTAAACTAGATAGAATTGACTTGTAGAGCTTTTTGTTAGTGGAAGTCCATCAATGTTAATTAAAATTTCAACAACACTATTGTCACTTAATTTAGCATGTTGTGAAAGTACCTTTTGCAAACATTTATCTAATCCAAAATGAATATAGTGTTGCTTTTTTGTAATGTTTACTAACTTTATAAGATATCTTTTACTAGTAGATTAATGTAATAATAAATAATAGGTGGGTATACTTGTCTTTATAAACTGCAAATAGACAGATTGTAACAAAAAAACTGCTTACAAAAGGTCCCAACACTACAAACTATAATAAAACAACTATGGAAAGTACCTAATATTACTTTATACTAGTCTGTTACTTTAAAAAATATAAATTAAATAAACACTAGAGACTAAATAAAATTAAAAGTTGATGTTATAGAAATTAGTTAATAGCTTACCAATTAATCATGGGTATACACAAAAGTAACAAGCACAATCGGTATGTGTGGAATATTGAGATAAATACCACCAAATATTTCTCTATTGCACTCTCTAAACTAAATAAAAACACCAATGCTACATAACATCAAAACACATGTTTAAAAATTATAAAGAGATGGTTGATTTGTTTGTTTCTTCTTTTTTCTTTCTTTTGTTTTAAGGCCTCAGCTGCCAGGGCTATTCGGCCTGTTTTTTGCGTCCGGGATGATTTATGATTGTCTATAATATAGTTTATACGAAAGTAAATACAAACAGAGTGATACCGCACTTATTGTTCAAAATTTTATCTGTAAACTGTTCGGTTTTGAGGTTATATTTTGATGTTCGAAGCACTTAAAAATTTGGAGATGAGTTTAATGTTTTCACTGTTTGGGAATTTCAGCACGATGTCTTGCAGTGTGTAGGGGCCATAAACATTATTAGGAACCTTAACAGATTTATGAAGAAAATCTGTATTAACACTATTTAAGGAACAGTTGAAAAAAATGTGTGAGAGATCTTGTTTTTCACCACATGGGCATGAATCCGAAGGTACTAAGTTGAATTTGTGTAGATATGACAAAGTGGCACAATGGTTGGATCGAATTCTTGAAGAAATGCAGATATCTCTTCTGGACAAATTGGAAAGTGAAGAAAACCATGGATTTTTTCTTGGATATTTTATGAATTGAGAGTATAGATTTCCTTTTGTCAAGCTGAGTGTAGAGAAAGTAGAATTCCACTTATCTAAGATTGATTTCTTAATAGAATGCACCACATCCGAATGGGGACCAGTTGGGAGGGTGGCACGATTTATAGTTCTCCCAAGATTTGCAAGATCATCGGCTCTAACATTTCCTTGTATAAGACTGTGTCCGGGAATCCAGCCAATTCGTATGTCTTTCCCTTGCTGATTCAACTTGTGTAGTAGCTCCTTTATTTTTAGGACAAATGGATTAGAAGATGAGGAGAAGGATTTTTTAGAAATGCATTTTATGACACTTTGGGAGTCAGAAAAAATTATAGCTTTGGGAAGGTCAAGTTTTGAAATTTTTTGGATCGCAATTAGTATAGCGTAACATTCTGCTGAAAAGATGGAGAAATGAGAGGGGAGTTTGTCACATAATGATAAGATGTTAGGAGAATAAATTCCGTATCCTACATTACTGTCAGTCTTAGAGGCATCAGTGGAGAAAATGGGGCCAGAAAAGTTGATAGAATTCATTTTGGCCAGAAAGACTTGATTACAGTCCGAATCTTTTTTAATTTCCAGATCTATCGTGTTAGTTTGACTAATTTGAGATTCGAGCGAGAAGTGATGACAAGGAAATTTGTTGAACGATTCAATGAAGGGAAGGAATTTAGATACTGATTGAAAGGCAAATATAATAGGAGGAGTATTTCTCAGTCTCCAGTATATGGGATCGGCAGCCCATTCTGTGAATAATTCTATAAGTGAGGTTTTTATTAGGTCTTTATATGCAACAGCTTTAGATACATATTTAACTGACAAGATTTCTCTACGTACCTCCAGGGGGGTCTGCCCACATTCAGATAACATGATGTTGATAGGAGTAGATTTTAGATAGCCTACTATAACCCTTAGGGCTTGATATTGTAAACGATCTAATTTTTTAAGTAGGTATTTAGAACAGCCACCATATAGCATGCACGCATTATCAAATAATGGAAGTATGGTCGCTTTGTATATGTTTAAAAGAGAGATTTGATGGCTACCCCACCATTTACCACATAGAGATCTAATTAAATTAATAGCTTTTGATACTTTGCAGGAAATAAATTCAATATGTGGTTTCCAGTTAAGTTGGTCGTCAAATATAGCTCCTAAGTACTTGACTTGAGATTTCCAAGGGATAGGTTGACCATTAATGACTATGGAATGGACTGGACTAAGCTTATGGTTTTTCTGAAAAATCATGGCGGCACATTTTTGAGGGGCCAGTGTCAAACCCATAGACAATAAATGAAGATTGAGATTAGAAAGGAAGGTGTTGAGGGATGTTATAGACTCCTGGATGGTGTTTTCGGCACATATCACAGCAATATCATCTGCATAACCACTAATTTTTATGGAGGGTGGAAGTATGTTCTGAAGAGAGTTGCACGATATATTGAATAACAGTGGACTGAGTGGAGAACCTTGGGGGACACCTCTACAAGAAACACCAGGGCCTATAAGTTCATTGTTAAGGGTGGATTTAATGAATAGATTTCGATCTGAAAGAAAGGATAAAATGAGGTCACAAATGTCATGAGGCAAATTAAGGGAATTTAGAGATGAATAAATAGAGGATAAAAGAAGATTATCATATGCACCTTTAATGTCGAGAAAAACAACAATTGGGTTTTTATTGGCAGACAATGCACATGATATTTCGGAATAGATGAAAATGTGGTTATCAGATATACTTCTGCCTTTCCTGAAACCTTGTTGTGAGGGGTGAATTTTTAGGGAGTTTTCAAGAGACCAGTCAAGGCGATTTTTGATCATGCTTTCGAAAACTTTTCCTATTGTGCTGGATAAGGCTATGGGTCTCCAGCTGGAGGCATCGTTAGGATCCTGGTTTTTTTTAAGAATAGGAATTATTAGATGATTTTTCCAATCTGAAGGGATCGGATGATATTTATTGAGTATTTTATTGAAAATAGAGAGAAGAGTTTCTAGGGCTATTTTGGGAAGATGATTGATCATTGAATATGTGATGGAATCCAATCCAGGACTTGAATCATTTTTGTTTAGTAAGCTGAAATTCAATTCTTCTATTGTAAAAGGGTGAGTAAAGGAGTCGTTAATGGCTTGGGGAATAGTGTTAAGGTCTTGAAAAGGGATTTGAGCTAACTTGTTTAAGAGACTTTGGAATATGGAACTGTCTAGGGGAGGCGTGTTAATTAAATTACGATTTTCAATAGATCTAGAGAAATTTTTTATTGATTGCCAAATCTTCTTAACAGGTGTTCCGGGGTTCAGTTCTTCCGTGAATTTACGAAAGCCTTCTAATCTTTTTGTTTTCAGAAAAAGTCGAGTTTTAGCTCTTATTTTCTTGAAATTAATGAAATTTTCCATGGAGAGAGTTCTTAGATATAGTTTAAAAGCCTCTTTTTTCTTTTGTACCATCTGGGAGCACTCTTTGTCCCACCAGGGAAGATAAGGTTTAGAAGAAGTGAAAGATTTCTTAAGTGGGATAAATAAAGAGATGGCTCTTTTTAAGACCTCCAAGAACAAGGGATATTCCATATCATTATGATATATATTATTTTCAATATATGCTTGAAATGCATCCCAGTTGGCTTTATTTGTGTTATATTTGACGTGAGTGGAATTCATATGGATGGGCACAGTATTTTGTTTTTTGTAGGAACAAAGGGTAGGAAAATGATCGCTGAAGCCTGATTCTTGGATCGTTCTCCAGGAGCAATCTAGAGCTATGGCTGAGGAAGTAATTGTAATATCCGGGCAGCTTTTATTGACATTGGGGTTGGGAATACGGGTTGGAGATCCGTCATTAAGGATGGTGAGATCATTATGCGAGATGAAGTCCCAGAGTGCAATTCCTTTAGGGTTATTAATGGCAGAGCCCCAAATTTGATTTTGGCCATTTAAATCAGCCATTAAGATAAAATTCTTATGTTTTATTTGTTGTAGGAGTTGATTAAACATTCTGTGAGGGAAGGGAATGTTGGGGTCGGGAGGAATATAGCTATTAATAATGAATAGATCTTGGAGTTCTACTACCAGCAAGTGTATTTTTGGAGGAACTGGAATTTTGTGTTCAAAATTTTTGCAAGGAATCGAGTTGTTGATGAAAGTGGCTACACCTCCGTAGCCATCCTGTCGATCTTGTCTAAAACAGCTAAAATTTTTAATATGTGCAGATCCACCTGGAGTCAACCAAGTTTCATTTAGTAATATAATGTTAATACTCTCATCTCTAATAATAGGAATGAGTACCTCTTTGTTAACATTAAAACTGCGAATATTCCATTGGAGTATGTTATATTTAAAGGTATTATCCTGAATACGATTGAATTTCAAGCAATAGTGTAAAAAATGAAATAATAAAAAAAAGGGGGGGAGGTACTTAGAGGGAGAAATTCAAGTTATATTATGATTGCTCACCTCTTGAGGAGAGGTAAGCTGAGAAATTGCGAAAGATTGAGAGCTAGGGATAGAAAGGGAATAATCAGACAAAAACGGAGTATCAGAAGGGGTGAAGTCCATATCAATTCTTTCAATGTGAGAGCAAGAGGGAGATGAAGCATTGTTTTGAAGTGCAGATTTATTTGTTATCGGAGACTGACAGAGTTCATTGCATGAGGAGGAAAATAGAGCTGCATTATGTGTATCTTTATCAAATCCAGTTCTTTTTTCTAAGATGGTGGGACGTCTGCGTTTATGAGTAGTGAATTTGTTACTAGGGGGACTTTGTGTCACTTTTTGAGCATAAGAGATTGGAAAAGGGGAAGAAGTCTGTAATTGAGGAAAGGATGTGATTGATCTATCAAAAGAGGTGTTTTTAACAGAAGATTTAAGAGGAGGGAAAAGTTGAGAGGCTTCGAAGTAAGAATAGTCATGGAATGCCATTGCTTCATTAATGTTTTTTTGCCTATTAAATTCTTTGCAAGAGCGGTCAAAAGCTAGATGCTGTCCAGAACAATAAAAACAGTCTAAGGAATTTGAACATGGGTCAGAATGGATTGTTCCACATCTACTACACCTTTTGGCACTGCGGCAAGAGTTGGCAGAGTGTCCGAATCTAAGGCAGTTTTTGCATTGAGTAACAGGAGCAATATATTTATCAACCTGGACTGGAACTGAAAAAATTTCTAGATCCTTGGGGCATGGACGTCCCTCAAAGGTTACAAGAATTGTTGTGGAGGGAACATATTCATAAGATCCGTCATCTTTGGTTATTCTGCGGTTAAGTCTTCTAGCACCAATCACTTTTTTATTTTGCAAATAAGCTTCTTGAATAATATCATCTGGGGTAATAGAGAGTCCTACGTTTTTGACAATGCCTCTCGAGGTGAGAAGGCGTTGTGGTATGTAAGCACAATATCCTTCCCTTCTGAAAGCTTGGTTCATTAGGAAAGAATTAGCATCACGAGAAGTTTTGAAGGTAATTCCTATTTTGCTGGAACCTTTCTTTTGGATATTTTTAATGTTTTGAATGTTCAGTTTTCGTATAATTTTTCCAACATCCATAGGATGAATACTAGGGGGAGTGCCGCTACTTTTAATAGGTTCTACTATAACTAAATGGGGCCCAAAATCGATATCAGAGTACTTCAATCTTCTCCCTTTAGAAGCCTTAACGCGTTGTTCCAATATTAAAATTTCCTTTATGACTTCGGGATCGTTTTGAAAACAGATTTTAGTGGAAGCGAGTTCATCTTCCAAGTTTTTAATGTCTTTTTCTAATAGGGGAGAGAGTTGGTGCAAAGAATTTATTAAGTTTTTGGAAGATGGTGATAAAGCATTATGTAGGGAATCTGAGGAAGAGTTATTGGGGGCCTCATCCCCCATCTTGATGGTGGAAACTTAGACTAAAGCGTTTTTTGTAGAACACGTGGCAAAAAAATTAAGTTAGGTTAACTTACGGAGAATTATTCACAAATCACTGAAGTGCAGTCAATATAATGTCACTTAACTAAAAAACCAATGAATCGTCACTAAAAATAAAACTAACTAAACTTAATTAAATTCACAATCGACCAATTCGTGCAGTATTATCTCAAAAAGGAATTCTTTTTCCTATCAATGACTCATACACATAGGATAATTATTATAAACTCATTTGTTTGTTTCTTTACAAACAACTGACACAAGGACACAACTACAAAAGACATTTCTGACAATTCACGAAGTTGAGTAACACTTATAGGCGCGAATTTTAAATTTTATTTATCCGGCGGGTGTATATTCTTCAATCTCGATCGATTATGTCCGATGCGAGATGACAAAAATATTTCATAAGAAATCTAAACATTGTCAAAAAATTAAAATTAGTAACAGGAAAACAATCTTCTTACAGAATACGTCTTAGAATAGAATGTTGAAAATTTACAATTCCCGCCTAACATGTCAATCTTCCTTCTGCAAGTGTGGTAAATGAACGCAATAGGGCCGAAGACCCTTTTACACCTTACCAGAAATCGATTTACTTACCACTTTCAAAATATTTGTGTACATCCAGAGGAAGACAGAATTATTCGACTTTCGGTTATTTGACAAGGACAGGATGAGAAACAAAATTGTTATCTTCGTTTTCATTTTAACGAATGAAACTTTGTGAAAAAGTCCATATGCACAATATCAATCAATTATTGTGTAATACAATAAATTTAAGTCAAATTATTATTATTATTGTTTAGAATGTGATAAAAATATTACAAGAGCACAGTCACAGTCTAAACTTTCTAATAATTTATTTTCCCAACAAAATGAACTTAAACTGAGAAAAAATTTGGAATGTTTTTGTTTAGATGTAGGCACAAATCACCCACCTGATGTAGGTCGAATTTTGTGCTAATTTTGCGACAAAATGGTATACCTGTTTAAAAATATTATTGATGAACAAACCATCGCTAACAACAAATAGATGTTATTTTTGAAATGAATATACCTCTATATACTATATATTATAAAAATGTGTACCTACACAATTTTTTCGTATAACAAATTACGTACAGCTGATACGTATTAAGTACGTACATAATACGTATCAGTAAATACGTACATACGATACGTATTAAGTACGTACATACGATACGTATTAAGTACGTACATTATACGTATCAGAAAATACGTACAGCCGATACGTATTGAGTACGTACATGGTACGTGCCTAAAAGTACGTACCGTTTAGGAATCATAATGTACGTATTAAATACGTACATTTTAGGTACTGTACGTACAGGACGTATATAAGACCTAATATGTACGTATTTAATACGTACAGTGCTGTTTGGGTTATTATTGTTATTATTATTAACAGGTATTCGACTTCTTTCTGTGAAATTTCGCGACGTTGTCGACATTGGTACTGGTTTTGGTAACTGGTTGGTTAGGCCAATATTCTCTGTTTTGTACTACATTATTTGAGACATTGGGTTGATTATATCGATAATTATTATATGAAGGTTGATGATTATTAATTGGTCTGTTATTTGCTACGAAATTTCGATAATCGTTACTATTTTGATTTCGGTCTGAATTTGACCTTTGAACATTTTGGAATCGCGAATATTGCATACCATTATTATTAGAATTATTTTGTCGAAAATTTTTATCATGTAATGATCCATAAAGTCTTTCGAAATTTTCAAATTCTGCGACATATGCCATCGCATCTTCTAAGGAAGTGGGTTTTCTTAAATGCATATTATTTCTTAGCGTTCCGTTACAACCCGCTATGAAAGTATTTGGTGCAGTTTTATCGTATTTGTTGGAAACTGACAATAAAACTATTTATTCTTAGGAAAGAGGCCATGAAAAATGTCATGTTATGTGTAAAAGAAGAAGAATTGTTGTTAGTTGTCAAGTAAGAAAGAAAAACGTGGTTGTATTAGTTTATACGTTAGTAAAATAAAAGTTCAAAAGAATAAAACCTGGCTCACGTTATTTGTTTATTCAACAACTTAATTTAACACCAAATCCAACAGGTTATGGGCCCAGATTCGCCTAAAAGGGTGTTAAATTAAAAATTAAGCAAAAAAATAATCGACGCCGGCAAGCAACAAGCAGATAAAAAGAAAATACCCAGTGTTTGGGGTCAGTTAGTAAGAATACGACGTTCGACACACATAAAACGATGGACCAGACAGGATTGATAGGTATTGCAAAACTCAATGGAGAAAACTGGACTACATGGAAGTTTCAGGTAGAGATCACGCTAAAGTCCAAAAGATATTTTGAGATAGTAAGTGGAGCAGTACAGAGACCAGCTACAACTACAGAAGAATGGGATAGTAAAGATGCCAAAGCACAAGAAATTATAGTCTCTAGGCTAGAAGAAAAAGTAGTTACACATATTTTGTCATGCCAAACAGCAGCCGAAATGTGGACAAAGCTTAAAGCAATTTATGAGCATCAATCTCAAGTAAGTGTACATGTATTGACTCAAAGATTCTTTTCATTAGAATATACAGAAGGAAAAGCAGCAGAATTTATGTCACAGTTAGAGGAAATAAAAGGCACATTAAAGTCATTGGGAGAAGAAATAAGTGACAAAATGATAATTACCAAGGTATTAATGTCATTACCCGAAAATATGAAACATTTTATATCAGCTTGGGAGTCAACACCCACAGATAAACAAACATTGACTGATCTTATGTCAAGATTAATGTTGGAAGAAGAAAGAGGTAAAAATGTAGAAAGACATACGGCATTAGCATCGACAACAAAGTTCGTCAAGTCAAGAAAAGACATAAAATGTTTTGAGTGTAATAAAATTGGTCATATGAAGAAAGATTGTCGCAGAACAAGCAAAAAGGAGTGTCATTTTTGTAAGAAACCAGGACATCTAATGCAAGATTGTTGGTTCAAGAAGAGAAAAGAAGAAGAAGAGAAAAGAGATAACAGAAAAGCAGGTGATCAAGCCCTTGTAAGTGAATCAATTCTATTAAATTGTTCTGATGATGTATTAGACAAAGTCAAATTGAAACCAGACTATTGGTGGATGGACAGTGGACCTACAGAACACATGTGTTTCGACAAAGAACAATTCAGACTAATGGAAAAACTACCAGAAAAAAGGCAAGTTAGAGTAGGAAATGGAACACTAGTAGATGTACAAGGTATAGGTACAGTACAAGTAACAGCTTGGAATGGAAGCGAATGGGTGAGTACAGATTTAAACAATGTATTATATGTACCAGATTTGTCAGTAAATTTGTTTTCATTAAGTACTACACTGGATAAAAATTATGAAATGCATTCAAATAAAAATAAATGTGAATTAATAGATATAAAGGGTAAAGTAAGAGCTATAGCAGAAAGACAAGGGAATTTATATAAAATGCAGTTTAAAATTAAAAAATTTACCCAAAACATAGATATGCAGCCATTACAGTGTAATGCAGTCATAAGTATACACGATTGGCATAGAAAATTGGCACATATTAATTTTGATCAAGTAAAGAAGGTTTTAAAAAGAAATAATATACAATTCACTGATGATCCAAAACCATTTTGTGAAATATGTCTTGCTGGTAAACAGCGTAGACTTCCATTTTCAGTTAGTGAATCAAGAGCAGAGAATACTTGTGAACTTATACATAGTGACTTATGTGGTCCTATTGAAGCTGAATCACTTGGTGGGGCAAAATACTTTTTATTATTAAAAGATGATTATTCTGGATATAGATATGTCTATTTTTTAAAGAATAAATCGGAAGTTGAAAGAAACATAGAAAACTTTATAGCTATGGCAGAAAATGTTACTGGAAATTAGATAAAAATATTAAGAACAGACAACGGTTTGGAGTTTGTAAATGAAAAGATTTTAAAAATATGCAACAAAAAAGGAATAGTTCACCAAAAAACTTGCATATATACCCCTGAACAGAATGGTAGAGCAGAAAGAGAAAATAGGACAATTGTAGAATCTGTAAGAACATTATTACAGAGTTCTGGCCTGAGTAAATCTTTTTGGGCTGAGGCAGCAAATACTGCAATATTTTCAATAAATCGTGCAGGAAAAAGCCCACAAAAGGATCAAACACCGTTTCAGGCATGGTACAAAAAGAATTGTAATGTTGAAGTTTTCAAAGAATTTGGATCAAAAGTTAGTGTACACATTCCGAAACAAAAACGTAGAAAGCTAGATGCTAAAAATGAAATTGGAATTTTTGTGGGATACTCAGAAGAAGTTAAAGGTTATCGAGTATACTTCCCAAACAAAAATAAGGTACAAATACACAGAGATGTGGTCTTTATTCCCGAGATAGAAGAAAAAGGGACACATATAAGGGATGATAACAAAATTGTATTATTAGATTCTGAAAATGAGGATGAAGACGTAACCGAAAATGATGATCATAATGTTATTCTTGATCCTGAAATTGAAATATTAAGAAATTCGGGGGAACCAGAAGAAGATACTTCATCGGAAGAAGAAATTTCTGGAGAAGTGACAGTGAGAAGTGGAAAACGTGAAATTAAGAAACCAGCATGGATGCAAGATTATGATATGAGTGAAGCTGATATGTGCTTTTACTCAAATGAAGAAGAGCCAGTTACTCTCGAAGAGGCAGTGTCCGGTAAAAATAGTGTGCAGTGGAAAAAGGCTATGGAAAAAGAGCTGACCGTGCTTCGCGAAAATAATACGTGGAGTGAAGTGCCGTGGCCGGTTAATAAAAAGGTTATAGAAAGTAAATGGGTTTTTAAAATAAAAAATGAAAATGATTTTAAAGCGCGCTTAGTGGCTCGTGGTTTTCAACAAGAAAGCAGTGATGATTTGTATGATATTTATGCCCCAGTGGCAAAATTAACAACCTTTAGAATCCTTCTTGTAGTTGCAATTAAGTTATGTAAACCTATTCATCAAATGGATGTACGAAGCGCATTTCTTTATGGAGATATAAATGAGGAGGTATTTATGACTTTGCCAAGTAAAAATAGAGAAAATAGTAAAACTGTTTGCAAACTTAATAAGTCGATTTATGGTTTAAAGAAAAGTCCTAAATGTTGGAATACGACTTTTGATAATTTAATGAAAAGTGAGGGTTATGTTAGATCAGAAAATGATCATTGTTTATACTCAAAATGTACAAATGATAGTAGATTATATATCTTGATTTATGTTGATGACTTATTAATTTTGGGAACAAACAGACAAGAAGTCAACAATTTAAAAGTTTTGTTGAGTAACAATTTTTGTATGAAAAATTTAGGAATTATCTCTCAGTATTTAGGTATAACTGTTAGACAAAATTTGGATGAGGGATATACTGAATTAAGTCAGGAAAATTATTTAAAGAAAATTTTACAGAAATTCGGCATGCAGGATTGTAAACCTATTAATACCCCGATTGATGTAAATACTGATTTTAATTTTAAGAATACAGAAAATGATCCAGACTTACAAAAGCTTTGCAGACAAATTATTGGAAGCCTAATGTATGCAGTTCAAGGTTGCAGACCAGATTTATGTGAATGTGTTAGTCTGTTAAGTAGATATCAAGATAAGGCAAACAATAATCTGTTAAAGGCTTTGAAAAGAGTACTGAGATATGTAAAAGGGTCTCTAGATCTTAAGTTAATATTTAAACCAGATAATATGAATAATTTATGTGGATTTGTAGACTCTGATTGGGGAGGGGACATTTATGATAGAAAATCAACATCTGGTTATGTTTTTAAGTTACTAAATTGTACAATTCTATGGGCAAGTAGAAAACAGCAATGTGTTTCAATATCATCGACAGAATCAGAGTATATAGCCCTAAGTTTAGCAGTTAGTGAAGCTTGTTGGTTAGTAAAAGTTTTAAAAGATTTTTGTTTATTTGATTTAGATAAACCCATTATAATGTATGAAGATAATCAGTCAGCAATTAAAGTGGCAACTAATCCTGAAAATAATAAGAGATTGAAACATGTTGATGTGCGTTTTTATTTTATCAAAGAGAAGATAGATAATGGCTTGGTGAATATTGTTCACATTAAGAGTGAAGACCAATTGGCTGATATGTTTACCAAACCATTAGCTAGAATTAAGTTCGAAAAATTTAGAAAAGATTTAGGATTGCTACCTAAATAGTCTTGTTTTTCGTTGTATTATTACCGCGTTATTTGCTTTGCCATTTAACATTAAAAATTAAACTTGTTATTAATAAGTGTAAGAAGAATAAAATAATTTTATTGAAAGGGGGTGTTGGAAACTGACAATAAAACTATTTATTCTTAGGAAAGAGGCCATGAAAAATGTCATGTTATGTGTAAAAGAAGAAGAATTGTTGTTAGTTGTCAAGTAAGGAAGAAAAACGTGGTTGTATTAGTTTATACGTTAGTAAAATAAAAGTTCAAAAGAATAAAACCTGGTTCACGTTATTTGTTTATTCAACAACTTAATTTAACACCAAATCGAACAGTATTGAATAATTTGACAATTTCGCTGAACAGCATTTATATTTGGGTCGTTACTTATTCTATGAATTACACTACTACCAAAATCCATAAGGTGCTCATTTTTAAAAGGTTTGGCTCTAATGAATTCTTGTACTAAACAATCTATATCACGCCTATCAGCAAAACACTGTAATAAAGCAGTTTTCAATTTTTGCCAAGTATTTAACTCTACTCTACTACCGGCCATGAAAGCTGCTCGGCCTTCTAACTTTTCTTGAATACATTCTATTAAATGTGAATTTAATTCGGCATCATTTAAATTTCTATAGGATTCAATTAAACTCTCACATCTAGCGATAAATTTGTTTAAATATTCACTATCACCGTTAAATGGTTTGATATTTGCTAATTTAGATCTGAAAAGATCCCAATTAATTTTAGGTGTAGCCATTTCGTTACTGTTTATTTCGTTTAATGAAATATTATTAAAAGCTTCTACAATATTATCAACGTTTCTATTATCCAAATCGTTCATATATATTTAATTTATATAATAATGAAAAATATCTTAATTTATATCTTCACTAATTCCAAAGAATGGTATAGGACGGCGAGAAAAGGAAATTCGGCACTTACGTTTAGAAAATCTTCTTCCCCGACTCTTTGGTTCCTCTCGATACGTCCACAGGAGGGCTGCTCTCAGTTGTTGATCCCACAGAAAGGGTAGATAGAACTCGCGCTCAAAACGTTAAAGTCATGAAAGTTTATACGAAAACCGTAGAAATCGGTACACTGTATAATTCACGTTTTCACAACTCGCGCGATCATACTGACTGCGCAGTTTTGTTTTTCTTTACGAAAAATGTCTTTTTAAAAAGAACTGAAATTAACTATAACCAAAATATATTTTAACAAAGAGCAGAAATAATACAAAAAATGTATAAAGACTGTACTGAGAGTTATACAAAGAATGAATAAATGGTGTTCAGACAGAATATATAATATCATATAAAAGTGTCTATTATGCAGTTCCACATGTGCCCACTTGATAACACTGTAGACATAACTTGTGTTGTATTTTTATAAAAACAAGTATGACTAAGCGCATATCAAAGGTATTGGATATTTTTAAGCAGGCATTTTGTTGAGTTACAGCGAGAGCAACAGTGGTAAAATTGTTAAATAATGGTTTTTGAAGAATATTGTAATTATTTCAACACCCGTATAATAATATTTTACCCTTCATATTTCTACAGATTTGAAATTAAATAAAAGTCCTATCTAATGCATACATAATTCTTACACCTAGTAGTCCTAATAAATTGACCAACTTTATTTGAATTTAGTACTTCTCAAGCAATGTAAAACTTTTTCATAACTATACCCAGACAGCACACAATATCCATTAGACATCCAGAATATATCCTTTATGGATATCCTGTATATCCATTGGATATATATGGATAGCCTATAGACATACAGTGGATATCCATATGTCCGCCTATATTTAGGATATATGTAATATCTTATGGATGTCTTTGGAGATATCTACTGGATATCTCGTTAATATCCCCTGGATATCCTATGTTCACATTTGGTATATCCTTCCTCCTCAAACATGAAAATCTGAGAATGTATGACTAGTATCTACTGCTGGAAATACAAGCTGGTCCAACAAAAAAAAATGTAGATCAAAAGTTGTTTATGTCTACAGATCTGGAATAAAATTAACAGAAAATAGTTTATCCAGTCAACCAGTACAAAATATAATAGATACACAGGGTGGATAGTCTAGTATTATTTAAGTGGACGACTGTAGAATATTGTGGTCCAGTGAAAAAGATTCAAATACTCATCGCGTATGTCTGTTATATTTTGTACTGATTGACCAGAACTATTATTTCCAGTTAACTTTATTCCAGATCTGTGGATATATACAACTTTTGGTAAGCATTGTTCTTGTTGGCCATCTTGTATTTCCACCAGCAGGTACTAGTCAGATATTCATCTGTGAGTAAGAAGGTACAAATGGAATTAATTTCTTCATAATAGTAGTATTATTTGACATATAATGAAATGATATACTATGGAATAGAATGATAGAAAATACTTTATTTTATATAATATACATATTTGCTTATACATCAATAATACTTCTTCATCACCCAGCTCATCGATCTACTCTGCACGGTTCTTTCTGTAAGAACGAGAAAAGAATGATCGTCGATTTTCAAGGTCAACTACGAGTATATACCGTATTCGCCCGAATATAAGATACACCTTTTTTTGTAAAATAACATTTTGCAAATTGTCCTGCGTCTTGTATTCGAGCACATACCTGTAATAAGAACATTTCTTATCACTTGAACACCATTATTATTATTATTAAGCTCAAAAGAATTTTTACTCAATTCAGCCGAGCCACCAGCACAGTTTATCATGAAACAAAGTAAAAGCCGAGGTAAAATCTATTTTACATTTTTACCCCATGCTATTTTACATTGTATAAATATACAGAACGCTTTTAATGTAGGTAATTAATCATAAATATCAATAAAATATAGGAGACGTAACAATATTCAGAATTAAGGTAAGAAACATATACATACCTTATTTTTTTCCAAATCCAAACTACCGATAAAAATAACCAACCACTTTTGCACGTTTCTAAAACTATGATAACCTAACCAAAATGACTAGGGGACGAGGCTAAAACAAACGGTCAAACTCGGCATCGGCCAATGAGAGAACAGTGTATAGTTGGTTGCATAGTTTTGTAGGTATGTAATATGGAAATCCACTGATGGATTCATTATTTTCTATTATAGCATTAAACGTCATGAGATATTTGTTGCGTGTTAAGAACATCACGTATTATGCCCCATTCGTATTGTTGATTAAACTCATCATAGTCTGATACATTTTAGGGATATCTCTCTTTTTTCATTTCCACTTGAATAAAACTGAAAATACATTGAACACAGACAAAAAATGCGACAGAAAATAATAATAGATATCCATGGATATACAATGAATATAATATCAGGAGATTAAGACATTTATGTATTGAAGGTAATATGTATTAGAACTTCCTTTTCAATCATTTTTTATGTGATTATTCAATATACTAGCTGACCCGACAGACTTCGTCCTGTCAAAAAGATTTGTAATGTGGCAGTTTTTTTGCCTACGTATTTAAAAAAATTCTCCTGAACAGAACCGTCACCCTGGTGATAGGGCGTTGTGAATAAAAAATAATTAAATAAAACATATATAAGGATTTAAAAGTAAGTAATCGCTTTATTGTTAATCATGTGAATCATAATTATTATTATTATCATTGTAGTGCTTTGTGGTATACGATGTTTTTTGTTTGATTACCTGGCGCATAGATAAACAAATCTGATGGTTTTCCAACACGGGAACAGGCAACATACAATTGACCATGTGAGAAACATGGGTTTTCTAAATTAATACCTCAAACACTTAATGATTGCCCCTGGGACTTGTTTATAGTCATAGCAAAAGCAAGCCGCACTGGAAACTGTAGTCGTTTAAACTCAAATGGCACATCAGTCGGAATCATTGGGATGCGCGGTATGAGAACATCTTCTCCTTTATACTTTCCTTTGAGTATAGTTGCTTCTATCACATTGTTTAGTAATTTTTTTATCGCTAACCGTGTACCGTTGCAAAGACGCGGTTGGTTGATATTTCGCAACATTATAACCACCGATCCAACCTTTAATTGGAGATTGTGAGGTGGCAATCCTGGCAAATCCAGCGAGTTTAAAAATTCCGGTGGATAGTTGACTACATCATCTTGATTAGTAGCCGAATCAACTGATTTATATATCCTCAATTCGCCTGTAATTTGTTCTTGAATTTTCAAATTTAATTCATTTACATCTATGTTTTTTGCAGCCAGTATAGCTCGTTCGCTCAACCAATCATGGTTTCTGTAATTTTGAGAAACATCTGGAAACACCTTCTGAATAAGTTCATCTTTTGATCGAGTTAACTGACAAAAACTTTGAGGAAAGTTAATGCAGCCAGTCAACATGTCTATAGGAAATTTGCCATTACCAATGTCAATGAGTTGTTTAGAGAATATGTTTCCAGATTGGTCATTTTGCAACTCGACACGCATATTCTTGCTTAAATGAAGTACTTTGACATGTTTCCACAAATTGGAGGACTTTAGACATGCATTGAGTTCATCAGCTGGCGTTGATCGTGGAATCACTGGCAATGTTTGACGAAAATCTCCTGCTAATAAAATCATTGCACCACCAAATCGATTATTATTGCTCCGTAGATCTTTTAAGGTTCTGTCTAAAGCCTCCAAAGATTTTTTATGTGCCATCGTGCATTCATCCCAAACAATCAATTTACATTGCTGCAAAACCTTTGCCATTGCAGAGTTCTTCGAAACGTTGCAGGTTGGAGTTTCATTGCTTTGCATATTTAATGGCAATTTTAGTGCTGAATGGGCTGTTCGACCACCTTCAAGCAAAGTTGCTGCGATTCCCGACGAAGCGAGTGCAAGTGCAATTTTATTTTGTGAGCGAATTGTTGCTAATATCAATGAAATCAAAAAAGTTTTTCCTGTACCACCAGGTGCATCTAAGAAGTAAATCCCTCCAGTTTCATCATTTGTTACTTTCATAAGAGTTTCAAATACATACTTCTGTTGTTCATTTAACAGTGGAAGATTTGTTTGAATTAATTCTTTCAAAGCGTTGAGATCATACAGTTTTTCTCGATGCAACTCTTGGTTAAAAGTGTCATGCATTGGACGATTGGGCGCGATCAGGCCTAATTGAATTAATAGTTTGTTTGACATTATCAAGCACATGTCCTCAATTGAAATCAATGCTTCATTGTAAATTTCTTCACTGATTTGTATATTTGGATTTCCCATTCTATTCCGTATTTGATACAAAATATCATCACACATATAATCTTTGTACTTGATCCACAAATCAATTGGGTTTGATGGGAAGCATGTAGATATGATTATAGAAAACAATGTTCGTATTTGATGAGCGTGTGATGATATTACAGCATCATTGAGAGTTTGATCCCAATGAGCGTCATTTTCAAGCAATTGCAAACGTTGACAGGCTTCTCTGTAGGATCCACACAATTCACCATCAACAGTTCGTAACTGTTGGAATGATGTTGGGCCACGTACATTGACTAATAGCAGTCGTAAATAAAAACATTCATCATTGCTTGGATGTACTGAATAAATCCGGCCAATCGCATCGGTGGAATATACATCTGTATAACCTGGAACTGGTTTTCCTTGTTTCCGTCGTATAAATCTCCTTGAGGATTGATTCCAGGTATAATATTTTGGCATTTCAGAATATAGCAATGTTTGTGCGAAATCATCGCTTTGGCATGTCTCAAAAAAAACTGGTTAATGTAGTAGATGGTGGCTGAGCAGCTCTTTGTACTGCGTAATCACGAACTAAACAAACACTAACTAAGTAAACACTCTGCACAAAACACGATATACGAATTTGTTTCGTGTATCAGTTGACAATTAAACTCCTCCAACTATGTATTCTGTGCTCCAACGCACACACGCACATTGTTTTGATAGATATGATCTTTGACGTTAGGAACACACCTACATTGCTTAGACAACAGTGAGTGCTTGTAATTTAATATGAACTTTATACCATAGCAATGAAGCTCAAATTGACTACGTTTTAGTTACAAATCATTTGTATGGGAAAAAGAAAAGGGCTATTTTTAGGGTTTTTCCAGCAATAATTCTAATTTTTCTCGCCGTAAAAACCATCCTTGAACTTCAACGAACATTTTAAAAAAAGATTTGGCCAAATTGGTCGAGGCGTTGTTGAGTTATGCGCTTACCAACACATTTTGCGATTCATTTTTATATTATAGATTATGAGTAAAATAGAAAATATTTTTTTTCCATGTCTATGAAATACATTCAGTGGACACCCATTAGATATCTTACATGGACTAGATATTCAGTGGATATTGGGCTATCCAATGGATATCTAGTGGATATTGTGTGCTGTCTGGGTAACGGCCTTAAGTTGCATATAATATATAAAAACAGTGAATGAAAATATTTTGTAAAAAATAGTAATGTTTCACACTAAAAACATAATTAACTTGTAATATTTTCGTTCCTACGCCACTGCGCGCTACTCAGTTCGAGCACGGAATAAAAAACAATTGTTTTCGTGTTCCATGGTTTGGTGCAAGTGGTGGTTTCATAGTCTAAGGTATATATATCTATGGCTTCTGTAAGCTATACACTATCGTTTATTTGCTCGGGCCGTTCGTTAATGAAATTTGCTCAGATTAATCTATGATCACGTGACCAAAAATCCGTCGCGTCTGCGATGCAAATACCGAACGCTACTTTTGAACACTGTTATAGTAATTTTTAGTCAGGCCTGCCACATCTACGGAATTTTCCGTAGATCTACGGAATTCAGAAGATGTCTACGGAATCTCCGAAAAGTCTCGAAAATCTACGGAATTTTCAATAACAATGATAATAATTACTATGTACTGTTATACTGTTTGCTCCGAGTTCTCTGAGTAAATTATTTCTCAAAATATTACCCACTAACAAAATACTACGAAAACGAAGAGTGCGGAGAGTAGATAACCTGGCATATACCAATCTGTATTTTGTGGTTGTTTAACTTACATGAATCATGAATATAACTGTAGGATTAGGTTATTTAGAGGTACGTCTGTACGTTATGTAGTCACTGCCACTAATGTAAAGCTGGCAATGGCAGCTGTCATGGGCAGCGACAGTCAAGCGATGTTCTCGAACCTTGGCTCACGTGTATGTACTCAATAAAGAACAATATAAAATCAAGTGTTAATGTTTAATTAATAAATCCTAAAGTAAAGAAACAAACATTAACATAACATGGCGCAGTCAGAATAGTTAGACACAAAAAGTTAAAACCAGCGGTGTAAAATTTTTGCAATATAAAGAAAAATGGGAGACAGCCGAGGAATAGCACCCATGCAAATGGCGGGAAACTTAGCAGAAAATTGGAAGCTATGGAGGTACCGTTTTGAAAACTATTTAGTTGCGAGTGAAATTAATAAAAAAGATGAGGCCATTCAGTGTGCACAAGTTCTTCATTTCATTGGGGAAGAAGGCTTCAAAATTTATACTACATTTCAGTTTACTGACGCTGAAAAAGATAAACTTAATACTTTACTCGATAAGTTTGAAGCACATTTTTTGCCTAGAGAAAATTTAACCTACGAGCGATACAAATTTTTCTCATTTAAGCAAACTCAGGGACAATCTCTAGACCAGTTTATAACCGAAGCAAAGAAAATGGCAATGAAATGTAAACTAGGAACTTTGCAAGAAGATCTTACAAAAACAGTTATTATTTGTGGGGTCAAGAATTCATCAATTAGAGAAAAATTATTACAAGAAGAAGATTCCACTAGTTTGGAAAAGATTATTGAAAAATGTGCAATTCTGGAAATGTCCAAAGAAAGAAATGAAGCAATGAATGAGATACATCATGAGGCGGCAGTGGATTATGTTCAGAAGGAGAAATTCAATGGAAAAATCAATCGTGGAAAGAAAAATGTAAATCCAGAAAGTAAGAAATTTATTAATAATTGTACGAGGTGTGGTTTAAATCATCCGGTAAATAAATGTCCTGCTCATGGTAAGATGTGCAATTTTTGTAAATTTCAAAATAATTTTGAAAGTAAGTGCTACAAGAAAAAGATTAAAAGAAGAGTGAATGAGATAGTAGAAGAAGTAATTAATGAAAATGCTGAAAATTCTTTGTTCATAGGCTTTTTAGACAGTGTAAATACAAATGACAATGTGAATGAATGGGTAACTACACTAGAAATAAATAATAAAACAATTAGATTAAAAATTGACACAGGTGCAATGGCTAATATATTGTCATTTGATCTCTTCAAAAGTCTAGGATTATCTCCTAAAATTATTAAGAAATCTGATTACAAATTAAAATCATATACTGGTGATGAATTAAAAGTTTGCGGAAAATGTAATTTAAGTTGTTTTAAAAATAATAATGCATATGATTTGGAATTTTTTATTGTAAATAGTAATACTTCTGCAATTCTAGGGTTGATTGCTTCTCAATAGTTAAATTTAATTAAAAGAATTGAATCAGTTTACACACAAAATGAGTACACAGAAGTAATAAATAAATATCAAGATGTATTTTCTGGCATAGGTTGTATTAGTCAAAAATGTAGCATTAGTCTAGAAGCAAATGCAAAACCTGTCGTTAATCCAATAAGAAGGGTAGCCTTTCCTTTGTTGGAACCCCTAAAGCAAAGTCTAGAGGAGCTAAAAAGGGAGAAAATCATTGAAAAGGCTGAGGGTCCGTCTGACTGGGTGAATGCTCTTGTATTAGTACGTAAACCAAATGGTAAATTAAGAATATGTCTGGATCCTAAGGATCTAAATAATGTAATTAAAAGAGAATATTGTAGAATTCCTACATTTGAAGAAGTGTCCAGTAAATTAGCTGGAGCAACTATTTTTAGTACTTTAGATGCTACAAGTGGTTTCTATCAGATCCCATTAGATGACGAGAGTTCAAAGCTCTGTACATTTGGAACCCTATATGGTAGGTACAAATTCTTACGATTACCTTACGGTATAAAGTGTGCTCCTGAAATTTTTCAAGAACGCTTTAGAAGTATTTTTGATAAAATTGAAGGTTCTGATATTTATATAGATGATTTAATCATCTGGGGTAGAAATAAACAAGAACATGATCTGAGATTAGAAAAAGTTTTGGATACTGCTAGGAAAAATAATGTTAAATTCAATTTAAACAAATGCAAGTTTGGACAAAAAGAAATTAAGTACATGGGTCATATAATAAATAATAAAGGTATTAGTCCAGACAATTCTAAAATTAAAGCAATTTCAGAAATGCCATGTCCTAAAAATAAACAGGACATACAAAGACTTTTAGGTATGCTTACTTATGTGAGTAGGTTTATAAAAAACTTTTCAGATAAAACTGAGCCCCTCAGAAGTTTATTAAAAAAGGAAAATGAATTCATTTGGGATGAGGACAAAGAAAAAGCTTTTGTAGATTTAAAAGGAACTCTCACAACAAATCCGGTTTTACAATTTTTTGATATAAATAAACAGTCAGTTATTTCAGTAGACTCCTCAAAATCAGGAGTAGGAGCTTGTCTTCTGCAGAATAATCTTCCATGTGCGTATGCCTCAAAGGCATTAACAGACACTCAGACGAGGTACGCACAAATCGTAAAAGAGTTGTATGCTGTTTGTTTTGGATTAACTAAATTTTATCAGTATATTTTTGGTCGTAGGGTAATTGTTGAAACAGATCATCAACCACTTATTTCCATTTTCAAAAAGCCGTTGAATAAATGTCCTGCAAGGTTGCAGAGAATGTTGTTACAACTTCAAAAATGAAGGACAGTTCAGAAAGTGATTCGGATTTGGAGGCTAAATTTATTAAAAAAAACTTGTATCACATCATCAGGTCGAATTTCGCGACCTCCTCCAAAACTGAATCAGTTTTGATTATCTTACTTAAGAAAGGGGGATGTAGGATTAGGTTATTTAGAGGTACGTCTGTACGTTATGTAGTCACTGCCACTAATGTAAAGTTGGCAATGGCAGCTGTCATGGGCAGCGACAGTCAAGCGATGTTCTCGAACCTTGGCTCACGTGTATGTACTCAATAAAGAACAATATAAAATCAAGTGTTAATGTTTAATTAATAAATCCTAAAGTAAAGAAACAAACATTAACATAACAATAACCATAACCAAAAACAGACGAAAAACTTAAAAATCTTCATTATCCAATTCCCACAAATATAAACAAAAGAAATCCATTTATTGCAGCTTCGGCTACCGATTTTCCTATAGTAATAAGTGAAAATGTGAATTAATTTCTCGGATAGTTTTGAAAAATTCTGGCCCAAAGTATCAGTTTTTAAAAATGCAAATGATGAACTAACATTTCCTTTATTAGTAAAATTAACAAATCACTTTAGAATTATTTCTCATATTTCTGCAACAGTAGAAAGAATTTTTTCTTCAATTAATATAAACAAAGCTAGCACCAGAAACTCATTGATTACCAATACCTACCCAGAGTCGACTACTCCATGCAAAAAAAATTAAAAACAATTACAGTTGCCATAACTTTGAAGCTGAAAAATTATATATCGTCCAATAAACCAATTCAAAATTCACACAGGCACGCTACTTGAGCGTTCAAGGTCATTAAGGACCAGATGTTCATAAGTTCAGATAACCCCATACTGTATGTTGAAGCTCTATTCTGGATCTACGGAAATTCTACGGAAATTTCCGAACAAATCTACGGATATTTGATCAGGTGCATGTGGCAGCCCTGTTTTTAGTGTACATTTGGTTATTGTATTTAGTTATATTTTTATTTGACATTTGACTTTATTGACACAAATTATAAATAAAATGGTCTAGCGTTGTTCTAGCTAGCAAATTATTATATTAAAGGTAAATTAGAATAATTTATATATTAAAAATATTAATGAATAAAGTATGCTAACGTTTATTTATCAATTGTTTATTTTTATATTGTATATGTATACAAAACGTTCGATTTTTGGGATAAATTACCAAATATGTATTACTGAAATAATTCTGTTCATGATATAATATAAATAGATCGCAAGAGCATATACGAAGAAGCTCTTTTTTAAACAAATAATCATCCTTTTTTTGCTTAAATGAAAGTTTGTTTACAATTTACACAATTATTAGGTTATAATATGTCAAAAGTGCTGAATAAAACCATCTGTGATCTGACCAATTAGGAATCTACAGAATTGCCAACTTAAATTCAAACCACTCCTCCTAGTTTAAAAACAGGGATTATATGAAATTCTATTTTATTTGAATAATTAAATAAATGCGAATTATAAAAAATATTATGTAAAACTTGTGCCACAATGACTTTCTGTAGTAGTCGTGATTTGCACAACTCACCGCTTCGCGGTTCGTTGTGCAAACTTCACTCCTACTACGAGTCATTGTGACAATTGTTTTACAAATAACTATTATTTGCAGGAAGCACATTTTTTGCAAGAAGTACTTGAATAAACTGTTCTTCGTTTTCGTTAGTTCCTACTTAGCTTCAGTTTCTATGCTTAGTTATAATTCTTGTTATAATGCAGGAACAAACAGTTTTATCGGTAAGTACCTTCCAAAATCATAATTATTAAAACTTAATACTCATTCAATACATTAATCGGCTATTGTACATTGAAATTCCAGGTGGCGGAATTGTACACTAACATTATATAATAGAGTTTACAAAATTAGGGGTTTTTACAACTTTTAAAATATTTTAGTTAGTAAGTATATTTTTAAAAACTATTGACAATATTTCAAATCCTAGATATGCATTATACCCTACAAAAAACTTAATGTTGCAATAGGGTAGATATTATTATTAATAATAAAACATGCTCATATGTTGGCAGAGATTTGAATCTAGAAGAAAATATTTTCAATGTTCAAGATGTTTCAGAAGCTACTTACATAAATAAAATAAAAAACAAATAGTTGGTAATTATGTAAAGAAAAGGGAGTAACTATTTCAGATAGTCTGATACAGACATTGTATTAAACAGCACAGAAAATATTGAATAAAGTATATCTAGTTCTAGTTTCTCTAGTAGTAGTCATAGCCATCAACCATCAATATAGTTTTGCAGGTTTAGAAAAATTTAACATTAATACTAACAATTCTTGTGAACAATAAGATACTGTTTAAGGCTTTAAAAACATAAATTTATTTGAAAATACACTGAATACAATATATAATCTAGTTGAAGAATATGTAACTTATGACACTGACTGCTCCAGTCAACAAACAGAATTCAATTATTAATTATTGTAGAAACACAGCTATTGAATACTCAATTGGATACAATTAATTATAAACTCATTTAACTTGATAATGTGTTCATATCTCTTCTTTATAAGTAGTTTTCTTTGTATACAGTGTATTAATAATGCTTAGTATTCATTAAGTTACAATTCCACAATGTTAATATACAATATGTTCCAGGATGAAAATAACAAGATGTGAATAGTATATTATTTTATACAGAAAAGAAGTATGAATTTACCTGCTAAACGGAGTGAGGCATGTAATAGAAGGTAAATCATGAAAAGTCACTTGTCGAAATAAAATATGTCATTATTCCTTTGAAGAACCCCGTATGTATCTTATAGAAAATGGGTCCCAGTCAATTGGCTGAAAATCAAGTTTGATGTGTTTATGATGATCGATCAAAGGTCTCCATGGGCACAATTTCATCTAAAGTAATTGTTTTATTAGCTGCTGTTCAGAACACCTTTAAATGTTTCACAGATAAGGATTTTAAAGTGTACGTTAAGGAATGGTTGAGGCGTAAATAAACGATAGAATTTTCTTTAATCAGATTCTGTTGATTTAACGTAATGTTTCATTAAATCTTTATGGTGTAAAATTTTTATTAGTTTTAATATTATTAAAAAACTATTCTAATAACTTTTCTGTAAACTAGCTGTAATGTATATGTGTATCCGTTAAACTTTATTAATTCAGTTTCAAAGTATGTTACGTTACGGTAACTACAGATTAATATACCCTTTTTTATTTCTTGCTTCCACTGAATGTGTTCAATAGTTTCCACTTTCCACACTAGTTATGTAATATGCTTACAAAATTTTATTTTTTTTAGGTTGGATTCCTGGACAAGATATTATTTTTTCTAATTTTATACCTGTTTTTTTCAAAATTTACTGTACTGTTCATTAATAGTGAATAAACGTTTTAAATCCTTTATTGTTTTTTTGCTATTTTATTTTAAATGTACAGAGTGAACAACTAAGAACGACTGTAGGCCACATCTCAGAAAAGAATCATGGTACAACTTTCAAAAAAATTACCTTTAGGTAAGTGATCCTGAAAAATTGTTGGAAAATATTTTGCAGTCTCTAAAATATGGAATGAACACTCGAAAACATAATACTCCAAAAAAACATACTAAAGGTGTCCAAAAATACAGTTTTTGAAATCTTGATGAGATTATGAAAAAATTTAATTAAGCAGATTTTTTGCCATTATTCTTCAAATAATGGGTGGGGAAGGTTCAATCTCATGAACAAATGTAAAACTTTTTCGTTTTTTAACCGATATTAATGATTTTAGTTGCATTTAAAAGAGTTGTTCTGTTTAATAAGATTGATAACAAATTTAGATAATTTTGTATCCATTCGGAAATTTCAAATGTAAATTGAAGCATTTTTTAAATTTTTATATCTGATATTGTAAATCTTATAACTTGGAATAGATTCCTATTTTCTTAACCCCTTTTCATCAGAATTTAAAAAATACCACAACACATTTTAAATTTCCGAGAAAAATGGGAAAATTGTCGACTTTTCACGTAGCGTTGACAAAGTTGCTCAATTTTGTTATTTTTGTTAAGCATATCTTATTAAAGAGGAAAAACTCTTAAATGACACCAAAAACATTGATATCGATTAAAAAACAAAAAAGTGTTATGACAATTGTTTTTTAGGTTGAACCTTCCCCACCCCTTACTTGAAAAATAAGGAGAAAAAGTAAGTACCTAACTACATTTTTTCATAATCTCATCGATATATCAAAAACTGTTTCTAGGATACCTTTACTATGTCTTTTTGGTAGATAATCACAGTATTATGTTTTTAAGTGTTTATTCCCCCCCATAGCAGATATTTTAGGAACTCAAAAATATTTTCCAGCGATTTTTCAGGGTCATTTTCCTGAAGGTATTTTTTTAAAGTTGTACAATGACTATTTTTTGAATTATGGCCGACAGCCGGCGTTCTTAGTTGTTCACCCTGTATTTGCTGATTAGGCACAGAAACATCTATACGATGTCATCTAGAATGTTTGAGGTATATTATTTAGAGGTTTAAGTAATGTTCATACAACATCTAAGAGAATACACTGCATTGTTTTTGAAATGTCGCATTTAGAAGATGTTATTTTTTAGACATTCCATTAACATCGACAAGATGTTAAAAGGCATTTCAGAATGTACCAGAAATGAGGTTTTTAGTTCGTTATAAAGACTTCATTTTGAGGATGTTCTAGTAACATCTCAGTAATGTAAAAAGGCAGCGCTTTAACATCGCTGAGAAGTTAAGTTGAAACATCACAAAAGTTAACAGCCACAAACTGGGCATAACCGGTTGTATAGGGACCGAGAAAGATTACGTTTATGCCATCTGCCATGAAAAAACAAGCAATGTGATGTAAACACTATTAGTAGTTTTGTATAATCAGCGTTTTTAAATGTTCATTTTTCAAAACTGATATTAAATGTTTGTGATATCGTCATCAAAAGTATCTTTCTGTATTCATGGCTGTTCAAATATGCTGTATAAAAATACTACGCAGTTGAAATTTTATAGTTTCTCCGAAAATTTATTGAACACTGCGTGGATAACCTTGAAACGTCAAAAATGAATAAATGCAGTAAAAACCCATATGTATAATTAAAATGTTCTAATCAAAACATTTTGTTAACTATTATTTTGTGTATAATCAGTACGATACAACAACTAGCAGCTATTAGAAAAGTTCTAAATTTTCTTTTTACATAAATAAAAGATTATTGTCGAGAGAATAAAATGTTGTTTTCTGTACGATTTCATTGATTATATAAAATAAAAAACTAGTTATGTGTTTGCTGACTTTAATATTATATAATAAGTGCAAATAATTAAATACTATTAAGGGGAAGAAAGTAAACATTTATACAAAACGAATCACTTCAAGTTTTTTAATTGCCTTTCAGAAAGCCTCGGGAGGATTGGGAACCAAATAAAAATACTAGAATTTGCAGTGATCATCTTATACCAACAATTTTTCCTGGCAAAGAAAATAAAAAGATCTATTATTTTTTGCATTTTGTAGGTTATTTATTATACTGTTTACATCACAATGTTTTTCTTATTTAACACCAGGGCACTCTACTTTCGGCATAGGTGCTCCCTCTATAGTTCCGTCTCGATCCCTATAGATCACAAATCAGAGTAGGTGATTTGTGGTATAGATGTGCATGTGATGAAAATGAGGAAAAAAGGAAGAACATTATCACAATGTGATGTTGAATTAACATAACTGTAATATTTATTTGCATAGTGGGATTTCTTTGACATTATTTACTGTTTTACACAATTTCCTGTTTTCAAGATCTAGGATGCAATCTCGATTAATGTAAGTTGTAGAAATGTTTGTAGGGAAACTTTTTATAATTTATGTTTTTTCTTTCTTATATTGTAGTTCCGTGATATATGATGTAAATAAATATTTACGAAAGCTCGGAGAATTAAATAGAGTATACTTTTCCTCATTTGCTGCTATCCCCAATAATATTTTTTTCTATATATATATATATATATATATATATATATATATATATATATAAAAATATATATTTATATATATATTGAACTAGTCCTCTATTATATTGAAACAATTCACAAATGTGAACAGTCATTAAAATGTTATATTAATACGTAGGGTTTACCAGTAGACACAACCAAGTTAAAAAACTAAGATTTAATATAAACAAATAGAATGAAATGAGCAAATATATTGTCAGATATTGAGAAAAACAGTTACCCAAAGGACTTAAAGGATAATGAATAAAAATTCTAATGATAACATTGTTTAAATAAGTATAAAATTTTACCTTAACAATTAATCCCAGGTCAAGTCAATGTCAACATGTTTCAAATACTCTGAACACTGCCATGTAAATATCTGGATAAATAGAATGTAGTATCATTTGAAACCTGAAACAACAAAAATTAATATTCAACTCACTAATTGGTTATCTATATTTACAGACGATGATAGTAAAGGTTTAAATTTAAAAAAAAAGAATTGAAAAAAGTTTATAATAGGTGACATACGGAACAGAGCCAAGCTATCTGTCAAGGAAATATGATAATTCAAAAAGCTTTATAAACAGGAAGTAATAAAATTTAGTGCTTTTCTTGCCAACTTAAATTTGTTGGTTATTAATTGAATATAGAATACAAAAGGCAAATTTGGAAACAACTAATAGTTTATATAAGATAAAATTAGTAAAAATTCAAAAATTTAAAACTACACAGTTACATATATATTAATAATTATTTTAGGTTGTAGAATTTGTATATAATATAATGTAAATAAATATACCTTAAAAAAGGAAATATAACAAAATTTGATATTGTAACACATGAAAAAGACATTTTATGGAATCCCTAAGACAATATAAACATATATAAATAAGTGTTGTTATCCTCCAGGACTGTTAAAATAAATCATTTTACATTTTTAACTAAAAACATTCAAATCAACAACTATTGTGTGAAAAACAGTGAAAAGCAGGCTTTGCATTCTATGAGGAAAAAGTTTGTTTATTTTGAAAATAAAAGACAATCGCGCTTGGGTTGGAGGATAGATAGCTTCAGTATAAATCTCCTCTACAAAATTTTTTTGATAAAATAATGTAAAAGTAAATTTTAAAGCTAAAAAAGTTAAGAAATAGTAATATTATTATTGATTCAACTGTGTGAGACCGGAAAGTGAACAGAAGGAGCATTTCTTCGCTGAGAAATCCTCCATAACTGGGAGACGCTAGCAGCAGTACAGTGTACCGAAGATTCAAAATAAGGTCTGTGCTTTTTAAGTATTAATTTTGGAATTCCAAAAAGAGAAAATAGTGAACAATAAAATATAGTTTGAACGTTTCAATAATAATTTTCACAAAAAGGCGAAAAACATTATAATATGATGAATATCATATCATATCCATGGATATCCATGCATTTTCAGTAATAGATATAGATTGTACTTACTTGTTATAAATTAATTCCTTCCATCATTGTTCACGTTGTAAATAAATGATCATTTAGCTTCCATTTCTGTCTTCTGATGCATGTTTGACTATTTCTATCTATCACTATCCTAATTTCACTTAACTCGTATTTCTTTTATATATATGTAATTGTATAGTCTGTTTTAAATAATATATCGATGATTTCAATGATTATATGAACGTTAAAATCGCACAAACATTTATACATAATATATTTATTAAAATTTGCTTACTTCATTCATCTATGTAATAATATTCTGAATCATTAAAATCAGAGGTATGTATTCAGGAAAGATTTAATTTCTGAAGGAAGCGCACCATGAAAATTTAAGAATTAAATATTCAAATTTAAATTACATTTATTTATGTGCGTCCTGAACCCAAAGGGAGGAGTCTACATGCTACCGATTCTATGTTAAAAATTAAAATAATATTAACATATCATAATTAGGAGCTAGCCGAAGGTAAGTCAAGTCTATACAAAACAAGACAACGACTTTTACAACTAAATAAAATAACTAATAATAATAACCAAACACTATATATACCTATGGAATGTCTCTCTGATAGTGAATGGGAAAAAAGTAGGCCTCCCTTTGTGGTAAAAGTTTAAAACACAAACGAAGTTTTGAACTTCAAAGACAGGTGGCCTACATACTTTAAGAAACGTGCCAAAGAAATAATGGTGGGATAAAACTGGATAGGCCAGAAAACATTAACTATTTCTAAATACAGACATCTGAGATATGGCAGTGAAAATCTTTGTTGTGTGACAGCAAGAGAATTTATTGATGGTGTGATTTCTTCTAACTTCCGCCTTTCAAAGGCTGTTGGCAGACTACCAAATGCCTAATGAAAAAGCATATGAAGGAAGGGTAGCTATCAAAGCTAGTAAACTTTTTGACATCCAGAAAATTGTCAAACATATTCTGGAGGAACACCTAGAGTTCTACGAGAAGTTTAAAGAATGGCCATCCATGAACACAGAATAATAGTTTGCTATTATTTTCACATATTGTTTCCATAAGTATGTATAAAACATTAAAATTAAGTTAAAATTGTTTATTCATATAATAGTCATGTGGTCGTCATTACCTTTCCCACTCCCGTTACTGTTTGACGTTGCCTTTGATAGTGTCAATTTATAAACCTGACGTATCATGTTCGTCGCCGTTGTGTTCAGGGTGGATACTCTTTATCTTTATTAGCTCTTTCTACTTCTACAATTATTTCTTGAGAGATATATTGTCATTAAGAATATCATTGGTTGCGTTCAGAAAACATACCTTATAACTCAACTGTTGAGTGAGCGCTCACTGAGCAACGAATGGTTGACGTATGTCTTCTGAACGATCATTTTTTGGAAAGATCATAGATAATCTTTATTATAGATTGTATTGTCTTTGGAATAAATATTTGAGAAATTAAAATTATGGCTAGGGCTAGAAACAATTTAATTCTTGCATTATTAGATAATGGTGATGCAATAGATATTAACCAAAATATTATAGCCCATGTAGTAGAAAATTTACAGGAACCATTGCATGATTATAACGTGAGAAGACGTGATATTCGAGAAAAAAACAGAAGTTATTATTACGAAGAAATAATTCCAGCATACAATGATTAAGTTTTTAAGGAACATTTCAGGATGTCTGCAAGAGCTATAGAGGTATTTAAATGTATCTGTTCGATTGAAGAGCTTGAATTAATTATTATTATTATTATTATTATAATTCGTGAACATTTTTTGTATCCATTATGCTGTATGTAACATTATTATATGTATAAATCGCTTCATATTCATCACTCATGTTGGAATATTTTAATTAAATCGTGTATAACCCTACTAAATATAATCTTTGTTTTGTTTACTATTAATAAAGCCATAGATTTTTATATAAACATCACAATTTGCAACGTGTTGTGCTCACTGAGCGCAATCGAAAACCGCTCAGAAAAATGGCGTCCGCTCACCAAACATGTTGAGCTTCGCGCACTGATCAATGTGCGTTCACAGAACATTTACGCAACGGTTATGCAACAGTTGTGTTTTCTGAACGCAACCATTCTCACCCATATTGAAATTCATTGTTCACAAAGCACAAATCAACGAATATAAATCTTAATCAACGTCAGCTTTTAAGAACATATTTGAGGTCATGTTAGACCCACTAAACCCGATTCTTGTCAAACGACTAGGCTTATCATTGCTTAATATGCGAACAGCACGAACAGCGAACTCCAAAACTTAAAACTACGTTATGTCTGAACATCAGGGAACGTCACGCTCAACGGCGAACAGTAACAGCAACGGAGAACATAAAAAATGCGCAAATTTGAAAGTAGCTTTTCAACGGGAACGGCAACTGCGAGCGGAAACGGAAACTGCCAGTTTATAAATTGGCCTTTATTCTCGGATCCAATGTTCAATACGCGCTATTAGTGGTGACGTCCTAATCTAAGGTTATGTCAATTTTGTATCCAAACAAACATAACTAGCCATTTAGATACCATCAGAGGTTGTTCACTTTTTAGTTCTGACTAACAACAACTAAGCGCTGCTGTTCCGCAGTTGGTAATAAATTATATTTTATTGTTGGTAAAATCTGCTGATTTCGATATCACGGTGGTTCCGTGTCGATTTTAACGTCAACTTAAGAGGGGCCTCCTCACAGGTATATAAACCTAAAAATCTACACAATACTAGTTACTAATTTAGTAATTATTTGGTTCAAAATATTTACGATAGATGTCGATAGTAGGACTGAATCGGCTTTTACTTATTCATAACATATGTTCTCTCTCTGTTTTTCCACTCTTGACGGTTCAAAGAAACGCATCTCTGTTCGAATGTTTTGATTTCAAATATTTCCACTTATATTGTAAGCACAGAAACCTTATCTGTTTTTTATGTTGCATCCAAACCACAGCACACCTATGCATAGATAAGAGAATATTATATACACGGATCCAAACAAAATTTGTTGAAATAATTCATAATTTCCATTTGAGTGTAGATTTTTGATTATTTAAGAGTTTCATAAATGTTTTTGAAAGGAATAAATTGTTAAAAAGTACGTAATCGTATTGACCCGATATCAAAAATTATAGTTATGATAATGTACATTATCCTGCAATCCGTATTTTTTAATTTTAAAAGCTATGTTTGAGGTTATGTTTACTGGATTATTTGATTAATGTGAAAATATGAGATAAATAATACTGATGGTTTGTTCTAGTATCATCAAACCATCTTTCAACATTCTCTTGAATCCCTGTTTTAATGATAATATGGGTTTGTTAGCGAAAAGCGAAAAATGCTTAATTGAAGTGAAGTGACCCTTGAAGTATCTGAATGAAGAAAAATTAAAACCGCTCTCAAAAGACAAGAATTGCACAATTCATTTTGATGAATACATAATAGTGATAATTGAAAAATATAACTATTATCACCTGATACAAGGTGCATTACATATTGCATGAAAGGACATGTGCTATTTAATAATATGGATACAAAGAAATTAAGAATGGAAGAAAAATATACATACTTTAAAAACATTCTACCTTTCAAAATTTGTACCGTTTATATTAACATAATAAAATGTTTTCATGATTATAAATTCTTGTTTGTTTCATGCTAAGAAAATTAAACTGCGGAAAAGTTGCAAATGTACATGATTTAAAATAGGCCATTGTTATGTTAATGTTTGTTTCTTTACTTTAGGATTTATTAATTAAACATTAACACTTGATTTTATATTGTTCTTTATTGAGTACATACACGTGAGCCAAGGTTCGAGAACATCGCTTGACTGTCACTGCCCATGACAGCTGCCATTGCCAACTTTACATTAGTGGCAGTGACTACATAACGTACAGACGTACCTCTAAATAACCTAATCCTACATCCCCCTTTCTTAAGTAAGATAATCAAAACTGATTCAGTTTTGGAGGAGGTCGCGAAATCCGACCTGATGATGTGATACAAGTTTTTTTAATAAATTTAGCCTCCAAATCCGAATCACTTTCTGAACTGTCCTTCATTTTATTTTCATCTACAACTATATAGTAATGCTTTCTTCATAAACACTACTTGCATCACTGTTCGATTCCGAATCTCCATCATTAACACTTTCTTCATTATGATTATCATCTTCGGTAGTTTCACATTGTTCATTTTCAAGTCTATTTTCAAAATTTACAACCACTCTCTCTTCTCTCACACTTTCCTTATCATTACTAATATTATCATCATCCTTTAATTCTATAAAATACTTAATTTCATTATGATTTTCCTCCTTTGCTGATGAATAATGGTTTTCTGAATTATTTAGAAAATGTTTATTTCCTACCGGTTTAATGAATTTCCGATTTCTTATTAGCATAGAACCATTATTCATTTGCAATCTATATGTTCTATCTCTTAGTTTACTAACAACTTTACCAAGAAACCAATTACCATTTGGTTTTGTTTGAACATAAACTGACTGATTTGTGTACAATTCAGGTAAGTTTTTAGTTGCATTTTTATTATAATATTTTTGTTGCAGTTCTTGTTTTTCCTTAATAATTGTTTTATTATATTCTTTTGCAATTCTAGGTTTTGACTGATTTTTTGTAATTATTAAATTTGTTCTTAATTTTCTCGACATCAAAATTTCAGATGGTGATATGTTTTCATAAATGGGTGTAGTATGATAATGTAAAAGAGCCATATATAAATCTTTCTTTTCATTAAATATTTTCTTAAACATTTTTTTTATAGTTTGTATATGTCTCTCTGCCATGCCGTTAGACTGAGCATAGGTTGGAGACGAAACTATATGCTTAAATTCCCATTGTCTGCTAAAAGTTTTGAATTCTTGTGATGTAAATTGTGGGCCGCCATCACTTACCAAGGTTACTGGAATCCCATGCCTAGCAAAAATTGACTTAAGATTTGTTATGACCATATGGCTTGTTGGATTATTCAATAATTCTGCTACTTCTACATATTTTGAAAAATAGTCAATGACTAAAAGGTATTTTTTTCCTTTTATTTCGACAATATCGCAGCCTATTTTATTCCATGGTAAAGCTGGTATCTCATGTGGCTTTAAAGGTTCCTTATTCTGAGAATTGGCATAAGTAAGGCACTGGTGACAATTTGAAATTTTCTGTCTTATTTGATCAACCATACCAGGCCAGAATAAAGAATCTTGTGCCAATTTTATGCATTTGTTTATCCCTAAATGACTATAATGAATACGATCTAACATTTCTTTTTGAAGTGACTTTGGAACTACCAGACAATTGTTTCTAAAAATTAATCCATCAATGACAGTTAATTCTGATTTATAAGGACAAAATATTTTAACTTGATTTTTAACTTTTTTATTTGAATTAGGCCAACCGTTTTTAATTAGTTCTTTAAGATCATTCAAAACTGTGTCTTTATTCGTTTCAATCACAAATTCATTTATTTTTTCAGGTGTCGCATTCAATTCTAATTTAACCATACATACATGACCCTCAATGTCATCATCCAACAAATCCACTTCCTTCTCTACAAGATATGCACGAGACAAAGCATCTGCTAAAAGCAAGTCTTTTCCGGGCTTATAGCGCAACTCAAAATCAAATTTTTGAAGTTGTAACAACATTCTCTGCAACCTTGCAGGACATTTATTCAACGGCTTTTTGAAAATGGAAATAAGTGGTTGATGATCTGTTTCAACAATTACCCTACGACCAAAAATATACTGATAAAATTTAGTTAATCCAAAACAAACAGCATACAACTCTTTTTCGATTTGTGCGTACCTCGTCTGAGTGTCTGTTAATGCCTTTGAGGCATACGCACATGGAAGATTATTCTGCAGAAGACAAGCTCCTACTCCTGATTTTGAGGAGTCTACTGAAATAACTGACTGTTTATTTATATAAAAAAATTGTAAAACCGGATTTGTTGTGAGAGTTTCTTTTAAATCTACAAAAGCTTTTTCTTTGTCCTCATCCCAAATGAATTCATTTTCCTTTTTTAATAAACTTCTAAGGGGCTCAGTTTTATCTGAAAAGTTTTTTATAAACCTACTCACATAAGTAAGCATACCTAAAAGTCTTTGTATGTCCTGTTTATTTTTAGGACATGGCATTTCTGAAATTGCTTTAATTTTAGAATTGTCTGGACTAATACCTTTATTATTTATTATATGACCCATGTACTTAATTTCTTTTTGTCCAAACTTGCATTTGTTTAAATTGAATTTAACATTATTTTTCCTAGCAGTATCCAAAACTTTTTCTAATCTCAGATCATGTTCTTGTTTATTTCTACCCCAGATGATTAAATCATCTATATAAATATCAGAACCTTCAATTTTATCAAAAATACTTCTAAAGCGTTCTTGAAAAATTTCAGGAGCACACTTTATACCGTAAGGTAATCGTAAGAATTTGTACCTACCATATGGGGTTCCAAATGTACAGAGCTTTGAACTCTCGTCATCTAATGGGATCTGATAGAAACCACTTGTAGCATCTAAAGTACTAAAAATAGTTGCTCCAGCTAATTTACTGGACACTTCTTCAAATGTAGGAATTCTACAATATTCTCTTTTAATTACATTATTTAGATCCTAAGGATCCAGACATATTCTTAATTTACCATTTGGTTTACGTACTAATACAAGAGCATTCACCCAGTCAGACGGACCCTCAACCTTTTCAATGATTTTCTCCCTTTTTAGCTCCTCTAGACTTTGCTTTAGGGGTTCCAACAAAGGAAAGGCTACCCTTCTTATTGGATTAACGACAGGTTTTGCATTTGCTTCTAGACTAATGCTACATTTTTGACTAATACAACCTATGCCAGAAAATAGATCTTGATATTTATTTATTACTTCTGTGTACTCATTTTGTGTGTAAACTGATTCAATTCTTTTAATTAAATTTAACTATTGAGAAGCAATCAACCCTAGAATTGCAGAAGTATTACTATTTACAATAAAAAATTCCAAATCATATGCATTATTATTTTTAAAACAACTTAAATTACATTTTCCGCAAACTTTTAATTCATCACCAGTATATGATTTTAATTTGTAATCAGATTTCTTAATAATTTTAGTAGATAATCCTAGACTTTTGAAGAGATCAAATGACAATATATTAGCCATTGCATCTGTGTCAATTTTTAATTTAATTGTTTTATTATTTATTTCTAGTGTAGTTACCCATTCATTCACATTGTCATTTGTATTTACACTGTCTATAGAGCCTATAAACAAAAAATTTTCAGCATTTTCATTAATTACTTCTTCTACTTCTACTATCTCATTCACTCTTCTTTTAATCTTTTTCTTGTAGCACTTACTTTCAAAATGATTTTGAAATTTACAAAAATTGCACATCTTACCATGAGCAGGACATTTATTTACTGGATGATTTAAACCACACCTCGTACAATTATTAATAAATTTATTACTTTCTGGATTTACATTTTTCTTTCCACGATTGATTTTTCCATTGAATTTCTCCTTCTGAACATAATCCACTGCCGCCTCATGATGTATCTCATTCATTGCTTCACTTCTTTCTTTGGACATTTCCAGAATTGCACATTTTTCAATAATCTTTTCCAAACTAGTGGAATCTTCTTCTTGTAATAATTTTTCTCTAATTGATGAATTCTTGACCCCACAAATAATAACTGTTTTTGTAAGATCTTCTTGCAAAGTTCCTAGTTTACATTTCATTGCCATTTTCTTTGCTTCGGTTATAAACTGGTCTAGAGATTGTCCCTGAGTTTGCTTAAATGAGAAAAATTTGTATCGTTCCTAGGTTAAATTTTCTCTAGGCAAAAAATGTGCTTCAAACTTATCGAGTAAAGTATTAAGTTTATCTTTTTCAGCGTCAGTAAACTGAAATGTAGTATAAATTTTGAAGCCTTCTTCCCCAATGAAATGAAGAACTTGTGCACACTGAATGGCCTCATCTTTTTTATTAATTTCACTCGCAACTAAATAGTTTTCAAAACGGTACCTCCATAGCTTCCAATTTTATGCTAAGTTTCCCGCGATTTGCATTGGTGCTATTCCTCGTCTGTCTCCCATTTTTCTTTATATTGCAAAAATTTTACACCGCTTGTTTTAACTTTTTGTGTCTAACTATTCTGACTGCGCCATGTTATGTTCATGTTTGTTTCTTTACTTTAGGATTTATTAATTAAACATTAACACTTGATTTTATATTGTTCTTTATTGAGTACATACACGTGAACCAAGGTTCGAGAGCATCCCTTAACTGTCACCATAGATAAGATAATATAATACTGTCACTGCCCATGACAGCTGCCATTGCCAACTTTACATTAGTGGCAGTGACTACATAACGTACAGACGTACCTCTAAATAACCTAATCCTACAGCCACTTCATTTTATTATTGTTGTTTTAGAAAGTGGCAGCCAACAACCAGATTTCAGTCAAAGTTCTAATGGAAAGTTTAGGTAATATATTAGTATAATTTGTACTTTCATGTATTCTTACACTTCATTACAAAATAAGAAGATTTAAACATTAAGTTCAAAAAATAATAGTGCAGGATTGTGTCAAAGTAATAATAAATTGTTCTTTTTCAGGCCTAATAAAACTAGCATATATTTTAAAAATTTATTTATGCAATGATTTTATAGTATACACAAGAAACACACCTACAGGTTTAAAAGTACAAAAATAAAAGTGATAAGAACATTAAAAATTATTAGCAAACCAAATTACATTATTTTAATGATAATTTAATATTGTGGTATTATGAAGGTACATGTCGTAGGGCTTTGTACCTTAGTTTAATTATATTGTTTTTATTTATTTATAGTTGAAACAAGTGAGGACATTCTGAGAAGATGTAAACGTTACAAAAAAGTAACACTGTACAAGACAATCCCTAGATGTACTATTGCACGGAAAAATCTCATGCAAGCTGATCAACACATCAAAACATTTTCTGAATATATACACACACAAAATTTGACTAATCAAGAGTATTTAACAAATATTATGGAGTTTACTAACTCTGAAACATTTATAGGTACTACAATATCTATGTCCACTAACTTAGGTGACAAAAACTTCATTTACCGGATGATATATAATAAAATAATAATCTTTAATTTATCCTGAATCCTAATACAATGTGATAGTAACAAAATGGAATAAAACTGGCAAACTTTAACAGTAGTTACAGATTAGTAGACATGTATTCATTAAAATCTTTTGTTTGCTTTATCTTTGGTAATTTATTGTTCATTTTAATCATTGAATAGAAACAATTTTTTATGTTGTCAACCTGTGTAGTGGATGTTGATTATTGTTAATTGATTTAGAAATAGTAAGCTCTTTTGAATCCATATTTATTGTATCATAGGTAAGTAAATGTAAGAGTATGTTCTACCCATTGTTGTGTGGCTAGTCAGGGAAATACATAAAAAAGTTGTCATTATTGTTGCTTTAGAGCCTTCAAAGATCTCGTTTTTGATGTAGTGATCTGGAAACTAATCTAAGTCAGATCACTGGCAAATTAAAGAACCTCTGATTTATTTCATAGGAATTTGTTCGTGAAGCCACATGACGAATTAAAAAACTGTTTCAACTAACTTTGAAATTAGTGTTTGTGCCGTCACTTAGTGAATTAAAGAACTATTTCAATAAATTTTAGAATAAGTGTTTGTGATACCACAAAATGTAGGCCTGTCTTTGATGGGGAACCTTAATGAGGCCTGGAGTCTTAAACTTACGTCTCCTGGGTGGGCCATAGAAAAAGATGAATTCTTTTTAAATAATAAATATCTAGAAGTAATATTAGAATTGTTTTGTGTATATTCGTATTTAAATGTAATAGTTATATTCTGAATTATAATTTCAAGTTATAAATTATGTAAAATGTACAAATAAATTTTTCTGAAAATAGTATGTATCACTTTGTTCCTAGTTTATAATGAAGTTGATTCCCAGTACAAAAATACGGTGGAAACGGTGCATATAATTACTAGTAGTAATGTTCTCAATATGCAATATAGCTAGTTGATTTGTATAGTATTTTTCACGATCTAAGAAAATCTCTTATATTGCCTCTCATATAATAACTGGAGACTAGTCACTTTCTTAGATCGTGAAAAATACTATACTGGTACAACAAAATTGAAAGATACCCGACAATATGCAATTTTAAAAATTCCCGCCATTTAAAAATTTCAAATATTCCCGCCAGAGAGCTGACAGTATCTATGTCACTCACAGAACAAAAAGTTCTGTTATGTCGCTGCTATGGCAGCGCCTTTGTATATATATAATAATAATAATGCTATTGTATCCATAATTTGTAACAAAAGACAAATAGATTATGTGTGTTTATATGTCAAAGGTTAAAACTATAGATAACCTTTGTTAAAACTACAAATAACCCAAGCAAATAAAATATTTGTTCATCCCCTCCACTTTATTTCCGACTCAAGTCCAACTGATTCCCCCTTACAAAAAATTCAGCATCGGTAAAGGGGGAGGAAAAATCTCAGCTCACTTAAAGTGAGTAAAACAAAAAGAACGCTCACATTACTGATGTGAGCTGAGATTAACTGAGATCTCAGTCAAAAAGAACGCACCTTTTGTAAATAATATTTTTTAGAAACAAATCAGTTAATTTAATTGAACTCTGTCTCCTTTGGGCTTACCTGGGAAATACGCATTACACTTGTTAACTACACTTTTGATTGTAAAACAGTTTTTAGATGACGGACATTAATGTTTTGTTATGATAATTAAGTACTTGTTTCGTTTATTTATATAAATTCATGTTCCTTTATTATTAACAAAAAAGTGCAATTTTTTAAAGATTGTGATAATTGAAAGAACTGAAAGGAAACTATTCATGTTGACTAGTTTCATAATATAATATTGTTGAATAAATATAAAACATTTTTATATTGAAATGAAAAAAATCGCTGTGTATCCTAGTAAAATAAGCATATTTGATATGAACATTTGATCCGAGAAGGAAGGCCGATTTATAAACTGGCAGTTGCCGTTCCTGTTGAAAAGCTGCTTTTAAATTTACGCATTAATGTTCTCCGTTGCTGTTACCGTTCGCCGTTGAGCGTGACGTTCCCCGATGTTCAGACATAACGTAGTTTTAAATTCTGCAGTTCGCTGTTCGTGCCGTTCGCATATTAATCAATGATAAGCCAGGTCGTTTAACAAGAACCGGGTTTAGTGGTTTTAACATGTCCTCAAATATGTTCTTAAAAGCTGAGCTGAGTCACACGTTGATTAAGATTTATATTTGCTGATTTGTGCTTTGTGAACAATGAATTTCGATATGGGCGACGATCATATTCTTCATGACAATATCTCTTAAGAAATGATTGTAGAAGTAGGAAGAGCTAATAAAGATAAAGAGTATTTACCCTGAACACAACGGCGACAAACATCAAACGTCAGGTTTATAAATTGACACAAGCAAAGAATACACCAACAACTGGGCTGGTGTATTCTTTGACACAAGCAACGTCAAACAGCAACGGTAGCGGGAAAGGTAATTACGACCCATTGAATTCAATGTTACGACCACATGAGGACAACTACTGCAAGTTTATGTTGATAAGTCGACACTTCACTTGTTCTACACAAGTAATATTTCAACTTGAGTGAAGAAAGCTTGGCATCAATGCAATTATTAGGAACTTTTGGTTGCGGTTGGTAAACAAGAGTGATGAACGAACGTCTGATGTCACTCTTTTGTTATCGTTGCATTTATTCTGTGAATATGTGATTTTATTTATATTCCAATTTGTGTTAACTTCCTGTATTTGGTATCTGTGTAATTCTTTTATTTTTAGCTTAATTACGATTTTTATATATTTCATATCAGCTGAGTATGTTTATTTTTTAAGCTACATTTAATAGATAGTTTTAGATTCCCATTTCTAATTTTTATAGTTTATTAGACCATGTTCCTTATTTTAAGTTTTCTTTTTAATATCATCATAACATTATTTCATTTTAGGTTTCAAAGTTCATTATTTTTTAGGAAAATGGAAAACAAAAGACAGTTCTCTTCGTCTAGCGAAAAACTAGCCATAAGTGAGCTGATTCGTAAATATATTGTAGTAGAAAATAAAAAAACTGATTGTGTCAGCATGGCTGAAAAGAAAAAGGCTTGGGTGTCACTTGCTCACGAGTTTAATTCAAGCGGAGAACATTGTTTCGTAAGTAGTAGAGATTATGTATTAATAAATTGAAGCAGTTACTGTATAAAAGTGACAAGTTCTGGATACATAAGTTTTGGAAAAACGGAAAAAATGCAATAACTTGAAAACAACAAATTCTGTTAAATTGTTATAGACAAGAGAAATACAGTAACTATTTAGCTAAACAATCTAGTGTTTTCCAAAATAGATTATTATTAATTTTAAGGCAGATATGACTTTGTCTTTATAACGGACTTGTTTCCTTTATACAATATGTGCATGTCAGATGTCAGGCTGCAGCAAGGATTAAAAGTTGATAAAAAAATAAATGACTATTTTAGCCAAATCAGCATTTGCGGAGCTAAACAAAGTATACATCATTTTTACAGTTAAATGGGAGTCCAGGTAGGACAAAGGTTTACTGCCATAATGGCTTTCCTTTTTCGGTAACAAACTAATATGAGTATTAATTTTTAAAACAGCAGAGTCAGGTAGAGCATTGTCATATTTGATGTGAAGACCACATTTGTCAGTTGGGGATTCTCCATTTAATAGAAGTGAAGTTAAGGGAAATACTGCATACGGTCCGTATATCGCTGAGAATTTCGGAGCGGTTACTTTGGGTTACTTTCATTTCAAGTAACCTGCTTCATATATACGGACCACTTGTCACTAGTCAAATAAAATAGAATAAAAATACTAATAATAATAATACAAATTTAACTTCTGAACCCTTTATAACGATTCAACATATGGAATAAACACACAGAAATGACAAGTGAAAAGTGATTAACCAAAACTTACCAGAATACAACTACGGTTGCTCTGGTGACAGATAACTCACCGAAGTTTCAGGAAATGATCACCGCGTTTTCAGGATATTGATATATACGGACCGCAGATTTACTAACCACAGTAACCAATAGTATATATGGACCACATAAACTGCTTTACTTGATAAGGCGTACAAAGCTTAGAAAGGCTTTTTTGTATACATGAACTAGATTTTTACCAAGCAGAACGTGAAAGTGGAAATTACTTCTTTGTTCTTTTTTAGGTTCTGCCTCTTAACTTCTTCAGTTTTCAGAATTCACGTCAAAAACATAATATATCCTGTTCGTTTTTCGGTTTACCCGAATATAGCGATTTCAAAATAGCTTTCTTTTCTTTTAAGAATTTTTCCATGCATTTAAATTTACACCTGCAGAAAATGTGAACTTATGTTAGTAATTGTTAAATTGGTATAATATGGAAATTTACCAGCAATCAGGGCCTGTCTTTTTACAAGTTTTTCAACCCCTTTCTGACTTGTAACTTTCTCCAAGCAGTCGTGATTTTATTCAAGCATTGTTCTCATATGTTTTGAACACCAATTCTTCTTTTAGTGTGTGGCTCTGCATTCTCATCACTTGAACTCGACATTATGGACAAAAACTCAATAATTCACTGAGGGGGTAACCACTAGGGAAAAAATGTGACAAGATTGCAAAAATTTGGGATTTCGGGTAGATTTTCATGGATAGCGAGGGATTTCCAACAATGGCAGGGAAACATTAATGATTGCAGAGGAATGCAGGAAGATATCCAAGATTTCGGGATTACAGATGGGATTTCCAGTGATTGCAAGGGTGTAGCAGGGATTGCGGGGTTTTTAGAGGCGGTATAAATCAAGGTATTATTAGTTCAGATCGTAGAAGCTACTATCCACTCTACGTAATTGGATAGAAATACTAATTACTGTGGGGTTAGGGATATAATATTGTCCAGATTAAAGTGGGTACTTTTATACCTAGGCTGTTAGAGTATCTGCTGAGCTTATTGAGACACACTTGGATACTCGTAAAACAAACCAGCTTGTTGTATTTGCTTTTCTCCATCTTCTGAGACATCTATTCTTTTCCCGAAAATGTTATTTAAATTGAAAAACCCCATATAACACCCTATACCTAAATATTAACAATAATAATTGCTAGCTGCACGCACAATATCTATAGATAATAATATGATCACAGCATTTCATATGCATAGGCAAAGAAACTAAAGCAGTGTTTAAAATAAATATATTGTATATACATATAACAAATATAAAACTTATTTACTTACTACAAAAAGAAAAATTAAGGACAATAAATATTCTATAAACACATAAGCACAACAAACGTACAAAAACAAAACCAATGAAAGATATAACAAAACTAATACATACCTAAAATTAGTAGGTATAGGTATAAGTTCATCTCAATGTTCATGTGGTTTTTAAAACATATAGGTAATATTTTATGCATTTTCCTGCTACTACATTTATGTATGGTCGATGGTACAGGGTTTTTCCTCATATTTTGACATCCTCTGACGGCTTAATGAAAAGATATAGAAAATACCTTTAAATGTAAAAGTTGTAGAGTTAAATTTTCTTAAATCCCAATAATTTGCTGCCAACTTCGTTTTTTCTATTAAATGAAGCACCCTGTATTTTATAGTTTATGGTTGAAGATCCTTTCCTTCTGCTGTTTACAAGAGGTTAATTCGACATTTAGACCACAATGGTATAATCACACAATCCCAACATGGTTTTCTCCAGAATTACTAATCGAATCTGCTTCAATTGACCTTGTCCATAAGAATATAGATCAAAACAATCATTCAGTGGGAATATTTTTTGACCTAACCCGTGCATTTGACATGATTAATCCCACTTACTTATCAATAAAACTTGAAGCAATGGGCATTAGAGAACACATTCAATCGTGGATTAACTAATACATGTCGGGCAGAACACTCAAAGTGCAGATTCAAGATGAGCTATCTGATGAGTTTAGTACTTACATTGGAACACAACAGGGTGGAGTATTAGGACCACTTTTATTTCTCGTCTACATAAATGACCTACCCTTAAGTATAACAAATGGACGCATTTTTATATATGCAGATGACACAACGATTATAATCATAGCTGATAGTTTAGATGAATTACTTAGGAAAATACAAATAACCATGATTGAGTTCATTCATTGGTGTCAAAAAATCACCTTATTATCAATGAAAATAAAACCATTTTTATCCAATTCACATCTCCACTTAGGGAAGGCAACAACTTAATTTTTACATTAAACAATAGAAGGTTTGAGTCAGTAGAACACACTAAATTTCTTGGAATGGAATTAGATTCTAAACTAAATTTTAACCATCAAATTGACTCTCTGTAAAAAACTAAATAAACTCTACTTTGCATTAAATAATCTAAAATCAAATTTTTATCAATGTCACCTACTTAACTTGTATTATGCTTTTATATACTCTGCTATCAGCTGCAATATAGTTGTGTGGGGCCGAGCATCAGATTTAGAGTGAATATTCATCCTTCAAAAGCGATTCATTCATCTAATTTTCAACTTGAAGTACAACGAATCTTGTAGAGATACATTTAAGAAGAATGACATGACCTGCACATGCATCATTCTCTTTAAATTGTTAACCTACACTTTTCTTAATAAGAGTAAGTTTCAAATAAACAGTGAAGTCCATAATTATAACACGAGAAATAAAGGTGCTATCCACCTAAATCGATTCAATCGATTTCAACTAAAAAAGTCTCCAATGTATGCAGGAGGTCAGTTTTTTAACTTGCTACCAGACTCCAAAGAAATAACACATTTTAACAAATTTAAGAAAAGTTTAAAGTTGTTTTTAACTGGAAATTGTTTTTATTCTCTAGACGAATTTATTGGCTGGAACAATAACACTTAATTTCTGTAATTTTGTCCATTTATTTTTACTTTAAATTTTAACAATACTTTATCAGTCTCGTAATTTTCGGGGTAGTTTTAATCCGTTTAAGTGTTGTTTTGTAACTTTATTGTTTACTATAAATGTTTTTATTAAGTTTATTACGTTCAAAGCTTTACATTAGTATACTGTGTTTGACTTGTCATGTAAATGATACACAAAGATTAATACATTTATGTATCTATCTGATTCCAAAAATACTGTCCATACTTGATGGGTCTATCTTACATGGTCCTCAAGATATACATGAGTTGTAAGCTTGTTTGAAAAGGTTGCCATAAGAACAATGTGATATTTACAAATGCATATCTCGAGAGCAACTTATGATAGACCCATTAAATATGGAATTTTTGGAAACAAATCAAATGATTTTTAGAATTAAAATACGATATACAGGGTGTTTCATTTAAAAAGAAACGAAGGTGGCAGTTTCAGACAGCATTGTGATGTTCATTTATTTTTGTAGCTAACAAATTCTTGTGGTCTAAGAAAAACTGTACAACTTTGACATTCAAACTTATTTTCTATCTCTTTTCATTAAGCCGTTAGAGGTTGTCATAATATGGGGAACAATCCCTTGAGATGTATAATATGGAGGATAAAATAACAGATCAATTTGAAAATTTGTCAACCACGAGAAATGACCATGATTTACAGTTTAGAAATATTTTTGACCATGCGGTGATGCCATTGCTACTCTAGCGGCCGCTATTTTAAATGTATATTATTAGATATTTGGATTCTACACAAAATTCTAAGCATTCATACTTCAACTAGCTAATAACGTACAAGGTGTTTTATTTAAAATAGGTATGTTGCCACCGGTTTAGAGTAGCAGCAGCAACACAGCATGGTAAAAAATATTTTTAAACTGTAGATCAGTCGTTTATCCCGGTTGCCAAATGTTCAAATTTCAAATTGGTCTGTTATTTAGTTCTCCATATACATCTAATATACCATCGACCATCAATCACCCTGTATACATTTAAAACTCACAAGTCAAGAACCATTAACTTTAAAGATAATCTTTAAGTGAATTTCTAGCAATCTTAAACTGCTTCTCTATTTCAAGTTTCTGATGCCTTTTTAGATAAAAAGGAATATTACCCACTCCTGTGAACTTGGCACACCATATTTAAAAATCTTGAAATTTTTGTAGAGCTCTGGCATCCTTTGGGACAGTCCTAGAGTTCTATGAAAGTATTTTGAATAGTTCCAGTGGATTAATACAAAAAAACAAATTTGAAAATATGGTGCGTCAAGTTCACGCAGCGCACCATATCCTGAAACTACAGGGTGTCCCAAATAAGAGTGACTGATTTTAAACATAAATGCCCAGCTTATTAATTAAGAAACGAACCCAGTTCATTATTAATTATGTCTGATTAAGCAACGTTTCACATTAATGGCATGTGTAACAAACATAATTGTAGAATAGGGGGTTCTCAAAAACCAATTTCTTTTAATGAATTTCAGAGAGATAGTCCAAAACTAAACGTTTGGTGTGCATTATCTCGGCGAAAAATCTATGGTCCTTTTTTCTTTTTGGAACCAATAGTGACGGGTACTAATTACACGGTTATGTTGGAAACTTTTTTTATCCGCAAATAGTTCAAGATGGAATTAGCGACGACGTTTACTTTCAACAAGACGGTGCACCACCACATTATTCGTTAATAGCACGAGATTCATTAAAAACGTTTTTTAATGATAAGTGGATAGGTCGAGCTGGACTGATTGAATAGGCACAGCGGTCTCCTGAATTAACTGTCCCAGATTTTTTTCTCTGGGGATATGTGAAGGATAGGTGCTAAAATCCTAAGCCTAACAATTTAGCAGAACTAAAAAATAATATAAGGAAATTATTGAAAATATTCCGCAAGAAATGTTAGAAAATTCATTTGAAAATTTAAAATTTCGGTTACAGTTATGCATAAACGAAGAGGCAGCATTTATTGTAACTTTTTTGTTCTTCGTTCTTTATATGTATTGAATAAATGTTATTATGTTTTCTTACTAAATAAACTGTTTGTCAGATTTGTTGGCAATTATTTACGTAATTAAAAATGCATACTACATGAAACTGACTTAAATGATTTTGTTATGGGACAAACGGTCACAGCATGAGTTGATTTTAGGCATCAAAATACGTTCATATAAAACTACTAATTAAAAATGTACTACTACATGAAACTTTGAATATCATTGAAGTTAATGAAACAAAATATAGAAAACTATACATTTTTTGAAAGGAGAATGATTGCTCTTTCGAATGAGATAAAAAATTATAGGGTGTTCCATTTAAAATAATACATATTTTCCCCTTTGAATTTGACCAACAATAGTAAAACACCCTGTGTTGATAAGATGAAATGCCAGTCAAGCCTAAAAAACCCCATCTCTTTGGAGCAATTAATAAGCTGAGCATTTATGTTTGAAATCAATCACTCTTTTTCGGACACCCTGTATATTATTTATTCATAGTCCCTGTTAGTTTTACAATAGTTCTAGATTTCTATATTAATTATATCAATAGTTCTTGTTAGGTATGCAACCAGACATACCTGTTAAATAGGCGACCACACATACTTACAGGGATGTGAAAGGGGTGTTGGCAATGATTCGTGTCAGGGTGAACACATGTTGTAGAACTATTTTTCAAAATACATAGAAATAGAAAAATTAAGTCTAAATACACAGTGCAACTATAGTTCAGATAATGAAGTCAATATTTGCCAGATATGGTATTCCAAAAGCAGTTATTTCGGATGGTGGTCCTCAATTTATATCGGAAAGTTTCAAATCGTTTAGCAAAGAGTGGGAATGTATTCATATAGTTAACTCTGCCACATATGCCAAATCAAATGGAATGGCTGAGAGAAATGTACAAACTGCAAAGAATTTATTTAAAAAAATTTTAGAAGATCACAAAGATGTAAATTTGGCATTACTTTTTCATAGAAATATGCCGATTGATGTCAAGGAATTTAAGAACTGCAATTCCTATAAGTCAGTTAAACTCGAATCATCGAGACGAGTGGTCATTCCGAAGACGAGTTCAGCAATAGTGTGTATAATTAAAATCTAATCCAGGTAATTAGTGTAAAAACAGGTGAGAGAATCGATTCCAATATTAAATTAGCTGGGAATTTATTAAAATAATATGATAGAATACCAATATATTCATCCCACATAAAAGTACCCTTGCCAGACCCAAATTAAAAATTTCTGAAAAAACCCACACAGTGATGGCTTCCGACTACGGGGGCGCATCAAATTCTACAACAACTAGTCAACGTCAATATTCTCAAGTTGTTAACTCTGATATGTTTCCAAAAAAAGAACAAGTGATCGTATTAAATGTAAATGACAATCTCACTCTAGGAGACTATCTGGAAGCCGTAGCAAGTATTGTTGGCTCCAAAAATATACCACATGACATATTAGAAGCAGAAATCCTAAAAATAGGTTTTTAAAAAGTATCACCAATGGCATTCCTCCGTGCAAGTCTGTCGGGAAACGAATACGCACACATCCTAAGTTTTCGACGTCAAATCTATGTAGTACCAAACGATGACATAAGTCTACCTCCCTCACTGGTCATTACATTTGAAGATACAACATATAGTGTTTCTATCATTCGACAGAATAACATGTTTCCTTTGCAAAACTCCAGGACATGTTGCCAAGCTTTGTCCAAATCAAGCACCAAACTCATCCAACTACCACGAAAATATTACAATGCCCGTTGAACCAATATCAGTAGAAAGTTCCGTAGAAGATCTTAGCCGAATTGACGAGATGAATGATACTCCTCCATCAAAAACCTTCAAAAGACCACGGCAATATCTAACAGCTAGTTCCAGCGACCTTACATCCGAAAAAGATCCAGTGGAAGTGGCAACTAATACAACGGATTAAAAGACCAAAAGAAAAAAAAACCAAACAATGTCCCTCTGCAAACAAAATCCAAATGCCGAAGATCTGGAACCTGTAAAAAAATTCTACAATGAATCACCTCAACAACTCCTTACATTTGAAGAACTCTCCGACTTTATGGATAACGCATTTGGCACACTTGACCCCTTAAGTATAGCCCAACAATACACAGATAATATTCCTGAACTACTTGTCCTTCTCCACAACATTTACCCATTTATACAACACAGGGCGATGAAATCCCGATGCACAAGAATCCAATCCAAGATACGTTAGCAACTGAATTTAGTCTCGATATCAACAAATGAAGAAGATGAAGATAGTTATGATTCGTCCACTTCTCAACTAAGTCAACACTAATACTTTTTTACTCCAATGGAATATAAATGGGCCCATCTGGAAAAATTAAAGACCTTAATATCAAAAACTACAGAAGATGTGATCTGCATACAAGAAACTAACTTCAAAGATAACAAATACTACTCACTAAGATGTTACGTATGTGTCCACAAAAATAGAGAGTCTGATAGAGCTAGTGGAGGAGTGGCTATTTATATAAAAAATAATTTTACCTGGAAAAATATACAAATTACATCAGAACTAGAGGTAGTTGCAATTAACATACAATTCTATGAGAAGAATTTGAACATTATTAATATTTATATTCCATCCAACAAAAAATTCACTTCACAAAGCTTACAAGAAATAACCAACCAAGTAAATGGCACAAAAAGAATAGTAGGGGATTTCAATTCACATAATATAGCGTGGGGATCCAAGATTACAGAGAAAAGAGGGAGATAAATAGAAAACTTTACAAACACAAACAGTCTTATAATAATAAACTCTGGAGCGAGTACAAGATTAAATCCACTAACAGGAGAATTATCTCCTATTGTCCTAACTATTTGTGACGCACAAATTGCACCAAATCTGAGTTGGGAGCCAAACTCATACTTATATGGTAGCGACCATGTACCTATAAGCATAGAATTTCATTCCAGAAAAGACAAGAAAGATCAACTTAACTAAATGGAAAAATGGAATTTGAGACTGGTTTAAGTTTACTGAGTACATGAATGAATGAATGAATGAATGTTTATTTATAAATACATACATGTTTACATACAAAAAAAAATATCAAATAATAATTTAACCTAACATAATAACTATGAAAAAATAATCTGAGGTATAGTGTTCATGAACAGATGTGATGTACATTAAATAAACAAGAGTAGTGGGGTACCCGACTAAGTTCATCAAAGAACTTTTCTTCGGGTATTGATTCTTTATAGAACATATATCTTAAATGAGTCTGAAAAATGTTGAAACTTAAAAAAGAACATAAATAGTAATAACCAGTATTTACATTTATCATTTATTATAAATTATGACACTAATAACTAATAACTTTTACAGGTGAAAGACATATATTTAGGACAATTAACATTTTTATAAACTAAGAATATACACTCATATACACACACATAAACACAAGGTGCAAAACATTACATTAGCGAAATACTTTCTGCCCTTTGAAAATATCCATTCCTTTAATTTGTTTTTGAAAAGACAAACTGAATTATATTTCTTCAAAGTGTGGGGTAAATTGTTCCATAATATTGATCCAATAAAGCAGAAGCTTCTCTGGCCAAGTGCTTTATGTGTAACAGGGGCATATATAGCGGATTGTGTATTCTGTCTCGTTCCGTATGTATGTGGTACATTATATGTATAATGCCTGTTAGAGTACAAGAAACAAAGGGTTTTGAAGCAAAAAACTTGCCGATTGTCCAATACCTTTGAATTAATATATACTTGATTGGAGGAGAATCTGCGAGGTTTTTTTAGAATAATTTTCAGAATGAGTTTCTGAACGGTATTGATCGAGTTTAGATAATTATTCCTAATTCCTCCCCAACCAATGATCCCATATAGTAATATGGATTCAACAAAAGCGGAGTATATAGTTTTCAGTTGTTCATGAGATAAAAATTCTACTAGTTGTTTGAATCTGTAGATTAGGCCTCTAAGCTTATTGGTGATGTTGCGAGCATGAACGTCCCATTTCAAAAAGGAGTCAATATGAGCTGAATAAACGATGGATGTTAATCTAGCGATAGCATCCTGAGTAGACTTTCCCTCCTGAAACCCGAATTGATGAGAAGATATTATTTTATTCTTGTTAATAAAACTAACCAAGCGGTTTTTTACTGCTCTTTCAAACAATTTTGATACTGAAGAAATCAAAGATATAGGCCTATAGTTGCTTACAAGATGTCTGTCTCCTGATTTGTGAATTGGTTTTATTACTGCCTTTTTAAAGTGATTTGGGACTTTTCCCTTATCTAAAGCTAAGTTAATAATATACGATATCGGTTTACACACAAAATTACTTGTTATTTTAAGGATTTCGTTTGATATACCATGGAGACCCCTAGCTTTTTTATTCTTCAATTCCCTAATAAGCTCTTCTATTTCGGTGTGGTCTGTTGACTTCAGAAATATTGAGGCACAGTCGCGTTTCGTTTTGATTTTGATTTCTGGACTTTGAGGAATAGCTTTAGCCATTTTTTCACCAATACTAGAGAAATATTGATTGAAGTATTTTGCAATCTGCAGATTGTCAGTTATATCAGCACCATTATCAGATTTAATTTTCTTTATTGTCTTGTTTGTATTTGGTTTATTGCAGAACTCCTTAATGACGTTCCACAGATTTGTTGTAGATGATTTGTTTTCATAAATCTTTCTTTTGAGGTATTCATGTTTGGTTTTTTCAATAATGCAGTAAGTTTATTTTTGTAATTTTCATAAGCAGCTTTTTTCTCTAAATTGAAGGGATCTCTAATGGAGAGTTGGTGTAATTTGTCTCTTTTATCAATAGAAGTTATAAGGCCGTTGGTGATCCACGGTTTGTTCTTTTTGAAAGTTTAATTTTTTTTGGAATAAGTAGATTTTTTTTATTATTTCATTCAGGGTTTTAATGAAGTTATCAGTAGCAAAATTAACTTCCCTTTCTCTATAAACGGTTATCCATCTTTCAGTGCTGATTATATCTAACAATTTTCATTCGTTCAGATAATTTTGGGTCACATTGCTATCATTACTTTCATGTTTATTTTTTAAGTTAACCATTTTTACAGCTATGGAGAAGTGATCGGTGATATTTGTAAAAATTACGGCTGGGTAGATATTTTCAATAATGTCAGTATTATATTTTAAAAATATGTGGTCCAGACAGGCTCTCGAGACAGTAGTTATTCTAGTAGGGTTATTTATCAGGGATCTGAATCCTTCAGCTGACAAGACATTTAGGTAATCTTCCACATCTCCATTATCTTGCTCTAATATATTTATATTTAAATCTCCCAAAAAAGGGGGTAATCGTTGACAGAAATTTTTTTTTCCTCAAAAAAAGTATTTAAATTCAAGTTGAAATCCTCGATCTTAGTGCAAGGAGGTCTGTACAAAACAATCGCGTTTATTTTAACATTCTCACACTTCATATTGACTATAACTCCATTAACTTCACCAATTTTGATGAATTGATGATATTCATAATAATCATCACGGACGTATATCACAACACCATCGTTTTGATTAATTCTATTTCTGTTACATATGATTCTATATCCACTTAAGGTTAGTGAGTCTGCATCTTTTACTTCCCAAGTTTCTGTAAGAGCTATGAGGCTAAATGAGTTCAGAACTTCAGATAGATAAAGTTGCAACTCGTCGAAATGTTTATTTAAGCATCGTATGTTATTATGGAAGATTGAGAAACAGTCAGAAGTGCCGAAGACTTGTTTAAAACAGTTAATGCTATTTATTTCATTTGTAATTATTGGTTCATTGTCGTATTCCAGTATGAATTGATCCATTTTTAAAAAATAATATAAAAAAAATATAAATATAAAGAAAAAAAAACTATACAGTTGAAAAATGGTGAGTGGTAAAGTTTATCAAATGGTATAATATTAAGTGTGGTGTAGTAGGTATCCTTTTTTATCTTCCTACCATTTGCGGAGCAAAATGTGAAAAAGGAATGATTTACCTATTGTTGTGTACCGATCCTGAACGAGTTTTTATATTTGGTTTGTCAATAGTATTCTTTAGTAAAGGCCGTTCTTGTTTGTTTCCTGAGGTTGATTGAGTAGATTTAGTTGTTAGGTCCTTTTTTTCAGTGACTTTTTTATTGTTTTCTGCCTTTGGTTTACTGGGGGTCGGGGTATTAGGTTCGATGTTTGCTTTTGTAGAGTTTTTATCAGTGGTTTCAGTTCCCTCTAACTCATCTGCTGTGTAAAACTTACCATCCACAAATAGTCTGTTTCTTCTGATGTAGCAGATATTGCAATTATTAGCTTTTGCGAGGATCAAATGGTTTTTCAGGATCCTGTACTCTTCTCTCTGTGACAGTGTCAAATCATTGGTAATCGTTATATGAGTACCTTTGAGGTTTTTCACGTTTTTGAATACCGATGATTTCTTCAAATAAGATAAGAATTCAACTTTGACTGGTGCGTTATCCTTCTTGCCCAATGCATAAATATTGTTGAGATCGGATTCAGATAAATTGACGTTAACTAATCTTTCCAGTTCCGAGCAGATACATGCGGGCGTTATATCATCAGGCTTCCTGTGAAGTCCGAATATGACGATGTTATTCTCTTTCGTTTTTCTTTCTATCTTCTCAATTTTATTCAAAATGTATTCGTTTTCAGCTTGAACTTTGCTTAATTGCCTATATAGTTCTTTAATTTTCAAGGACAGTCTGACCTCGACGGCTTCTACAAGTGAAATCAATTCCTTTTTACTGCTTTTAATCTCTTCTAATAATATTTCACCAGTTATCGTCATTATCAGTTCAGCTACAAGTGTAAGCCGCGCCTTACAATGGTTAGTATTTCGTTTTGGTGATAAGATAAGATTCCGTTTGGTTATTTTGTAGGAGTATTAAACAAATTCTGTTATAACTCCGAAACGATTCAATGTTCAATTTTCAGGTATCGTTAATTCGAGGTCACTAATAACCATTTAACGCAATAATTATTTTGGTGGAATGAGCTAGGACAAAGTCGCAAAAACTTAATAAACAGAATTGGTATCAGAGTGAATGTATCGCTTTATAAATGATTTTTAGTGCAGATTTCCACTCACCAACACTTCCAGCCAGTTATCAATGCATTTAGGTTCATAGGAAACACTCGCACTTAATTAAAGCGGCAAAAATACCACATAATATCTTGAAAATCACAGAAACCAAAATGACACAGGTCGCCAGAAGAAAATTCCACCACATAGAAAGAAATATTCCAGAAATTGATCAGATTGAAGATAACATTGACGAAATAACGAATGTACTTACCGATACCATTATACAAGCTGCAGAAATACATATTGGGTATGTAAAACCACTAAAAACGAAAATTCCAGTACCTTGGTCGACACCACAATGCGAAGAAGCTATTAAAGCAAGCAATAGAGCGTTATATAAGTTCAAAAAGAACAAAAACCAAACTAACTTAGTTGAGTTTAAAAGACTCAGAGCATGGTCAGAAGCTATCATAGTGCCAATACCCAAGCCACACAAACCAAAGAACTTAGTAACGTCTTACAGACGAATATCCCTAACATGTACAATATGCAAAGTCTTATAGAAGATATTAAACCGCAGGTTAATGTGGCATCTTATATCGATACACCAAAACGGATTTCGAAAAAAACAGGTCAGCAAACGATAGCATTATAAACCTGGAGTCCGAGATACACAATGCATTTGCTAACGGTCAGAAACTGCTAGCTGTATTTATGGATCTTGAAAAAGCTTACAACTTAACATGGTAACATAAAATTCATTAATGGAAATATAACAGCATTTATCGAAAAAAATTTGACACAACGTAATTTTGTAGTCAAAACAAATGGTGAATTATCTACCAAAAGAAAAATAGAGAATGGAATTCCCCAAGGATCTTCCTTAAGCACAACATTATTTCTTGTCGCCATAAATGACTTCACCTCTTGTATCACATCTTCACTACGTGTAAGCTTATACGCTGACGATATTGTAATATACGGAAAAGGTAAAAATTTTAAAACATTGCGATCCCTAATTCAAAATGGATTAAACAAAATTTATGAATGGAAAAACAAGTCTGGCTTCAAAATATTTCACGAAAAAACGAAATGTGTCTTATTTGCACGAAGAGCCCAGAAAGAATTCCCGAAATTGACCATAGGAAACACCAAACTCAGTTTCACGAAAGATATGAAATTTTTGGGAATAATTTTTGATGATAAACTTAACTGGAAAAATAACTTTGACTGTCTTAAACGAAACAGTATGCAAAGCTTAAACATATTAAAAATCCTATCACATCAAAAATGGGGAGCAGATATAAACAGCTTACTCAACATTTACAAAAGTACCATTAGATCTAAAATAGAATATGGCTTTCCAAACTGCTAAAAAAAGTTATATAAAAACTGTGAAAATAATTTCAAATAAAGCATTTAGAATAATAATTGGTGCGTTTCCAACAACCCCCACAGACAGTCTCTATAAACTTCTTGGAGAAATGCCATTTACATATAGAGTTCAACTTTTATCTTTATCTTACTCGACCAAAATTTTGGCTCTTCCTAACCACCCTTACCACAAAAAAATTTGCACTGCATCAGTGCAAACAGCTTTTCCCGCAAGTATCAATATTACACCACCTTTTTACAACACAGTTAAAACATATATGGCAGAAATCAGCTACAGTTTTCCTGAAATAATTCCTATAAACAGCTATAATTTTGCCCCCTGGATTCTCTCACCTATCTCCGTGAACACAGAACTTTCCAAATTCAATAAAAAAGAAACACATCCTTCTCTACTGAAAAATGAATTCAATAGAATATGTGGAATTTACAAACCGTCAGAAGTTTTATTCACTGATGCTTCAAAAAATGAATTAAATCGATCAGTAGGCTCATCAGTAATGTAATAAACACGAGATATGACACAAGTTCTAAAAACACCCTATATAGATAATTTCTTCTAATTCAAAATCGTGATCAAATTTACCGACCTCAAATAAATTAAAACATTTAAACAAAACAAGGCTAACACTATAGAATTTCGTTTTTTAATTCAAAATAGTTATTAATTATCGACCTCAACCAAAGGAAAATATACAAACAAAACAAAGGTTAACACAATATTAGATATCACGTACAGGTCAGTTTGGTAAACCACGAAATAAAACAAATATGAATAATTAACCTTCATTGAAGGTGAATTACGGAAATAAATATGGAAAAAATATTAGGAAAAGGGACAGTCAGTCCGTCAGTCAGTCGGTGAGATAGGTATTATCTCTCCCCTGGTGAGGCAAGTCTGAGTCTTGACGGACCCTCACCCTCAAAAAGTAATAGTGTGAATATTTATGTGACCGGTGGGATTTTCAAAACGTAAGTTTTTAAAAGTTCAAATTCATTTATTATATTGAATATTGGTTTGTGTTATTATATTTTTTTCTTTGACTAAATCGGGTAACCCAAGAAAGTTAAGGGACTCTACAAGGTGTTCAGTCATATCGAGTGTTCTTATACATCAGCGCCCTTCATCTACCGCTAAGGCCCAAGAGTATAGGGGCATTTTATATAGTTATATTCAGAGATTTTGTTTGTGCATATTATCTCTTTATCATCTAATTAGTTTAATCAAACTACGTAGATATAATTACATTTGGCTCGATACTATACCTAATTCGACACTAGAGATCTTTTCCACTATATGTAATCTTCTTTAGAGTTATTTACGTTACACTAGGGATTTTAGTCAAACATATTGATATTCTCCGTTGCACTGGAGATCCATAAGTTAAAACCATTTCAGAGATATTTTATATTGTACACTTGAGAATTTTAGTTAAATCCTAGATCATAGAGTTTGGTAGACGTTTATACTAGAAATAGAGGTCATAGTTCAGGTACCGCTAATACTAGTTTACTTTCGGAGGTTATTTGACACAGTTTTTTTTTTTTTTTGTAATATATTGTTATCATATGCTCTAACCTTTCAATTATCTCAATCCTCACCACCCCATACCCGCCAAATAGGTCGGACCAGCTAACCCTGCACTACGAACTCGGGCTTGGCACACTGTATAAGCCCAAGGGGCCCCACGACGTCTTCGACCGCTCGAGCCCGGAACAACCCCCCCCTTCCTCGAGGAAATTCCGCAGGGAGAATCCCGGGTTCTATAATTTTTTTTTGTGCCATCAGGCACTGGTGACAGCAGCTGTACAGTTAGAGAAAAAAGAGACGATAGATAGAGTTACTACACTGGTAACAGAGAACTACTATATACATTACCCCAGATATAGGATACTACTAGGAACTATAGGATAATACCGATTCGATACAATACAAGGTATTACACTGGTGACAGCGATTAATATTTTTTGGTAGCTACATAGTGGTGGTTATTAGATTGGAGACAGCCTGGGATACTCAGCAACATCGGCTGAGTTTATCACGGCTTCACCATAAGAACGAAAAAGAAAATACCCATTTATTAGAGTGGTGACATCAGTAAATAATAGGGATAATTGTGATACATAATCGTATATCATTAGGGGATTACAGTGATACAATAGTATATATTATTAGAGTGGTGACAATCGCATATTATTAGAAGTGCACATTGTTAGAGTGGTGACAGCGGTGCGCCAGATACTGAGTCCGTACAGCAGAGGTTAACAAGAGGGGAAGTCCTGGCAATAATCCTTTTTTTTTCTTCTCTATCCCAATTAAACTACCCATTTCAGGCATCGTAGAAGCCCAAAAGGTAGGAGGAGATAGTTACATTCAATTACATTAATTAAGGCCGTGTAAATTTCACCTACATAATTTACATTTGATACATACGTTATTTTTAATTTCATATTCATATCATAAAATAAATATTGCGACATAGGTCTAATCAAAACTAATATATAACCAAAGTGATATAATTTCAATCAGATATATCTGCTTACTCAGTTATTCTATTTATTACAAACGAACGTTGAATCCAAATCTATTTTAATACATAAACATTTAGACAACGGATGAAAAACAGCAAATATACAGGTGAGGAATTCGCAAAGTCAGCAACAAGCTTCCGCACAAGACAAAAATAGCAATATAAAATATAGTACGGAGGAAAGCTGCACGTCCGGGAGATATAAAAGGTTTTACAGGAAATTTGGTTATACTTTCACTAACGAACGGACTATTCTCTAAATGAACTAGACATTAACGATTTGAGAAAAGGTGTTAGGAAATATTCACGCTTTAAACGCAAAATAATAAGTTAAATTAAATTTGGTTCAGGGCTAGTTAAAGTGAATAATACCGATTCTTATATATTACAATATTAATAATTATTTGTCTTTATTTTCCCAACTATCCATTTCAAAACCATCTAGGTAAGTAACACTCGCGCCAGCTAATAAAACAACATGCCGTTAGAGTCCACAGGGGATTCGAGTAATATGCCAGCAGCACTAAGGATACCACAGGCACCACCACTAGGGGTGATCGCCTCAACTTTAACAGACTTCACGGGAAAAGACGCAGCCAGATATATAGAAAAATTGGAACTAAGGGCCAAACTCGACGGATGGTCAGAAACAGAAACACTAACACTACTGAAATTCAAACTCGCAGGCGCAGCCCACGATTTTTTCAAAGCCGACCCAAGATTAGACACAGCAACATATGTTGAATTTAAGGAGAAAATACTCAGGAAATTCGTCCCAAGGAAATCGATCGCGGACTGGTGGATGCAGCTAGTCCAATGCTACCAGAGGCACGACGAAGATGTAGCAGCTTTCTGCACAAGATTACGGCTCATAGGGAATAAAATATTGGAGGAAGACATAAAAGGAACGAACAGAGAACAGATACCGAACATTCAAAAGAAACACAACGCAGTACTGATGAACCAATTCAAAGTAGGGCTAAGAAAGGACCTGCTTAGAGAAGTAGGATTCTACATATTGCACAAAGATGACCTAACACTAGAAGAAGCAGAGGAGATAGTAAGTTGCCAAGAAACGGCAGCCACAATGGTGAGCGGAAGGAATAATGGCCACAGAGTCGCTTTTACGAATGAGCAACGGAGTTGCACAGCATGTGGCAAATCAGGACATGAATCGGAAGAATGTAGACATAGCGCGAAATGTATGTACTGTGGCAGACGAGGCCACTGGGCATCAAACTGCAGAACAAGAGAAGCGGAAGAAGAAAAAATAGAGAAAAAATGCCAAATATGTAGGAAACAGGGACACTGGGCAGCGTATTGTAGAAACAAAGAATCCAAGGAACCATTAACAGATAGAGATGTATGCCACTACTGCGGAAAACAGGGCCACTGGGCTAAGAACTGCAGAAAGAAAATGTTAAGTGAAGAAAATAAACAATGGAATACAAAGCAATGGGATCAAGGAAGAAGAATCACAACGCACCAAAATAACTACGGGGAATACAGCGGACAAAGGAATTCCAGAGAAAAGACTTGGAACAGAGAAGCACCACATGCAAACGAGAAACAAAGGCTCCAAAGAGAAGAGAACAGAAGAGGACAGTCCACAGAGAGAGGACACATAAACAAGGAAGACGGAAGAAAACATTTAAACTAACAAGGACCACCGTTACTCCCCAAACAAGTGGTCAATCTGAAACTAGGGGAAAAAACTGGACTCACACAGAAAAAAACTGGAATCAACAGGCAACACAAAAGGGTAACAAAGAAGAAGACAAGAAAAACCAGATAAAAACAATGCATCATAACGGACCGACGATAAGTAAAAGCGAAGAACCCCCGTATATAGTACTCCTAAGAATAAACGGTAAAACCGAACCTTGTATGATAGACACAGGCGGAGCATACTCACTAATAAGTGAATCCATAGTAGCAGACAACGAATTAGACACACGGATCACAGACCAATTAACCTTAAAAGGCATAACGGGACACACAATCCACTTATACGGATCAACACAAATAGCCATAGCAACAACAGAAATGGATTATAATATTCACACGGAAGTAATTGCAGCCGATGATGGTATAATGGGAGACACAGCAGTACTATTAGGAAGAGATTTCCTAGAAGAACACGAGGCAACTATTTCATACAGAGGAAAACCAATATTAGAAATATGGGGATGTAAAATACCACTAATGAACCCAAGACAAATCAGAGATTTGCTGAATAATTATAGACAAAGGCGGACAGAGGCATACGGAAAAATAACGGCAACAAGGGATCAAGAAAACGCGAGGGAGAAAGAAGCATGGCAGAAATGGCTAAAAACAGTGGAATCAATGTACAGACAAGAAATAACCAAACCAGAAGTAGACCTAAATAAAGATGTAGGAAAAATAAAGGAAACTACAAGCACGGACATAACCGTAGGAAGAGAAACTACACACACAAACCAAAAACCAATAATGAACGGAAAAGGGCGCACAGACCCAGACTCGAAGAAAGAAAACGGAAAAAACGAAACAACCGAAGACATCAGGAATAGTAGAGAAGGAACAGAATGCACAAGAACCAGCACAGACATATACACGGAGGACAGTTTGACCATACCAGCACTAACGGAAGTTCACACAATAGGGATCCTAAAACATGAGATAAAAGGAAATACAGTCGTATGCGAAACTCAAGAATACGGACAACACACAATCAGATTAGCAAACAGCATATCGAAAAATCAAAGACAAATTCCAGTAAGAATAATCAATACATCGGCGCAGGAAATAAATCTCACGAAAGGCACTAAGATAGGGAAAGCCTACGAATGCTCCGAAGAAAAACCAACTGACAATACTATACAGGGCACAATCAGAAAATTCGACATTAAAACAGACGACTGGATCAGAAATAACTTCGAATTAAACCACATGGACACACAAAGCAGAGAAGAACTAGTCAAGCTGATACAAAAGTACCACCATCTATTTACGGATGACGACGAAACTCTGACAAGCACCACGAAAGTCAAACACCACATAACTCTAGAACCAGGCGCTCAACCAATATGCAAGGCTCCATATAGGATACCTTACCATCAACGAGAAACACTACAAAAAGAAATCGATAGGCTACTAGCATCCAAGGTAATCAGAACATCCTCTAGCCCATGGTCAGCACCAGTAGTCTTGGTAGTAAAGCAGACCCCAGAAGGAGAAGAAAAAGTAAGAATGTGTATAGATTATAGAGCTCTGAACGCGGTAACCAAGAAAGAATACTACCCACTACCTAACGTATCAGACCTACTTCAAGGATACAAAGCGGGAGGCGAAACGTTATTTTCGGTAATCGACGTAGCGGAAGCATACCACCAAGTAGACATGAAAGAAGAGGACATCCCGTTAACAGGATTCAGCACATACCAAGGACACTACGAATACACCAAAATGCCTTTCGGATTAGTAAACGCACCATCAACGTTCCAGAGATTCATGAACGCCACCTTAAGAGGATTGACAGGAATAAAATGTATGGTATATCTAGATGATATCATCATATTCAATTACGCGGGAAGCAGGGATCACTTACAGAAAGTAGAGGAAGTGTTCGAAAGACTTTCAGAAGCCAACATTAAACTAAAACCAAAAAAATGTAAATTCATGCTAGAAAAAGTAAAATATCTGGGACACATTATCTCACAAGAGGGAATAGCTCCGGACCCACAAAAGCTGGAGGCAGTGCACAAATATCCCCTACCAAAGAATGTAAAAGGAGTAAGAGGATTTCTAGGTTTAGTAAACTGGTACAGACGTTTTATACCAAATATAACAGAAATAGCAGCACCACTAGTGAACCTAACAAAAAAGGACACACCGTTCAAAGTATCGGAAGACGTAATAACAGCAATGAACCAATTAAAAACATCACTAACCTCAGATAAAGTACTAATATTCCCCGATTTCACCAAACCCTTCCTGCTATCAACCGACGCGTCAAACATAGGCGTAGGAGCAATATTGAGTCAAATAAGGGAGGGCAGAGAAAGACCTATAGCATACGCGAGCAGAACACTAAACAAAGCAGAAACCAACTACTCAACTACAGAAAAAGAATTACTAGGCGTTATTTTCGGAATCAAAACTTTCAGATGCTATATTTACGGAACAAAGTTCACCATAATAACAGACCACAGAGCACTAAAATGGGTACTGACACTAAAAGACCCAAACTCTAGGCTAACACGGTGGGCCTTAACACTGGCAGAATACGACTTCGAAGTAATACACAGAATGGGAAGAAGACATGGAAACGCGGACGCACTAAGCAGAATGTACGACAAAACATGCAACTACATAGAAACCACATACGAAGACTACTTACAGTATATTGCAGAAAACGACCTACCAGGAAAGGACACAATAAACTGGAAAGGAGGAAATCTAGACTACATCCAAGAAGAAGAATCAATAGCCCTCCTACTAGCAAAAAACAGACCTAATCAGGAATCACTAATTAAAAAGATAGAAAACATATACACTTTACCGGACATCTCACAGGAACAAATAGAATCGGTCAAAGAATGGGACACATTAGACACGAAATTCTACGTAGCATTAAATAGGACATCAGTCAAAGAAGAAACATCATATGAAATAATGTGGAATATTATCCAAAAGCTAAAAAAACAATGCGAAGAGAACGCGGAAAAACGCATAACCTTCATAGCTAGTCAAGAACAAATTCCAGGATTAAGCTGGCACGAAATCACAAAGATGATACAATTCACATTCTACGGGTCAACCACCCAAGTAAGCATACTGAAACCGACACCAACAAAAAACACAGGAAAAATCCAAATAATCAAGGAAGAAGAAGAATGGGAACCACTGTGGGACAAAGAATTATTGAAGAAAGAACAAAAACACGACGATTTCTGCATTAGCACAGTACAACAGTTAAACCAAGAGGACGAAACAAAACAAAAATATTACCTCGACAAAGAAGGACTCCTATACAGACAAGATCAAGAGGACAACAAGGACCAACTAGTTATACCCAGGAAATATATCACCAAAGTTATAGAAGACTTTCACGACTCACCCATATATTGTCATCAAGGACAACAAAAAACGTTATTGGCAATAAAAAGGCGTTGCTTCTGGCCAACGATGAGAACGGACATAATAAATTACTGTAAACGCTGCGACGCATGCAACAGACGAAAGACCTCACCACACTTTAAAAAGGCACCACTACAAAGATTTACAAAAGTCACAGAACCGTGGGAAATAACGTCAATGGACATAGTAGGCCCGCTACCCACGTCAAACAAAGGAAACAAGTACCTTCTAACATTTCAAGATCATTTTACGAAATACTGCGAAGCAATTCCGATACCAGACCAGAAAGCAGATACGGTAGCAAGAGTTTTTGTAGAACAAATAATATGCAGACACGGAACACCCCAGAAACTGTTAACAGATAGAGGAACAAACTTCATGTCAGAACTAATGAGAGAGACATGCAAACTACTCAACATAAAAAGAATACACACAGCGAGCTACGCACCAACAACCAATGGTCAAATAGAAAGATTACACAGAGTAATAAAAGATATGCTAGCGCATTACATAGCCCCAAATCAACGAGATTGGGATAGTTGGATACCATATGTACTAATGGCATATCGAGGAAGTATACATACATCAACAGGGTACAGCCCGTATTTTCTACTACATGGGAAAGATCAAGCACTACCATTCGACAAATTCATCAAACCAAGAAGACTAAAATACAACTTAGACGATAACTACGTGTCAGAACTAGAGACGAGACTTAACCAAATATACACAAGAGTACTAGAGAACACAGAAAAGGCAAAAGACGAACGGATAAACAGATACAATGAAAAAACCACCCTAAGAGAGTTTAAACCAGGAGACCTAGTTTACCTTCTAGACATAAGTAACACAACAGGATTATCAAAAAAACTTCAAAACCGATGGATAGGACCATTCGAAATAAAAGACCAAGTAGGACCAGTCACCTACCAAATAGCGTCCAACAAAGGAAAGAAGATACAAGTTGTTCACGTTAATAGATTAAAAACATACTACGGCAAGCTGGACGACGACCAACACGAAATTTTAGAGACGACAACGACCCAGAATGAGGAGAACACAACACACGAACAGGAAGAGCAACAAGAAGAAACCAGCAACGATTTAAACATAGGGAAGTTAGCAGCCTTACCATTATGGTCAACACAACCACACAGCGATAAGACAGTACCCCGCACAAAACCACTAAAAGATAAGCCGAGCGGAAGGCTCCCCGTCTCACTAAGACCCCCACCGGAAATTCGAAGATCAGCCAGGATAAGAAATCGAATTCCGAGTGCACCTAGCTACATTAATATAACATGGGCACAGGCGTCAAAACTATACAGGAAAAAGACGGAACTAACCAAACGCTATCACACACCACACAAAACCAGGCGGAAATATACACACAGACGACAAATTTAACCGCCAAAAACACAGGTCACTCACACACACCGTTCTCACACGAAAGTCAAATTTTGCTTTAAGAAGAAATAAAATTTTATGAAACAGTAATACATATAGATATACACAAGCACTCATAAACAATAAGTTATAAAATACATAATAAGTACACTAGAATTAAGACAAACACAGATTTATTAACTATAAGTAAAACAATAAACAAGTAATTATTGTCGACAAAGACAAAATAAAACACGGAAAGAAACTCCATTACACACCGACAAATGCAAGGTCATAGCAGGTAATCATATTAAAAATTTTGCTGTGTTGCACCATTACAAGGTCAACCGAAGTATGATTAAAAGAAATATTTTAATTGCAATAACTACAAGGTGAACACATAAGTTACATTGTAGTAACCAATTAGAAATTCAAAAAAAAATGATCTTACACAGGGGACTCAATTGACCGTCCTAAAAGATTGTACAGTTCAGTCAATTGAGAAAAGAAAAAAATATAAGCTAAGGATAAAACCGAAAATACAACGTTATCATAGGGAAAATAAAAGTATTAGTTTTTTTTGAGGAATAGTAATGAATAACTGTAATAAATAATCATCCTGCTTATATATATGAAACCAATGAATGTTAATAAATGTAATTATTAATAGTTGTAGAAAACGGTAAGAACGCAACCATGGAACGACACACCGCCCTCCTGACCTGGGTAACATTAGTTATGTGCGGTCTTCAAACAACAATGACGTTAATCGCCTACGATTGTGCGGCCCCCAACACAAACATTACGGTGATCTCCCTAAAAGACGTACAAAAGTGCCCGGAACCCGAGACGGCGTACGCGAGTGAAAGCAAGTACCTCCAAGTGATTCAACGCAATGAAATCAAACTACAAAAAGTATGGACTTGCCTAGCAGAAGTAACCAGACTCATGTTTTACTGTGGAATGCATAGCCACACATCCCTAGTCAACGAAGGGCTGTCCACCTACATACATAAACTGGGATCCGAAGAATGCAGAGCCATGCATAGATACAAAACAATACAACTGCATCAACAGACAATCGACAATATAATCATGAATGGAACCACAACAGCATCAATAAAAATAGGTGGGACCCTAGACAACACCGGAACTTGCAAAGGGACCTCCTACCAAGAGAATGGACGAAGTTGGAACGACGTGGTAATAATAGCCACAGTCAAAATAACAACAAGAGACTATCTAGCCAGAGTAACCCTCGACACAAACGAAATCCATCTAAAAGAAGGCATAACATGCAAATTTACAAATGGGTATTGTTTCGACACGACCACGGGCGAAGCAACCTGGACCAGTTACGAGCCATCCACATGTGAAGATCACCTAAGCCAGCTATACAAAGGCTTGGGAAACATAATCACAAACAAACAAACACAAGAGAAACTGATAGTCATAGAAGAAAAAGACAAAGTTTTCGCCTTAACATTACAGAAAAGAAACTTACTATGCGGTATTGAAGTCTGGCAAACAGAGCACCCCAGAATTGTCATTGGCCTCGAAGACAACCAAAACCTTCAACCGTCAATGCCAATTCTACCCCAAAACGTCGATCTCATGAACTACGTCAATAGCAAACTATTGTATATAGAGCAAGCATATAAACGTGACATAAGCATGCTATATACAGACACAATACATAGAAGATGCATAATAAAGAGAGACGTACAAAAAAACAGACTAATACTGGCTCACACCTTACCAAACGCAGTTAGTCAATTAATGGAGAACGAACCTGGTCACATAGGTAGAGTTCTGGGCGAGGTACTTTACATAATGAAGTGCACACCCACCACAGTTAACATAAGAAGAACCGAAAAATGCTACAACGAGTTACCAATCGAAGTAAATAACGAAACGAAATTCATGGCCCCACTAACCAGAATAATCCAAAACCACGCAGAAGAAATCGACTGCAACAACATGATACCGCCCTTATATTACATACAAGACCAATGGTTGGGCTTACACCCGCACCCCACAATAGCGAACGAACCAAAGACACTCAAACCCGACGAAGACATGGACCTCCACTTTGGTCCCATCCAACCCTTGGGAGCAAAAGGCCTGTACACACCAGAAGAAATTGACGCAGCGCAAAGAACCCTCACATTCGGAACCGAAAGAAGAGCGGTCGAAAACATAATCACCCGCAGAGCAGCCGGATTGAACGCCAACAGCCAAGGTTATTCAGTATCTGGTATTTTCGATGAAAAAGAAATCAAAAACCTAGCCGAATCAACCCTAAAACATACTTGGGAATGGTTCACAGAGATAGGTTCAATAATAAGCGGTATAATTGGTATATACTGCACATACCAACTACTAAAATACATAGTAGACACAATACTAAACGCAATTCGCATCCAGCAGACTGTAGGATGTGGGATAGCGATGTTATGCAGCATATGGGATTCCCTTACGGCATGGGTAATACATACCCATAGCAGAACCCAGAAACAAGACGAAGAGGCGATAGAAATGGAGCAGATACAGCATCACGAGACGAGCCACCCCAGTACGCAACACTGGACGGAGAGAAATCACTCCATGAACGATCTACTAAGCAGCAGTGTCGCGAGTGTAAATAATCGTGTCCTAGGTCAGGATCAAAACAGTTAAATCGGAACGCGAGTGCGGTCAAGTGCGCGGTACGTAAAACTTACTATATGTAGTACAGAATTCATGTTAATGTAATCATCAATGTTAATGTATTAGTTAAGGTATAAAAAAGGTGTTGGACCTGAAACGTCACAACACTTTTACAAGGGGGGAAGTGATGTAATAAACACGAGATATGACACAAGTTCTAAAAACACCCTATATAGATAATTTCTTCTAATTCAAAATCGTGATCAAATTTACCGACCTCAAATAAATTAAAACATTTAAACAAAACAAGGCTAACACTATAGAATTTCGTTTTTTAATTCAAAATAGTTATTAATTATCGACCTCAACCAAAGGAAAATATACAAACAAAACAAAGGTTAACACAATATTAGATATCACGTACAGGTCAGTTTGGTAAACCACGAAATAAAACAAATATGAATAATTAACCTTCATTGAAGGTGAATTACGGAAATAAATATGGAAAAAATATTAGGAAAAGGGACAGTCAGTCCGTCAGTCAGTCGGTGAGATAGGTATTATCTCTCCCCTGGTGAGGCAAGTCTGAGTCTTGACGGACCCTCACCCTCAAAAAGTAATAGTGTGAATATTTATGTGACCGGTGGGATTTTCAAAACGTAAGTTTTTAAAAGTTCAAATTCATTTATTATATTGAATATTGGTTTGTGTTATTATATTTTTTTCTTTGACTAAATCGGGTAACCCAAGAAAGTTAAGGGACTCTACAAGGTGTTCAGTCATATCGAGTGTTCTTATACATCAGCGCCCTTCATCTACCGCTAAGGCCCAAGAGTATAGGGGCATTTTATATAGTTATATTCAGAGATTTTGTTTGTGCATATTATCTCTTTATCATCTAATTAGTTTAATCAAACTACGTAGATATAATTACATTTGGCTCGATACTATACCTAATTCGACACTAGAGATCTTTTCCACTATATGTAATCTTCTTTAGAGTTATTTACGTTACACTAGGGATTTTAGTCAAACATATTGATATTCTCCGTTGCACTGGAGATCCATAAGTTAAAACCATTTCAGAGATATTTTATATTGTACACTTGAGAATTTTAGTTAAATCCTAGATCATAGAGTTTGGTAGACGTTTATACTAGAAATAGAGGTCATAGTTCAGGTACCGCTAATACTAGTTTACTTTCGGAGGTTATTTGACACAGTTTTTTTTTTTTTGTAATATATTGTTATCATATGCTCTAACCTTTCAATTATCTCAATCCTCACCACCCCATACCCGCCAAATAGGTCGGACCAGCTAACCCTGCACTACGAACTCGGGCTTGGCACACTGTATAAGCCCAAGGGGCCCCACGACGTCTTCGACCGCTCGAGCCCGGAACAACCCCCCCCTTCCTCGAGGAAATTCCGCAGGGAGAATCCCGGGTTCTATAATTTTTTTTTTGTGCCATCAGGCACTGGTGACAGCAGCTGTACAGTTAGAGAAAAAAGAGACGATAGATAGAGTTACTACACTGGTAACAGAGAACTACTATATACATTACCCCAGATATAGGATACTACTAGGAACTATAGGATAATACCGATTCGATACAATACAAGGTATTACACTGGTGACAGCGATTAATATTTTTTGGTAGCTACATAGTGGTGGTTATTAGATTGGAGACAGCCTGGGATACTCAGCAACATCGGCTGAGTTTATCACGGCTTCACCATAAGAACGAAAAAGAAAATACCCATTTATTAGAGTGGTGACATCAGTAAATAATAGGGATAATTGTGATACATAATCGTATATCATTAGGGGATTACAGTGATACAATAGTATATATTATTAGAGTGGTGACAATCGCATATTATTAGAAGTGCACATTGTTAGAGTAATTACAGCAACTAATACACAAAAATTCCGGCTACCAGAGGAGTGTAGTGTCTATACAGGAGAAGTCTTCGCCATCCATCAAGCTTTAGTTTACGTAATGAGTAACCCAAAACCAAAATATGCAATCTGTTCTGACTCACAAAGTGCCATAGAATCGATTCGACAAATGTGGGCAAGCAACCCTTTAGTGCAACCAATCCAACAATTCTTCCTCCAATTATTTACGCTAGAAGTAAAAGTCACACTTATATACGTCCCCTCGCACGTAGATATCGACGGCAACGAGTCAGCTGATACAGCTGCCCAAGAAGCAACATCGTTAGAAATCGAAAGGTCTCAAATTTATATTCACAGTGATATCTACAACTTCCTCAAGAAGTTAATAAGAAAAAGATCCAAACAGAATGGCATAATGATCAAAATAGCCTCAAGAGACTAATATTAACACCCAGCCAGTTAGAACAAATTAAAATATCAAGACTAAGACTTGGCCACACTCATTTAACGCACGGTTATAGAATATCTAAAGAAGAACCCCCCAAATGTAACAGGTGCAGCGTAAGACTGTCCATTAAACACATCCTTGTTGATTGTCCAGAATTTCAAGAGGAAAGACAAGAGAACAAAATCTCCACAGATGTTAGTAAAAATCTAAAAACTCTGGAACAAATACAAAAAACAATACAGTACCTAAAAGATATTAAACTCTATAATTATATCTAGTGAATATTATGTGAATATTATGTGAATACTTAGTGAATGTTTTAGTGAATATTTAGTGAATGTAATGCTGTAATTTACTATGTAGTCGAATGATATTGTAAGTGCTAATGACTCTTAGCGGTTGAAGCACATCTTCACAAAAAAAATTCCTATCACAGCAATTTGTAACCACATATAGTAGATAGTAACTTGTATTCAAGGTGTCTGAATAAAACTCATCAGGCTCAGTACCAAAGCTATAATAAACCCGGAGTTAAAGAATTACCAGAAATTCTACCAAATACTCAAGTGTCTGTACAGTTAAAGCCTAAAGGTGTTTGGGTGACTGCGAGAGTTCTCCAAGAGCTTAGAGATAGGTCTTATAGAGTTAGAACAGAAAATGGAAATATATACATTAGAAGTAGAATTTTTATTAAAGTGGTTCTCCTAGTTAACAAGGCATGTACATCAGATAAACCTGTAAAAAAATTTTCCGAAACGGAGGAAAAAGTAGATAGACATAAATGTTTTCTAGAGTTAAGTGATAGTGAAAGTGTAGAAGCCGCTGGGAATAATAATAATAGCTCGGTAGATTCAGTGTACAGTGCGCAAAGTGAAGAGTTGGATTAGTTAAGGCACCAAATAAGCTATATTTATAAAATTAGTTTAGAGTACATTTTCAGAGCCAATAATGTATAAGGAATTTGTTTTTTATGTTATATAAAAAAGGGAGATGTTAGATATGCAACCACACATACATACAGACATGTGAAAGAGGGGTTGGCAATGATTCGTGTCGGGGTGAACACATGTTGTATAATCATGTCTGTAATAGTAAATGAATAAAACTAGATAATTCTAGAGTGTACTTTATAATTCCATCTAAGTAAATTAAAGTTCAATGCACATTATGAAACAATATAACAGTTCTAACAATTAAACGCAAAAAATCAATTTTCGAAAACAAAGTTAAACAATATTTTTTACGAGTTCTAACCGATCTAATAAAAGTTCTGCATAGCGTTCCTCGAGTTCTACCAAAAATCTTTATAACTTTTTGGCGTGAAATAATTTTTTTTAGTAATTAAAGCAATTTTTAACATTTCAAAATCAATTTTTACTAAAAAAATGTTATTTTACGAGTTCTCGCCATTTTTAATATTTAAAAATCAATTTTTGTTGAAAACAATTTTTTTACGGGTTCTAGCCGATATAACAGTTCTGTGTATAGTATTCCTCGAGTTCTACAAAAAGTCCTTATAACTTTTTGGCGTGAAATGATCATTTTTCTAATTAAAGCAATTTTAAACATTTCAAAATAAATTTTTATTATAAAATATTTTTTTCGGAAAAAAGTTATAAGAACTTTTTGTAGGACTCGAGGAACGCTACGCAGAAATGTTGCTAGATCGGCTAGAACTGGTAAAAAAATAATTTTTTTAAACAAAAATTTATTTTTAAGCATTAATTATTGCTTTAATTAGATAAATGATTATTTCACGAAAAAAGTCAAGGATTTTTGATAGAACTCGAGGAACGCTACGCAGAACTGCATCAGGTCGACTAGAGCTCGTAAAAAATATTTTTATAGTAAAAGTTGGTTTTTCATTATTCAAAATGGCGGTTACTTGAAAAATAAATATTTTACGGGAAAAAGTCATAAGAATTTTTTGTAGAACTCGATATGTAGAACTGTTAGATCGGCCATTACTCGTAAACATTTTTATCACTTGGTTTTCGGAACTTGATTTTTTTACGTTTAATTGTTAGAACCAGGGTTGGCATAAGACATGACTTTTTTGAAAAAGTCAAAAAGTCTGACTTTTTTAATTAAATCCGAATTTTTTGAATTAATTCACTTAAAAAAAACATGAAAATGAATAAAAAGTTTTATTTTTCTCTAAAATAAAACCATAAAAAATAACGTGTTTCAACAACAAATAACAATAAAGTATTAATTAAATAATTAAAATGAATACATGTCCAACTTTGATTTATTAAGAACTTTCATCAGAAACGTTAATTTCCCAGCTTTTTCCACTCCTAGTCTATTCCGTAAATCTTAATGTACCAATCCAAAGGATGAAAATATTTTTTCGACCCCTGCGGTTGAAGCAACCGCTGTCATCAGTTGTTTTATATTGCATTGTGCTTCAGGAACTACATCTGTCAACGAAAACATTGCCATCCACCACTCAATATCTGTCATGTTTAAAATAACAGAGTCTTGCATTACCAGCTGATTATAAGAGGACAACTTTGCATGACATCTTAACAATACAAATAACAATTTTGGAATTTCACTACCTGCACATTCAAAAGCCCTATGTTTCTCTTCTTCAGTTAAGGTTATATTTTCCTTGAGATTCGTTGAGCTTAACATGTGTGCAATAAAGTGGTACTTATCTATGGCTTGAACATACTTGGACATAACTTTTTTTTTGAGATGAGGTCTAGACACACATCATCCTTAGAGGAATAATGAACATTGAGAGTGCTATTCATTCATAAACACGTTTATTTTTGCGGCCAACAATTCTAAACGCCAGTAGTGAAATAAGGAATGAATTACAAAAAGTGGGGATGGTATTGTAGCTACATGGCGTTGGTAATTTCGGCTGTTTTTCTGACAAACTTGGCACCGACGAACCATGACAATCCAAAACCATTAAATTAATTAACTTAAAAGTTTATTTTGTCACTAAACGTTTTGAAAAACACATCAAAACGAAAGAACTAAATGTTTTCTCTGTAGTCGTAATGGCGCTCGTATAAACAAACCACTTTTGACATTATTTACTACAATACTACGACCTATTCGAAATGATCGTCGATCACAGTCTGACGATATTTGCATCTCTCTTTATATGGTAATTAAACAAGGACAAAACTACTGAATAGATTACTAGTGACACATTAAACAGGTACTGAAATTTTGAGCAATGTTGCCACATTTAGTTATAACCATAAAGGTATCTAAGGATACAACAAATACTTGTTTAAAATTTATATAAGAATATGCCTTTATTAAATAAAATTCAAGAATTATTAATTAATTTTAAAAGCAGCGACTCAAATGCATAAATTGGTATGACTTTTTTTTATTTGCATAACTTTTTAACACATTTTCAATTAAACTTCTAATTTCATTTTTCCTGCAATTAAAGAGACTTTGTAAATATGGCATAGCAGTGGAAGTGTCCGCAAATGAGCTTAGAATGTGACTCATTGTTTGGGGCAAGAAAAGATCAAAACTAACTTATCTATTTTATTTGTTAATCTGATACAACATCTAAACTTATCAATAATTTTTTACAAATAAAAACAGACCTTGCAATGGTGCAATAATCTTTTTGCATTAAATCTAGAGCACACGATATAAGTTTTAGTCGGGCCAGTATATCTTCAGCATTACACTTAATGGCTATATTAGAAACCAATTTATTAATTTCATTTTCAATGTTGCTGCGATGTTCTTCACAAAACTTCACCAGTTTGTGCCAGTTTTTTAAATATGCCTCAAGTGAGTCACATGAGCTATTCCAGGGAACCTCAATTGGCAATGGCAGGGAAGATCCACTGTAGTGTAGCTAAGCGGGTTCTAACCCACTACTTCGAAAAACGTCCGCTAGGCGACGGTGGCGTTGTCGGCGGTGTGTGTCGTCCATTTTTTATCCAGTGTGTCGGCCATTTTTTATCCAGTGGATTTCGCTAGATGGCGCACATCATTTTTTTAGATTTCTTTCTCTAGATGTCTGTGTGTCGTCCATTTTTTATCCTGTAAATTTGTGCATGACGTAACAAATCGAAAAAAATGTTTGTCCCGAGGGAGATTCGAGCCCACGACCTCCTCGTTCCCAGCCTATGCCGCTACATGTATGCTATGAGGGTTTCCCTATATTTGATTCTTGAAATTTACCATCTGCCGTTGCTCACGAGTAGATGAAAAATTGCTTTTCATGTGTATACGTGTGAGTTCCATGTTAAAAGAAGATACCGGATAAATGTCCTTCACGACGACGACGACTTCAATTTTATAAAATCAAAAAAATGTATTGCTTCGGCTGAGATTCGATCCCTGTACCTATACGGCACTAGCCTGACGCCCTAAGCTGTACACCACGAGGCCTCGTAGAAAATATTATCTGGGAGTCTGATTTGACCATAGGATGGTTTCGACGTAATTTTTTTCATTTTTTTTTCTTCAATGCTCCTTTGTAGGAAAATGATTTTGTGACAATATATACATGAATATGTTCCACGTTAAAAAAAAGATAATTGTATTGTTATAACTAATTATAAAATCGACATTTTTTTTTGCTTCGACTGGGATTCGATCCCCGTAACTTTACGGCACTAGCAGGACGCCCTAAGCTGTACACCACGGGGCCTGGTATAAAATATTATCTGGGAATCTGATTTCACCATACGATGGTTTCGATGTAATTTTTTCACTTTTTTCTTCAATACCCCTTTGTACTAATATCGTTTTAATCATTAGAACATGAATCAAAACCAATAAAATGCATCAAGCAGTTGAATATATTCAGAATCCCTCATAAGTAGGTAATCATAGAAAAATCGCATAGTTCATTGTATTTATCAACAAACAAAAATACGCACGCGTGCGCGATCAGTAGATTAAGGGGCAGTTGAGCCTGGGAACTTTTTGCCGACCTTGGGAAAATTCTCATCTCTTTGATGTCCCCCGCCGCTGCTGGTAATATGATACGACAGGTGTTTGAAGGTGGACCACCCACGTACCCAAGCAGCGATACATAGTCAAAAGATACCGTATTTTTACAGGGTGTAGTCATAAGAGCATTTTTATATACAGAGAGTAGTCATAAAGATAAAGTATTTTTTACAGGGTGTAGTCATGAAAAAATGCAATTTTATACAGAGTGTAGTTAAAAAGATTCCGTATTTTTTTTAGAGGAAGTAGTCATAAAAGTTGCCATTTTATACATGGGTATAGTCATAAAAATACGATTTTATCCATGGTGTAGTCATGAAGATACCGTATTTTTTTATACAGGGCGTGGTCATAAAAGATGCTATTTTTCTTTATATATACAGGGTGTAGTTGTAAAAGATGCGATGTTCATACATACAGAGTGTAGTCATAGAAGAAGCCATTTTTCTTTATATACAAGGTGTAGTTAAAAAAAGATTCCGTAATTTTTAGAGGAAGAAGTCATAAAAGATGCCATTTTATACAGGGTATAGTCATAAAAATGCGATTTTATCCATGGTGTAGTCATAAAGATACCGTATTTTTTTTTTACACACAGGTCGTAGTCATAAAAATACCATATTCTTTCATAAAAGATGCCCTATATACAGGGTATATAAAGATGGGGGCGCTACATTGTATCTCTGCTATTATTGCTCGAATTTTCATCGAACAAACCGCATTGGTAGATTATTTTCACATACAGGATGTTACTAGAACGACAACGACGACGACAACATCAACGACGACGACAACGACAACAACGACAACAACGACGACAACGACAACAACGACGACAGCGACAACGACGACAATGACAGCAAATCCACTTTATTCGACAACAGAGGACACCCAAAGCTTTTGCATGCTTTGAGATTTGTTGCTCATATGACTACATTATAGTAAAATATGCTACAAAAGTATTATTTTTTATTGACAATCTCAAGGATTTTGATTGGGGCTTCTAAATTTCAGAATGTTGTAATATTGTAGTGAACGCTTTGAAAAGTGATGGCTTCGATCGACATACGAGTGTAAAAGTTTATTTTTCATCTCAATATTATACAAAAAAGCACCCTTGTGCATTTTACAGATGAGCACGCGTGCGTGGTCTTAACGTATACCATTCTTTTAAAATGTACAAGATGTGATCATGTCATAACGATATTTATATATGTAAAAAAATTGTATTGTTATAACTAATTATGATATTTCCACTCGGGAACGCAATCCCCGACATATCACGTCTCTCTATTATCCCTAACACAATTTCTTAACAGATGTGCAACGAGAATCTTAAACACAAATTCGTCGTACACAGTTTTTATTCGTTATTTTATGAAATATCAACAGAATATCATCGGCTGTGAGACATTAATTTGAGGATTCTTATTGAAATATACAAGTTTCTTTTATATTTGAACGATGTAAAAATGAGATATTATTTGATAAATGTTTGTATAATCAGTAATAACATAAACAATTTTATCATACACCTGAGAGAGAAATTAATCTATAACAAATCTAATTTACTGAAACGACCTCAAATTTTATATTTTTCGCATCTATGCGACGGGCAGGTGAGAAAAAAATAACAATAACGGTGATGTGAACGATTTATTTCACACCCAACCTATGCATATCTTTTTTCCAATAAATATTAGACACGGTCATATGAATACCAAGGGTTCTAAGTTTATGTTGGTAATATATTTTTTAACTATTAAATCACAGTGCCGGCTTTAAAGATATTGGCAGGTGATTCGTAATATTTTATGGGAAAAATCCTCTTCGTGGGGAAGTCTGTTTTGCTGCTCACCCTACCTGTATCTGTTTTCAAATCAAATATTAACTGCAGTTATGAACGTCAAGGGTCCTAATTTTATGCACATGCTTGTAATATATTTTTAACGATCAAGTCCTGACAGGATGTGAGAAACAAAAAAAAATAGAGAAGGGGTCTGCATATATATATATATATATATATATATATATATATATATTACAAACACATATGTGATTATCAGTTAGTATCGTCTCACAAGTGCGTTATTACCTTAGTCAAGTGTTTGCATCGTGATAAATAGCAATTTTCTTTAAATGAAGAAAAAAAAAGAATTATCGTAAGTACCAACAAGTGTGTGTTTCTCTCTGAATTTGGTGAAAAAAATAGCGGGTGAGCATTGTTGAGAATAATTTTCAGAAGTTGCAATAAACAAATACGAACTGGCTGCAGGTTCGTCTTATATTCAATTACCTAAACTCATTTTCTCAGAAGCATGCTTTTATTAATGTTCACAATATGGATGATGCTTGTTTTTCTGGCCAGTTAAAAGTTTTTTGAACTCTTTTTTGCAAAAATATTCATCATGAACGTACATCTTCGTGTCCACATTACTCTGAAGTTTCAAAAATTAAAGATTTAGACATTAAGATGCTTCTATCTCAAATTACAAAATTTGAATTAAACAAGATGCATGGTTACGGCGTTACATAATGTTAAATACCAAATTAAGAACGGATGTCACTACAGCGTTTTCAAAAAATCTATTCAAATTAATGAATAATACAGTGTTTTGCAAAACCATGGAGAATATTAGGAATCACAGAACAGTTAAGCTATCTACAACATATTTAGGTCGATATGGAGCGAAAAATTTAATTGCTAGCCCACAATTCCATTCGAGTCATTTTAAATGAAAATATGGTAATAGTAAAACTTAAAAAGAATAATATCATTTTCAATAAACCTCTGTACGTTGGGATGGCGATTTTAGATATTTAAAAAATATGTATGTACAATTTCCATTACTCATATATGCTCCCCAAATTAACAAAATGAAATTGCAAGCTACTGTATACAGATACAGATAGTTTTACGGAAATCAATGTTAATTTATCAAAATTGAATTCGGTCTTATGCACATAAAGTGTACAGTATAGAACAAAGGAAAACTAGTCTTTCCCCTCAAGATGACAAACGGGCACTAATTCCAGGATCATTTGATATGCTTCCGTGGGTCATTATAACTTAAATACCACTGAATGATTTTTTTGAATATTTACGAAATGTATTTTCTTTGTGTGTGTGTGTGTGAACCATATTCTTGAAACACATAAGAAATATTTTTAGATATTTTTCCGCAGTTCATTTAATATAGTTATATGATGGTTTCTAGTTTTCTTATTATATATGTACTCCATTTTTTCATTTAGTGTTAATACCGAACAATTTTTAACAAAATTAAAGTGTAAAATTTGAAAACTGTTTTTACCTGCTCAGCTGGTTGTGTAGAAAGTTCAGCGCTAAAAGCGTTGTGTAGATTGCAACTGGGGTGTACACATTGGATTTATCTAGTTTTCAGATGTGATTTGTCAACATCAGCCCCCCTGCGGAGAAAAATATGGGGGAACTTTTTACTGTAATAGATGTGGAACAAACTTCAGCAAATACATTGCTAATTCTTTGGAGATTAGGTATCGCATCAGCTCCATACATCCAAGATGCGGGTACCCATGCAGTTTACAATCATATAAATTTCACTGTATGGGGAAAGATATCAATGTTGGTATTGCGATCGGTACCCAAACTGGAGGGTCTGCTCCTAGCAGTTCCACATCTACAATGCCAGAAGAATATAGTGAAGATGTGTATGGCCAAATAATTTTTTTTAAGTGTTGTTTTTGTAAATTTTGTTTCTAGTTTTATTATTATGTATTAACTTGTAGCATGTTATTATAGTATATATTTTGTATTCTTCTACAATTTTTTAAATTTACACAACTTTCATATTAACTTAAAACATGTCATTATCAATCAGCTTGATGAATTTTTTTTTAAAATGTTGAAAAACAGACGTATTGCACCAGTTACTGAGGGAGAAATTGTGTACAAACTACCTAGTTTACAAAATTTGATGGCAAACCATTTATATTGGATCATTAAAAAAATGCCCCTCATTGTAGCCCTAGTATAGGTTTAGAAGTTTGGTATAGTAAAAATTACACGGTATTTTATACTACCCAAATCACTGGAAACAGATTTGAAGAACATAAATTGCATTAGAGTATTGAAGAATTGTATTTTTTAAAATAATGGTTTTGATCCATCGAAAATTGTAAAGCTGTAGCTCACACAATTTTTGAAACATTTTTATGTAATTTACAGTTTTTTCTTCTTCTTATATGAAGCAATGTATTTTACAGATTAAAGTTGAGGTTTTTTCTTCTTAAATTAGTGTATTTTTACTGCCCACTATGCAAATAAATATTACAGTTATGTTAATTCAACATCACATTGTGATAATGTTCTTCCTTTTTTTCCTCTTGCTTTCATCACATGCACATCTATACTACCGCTTATGCCCAGCTTGCGGCTGTTAACTTTTGTGATGTTTCAACTTAACTTCTCAGCGATGTTAAAGCGCTGCCTTTTTACATTACTGTGATGTTACTAGAACTTCCTCAAAAGGAAGTCTTTATAACGAAAAAAAACAACATTTCTGTTACATTCTGAAATGCCTTTTAACTTCTTGTCAATGTTAATACAATGTCTAAAAAATAACATCTTATCAATGATCTAAATGCAACATATCAAAAACAATACAGTGTATTCTCTTAGATGTTGTATGGACATTACTTAAACCTCTAAATAAACATACCTTAAACATTCTAGATGACATCCTATAGATGTTTCTGTGCCTAATCAGCAAATACAGGGTGAACAACTAAGAACGCCGGCTGTCGGCCATATTTCAAAAAATAATCATGGTACAACTTTAAAAAATACCTTCAGGAAAATGACCCTGAAAAATTGCTGGAAAATGTTTTTGAGTTCCTAAAATATCTGCTATGGGGTGGAATGAACACTTAAAAACATATTACTGTGATTATCTCCAAAAAAGGCATACTAAAGGTATCCTGGAAATACAATTATTGATATATTGATGAGATTATGAAAAAATGTAGTTAGGGACTTTTTGTACTTATTCTTCAAATAAGGGGTTGGGGAAGGTTCAACCTAAAAAACAAATGTAACACTTTTTTGTTTTTTAATCGATATCAATGTTTTTGGCCTCATTTAAAAGATTTTTTCCTCTTTAATAAGATATGCTTAACAGAAATAATAAAATTGAACAATTTTGTCAACGCTATGTGAAAAAGTCGACAATTTTTCCATTTTCTCGGAAATTTCAAATGTAATGAGACATTTTTTAAATTCTGATGAAAAGGGATTTACGTTATCAGATATAAAAATTGAAAAAATGCTTCAATTTAAATTTCCGAGTGAATACAAAATTTTGTTATCCATCTTATTAAACAGAAAAACTCTTTTAAATGCAGCTAAAATCATTAATATCGGTTAAAAAACGAAAAAGTTATACATTTGTTCATAAGTTTGAACCTCCCCACCCATTATTTGAAGAATAATGGCAAAAATCTTCTTAATTAAATTTTTTCATAATCTCTTCAAGATTTCAAAAATTGTATTTTTAGGACACCTTTAGTATGTTTTTTTGGAGTATTATGTTTTCGAGTGTTCATTCAACCCCTAGCGGATATTTTAGAGACTGCAAAATATTTTCCAGCAATTTTTCAGTATCACTTACCTAAAGGTAATTTTTTTGAAAGTTGTACCATGATTCTTTTCTAAGATGTGGCCCACAGTCGTTCTTAATTGTTCACCCTGTACATTTAAAATATAATAGCAAAAAAAGCAATAAAGGATTTAAAACGTTTATTTACTTTTAATGAACAGTACAGTACAAAATTAGAAAAAAAATATCTTGTCCAGGAATCCAACCAAAAAAAAAATAAAATTGTGTAAGCAAGGAATAAAAAAGGGTATATTTATCTGTAGTTGCCATAATGTAACATACTTTGAAACTGAATTAATAAAGATTAACGGATACACATACATTACAGCTAGATTACAGAAAATGTATTAGAATAGTTTTTTAATAATATTAAAACTAATAAAAATTTTAAACCATAAAGTTTTATGAAACATTACGTTAAATCAACAAATCCAATCTGATTAAACAAAATTCTATCGTTTACTTACGATTACTTTTTCTTACGCAAGAGTAGCTGTTTCGAGTGCCTCAACCATTCCATAACGTACACTTCAAAATCCTTATCTGTGAAACATTTAAAGGTGTTCTGAACAGCAGCTAATAAAACAATTACTTAAGATCAAATTGTGCCCATGGAGACCTTTGATCGATCATCATAAACTACATTAAACTGGATTTTCAACCAATTGACTGGGACCCATTTTCCACAAGATACATGCGGGGCTCTTCAAAGGAATAACAACATATTTTAATTCGAGAAGTGACTTTTCATGATTTACCTTCTATTACATGCCTCACTCTGTTTCGCAGGTAAATTCAGGTGTGCCATGAAAATTCATAATTCTTTTCTGTATAAAATAACATGCTATTCTCATCTTGTTATTTTCATCCTGGAATATATTGTATATTAACATCGTGGAATTGTAACTTAATGAAAACTAAGCATTATTAATACACTGTATACAAAAAAACTACTTCTGAAGAAGAGATATGAACACATTATCAAGTTAAATGAGTTTATAATTAATTGTATCCAATTGAGTATCCAATAGCTGTGTTTCTACAATAATAAATAATTGAATTCTGTTTGTTGACTGGAGCATTCAGTGCCATAAGTTACATATTCTTCAACTAGATTAATATAGGCACCATTGTAAGGGACAGCTTTTTTATTGTATTCAGTAAATTTTCAAATGGAAATGAGCTTTATAACAGAAATTTCTGTTTAAGTCTTAAATAGTCTCTAATTGTTCACAAGAATTGTTAATATTAATGTTAAAATTTTCTAAACCTGCAATACTATATTGATGGCTATGACTACTACTACAAAAAGTAGAACTAGAGATACTCGATTCGATATTATTTGTACTGTTTAATACAATGTCTGTATCAGACTATCTGAAATAGTCATTCCCCTTTCTTTACATAATTACCAACCATTTGTTTTTTATTTTATTTATGTAAGTAGCTTCTGAAACATCTTGAACATTGAAAATATTCTCTTCTAGATTGAAATCTCTGCCAACATATGAGCACGTTTTATTATTAATAATAATATCTACCCTATTGCAATATTAAGCTTTTTGTATGGTATAATGCATATCTAGGATTTAAAATATTGTGAATCGTTTTTAAAATATACTTACTAACTAAAATATTTTAAAAGTTCAAAAAACCCTTATTTTGTAAACTTTATTATATAATGTTAGTGTACAATTCCGCCACCTGGAATTTCAATGTACAATAGCCGATTAAAGTCTTGAATGAGTATTAAGTTTTAATAATTATGATTTTGGAATAGGTACTTACCGATAACAGCTGTTGTTCGTCCATTATAACAAGAATTATAACTAAGCATAGAAACTGAAGCTAAGTAGGAACTAACAAAAACGAGGACCACTTTATTCAAGTACTACTTGCAAAATATGTGCTGCCTGCAAATAAAATATAACACAAGACTGAAAACCATCCGCCATTTCATGCTTGTCATGTGTTTCCATAGATAATGTTCGTTCGTCAATTCCTCTTCTGTTTTCGTCTTTTTTTTTATGTTACTGTGATGCAGTGTTGCCAGATAATTTATATGAATTTTCTTCAATTTCACCTCCAAAATTCTTCATAATTCTGCAGTGGTGTGTGACGTCATTTTGAGTACACACCCACCGTTAGGCCAAAGTCTACGTAATGAATATTTTATATTCCGTAAAATTTAGTAAGGCCTAAAACCAAAGAAACAAGCTGCTGAGTTCTGAAGTAGGTAGGTTTCGTTAACGAAAACACCCTTTCAGCTCCTGCATTTGAGTGTGGTAGCGAAAGCACGAGTAATGCTAAAGTACCAATATGTTAAAAAACAAACTTTCTACTTTAAAGTCTTTGGTATCTCTTATTTTCTGCCAAAATTTGGAAATTGGCAACTCCAGTAGTTCAACCTCCTCTTCATCACCGAAGTGAAATTGAATATTTCGCCACTCTGTTACAATTTCATTTTTTTTATCTATTTGCTGAAATTTTGTTATCACCGCCAAAAGTTATAACATGCCTCAGGTCTTTCTAATGCCAAAGCAACCTTTGGTGTTTGAAGCACTAACTGATTAAAAAAATTATCTTGCATCGGTAAACGATTCTGCATTTCTCTACAACTGACTGTATAAAATTCTAAACATTTTAATCTAATTTGTTTTTGCACGTTTTGTTCTAAATTTAAGATGAATTTTTCAGTCAGGCCCTAATAAACTTTCCATATATCGACAAAATTACTTGATACATTGCAGTTAACATTAATTTTAATTTCATTTTTTTAAATAAAGTTATTACAAAATTTGAAAAAGTTACATCTGCTTTCTCTGCTAATTGGTAAATAAGCACGATTTTGGACTCAAAGAGCGCATTAAAAGAATTAAGGAAATTTTAACATATTTTAGGAATAAAAGGTAGGCCTTGATCTCGTTACAATTCAAAGCGTCTAGTATAAATCGCGCTTGTTTAAGATGGTCCTCAGTAGAGGCCATTAGGAAAAAGTGCTGTAAAGTGGACCGCATTTCTAAAACCCTTTCAATGCACTGATGCAGACACAGCTATCTTGTAGAAGAAAGTTTTAAATTTTTTTTGAGAATCATTTAGATACTCCTGTAATTCGTATAGCTGAGCAGATCGTTTACCACTAGCGGATACATATGAACTTAAGACGCGTAATAAATCCTCGAGAGCTGCAGGTAAAACGTTGCATGCAGTAATTGCTATGAAATATTGTTTAAATTGATTATATAAATTTTCTGCTGTTGTGTCAGTAGCATCTATATTTAAGATTTTTAGTAATTTAGTCATTTAACTACCTGATTCTGGACAAACTAAAATACATAAGTATTTATCCATACTTAAAGATGTGCTTTCATCAACTAGAATGTTAAAATTGATTACTTTTAAGATTGAAATTAGTTGACTTGTCTCCACTTTACATAATACATTATTAATTACTTGAGTTGTTTTAGTTCCTCCAAGTGATATTCCTTTAACACCGAGTTTGGTACAAGTGGCTTTTAATTAAGTCTACAAAATCATCGGCTATAGCAATACCAATATTATGTTCTGCAAAAAAAAGCACTAATTCGAATCTCGACTGTCGCAATTTCGTTATTTCAGTTTTATTATTGCTTTACCTTTATATTCTTCCTCAATTTTCCAATCAGAATGAAACTTTCTTTTAAAAACTTTTGTTTTTCGCCCTCACTTAACTCTTATATGATATTTTCTTTTTTTTTGTCGGTGTATTGCTTCTCCCACCTGATAGTAGAAGCTTACTACGAATTGTCCAATATTATGGAAAATCTTAAAATATGGTACAAAATACATAATTAATATTTGTTATGCCAATGGCATTCATTTAATCAATAAATATGCATACATATTTTAAAATAATTATGTTATTTATCCTTGAGAATCTTCTTCACTTGAACTCATGCTTAAATAAATCTGTAAACTTTCAAATCGAGAATCGACACAAATTACAATACACAATTAGGCAATTAGGCAAATGCTTGAAATATAAACACCTTCACAGTTTTCAATGTTTTTATGTTCATATTTCATACCAAACCAATACTTAACATCTAACTAATTAAAATGCGGGAGTCGGGACTTCCCCAGTTTCACAATTAATAGCTGTAGCGCACTTAGCACATTGCAATATTTTTATTTTGCTATTGCTAGGGCCATCTCAAGGCCGAATTGCCAATACTTTCGAGTCGTAGCTAAACCATTTTACCGAAAGATATCAGAATGCATACGAAATAAATAAAATAGTTGCAAAAACAAGTGAATCTACAAAAATTCTTCATATTTTAGTGGCTTTCGTAAAATATTCTTCTTTTCTTCATTAGCTCTTTTTGAATGCTAAAATTCTGCATATTGAAGAAAATTCTGCATTTCTGGCAACACTGCTGTGATGTTTAATATGTGATATTACTGAGAGTTTTATGAACATCATAAAGACGTAATCACACGAACTTACTAAAAATTATTTCGAATGATGTGATAGTAACTGCAACATGTGATCATCTTAGAAACATGTTAATTTGTAATATTACAGTAACGTTCTGTATGTGATATTAGTGAGAAGTATACAAATTAACATCGTATGAATGTTTCCTATAGGAAGCTGCTAAAAAGAAGTTCATAGGATGTGTATGTAACTGCGAATTCAAGTATTATTGTGTACATCAAAAATATGTTTTATTTACATGACATGGATGTTAATATAGTTGGTAATAAAATGAAGACATCTAGGAGATATCTTATTAACGTTTTAAATAAACATCACAAAAAGCCTCTTAAAAGAATATCACAAAAAAGACTTGTTATGTTTCTTGTTTAGTGGGTGAGTAAAGATGTACAATTTAAAATGTTCATGTATTTAGAAGCGTAGAAATAAATGAACTGAAAATATATATTGTTTTTTATTCATAAATACTAGTGATTTGGAAATGTGTGTGTATGTGTGTGTGGTAGGTATCTTTGGTGGTGTGTGTGGAAGAAAAAAAAATAACCGTTTATTGGTTTATTACATCTAAATCGTTTACAACTTTAGACTCATTGAAATATATAAATTCTCTGAGAGCCACTGTCATTATGCTATCACTATAATTACAAATGCCTATCAATAATTCAAATTTGGTCAAATGTCCATTATTTTGAGCTAAACTTCTGATAATTTCAATAAGATTTCTATAACATTCACCAAAATTTAGTGTTTCTAAATGGGCGAGGCGGTGTGAAATGAGACAATCATCGACTTTCAAAATTTGATGAACATCTTCTCTGCATAAAAGGAAACTGATGCCATGTTTTATCACTTCCAACCATTTAACATTATGGTATATTATTTGTTGAATATTGCAGTAATCACCACACGATATCACTGCTACTTCTTCTTCTTCTCCGAATGGTTCATTTATAAATGAATTTTCTCTCAAAATATCGGTTAGCGTATCCCATTCGTATGTGCTGAAGGAGATTTTTGCATGATGCATACCAATGTATGATAAAGTGATCGCACTACAAAAAGTTCTTGCTACACTAATACCACATCCAATTCGAACTGAATCAGTAGAATACACTGTATATAATAAGTACTGATGTTCCATTTTTTCTGCAATTTCATAATTATCTAAAATACTATCCAATTCAGCTCCATACTTTTCTGAACCACTAGTAGTACTACTACCACTACTACTCATACTATAATAACCAACGTCTTGAGAAAACATATTGTGATGACTAACAATTTGTTTCACTGCGCTCCTCAATTTATACCCTGACGGCACATACACCTTCACACGAAATGTATTCATACGCGGCGAAGCAAAAAGTAGTTACCCAACAACAACATCTGTATTTTCTATCCAACTGTAGTGTTTTTTGTCTAAACCCAACTATTTTACATACATCTTGTTGCCTTTTCTTCTAAGCATCTTTTCCACCAAGTAAATATCTGGATTTGACGTTTTCTGTAACTCTTCCTCGTAAAACCCCCCACTGATTGGTATCCCCTGCATATCTTCTAGCAAATATGTGGTGGGATTTGTTATTTTAACTTTAACGATTTTGAATAGTTCAGTCGTCCAATTGGGTGTATATCCTTTCTCAAAGACATGTATCGACTTCCTTATACGTACAATATCACTGACTTTAAATTTACGATGTCCGACAATCTTTAGATGTGTATAGGTTTTGTTTAAAATATTTTTTTCGTTGGATTTATTGACATTGGAGGGCTTATATTGGGTAGTTGAATGCTTTGTATTATTGTATTCCTTCGTAATTTTGGGTAAAATGTTTATCCGTTTATGGGTGCCATCCCAGCAAACATGTTACACGTGGGCCTCTAGAGGCACTTTAAAAACAACCGACGGACAACATAAGTGGGCCACAATCATGATACGTCGCCGGCCCGGCTAGCCCGTGTCGCGATGGCCACCAGTTGGCCTCCAGACTACCACCCGCTTCGTTACATAGCGGGACTTTAACGGATTGACTAAGTTAGGGTGAACTGATATTACGTTGTACAGATTATGGCGCGATTGCGGGTTTCTTACTAATCAACCGCCAGCATCCCACTTAATCAATGATTTATGCAAATCTACAGGCTATATATATATACTTTAAGGTTAAACAATGAAACATGATGACTAAAACAAAGAAATATAATGAAGATAAAAAAAATATTCCATATAAAATATATATATATATATGTATATATATATATATATATATATGTATATATATATATATATATATATATATATATATATATAATAGCTTTATTGGGTCCGGGCTCACTATCAACACAAAGATTATTACTTCTACGAGATATATTGTCTATTATAACTCAGCCTCTACAGTGAAGACTATATCCTTAACAGTATTTTTCGCAAGACGCTGTTTTTGACGAGTGCTCTTTGAGATATTATGCAGGACTTTTCTAGAGGAAACATATATTATGATGGTATATGATGTATATACTTACTTTTCTGTGTTTCCGGACATATCTGCTCGTTCCTTATTTGCTCCGAATAGATGGATACAACACACAAATCTAATAAAATTGTCGCTACAGTGATTAATTATTAATTACCACACCACAACACAACTAGGTTAGGTTGATTTTCAACACGTGTTCAACACAACGGCTAGCAAATCAGCACTAGTGCCAATTGCCAAGGTGATATTCAGTAATGCCAATGTTTTATTTTCATTCCAGGTCGCATGCCGGCATGCATACTGTGTCCAAACGACATCGGCGTGACTATCGCAAATTTTCAACGGGCAATTTGTGGCTAAATTACAAACATCCACCATAAATATGGGTATGGTCAGCTAAGGCGGCAAAACTGATATTATTACAATTATTTACCGACATCGCTGTGCCGCAGCCGACATCTAACCGCAGTTAACAGCTATGGCCCGTCTATTTACCTCTCATTCATGTTTGCTGGGATTTAAACTGAAATGTTTGTAAAGCTTTGATTTCAATGTTCGTATAACTCTCTCTGCGATGAAGCTTTTTTCGTGTTAAATACACTATAATGATTAATCCCATGTTTTTTCAGTAGTTGTTGAAACTTGCTGTTGTAAAATTCCGTTCCTTGGTCTGATTGAAGATTTTTAGGATGGTGGTGGGCTCCTCGTTTTGTGTTGGTGAGAATGTCTGAGAATGCTCGAGTTAACTCTTCACCGGTTTTTGTCTTTAATGGACGTGTCCACAAAAACTTTGAAAAGCAATCGATGACAACTAGTATCATTTTGTGATTTTTATTTTGATTAGCGTAAGGCCGCATTTCAGCTAAATCCATTTGCCATAAATCATCTATGCCTTTGACAATTGTACGTCTGCGAGGATAATTTTTACGTATAGGTTTGTGGAGTTCGTTAACAAGTTGGATTTTGGATGACATGTTTCGTAAGCACATGCACTTTCTAAACTGATGATGATGATGATCCATTACTCGTATTCTACTCATCTATTTTCTTTTTTTGTTCAATTTCATGCTTCTTCTTCTTCAAAGTCCCCCTCCAAAACACGAAACGAACGTTCTATGTACGTATTATACATATCGAGTTTATCATTGATTAGAGTATTACTTTTCAACAATTTATCGTATATTTCTTGTCCAAAACTCTTTTCTCAAAAATTCCTTGCCCATAGCAATTCCCTAGTTGCCATATCTCGAGCTCCGATAGGAGGATTTCTCGAAATAAATGCATCAATTTCGTTGATTTTATTTTGATGAGATACCAACTGCGTTTGTAATGAGGGGATTATTGTTTTTTGAAGTGTGCCGAGCTCATTATGGTATACATGCAATTGTTCATCAACATATTGTTTGTTAGCAACATCGCTATTTGCAGTCGGCATCTTTACATTACAAATGTTTACATTTTCTGCATCAATATTACCGTTAGGAGTATGTGGATACGATACTTTTGGCATATATGGCTTAACCCACTCAGCATGATGACGGCGGTGTCCAAACTTATCGACAGGCATGATTGAAATGATTATGTTTTCCGTTTGTTATTCAATTATATTGGCATCTTTCAACTCATTGATTATTGCAATTATCTCGTTGCTGTGTGAGAATGATGTGCTGCCAGCCTCCTTGGACGCAATCAGTAATCTTTAACGGTCACAAAACTCATTGGGATCGTCTCAATAAATGTATTCTATCGGTTTTTCGTTGTATGACAGAAGAGGGCCGCCGCCGCCAACAAGACCTTTTCCCACATTAGTATATGATTGCTTTTGAATGGATTGTTGTTGTTGTTGTTTCTTTAATATTCGAGCTGATGGAGGTTTGGTTATACTACTACTAATAGTTGATGAGTCAGTTTTAAACAACGGTCTAATTATGTTGCGATACTTTTCGGTAGCAGTACTTTTCAGGCGATCGGCTGCATTGAGATGAGCGTTTGTTATTGTTCGCAGAGCTTTGTAATTTTTCAAATCATCATCAGAGTATTCATTGGGATGATTGTAAAACATAAGCTGATACAATCCCGGAGTCCCAGGTATATTTCCTTCTCCACTTCCCTCATCCTTATCTCATAATATGTTTATATTACCGTTTCTTTTATCGAATGCAATTCTACGCCTGACCAACATCCAACCAATTTCATCATTATATAATGGACCATAACTTCTATCAATTTCAACATCTTTGCAAAAGTAATCTTCAAGATATGTTCGACTAATTATTGGATATTGATCTAAATAATCTTCTATGACTTCACGTGAAACGTTGGGATGTATGCCTATATTATAATCATCATAATAATAATCGTCTTCTTCTTCTTCTTCATCATCATAACGTTTAATATTTCCTGATTCATCCGTCTCGGCTATGGGTTTTGTATCGAGAAATGATGCAGATACATCAGCATTTTTTTCTTTTTTTGTTACTTTCTCTTTTGGAGGGGTAAATTTTGAGGATTTGACCATTTCTTTTAGCGGTACAGATATCGGTCTAAATAGCTTATTTTGAGATGTATCATGTTCTGATTTTCCTAATTTTAACGGAAAATATTTCTTGCGAATAGATCTCGCCAATTCACATTTTTTTTTCTTACGCATGGTAATAGCAACCTTATCGTTGGACATGGTGACGATGACTGAGGATAATGTCTAGTGCTTTATAAATTTATCAAATCCTTTACGGTACCTGCCATTATTTGAAGCAAAATCTTTTACAATCACCAATGTTCCATAGTTGTCTGTAGTCGACCAACATTCTGTGCAAATCTTTTTAAATTCTTCAAATGTCATGCCTTGTGACACATATGTTCCTCAAATATATGTTTTAGATTAACCTCATCCTGCTTGAATAACACAATCATATTACAATTGTCACGTATGAGCTGTTCCGGTATTTTCGAATATGTTTGACATAAGTAGGATGCACCAATGTCTTTATGACGACACATTGAATAATATTCACGAATTTTCTGTTGACCATCGCAGGCAACATCATCAAATATGAATATCGAGTTTTACCGCGCTTTATCCGGACTAATAATTTCCTCATTGTCTTTAAATGGAAAATAGCCAACACCTTTAACTTCTCCAAGGACTTCTTGCAACAACTTATATTTCGGTTGAAATAACGACTTGGAATAAACGTAAACATTTTTGAATTTAGCACCATTTGGATTGAATAGGAGCGACAACATAACATTTGTCTTTCCACACCCCCTAGGACCACAGATGATGGCACGAAAAGAATTTGGCAGTAGTTTACCAACAGATGATGGATTAGAGGTAAAGTCCAAGTTTTCAATGGGTAGCGTCTGCTCTTGTGAAACGATCTTCATCTTGTGAAGAATTTTATTAGAGTGTTATTCTATAAATATGGATATCCCCACATTATCATACATCAGTCTTAATGTTGGTGTTTGAGGGAGAAGGTCTTTTGAATTCTCTAATAAATAAACTGCCATTCGAACTTCACTTGCCTACCTACAATTATTGCGGACGTAAGTGAATATAACTTTTTTTTTCCGTTAAACACATACTACGTACATTTATAGCTGGAACAAAACTACAAAAGCGACTTGCACGTGGCGGCGCGGGCATTAATCCTTTAGACGACGCATGCAAACAACACGATATAGCTTATTCGCAAAATAAATTTCTTGAAGAACATCACAAAGCAGATAAGGAGTTGGAAGATGAAGCTTGGGCGCGAGTAAAATCAAAAGAGGGATCTTTTGGTGAAAAGAGTGCTGCATTACTTGTTACTGGTACCATGAAAGTGAAACGAAAGTTGGGAATGGAAAGTCGTCCAAAGAAACAACAACAACGTTCCGTCCATCGAGACGTAGTGCTAAAGGTCGGAAAATCAATGAAGAGAGGAGCATCTTTAAAAGAAAGCGCCTTGTTTGCCTTACGAGCAGCCAAATCACTTATTAAACAATTTGGTGGATCGAAGAAAATTGTTGTTCCTCGAGTGATACCAGTAAAATCTGGAGGTTTTCTACCACTTATACCTCTGTTTGCCGGTCTCTCAGCACCCGGAGCACTATCGGGTGGAGCTGCTGGGATCGCAGAGTGTCATTGATGCAAATAATGATCGAAAGAAATTGGAAGAAGTCCACCGCCATAATAAGGTTATGGAACATATCGAAAATGGTTTATATCTGAAAAAGTATCCCAGTGGCAGAGGATTTGGATTATATTTAAAAAAAACTCGCGATGAAGCTACCCAATCGTCCACTGTATGACATTGATATTGTCCGTTATGCAAAATTATATAAAATCACCCATTTTCGTGGTGTTTTCATGCGTGACACTCTTATCTAAATCCGGTCCTCGACAACAAGAGTGTGCAGTGGTTAACTTGGACTCGTCCAAAAACAGTGGAATACATTGGGTAGCATATATAAAGAAAAACAATATCGTTGATTATTTCGATTCATTTGGTAATTTGAAACCACCCAAAGAACTTGTGAAGTATATAGGAGGAGGAAAAAATATTTTTTATAACAATAATCAGTATCAAAACTACGATCAAATAAATTGTGGACATTTGTACTTCAACATCCTTGGAACAATAGGAGAGGAGTGGGATGACATTAAAACATTATTAATGCAAAAGCCACGAAGTTTTACTGTTGAAGCGCCGAAAAAAGTTCCCATTCAATATCTGATCAGGTTTGTCAGCCCGTCTGAATTGTTGGATATATGGCATAAACTACCTAATGAATACAAATCAAATTTTGAGCTACAAATTCGTCTACCATGCTTCGTTCAACACAAACGTCCCGATTGGATAACGCATTGGGATGGTCCAGGATATTCTCAAGCATCTGTAATACCTATGATATTTTCACTGTAATAACCTAGGAATCGCTGTCACCAAAATGTAATAACCTAAGTACTTCTGTTACCAAATGTGATAACCTAAAAAAACTGTTCGCCGTAAAACTAAAAATACCGCTGTCGCCACTGTAATAATCGATAGATTCCACTATGATCCTAAATAAATAAAAAAAAATTCTATCACCACTTGTTATAACCTAAAAAACTCTGCTGTCAAAATGTCCCTAATTGACCGAGAAGGCAGCGTAGCTGGCTGTCACCACCCACGATTCCTTGGGAAACAGGAGTCGACGGCTGCTGTAAGGAATATCCGAAAGAGCTGGCTTCGGCCTCCGCTGCTACCAGTTATCGTTGGTAATGAGAGGTCTTGTGTTATGGGGTTACGTCAGTTAGAGGGGTGTGCTGAGAAACATTTTTAGGTGTAGCTCTTATGTGTATATGTTAGGTATCCCTGCTCTCCTGGTTGAGAAAATAAATTAACCGACAATGATTTCTTAAACGAGTTTAATAAAAAAAAATAAGAAAAATAAAAATAAATTACACCAAATTGACAAAGCGTTCGGAATAATCGTATATAGAGTCTTGTGACTTGAGATACCCTTTTAGATCAACGCGAATGACTCGCCGAATAAAAAGACATTTGTTATTTAAAAAAATAATCGCCAGAACCTGCATATTTTCGCGTACCCTATATATGAACTTTGATATTAACAATTTAATATTCCCGACTGACACGATTCGCGTTTCGAACAAAAAAAGAAACCCTTTCAGAGCGCGTACAGTGGACGCTCCCTTGTAATCTGCTTTTCCCTTTTCGAGAAAAAAAATTATACCTGATTGCTAAAACACTACTTTAATTATAAACTACTGAAACTCAGGACTCCTCAAAAACCGCTATCCGCGAAACCCAAAAAAAAACTAGACCGTTCCCGACCGCGAGTTTTTACCAACTGCCCCTCAATTGTTACACCTTAGCCGTTTTCGACCTTTCTCTATAGGCAGCAATCTTTTATTTTTTTTGTACCTGTTACTTTTTGATTGGTTGAACTTATCGTTCGACGTAATTGTGTAATAGGTTTTTTACCTCGATTAACAATTGAATTTTTATTTGATTCCGCAAAATTTCGTTATTTTGACGCAATTATTATTTCCGGTTAAAATATTATTTTTTTCTTTCTGCAACCAGACCGTTTAGATAAGTGTTTTTTCATTGTATCAATGTGAACGACCGCTTTCTATAGTTTAAACGTTACAATGTAAAAAGTAATTTGTTATACAGGATGATTCTCCCCATGTTTCTTATTTTGGTATTTATTACATTGCCACCTCCTTTGAAAAAGTGTTGACTTACCTGTCCAACACCTTTTACGTGCATCCCCTACGCTAAACTTATCTAAGTACAAAATTGTGTCTGCGTTACATCTTACCGCGATTTCACCTTGAGCACTACGCGTTGTATGCCGCACTGAGACACTGATTGTTGACTGCTTGCATGTTTGTGTTCATTGTTGCAATACCTATGACTCCCTAGTTGCACTATGTTGCTTTTTCCTCTGTTAGGTGTGGGACAATACTAATTTCCTCTCTGGTTTGTATTCGTTTATGTATCCAGAAGAAGATGGATAGTTTTTGTATTTGAACATGAATTCGTTCAGTGAAGGATTAGATATCCTTCCCTGGTACTGCTACTTTATTAGTTTGGCGAAATTATGGGGAGAGAAACCGTTTTGGTTTCAAAACTGTGCCCGTGAAATGGGGCGAGGACGATTTGTAATTTGATAAGCTTTTATCGGATTAATTGGAGGTGGTCTAAGGACCACAATTTTGGCTATTTGGTTGTTGCGAAGTACTCCCTCGTTATGTGCCTTTTGCTTCCTGTATTGCCGGCTTCTCGGCTATTGTCGTTGATTCCACGTTTGCGTATTGTCTGCCGCGCACTTTGTTTGCACTTGGTTTTAAATTGTTTTTGGTTAACTTAATATATTATGCTTATAGTAATGTTTTTATTCAAAAGAAACTGTTTATTCCGCGCGCTTTATTTGCAAATGGTTTTAAATTGTTTTTGGTTACTAATACATTATGTTTATAGTAATGTTTTTTTTGTTTAAAAAAACTTTGTTTCGCGCAATTTATCACGGAATGTTTATACTGCCGCGTGAGTCAGTCCAGTGAGCGTTGCTGGATGATTGTGCATTGACTTCTTGAGCGTTTTCCTCGTCTTGCTGGGTAAGCTCAATTTCTTCTTTGGACTTTTTCTTTCTGTCATTTTTGTGTAATATCCATGTCGTTAGGCTTGGCCATATGCCTGCGAATATAGCTATGCCGCAGCCTATGGTTTGATATATTCGTAAACTGTTTATTATTACTCCGCATAGGTAATGCAGAATCTTATATACGAAGTAGAATCCTATGAGACCACTTACGACTGTTCCTAATTTTGAAAACCATCCCCATATATGATTTATGGTTGTGTGCGCGAGTTCTTTTAGTTCCTTTTCATTGAACATACTGGTGACGCTGTAGCCTTGGTCCGCTGCTGGTAACCCTGCTGTCCGCCTTATAAGTATGTTTTCGACTGCTTTCCGTTCCGTGCCAAAGGTAAGTAGTCTTCCTGAATTTCTTGTTGTGTGTATAGGCCTTCTGCTTCTACTTTTTCTATGTACTTGTGCCTAGTCCATTACTGACTCTGGATGTGTGGTTGTGCATATTAGGTGCGTTCTTTTTGACTGAGATCTCAGTTAATCTCAGCTCACATCAGTAATGTGAGCGTTCTTTTTGTTTCACTCACGTCAAGTGAGCTGAGATTTTTCCTCCCCCTTCACCGATGCTGAATGTGTTGTGAGGGGGAATCAGTTGAGTCGGAAATAAAGTGGAGGGGATGAACAAATATTTGATTTGCTTGCGTTATTTGTAGTTTTAACCAAGGTTATCTAAAGTTTTAACCATTGACATATAAACACACATAATATATTTTTTTTTTGTTACAAATTATGGATACAATAACATTATTATTATATGTTTTGTTTCTTCGCGCGCTTCAATTGAGATGTCGTTCTTTTTGGTGCTCACTCACATAACTTTATCTCAGATCACCTTAACCAAATGTGATCTGCGATCTCAGTCAAAAAGAACGCACCTATTATAGTGTAATATCAACCTTGAAACTTCGACGCTGCAGCTCCATACCTTTTGCGTTCTAAACTCGTTTCGTTGAATCACTTGGACTGACACGGTTTCCATACGACGTTTTCGGAGGCGCGCACGGTTGAATGTCTCTTAGCGATATAACCGTTGCGTTAGTTTTCGCGTCCGCACAATCGTAGGCTATTAAACCATGTGTTCCCTGTAGTATGGCGAAAATTACTGTTAGGGTAGTCATGGTATGCCGTTGGGTGAACATTGTCTGCTACTGTCTCTGGGTTTGTTTTCTTCTGCTCAATTTGTAAGTTCCATTTCGCTACGCACGAAAATACTGTTTTACATACGCAATTACAAAATTAACAAAGAACAATGACTGAAATTAACAAAGAACAATGACTAAAATTAGCAAAGAACAATAATATCATTAGTGTACATGCGTCTTATAATGTGCATGTATACTACGGTAGGGGACATAATCACAATACATATTTATTAATATTTGTTTTTATAAGTCTTACCTATTTTAGGTTTCATATCTCCTTTATAGTAATTATAAAAGCAACCTGATATGGTTGTCCTTTTTTTTGATAATTAAATAATTATTACTAAGTACGTTAATATCAACCAATGCTTCCTATAGTGTTTATTTGGTTGAACGCAATTACAAAATTAAACAAGAACAATGACTAAAATTAACAAAGAACAATTATTAAAAATTAACAATGATATTCTCAGTGTACATGTGTCTTATAACGTGCCTGTATACTACTGTATGGGGCTTATAATCACATTACATGTTTCTTAATATTTGCTATTACAAGTCTTATCTATTTTAGGTTTCCTATATCCTTTATAGTAATTATAAAATCAACCTAATATGGTTGTCCTTTTTTTTGATAATCAAATAATTATTACTAAGTACGTTAATATCAACCAATGCTTCCTATAGCCTTTATTTTGGTTGAATAAATACTACTATTATTTAAGATTAAATCAAGGCTTCCTATAACCTTTATTTTAGTTGAATATCTAGTACTATTATTTAAACTTAAAATATGGCTTCCTGTAGCCTTCCCTAAATTAAATAAACCCCTATGTTCATATGTCATGCATGACTAAATAATAATAATAATAAGCCTTAACTTGAATTATTCGTGGCGTCCTATATGGACTTCCCTAAATAAAATAAACCCCTGATTCTTATGTCATTGAATGACTAAATAAGAATTAAAATTATTAATGGATTCCTATAACCTGGTAGTAAATTATTTGAAGAAAAAAAATAACAAACACTTTGTGCAAAGATTTAATGTTACGGTATCCTTTTGTGTACCCCTGTATCATTCTAATTTATTTGTTAGTTAGTCCCCCCGTACTATATGTAGGAGTGTAATGTCCAACAAATTTTCTTTCTCCTTTCCCTTATAGTTATTTATACCGCATTATTTGAATTTCCCCTAAAAGCGGAATTTGTTGCGAAATTGAACCTTTTGAGAAACAACTGACCCGCAACCCTATTTTTTTCCGCTTTGCGACTCACATTCGTACCGAAAATCAAAACATCTTTTCAAGACAATGAACCTGTTGTCATCGCTGCTAACACTACTTCAGCTCGGGTGTCATGGGGCGTCATGCAGGTGCTTTAGCCTGACATTTGTACCATACTTTGGCAGTTCCCCTTACGCTAGTACGTAGATCGTGGACTTACTACGGTTTGTTTATTTTGATTGAAGTTTCTGTGCGATAAGGCTGGGTTACAATATTTCTTTATCAATTCTATTTTACATATTTCTAATCAATTAGTTTCCCTACAATACCATGTATATTCCTGCTTATATTGCATAAACTGACTTGGATTTCCAGATCCATTTTTTTTGTTATTTATATTCCTATCTTTTTCCCGCCACGTTTTCGTGGACATAACTCATTTACAGTTAACTGTAAAAGAACTTAACTGTGTCGTTCTCTACATTCTGATTCGTATACATTTCTCAAGTCAGGTGCCTAACTTGACTACGCATAAGCGTTATCCCCTTGTTTTGAAATTGGAGCACTGCAAATTTGATCTCATATCACCTGCTTTTACGTCCTTGAATACTACCGTGAGTTGGTATGCAGGAGACATACAATTAAAAATTGATTAGTGCATCATTTACTGTAAATAGCTATAAAAAATTCATTTATCGTCATAAATGTGTAAATTTTATTAATTTATTTCTTCATATTTGCTTAGCGTACTTCGACTTGATGGATATATCTATATATACACATATTGCCCGCTGATAATTGTTTTATTGCCAAATCCCTTTTGTTTCTCACGCGGTTATTCCTTTTAATTATTCTCTTTTACGTTTGTACTTTTACATCTACAACTCATTTTTCTTGTATATTCTTTTTTTTTTCATTTCTGCCTTCTACTTTTACATTAACATCATAATTATTTATTATACCTTATCGATTCCTTATAATACGTGTTTTTGCACGTTAACCTCATTTACTTAAATTATGGGAAAAGGTCTAGGGTGTACCGATAGAGTAGAACACGTGATAGTAACTTCTAGTCCCCCCCTCAAGCAGCGATATTATAGGGTCAACCCCATTGTACAGAGGCATATTGATGCTGAATTGGATGAGATGCTGCAGTTAGGTCTTGTAGAACCCAGCAATAGTCCGTGGACTTCTCCAATTTTGATGGTCAAGAAGAAGGATGATTCCTACCGATTTTGCGTGGATTACAGGAAGTTGAATGCCGTCACTGTTCGAGATAGTTACCCTCTTCCCCTGATAACGGATACTTTAGCGAAGTTGCGTGAGGCTAAATATTTGTCTAGTTTAGATGTCAAGTCCGCTTATTGGCAAGTTCCGGTAGCCGAATCTTCAAGGCAATACACTGCTTTTACGGTACCTAATAGGGGTCTATTCCAGTTCAAACGACTACCATTTGGTTTACATAATGCCCCAGCCACCTGGCAAAGACTTATCGACAATGTTTTAGGCCATGATCTTGAACCGCATGTTTTTGTCTATCTTGACGACGTGGTTATTTGTACGCAAACTTTCGAAGAACATGTACGGGTACTCGAAGCGGTTTTTAAGAGGTTAGCGGATGCTAAAATTACTGTTAGCGTGGATAAGTGTCAGTTCTGTCGTCCTGAAATGAAGTATCTTGGGTACGTAGTGGATCGTTTTGGGTTGCATGTGGATCCGGATAAGGTGAAGGCAATGTTGGAGTTACCGACTCCTCGTAATATTACGGAAGTTCGTCGTGTGGTATTGTAGAAACACAGCTATTGGATACTCAATTGGATACAATTAATTATTAACTCATTTAACTTGATAATGTGTTCATATCTCTTCTTCATAAGTAGTTTTTCTGTATACAGTGTATTAATAATGCTAAGTTTTCATTAAGTTACAATTCCATGAGGTTAATATACAATATGTTCCAGGATGAAAATAACAAGATGAGAATAGTATATTATTTTATACAGAAAAGAAGTATGAATTTTCATGGCACACCTGAATTTACCTGCGAAACGGAGTGAGGCATGTAATAGAAGATAAATCATGAAAAGTCACTTCTCAAAATAAAATATGTTGTTATTCCTTTGAAGAGCCCCGCATGTATCTTGTGGAAAATGGGTCCCAGTCAATTGGCTGAAAATCAAGTTTGATGTAGTTTATGATGATCGATCAAAGGTCCCCATGTGCACAATTTGATCTAAAGTAATTGTTTTATTAGCTGCTGTTCACAACACCTTTAAATGTTTCACAGATAGGGATTTGGAAGTGTACGTTATGGAATAGTTGAGGCACTCGAAACAGTGACTCTTGCGTAAGAAAAAGTATTCGTAAGTAAACGATAGAATTTTCTTAATCAGATTGGATTTCTGTTGATTTAACGTAATGTTTCATAAAATCTTTATGGTGTAAAATTTTTATTAGTAAAAACTATTCTAATAAATTTTCTGTAAACTAGCTGTAATGTATGTCTATCCGTTAATTCAGTTTCAAAGTATGTTACATTATGGCAACTACAGATTAATATACCCTTTTTAATTCCTCGCTTTCACTGAATGCGCTCAATAGTTTCCACTTTCCACACTTGTTATGTAATATGCTTACACAATTTTATTTTTTTTAGGTTGGATTCATGGACAAGATATTTCTTTTCTAATTTTGTACCTGTTTTTTCAAATTTACTGTACTGTTCATTAAAAGTGAATAAATGTTTTAAATCCTTTATTGTTTTTTTTTGTTTTTTTTTGCTATTTTATTTTAAATGTACAGGGTGAACAACTAAGAACGACTGTAGGTCACATCTCAGAAAAAAATCATGGTACAACTTTCAAAAAAATTACCTTTAGGTAAGTGATACTGAAAAATTGCTGGAAAATATTTTGCAGTCTCTAAAATATCCGCTAGGGGTGGAATGAACACTCGAAAACATGATACTTCAAAAAAACATACTAAAGGTGTTCTAAAAATACAATTTTTGAAATCTTGAAGAGATTATGAAAAAATTTAATTAAGGAGATTTTTTGCCATTATTCTTCAAATAATGGGTGGGGAAGGTTCAAACTCATGAACAAATGTATAACTTTTTCGTTTTTTAACCGATATTAATGATTTTAGCAGCATTTAAAAGAGTTTTTCTGTTTAATAAGATGAATAACAAAATTAGATAATTTTGTATTCACTCGGAAATTTCAAATGTAAATTGAAGCATTTTTTTAATTTATATATCTGATAACGTAAATCCCTTTTCTTCAGAATTTAAAAAATGTCTCATTACATTTCAAATTTTCGAGAAAATTGTCGACTATTTCACATAGCGTTGACAAAATTGGTCAATTTTGTTATTTTTGTTTAGCATATATCTTATTAAAGAGGAAAAACTCTTAAATGACGCCAAAAACATTGATATCGATTAGAAAACAAAAAAGTGTTTCCTTCCCCCACCCCTTATTTGAAGAATAAGGACAAAAAGTCACTAACTACATTTTTTCATAATCCCATTAATATATCAAAAATTGTATTTCTAGGATACCTTTAGTATGTCCTTTTTGGAGAAAATCACAGTATTATGTTTTTAAGTGTTCATTCCACCCCATAGCAGATATTTTAAGAACTCAAAAACATTTTCCAGCGTTTTTTCAGGGTATTTTCCACCATGATTATTTTTTTAAATATGGCAAACAGCCGGCGTTCTTAGTTGTTCACCCTGTATTTGCTGATTAGGCACAGAAACATCTATAGGATGTCATCTAGAATGTTTGAGGTATGCTATTTAGAGGTTTAAGTAATGTCCATACAACATCTAAGAGAATACACTATTGTTTTTGATATGTCGCATTTAGATCATTGATAAGATGTTACTTTTTAGACATTGCATTAACATTGACGAGAAGTTAAAAGGCATTTTAGAATGTAACAGAAATGTTGTTTTTAGTTCGTTATAAAGACTTCTTTTTGAGGAAGTTCTAGTAACATCATAGTAATGTAAAAAGGCAGCACTTTAACATTGCTGAGAAGTTAAATTGAAACATCACAAAAGTTAACAGCCACAAGCTGGGCATAAGCGGTTGTATAGATGTGCATGTGATGAAAACAAGAGGAAAAAAAGGAAGAACATTATCACAATGTGATGTTTAATTAACATAACTGTAATATTTATTTGCATAGTGGGCATTTCAACATCAAAAATGGCTATTGTTTCCTGTTTATTATTAATGGCATTGGCAATGTGGGTTTGTGAAAGGACAAGATTGTTAGTGGATCGTTGTCGTCTGAAGCCAGATTGCTCTTTAGGGACTATACTAGACCCCCTCCCCAGACTTTTGAGATTTTTCGCCAATGATTAATAGCGTGTAACGGTGCTTCTCTTTTTCAGAAACAGAAGTGGGTGAGATGCCGGTAGAGACCGATGGCTTTCTTGCCGTCACTACATTGCCCACTGTATACAAAATGTGATGGATCGTTATAATGTGATATACCCAGGGACTGAACATGGGTACTGAAGACTCTGAAGAGACTAGTAGTTCGGATCAGGAAGTACAAGATCCATATAATAATTCTGATGATGAAACACTGGATCCTGATTATAAACCTGAAAATAAGAGTGAACCTAAAGATGAATGTGTAGTCGACGATAATGAAATGACCATTAAACCAGCTTCAGCTCCGAAGAAGTGTAAAAAGAGGAGAATTTAATAAACGAGCTGAAGCGAAAAAAATGAGAAACATGGGAGAGGAGTACGAGACAACTAGCGGAAAATAGGTGAACAAACGGTGCATGAAGCCACCTTGCAAAAACTGTAAGTTCAAATGCAATGAACAACTAGATTATCGAAAGGAGCAGTTCAATCTGTTTTGGAGTATGGGTGACTTACAGTGACAAAGAGAATTCATTAAAGACTGTACAAAGACTGTCCCTCCAAAATATCAGAGGGCAACTACATAACCAGGGAGAGGAAAGCAAATACGAATTTGTAAACTATGTTGTGGAGATATATTGACTTATCTGAAACAGCAATTTTCACAACTTTTCAAAAAACAGATGAAGATACCGCTGTTTTGGATGTTGAAATGAGAGTTAAGCATGGCAAAGGCGTGAAATTGGGCGAAGAGCTGGTGAAAGAGTGCACATGGTCACATCAAAAGATTACCAAAATACCAAGCCACTACACTAGGGCTGATACTACACGGCAGTACATCGATGGGGGTAAGAGCATTGCTGAACTGAGCGTAAAGAGTCTATCTTCAAGGAGTTAGCTATGGGCAATATTTAGCCATTTTAAAATCGTTGAATATAAGTTTTATTTTGCCCGAAGAAAGACCAATGCGATGACAAGGAAACTGACAAAAATATTACCGAATACGAGACTCACATTCAGGAGAAAGATCTTTTCCGCTTAGAAAAGGAACAAGATAAACTAAAAACTCTGCTACCATAATTGCCGTTTACGATTTACAGGCTGTGCTTCCTACGATTCTAGAACTAAAGGGGGACACAATTGTGCATGGCTATACATGAGACGATTCTTAAGGAAATAGGGTAGTGAATGAGATTGCAAGTTGCGTATTGTCATACTTGACGTTCTTAAACAAAAATGTTCAAGGCGCAATTAATTTCATTTTCTACAGCGACAATTGTTGCGGCCAACAAAAAAATTACTACATGATAGGTATGTATAAATTAGCTGTAAACACGCTAAAAAACTTGACTAGCATTACACACAAATTCCTCATCAAGGGTCATACCCAAAATGAGGGTGACTCAGCCCATTCTACGATAGAAAAGTATATAAAGCGACCTCTGCTTAGTGGCCCCGTTTTGTGCCTTCACAATATACGATGCTCATAAAAACGGCAAAAAAGACTGAATAATATACATGAACCGTGTTTTAAAAACTTTCAATTGCTCAAAGATACCGGAATACAACGTTTGACAGATGTGCGCCTCATCAAAGTTGTAAAGGTCGATGACGAAATTCACTATAAAACATCGTACGGGCAACAAAATCGGGAGAATTTCAAGAGAAGAAAGTAGGATCAAAGATTTGAACATTTTCCCTCCGGCTTATCATAGCGGGATCCCTATTGAGGCAAAAAAGAAGAAGCATATTTTAGATTTAGTCAGCAGTGGGATTCTGTGTCATGTTGATATCAACAGTCACCACAAAACGATACTATCCGTATTCTGTGTGCCATACCATAGGACTATTTGTCGTTTTATATCGACAAACGGACCTCGACTCGCTCGCCTAAAAGCGATACCTCTTGATATGTTGAGATAGAGACAAACACATGTTGTTTTACATTACGGTAAGAAAGAGGGAAAGAAATAGAAAATATGTTGGAACTTTTTAACGTCTTGTCAGTTGTCGACTATAGAATTATAAATATTTAAATCCTAAAAATTCCGTTATCTTTTCTTTTGGTTATCGTTGTCGTATAATTATAATTTTCTTGTCTTCTCTTAATTTTATTCCTTGTTTTCACATTTATTTAAAATGAAAGTACGAAACGACCATTGGTCATTACTTTTAGACTTGGCAGAAAGAAACCAAAGTATATTGAGAAATAAATTCAATGGCCCTGCAGGAAAAGCGGAAGGACGAGCACTGTGGCAAAACGTGGCACAGCAATTAAATGCTTTGGGCTTCGGAGAAAAAACCGTGGAAGAATGGAGAAGAGTAAGTAAGATAATATTAATAAATTATAATTACTTGCTTATTTAATATGAAAGTAGGCAATTCAGTGATAGAGCTATGGATGCAAAATTTGGTAATATTTTTCAATTGTAAAATTATAAGAACCTAGGTAAGATTGTCCAGCCATTTACTGTTGAGTTCTAACCAGTGCTGTTCTGAAAAAGTGGCACTGGAAAATAGTAACAAAAGTCTACAGATAGAACATGAGGCAATTGGCATTAGTGATTATATACTTTTCATAAAATTAAAAAATTCCTAATTTAAAATTAATTCTAGGCACTCACTGACTGGAAGTCAAAAACAAAAGCAAAAGCTGCCAAGTTGAGAAGGGAACAAGAAGCCACAGGTGGTGGGCCTGCCATACATCCACCATTAAATGAGCTGGAAAAAAACTGATACACCTAATGGGGGCAGTGGCAGTAGAGGGTGATCTAGGAGTGGAGGAAATTGGCTTAGGGGAAGAAGTTGCTGTAGAAGTATGTAACTATAAACTACTTTAAAATTAATCAATTAAAAAATTGAAATATGTGCAATATTCCGCTCCTTCCCAAGTATATACAATAAATTCTCTGATTTAAAAATAAACAAATGTAAAGTTTACTGTTCCTGAAAGTAAATTATGTTAGATTTTTAATTTTTTTTACCTAATATTAGAACATGTAAATATCCAGTTACAAAACTAGACCTACGTATAATAGTTATGTATTAGTATGTAACGAGCAGCTAGAAGTTTACAAATTAAATTTAAGAACTATAGTGTACATTTTTCACATCAGTACATTTAAAAAATGTGTATCTTTCAAAGCATTAATTTTCAGATGACACCTCAAACACCCTGTCTCGTGGATCACCATTACGCAAGTATTGGGGAGAACAGCAGGAAGCGAGGAGCCAGTTCTTCAACCACGACAACTCCAAAGGTTCGTAGAGTTAGGCAGGAACCAACTCAGCGCATGTCCAAGGAACTCCTAGACATTAATAGGGAGTCATTGGAAGTGTGGAGGTCAATTGACACCAATTTAGCCATAATTGGGGCTGCATTGACGAAGATTGCTGAAAAGCCGTAGTTTTTAAGAAAAGTTTATATTTAGTTTTATTTTTAGTTATATTTAGGTAGTTGTTTCTTCTTTTTTTTTAATGTAGTATCAGTATTATAATTTGTAAATACAGTTAGTAGGTAGGTTTTTATGTAAAATAAAATATTTACTCCACTTTTGAGAAATTTATTTACCAAACAAACAATGAAGATCCTTTTTTTTATTGATAGACATCAAAGAAAATAATTATTTATAATGTTTTGTCGTGCTATTCTCCCTTGATCATGAAAATCGCCATCAATTCTCTGATATACTTGAATTGGTTGGTTAACGTTGTCTTCGGGTACTTCAAAGTCTACATTTAATCTCGCTTCTGTACAAAAGTTATGGAGTATTACACAAGCATATATAATTTGAGAGACTTTCACTGGGGCATATCTCAATTTTCTTTCCAGCAACAAATAACGAAATCTTCCTTTCAGCACTCCTATACACCTTTCAACACAATTCCTAGCTCTCATATGGGCTTGAGTATATCTGTATTCGGGGCTTCCTGGAACTGCATCTGGAATTGGTGTTAACAGCCATGGTTGCAGAGGATAACCTGAGTCACCCAATAGCCAAGTGTTTCTGTCACCTAAAACAAAAAATAGACTTCAATAATCTACTTACTTCCAACAATTCAATATTATCTATAATAGTGATAACTAACCAGCAAAGCAAGATCTTTCAAGTTCTGTTCTAATTATGGATTGATTCCAAATAAATGAGTCATGTGATGCTCCTCCAAATCTTGCATTAATACTCAATATTTTTAAATTGAAGTCACAAATCTAAAGCACAGAAAAGGATTACATTTACTACCTATAAATACCAAATAGCTGTACTCACTAGCTGAACATTTTTAGAATGGTATCCTTTTCTATTGAAATAATTGTGCTCTTGTTCCATCGGTTTCATCATTGCTACATGAGTTCCGTCAATTGCCCCAACGACTCCTGGAAAATTTGTAGCTTCCATAAATCTCATTTTTATCTCATGCTTTGTGTTGGCATCTCTTGGAAATTTAATTTTTTCTTGGGCAAATCTGTTCACTATAGCCTCTACAACTTGGGAGATTGCAGTTGATATTTGAGATTGAGAAATAGCAATATGGAAATTTTGGCCTATAGTTTTCTGATAACTTCCAGTAGCAAAAAACTGTAAGCTGGCAAAATTTTTTATTACCACTGGAATAGCAACCGGATTATTAGGCTGCATCAATTGCTGCATGATTGAGTTGAAATCAAACAGTGCTAAATTTTTGGTCAGTCTATAAAGGCATCTAAATTCTTCCTCAGTGCTTTGGTGGAAAGGATCACTGCGATCTCTCAAATGTCGCCGTTCCAAATTTACATTACGCATTTGCTGTAACCTTTCTTCCTCTTGTACAACGAGAATGTTTAAATTATTAATTGCAAACATTACAATCAAGCATATATTTCAATATAACACACAAAATAGTTTTATTTTAGTTGATGTTCATGAATGAATTCACCTTAAATGGCGACAATTTATCTGATGAATACAAATGATCCTATAGGCTTATTTTTACGTTTCAATTTAAACAACCAATTATAATTGAGTATTTAAAATTTTGCACAGTCGTCTAAAGCTTTACCAACTTAAAATAAATGCCAAGCGGAGCAAATTTTTAGGATGAATCATATGTTTACGAATATTTCCGAAGGTAAAGCGATAGTGACACAGAATACCAACATAGCTTGATGTGGTAACGACATGTCGACATCAATTGTCGCTATCGACATGTTGATATCAACATGACACAGAATCCTACTGCAGAAAATTAAAGCGGGTTTATACAGACAAATAAAAATAAAAGTAAGAATTGAAATAAAAATAATCAATAAGTTAGTGTTTATACAGAAATAAAATAAAAATAATTTTTGCTCATGCTAATTAGGAAACGTTACACTTCACTTGACAATTGCATAGCAAAACAGACTCCTATTAATGTGCAGATTTTTTTATACTTGTTTTTTCGTTGGGACGCCTGAAACAGCACAACGGAAAGATAAAAAGCGTAAAAATAACACTAAAAGATTTGAGGGTACTGTAACCGCACTCTACGCTAATTTCATCATCAGCTGTTCAATCGCGTCCAGAAGACAAATGGATTATTATAAGGAAAGTGAATAGGCAGTTATTTTTATTTTAAAATTTTTGAATATTTTGACCCTTAAAAAGTCTAGTTTTTGTGATGTCGTTGATTGTGGAAGCCATAGAATGAGGGATAAAGTGAATTTTTATTTATTCATACCTTCAGTGTTAAAGAACAAATATAAACCAAAGTTGAATATTTTGAGAAAATACGGAAAATTGGATTGCAGTAAATATAGAAGATTGAGATTGAATTAATGTTCGCTCGAATTTGCTCAAAACACTTTATAATAGGTGAAATAATAGAAATACCACTGACTTTGTTTATAATATGAAAATTACAGAATTCCGAAGAATCATTATAGGTGTTACTTTTATTTTAAAAGGAGAACCTTAATTCCGATATAAAAGATGTAGGTTACCCTGACTGGGTCCCTTCTATTAATATGAGATATGCAAAAACATTCAACTGTAGTTGAATGTTTATTACAGAAATAAAAAAACTAGTAAGGTTTTAAAAATACTAGAACAGTAAAGAAATCAGAAAAGAGTGTATTAGATAAAAAATTGTTACAGGATCAAAATTTTGTTGTGCTACTCCTGGGGGCTAATCCTTGACCTTTTGAATACTCACTAATATCGTTGTTGCCATAGTAATACATAGAATACTGTTTGCGGAATGGTTAATTGTGATAATAGCAAGTACTCATTAAGTTGCGAAGGAGTATATGGACAGTTTATTTACATATTTTATTGGTAGTGATGTATTCAGTATTTTTAGACTAATAATTATGTGGCTCAAGATATAGCTGATAAGATCTGATCTTTTGTAACACTGTAAATTTGTCATTCTTCTTCCCAAACTGACTTGCAGATGGCAGGACTAAGCTTTCCTTTTTGTAGAGTTCTGCACTTTAAAAGAAAATGTGAAAAGTTTGCAAATAAATATCAAAAACAATGAAAAAACATGTTTTATTTATTTTATTTCCCAAATATTGAAACATAGCATAAAAAATGTATACATAACAAAATAAAAGAAGTGTGAACTGAAACAAACACAAACTTATTTTAAACACAGCTTGGACAATACTGTGGGCTTCGTAGAATTGTAGAGGAACTTATGTCATTCTCGAACAGTCCATGTGTTACCATTGTATTTTCCAATTACCATTACCACTGACAGTCATTTGTCATCAATCGAATTACAAGTACAAAATCTTGAGGTAACATTCATATTTATACAATAATATTGTATAACACTACTTATACTAAGCTACTCAGGCATAATTGCATTTATGAAACAATAAACTTTTTTGAGATTCATAAGCCCAAAAATCTTCATTAAATAATACTCGCTCTATAGTTCTTTAGCACTCCAGATCACAAATCAATGTCTTAGTTACACCCATTGGTTGTTGAATTTGATAAAAATAAGTATAAATATGTGGTATCCAACAATCTTTAGTAAGGACAAGATAAGTAACAATGTCCATATTGGTTAGTGGAGAAAATTTCGTCGCATGTGTGGGGACGTCTTCATTTTTTAAAGTTCATGTTCAGCTTACAAATAACACTTAGCTTTTGATTATACTGGTTCGCCACTTCAGAATCCTCCGTTGAAAATCATTTGAAATACTCACTCATGATGATAACTTATCAAAAATATAAAGGCTATATTGAATTCAAACAGCTGTTTTCGTAGAGTGTCCTATTATCAAAACAAGTCCGAAAGAGGTTAGGTGTTAGCTGGCATAAAACGGGCGAGTCGCGGTGGTTGGCATATTTCAACACGCGCACTTCTGTTTTCAGATAAAAATAAATGTTGAAAATTTTTCATCTCTTGTTTTATTTTTATTTTTATATGAGCTGTATAAACGCATACATCGTTACCCATAAGGTCAACTTTTATTTTTATTTTAATTCTTATTCTTATTTTTATTTGCCTGTATTAACCCACTAAACATCCAAAAGAAGTTAGGTTACGGGATACGTGCGAAACGCGGCAATTGACACATTTAAACATGCGCACATCTGTTTTCAGATAAAAATAAAAATAAAAGTTGTGCATCGCTTATTTTATTTTTATATGAGCTGTATAAACGCATACATTGTTACCCATAGAGAAAGTAATAAGAGAGTGTTCCCATACAAATAGCTGGCATCGCGTCGATCTGAGCGCACCCCTTGCGGGGGGCAGAACTAATTCTTACAGGCGGGATATTTAAATTTGGTAGTTTGGATTATTGGTAGGTAAATTTTAATTGTTTATTATATAATTATTTCATTTCAAAAAATTATATTTAATTTTTTGTAAGGAAATAATTATAATAAACAAGTTTGAGACAAATAATTTAGATAAATAAGAAAACAGCAAACATTTAAATTTTTTATTAACCTGCAAATAACATAAAAAAATATTAATCACAATTACATATTTCTACTAAAATTACATTACATTATATTTAAGAAAATTAATCCAATATCACATCAAATTGCACATTGTTATTTTAAAATTATTGACAACAAAACCAACAAACATTTTAATAAAAGGAAGTTAAAAACTAGATTCTACATATCCATGAAGACAGGAACAGGTCTGAAACGAAAAGTAAATTAAAAGTAGTACGTTTGAAGTAACAAAAAAATATGTTTGTTTGTTAGTCCTCTTACCATCATTATATTTTTCAATTAATGAAGGAACACAAACTTTTATGAGTTGAGAAAATACGTATGATTTATGTTCTAGACAGATGAATAAATCAAAATTTATATGACCTTGAGCAAAGTGTTATTTTTTTCAGTAATATTTTCTACATGCGAAAAGTGGTGAAATATGATAACAAAGTCATGCAGTATTGAAAGAAATTTAACAACTTCTGTGTACACAAATCAGACGTATTTCATCATCATTTTCTTCGAAGGAAGTGAAACCAAGGTGGTGAACAACTAAAATATCTCTCTACAAATTAGCCTTACATTCTTCGCAATTAAAAGTTGTAGGAAACTAGAAACATAGCTTATGATGAAAATTTGAAAAATGTTTTGTTCTTAAACCCAAATTGCAAAGTGGCCAAAATATTTACTATTAACAATTTTTTACAATACAACTATGACGAATTATACCTGGTAATGACATTTTAAAGGTTCACTTACTTTTATTTACTTTCTTAGAACGGGAAACCTAGATAAATTGAACAAAACTATACTAATTTTACTCATCCTTAGAACTTGTAACCATAACCAATATAACCATATTCGATAAGTGCGTGGCAAAATCAGTGGCATGATTCGAAAGCAAAATTACGCGAGGTGAAACCCAGTGTGAAACCCTGGAATACAATACCAAACAGGCGGCCTAACCAAGTACTACTGACAAGACTAAGGATAGGGCACACTAAACTGACGCATCAACATTTACTTGCCAGGACAGAAATGCCTCAGTGTACTACATGTTCCAAGCAGATAACAGTAAAACATATTCTGGTTGAGTGTCCCAGATATGAGGACGCCCGAGTGAAAAACAATATACCAAACACGTTGAAATCGGTATTAGGACAAAACTGTGACATACATGTATTAGTTCGATATCTTACTGAAATTAATGTAATCAAAACCTTGTAAAATAATCTTTGTCGCTAATAACCGACATGGTTGATGCGACAATAAAAATGGAATAAAAAAAAACCATGTTTTAAGCGATACTAAGGCGACAATTTGAAAACTTTTGAAGTTAATTTTTGTTTACAATATTGATAATATTAATCATGATTAAAATCAAAACAATATTATCATGAATAGAGATCTTTGTGAAATACGTGAGATTCGTGAAATGCATGAAATAAGACAAATACAAAAAAAATCTACTGGAGTTACTTACAAATGATAATAGTTATTTGTGTAACTAGTGCAAAAAGTGCATATTTGTTGCACGAAGCATGACGTTTGCAGTTCGAGACGAAGTCGAGAGCTGCAACCATGCTGAGTGCAACAAATATGCTTTTTGCATATGTTACACACAACCTTTTTTCTACGATCGAAATAAATGTTTTTAAACCAAATTTTATTAGACTATTTTACAACAGGTACAACAAGAATTACTCATAATTCTACTTTGTTGAAATAATTTCAATTTTGATATCGCAACTAGCGATTATTAGTGATGGACAAACTTCATTTCCACTGATTTTTTGAATTTTGGTTTTATTTTTGCTTGTGGATGTCTCAACATAAAAGTCCGTCCTCGATACCTAGCCAATCATCTTAGAACTCCATCCTCGATGCCCAGCCAAGCATCTTAGAAGTCCATCCTCGATGCTTGCTCTTCTTCAGATTGTGAAGCTTCCGGTATTGGTACTTGGTTCACCTTCTAGAATTTGAGCAGCTATATCTGTTTTTTAAGATATTTACTCCTCAATGTAATCCAATTAATTAACAATTCGAAGTGTTTTTTGCACTAGTGCATAAAAGTTAAACTTTTGGCACAGTACATAGTTTGAAAAATAGTTACTTTTTGCACGATTGTAGAAAAAAATTATCGATTCATAAAACAGAGAGTTAGAGCAATACTTGAAATTATAAAAGATGATATTATGCCAATGCCATTGAATGGTGGAAGTATTTCTGCTGAACTTCAAATATGTATTTCTTTACTTTATTTTGCAAAAGGATCATATCATTAAGATTTAGGTGATTTACATGCTGATCAATTGTATCAAGAATCATACAAAAAAAGTTAGTATTGCTTTGGCTCGAAAGCGATCAGAATGTATCAAGTTTCCTGATCAATTAGATAATATAACAATAGATTTTCATAACGTTGCTGATGCCTAACATAGTTGGTGCTATTGATGGAATACATATAAAAATAAAAACCCGGGTCGTCCTTACCGTGACATATATGTATGTTGGAAAAGTTTTCATTTCTTTAACGTGTAAGTAATCAGTGATACAAATTGTAAAATATTGGTGAGGAGGCAGTACCCATGATTCTACTTACTGTGTGTAATTCTCTTTAAACTTTCAGCGAAAAGATATTAGATTCCGAAGTTTAGATCAAACAAAATGTCAGGTTGTTCAACAGCGTCTAGTATAGCGAACTATCTCCGTCTAATATATGTTGGCAGTACATATATGTCGCTCTTTTTCTGATATTATCGTACAAAGTTGCCAAATGTAACTTCAAGATTAGTTAGATGCAGCTAATATAATGTTTATGAACATCACAGATCTTAGTATCACACTTTCCTATTTTAACATGTAACGCCTAATTGTGACTTTTAGTAAAATATTATGAACAAGGTCCAATATGTTTGTTGTTGCTATGTGTTACGTTACTTACTTCGCGACTGCAGCACAAAACTGAAGTTATAGGAAATATTTAGAGTTGTTGAAGTGTAGATAAAGACGCCAAAATGAGTCGCTTTGGCCAAGAAAATGTTGAAATAGTTAGGTAAGAAATTGAGAAGTTAACATCCGCTAATACCAAAAAATGTAAAGCAAATGCTTGGAGACAGTTTACAGACTTTTACCTAGGCTTTTGAATTCAATATGCGCAGGAAAGATGGAAGAAATTATAAGGAAATTGTTGTAGCACTCTATTGCGAAACAGTTCCAGGAACATTTTTATGAAAAGTAAAATCCTAAATTTGATCCTTTTTTCGATGTTGAATTTGTGAACGCCAGAGCTGCTAGGAACGCTAAGCGTCGGCACCTGCAACGAGACCCGTTTAAGAGAAAGATTAGTGTAAGTGCCGTAACTAGGATGAAGTTCTGGAGGGGGTGATGAATTTTACCGCAGGTAAGGTAAGAGTAGTTACATTTGTTTTAGAATGAAGGATGTAACAATTACTAGTATTACAATCTGATAAACTATATTAGCAACTTATTGAAACAAAGCATCTCTTCGTTTAATGATTGGTCCTGACGGTATTCCAAATTTGGTCTTGAAACAGTGTAATTATTCCTTACTGCTGCCTTTGTGTCAGCTATTCCATTTATCTTTGTCTTCAGGTATGTTTCATGATAGTTGGAAGGAAAGTTTTGTTTCTCCGATATTTCAATCAGGTTCAAGAAGTGATATTAAAAATGATCGCTGTGTATCTATACAGTCTTCAATCCCAAATGATTTTGATAGTTTGATGTATAACTGTTTGAATTGGCAGTGTAAAGAGATTATAATTGATGAGCAGCACGGCTTTAGGGGGGGGTCGATTTACAGTAACCAATATGCTTATATACAATGGTAAGCTGTCTGCTGCCTTAGAGAGAGGGGATCAGGTTGATGCCATATATACTGATTTTTCCTAAGCTTTCGACAGAGTTAATCACTTGTTGATTGAGGAATTAAAAAATTTAGGGTTTTCAGACAAAAAATTGGGAATTTTTTGTCAAGAGTGATTGGTGTAAGCTCTGGGGTCCCTCATACCAAAAATAGGTCCAAGTCTTATAAATTTTTTTCTTGCCTAATGATTTTTTAGATCAGCCTCAAATTAGTTGGAAAATAACTATGTATATATAAAAATTTTATCTGAATAAATTTCAGTCAATAAATCGAGAATTATTTGGAAGAATGTTTCTTTCTAAGTATCAATTGAAAATAGAAAAAGGTGGATAAATTTAATATACGACATGGTATTTTACGTGATTTCAAAACTTTTTGTGAATTAAACTTGTTTAGGTACTTTAATTGTTAATTAAATGGAAATTTTATTCTTTCTAAACTTGAGACGTGTACATGGCGCAAAGTTTTACTGACATCCATAGATGGCAGTTTTGGTAGTTATGTGTATACTTTTATTTAATAGAAAAATTGATGTTAACAAAACTGTTCTGAATAGAATGTGGTAACTATGTTGGTATTTATACCCCTTCTTTTTGTTTCTTCAGTTTGAGGAGAATAAATATTAGGATTTTGTGTTTGGCACGAGTGAAAATAAATTCTTGTTTTGTATTTACTTTGATTAAGTTTTGTTTGAAGAGAATTAGTTTTATTATTGTATTTTGCATGGAAACTAACACTTCCTTACGTAATTTTCAGCTGAATTGCAGCATAGATATACTTGTTTTTCATTAAATTTAACTTAATATGGACTTATGTCTTATTTACTGATCTTTTTCAGTTACATGGAAAGTTTCTCACTTTGATTATAATTTTTAAGCCGGATAATTCTAGAAAGATATTTTACTAGTAAAATATTTTGAATTTAACTGAGTCGTTATGTAAATGATCAAAAATTGAGATACTGGGAAACTTTGCTGTTATTAATTTTGTATAAAAAAATATATATTTAAACAGGTTTATTGATTTAGAATAGAATGAGACGTGCCCAACTAGGGCACTTGAGATCATTACAGATCTCATAACTTCTTCTGGGGATAGAAAGATCAGCCCATGAGGTCATTCTGAGAATATCTAAGGAAGGTTCAGGCAATGAGAGTATTAAAAAACAGGGAGCCTGGTCCTATCTAACAAAGTATATCTCATCAGCGGATCTTCCCAGTGACGAAATGATCAAGAATGTAAGAGTCGAAAAAACTTCACTGCGAAGCTAAGTAAGAAGGAAGTCTAGGAAAGGGAATACACCCCCCAAACTCTCAAAGGAAATACCATTAAACGGTACACAGTTTAGCATAATATTTTGTTATATTATATACTCATTTACTCATGGACAAAATAAACGCAACACTTGAAGTTTTGCTTATTTTTGATATAGAATAACTCTTTTAATTTTCAACCGATTAACATACTTTTTTTGGCACACTGTAGGACATTCATTAAAATTATCAGAAGGATTTTCGTAAAAATAAATTTGACAATTTAGTACACCGAGTGGAATGAAACAATATTTATTTATGTACTGTAAATTCTAAACACCCTGTGGGGTAAACTGAAGTCTACAATTTTTTTCTTTGCAAATGATTAGACAGAATAATTAATTCTCAATATTTTGTTTTTTGATTAATTCCAATTTATTTCTCTTTACATAAGATACAAATTTTCAAAAAAATATACAATTTTTGTAATTTGAATTTAACTTACAGTGAATTCTTTGGAAAATAAATCGTAGGTGGCTGGTGTCAAAGAGCAGAAATTGAGATTTCTTTTATTGTCTCAATATTAAAGCATAAAATATGTGGTTTGAGAGTGTTTATTTTCAGTTTTTGGATTGATATGCAAATAGAACTGTTTGTAAGACACATAATTTAACCAAAGACGAATGTGTTACAAAATTAATTCAAGAGGGAAGAAGTATACGTTATGTGGCCCATTTTTTAGGAGTGAGTACTTCAACCATCAGTCGAATGTTCAGAAAATTTTGGAAAGCTGGATCACACCATCGAGTCAGGACAGGAAAAAAATTTTACCAGCCACCTTGATGATCGTTTTCTTCGACAACAGGTTTTAAGAAACCGAAAAATGAGAGGCGGAAAATTGAACAGTCAATTGTAAATGCTCAGAAATGCTAGAATTTCATCTAAAACGGTAAGAAGAAGGATAAAAACTTTCGGATTGACCAGTAGAAGACCAGCCTGTCGTTCTTCGCATACAAGAAAACACAAACGATGCAGGTTGATGTTTGCAAGGGATCATGAGCATTGACTGTTGATGACTGTTAAAACGTATTGTCCAGCGATGGAGCCCGAATTAGTCTGAAATCACCTGATGGACGTGACATAGTATAGAGGGGACCTGGGAAAAGATTTCTACCATGGAATTTTTTGTAGGCGGCTTAAAAATGTTTTGGGCAGGAATTTGATGTGATGCACGTATCGATTTAGTTCCCTTCCATCGCCGGTCTATGAATTAATTTGGAGAAGATTGTTGAAAAACACGTTATGCCATTTGCATCATATGTAGGCGATAATTTAATTTTCGTGCAAGCTAATGCACGACCTCACATAGCAAGATCTGTGATAGATTATATAAATGAAATAAAAATCCAAAAATTAGACTTTCCTCCACGAAGTGCCGAGTTAAACCCAATTGAGCACCTTTGGGATGTTCTAAAAAATCGGTCCAATGTACCTGCTCCAAGAAACATACAAAATTTGGAATGTATAGTTCTTGCAAAATGTGAGAACATTACTAAGCGGATTATCAATAATTTAATAGCAAATTTACCTCGACAAACGGAAGCTGTTATAAGAAAACGAGGAGGAATTACTTACGCGTTATTAGTTTGTTATTCGTTTATGTTTAATTTTAATTTAATAATTGTTGCTGTTGCTATTAGTAGTGAATAATTTTTTAGTTTTTTCTTAGAATATTAACTGGCGTTGCAATAATTGTAGAGATCTCTTTGAAAATTTGTATCTTTTTTAAAGAGAAAGATATTGGTATGAATCAAAAAACAGAATATTGAAAAACCCTTAATCTTTCTAATTATATTCAAAGAAAAAATTTGTAGCCACTAGTTTTTTTCACAGTGTATTTAGAATTTACGGTACATAAGTATTGCTTTACAAAAATTTAAAATGCTTTTGATAATTTCAAAGAATTTCCTAGAATGTGCCAAATTAATCATAATATCAAAAATAAGCAAAATTTCAAGTATTGCCTTAATTTTGTCCATGAGTTTCATTTATATTACAACCAGTATTTTAGAAATCAAGTGGTATCTTGATACTGAGATGTATGTCAAGTTGATGTATATACAGGGTGTACCAATCTTACGACAAACTTGGGTAAAAAATGTTATCAACAAAACTAGTAGATGTCTTTATGGTCCACATTTTCAAATTATCTCCAACTATACAGAGTGTTGCGTAACTCCGTTATAAACCAAACATACGATTTTTTAAATGAGAACCCCTGTATATTATACCGAATACGAATTGCTCACATTTTTTTGAAGCTTTTGATATAAGGTTTTGCTACGTTATACAGAGTCCTTCAAAACGTATTGACACGTTTATGTGAAAATCGTAGGTAAGTCAATGCGCTGTAGCTTATTGTACCTTGAAGAAAAAAATTTTATTTTCCCTAACAGAGTTTCGTAATTTGATGCAATATCTCCGTATTCTATTGAATTTTAATTATTTTATCTTTTGTATAAAGGGTGGGCGAAAACTCGAACCTTCAATTCACTCTCTTCTTTCAAATAGAACACCCTGTATTTTTTAGCGCAAATAGAATCTTCGATAATGTATTTCGATCTATTAACGTTTTTATGCTGAGAAATGTTAGTCAATCATTTGAACTTAGACTGCAGCATTGCATTGATGTTAACGGTGAACACTTTGAACATTTAATTTAATATAACGGTTAAGATTATACTTTTGGTGACTTGTTTTGTTTAGAATAAATAGTTTATTAAGATTTATTGTTATTTAGAATTTTTTGTTACATTCAACGTTTATTGCTATCACATAATAGGTTAACAATTATGATATACAATTGATATTACAAAATAACTGTTTTTATAAACTTTGGGTATAAGGAATACTTGATAAAAATTAGAGTTACATGATCAAAGATTCTTTTTGCGCTCAAAAATATAGGGTGTTCTATTTGAAAGAAGAGAGAAAATGAAAGGTTCGAGTTTCTGTCCACCCTGTATACAAAAGGTGAAATAATTAAAATTTAATTGAATAAGTAGATACTGCATCATATTACGGAACTCTGTTAGGGAAAATACATTTTTTTTTCTTCCACGTACAGTAAGTTACAGACCGTTGACTTACCTACGATTTTTACATAAACGTGTCCATACCTTTGAAGGACTCTGTATAACGTAGTAAAACCATATATCAAAAGCTTCAAAAAAATGTGAGCAATTCGAATTCGGTATAATATACAGGAGTTCTCATTTAAAATGCAACACTCTGTATAGTTCGAGATAATTTCAAAATATGCACCTTAAAGACATCTACTATTTATGCTGATAACATTTTCTTAAATCTCTTAAAATAACCAATAACCGAAGTTTGTCGTAAGATTGGTACACCCTGTATATATACACACATATATATATACACATATATATATATATATATATATATATATATATATATATATATATATATATATATAGGTGGGGATAACGGGGATTTCAGTCCAAGGAATCAACGCCAAGATCTTTTATTTACAAAATGCCGCCAAGCTTTCGTGTCCTTTTGACACTTCTTCAGGGCACTATAATACATATACAAATATAAATATGATTTAAAAATAGAGAAATAAATATAAGTACTTACATGTAAAATATTTTAAGTAAATTCAATATAAATAATCATTAAAAAATTTGTAAATGTAAAAATAAATATAATTATAATATACTTGATGTCATATTTCACATAAGACAAATCGATACATAATTTGTTTGTTCGTTACTTAGTTATTTTAATTTTTTTAGGTTACTTTATAATTATTTAATGAAGTTTTAATTTGAGGTTAGATTATAACCTTATAAAATGACTTTGACAGATAATTTGTTTTTGACGTTAATAGAAAAGGAAATAAGGTTAGATTATAACCTGTGAAAATGACTTTGACAAATAATTTCTTATATTTTGACTTTAATAGAAGTGAATTTAATTTTTATGAAATAATCATATAAATAATGAAAAATTATCTATTTTGTTCAATATTCAAAAGGTAGCTATAAATATTACTAAGATTTTCAATGTCACTTTTCTTATTCATACTATTATTTGCCTTGTTGATTTCAACCATTTCAAGAAAATATCTTTTAGACATATTTTGTTCAGTATGTAGAACTTTAGCTTCATTAAATAATATTTTATGGCCTGTTTCGATGGAATGCTGTGTTAATGCACATGATTTTTTGTTAAGTTTTATATCACTTTTATGAGATGTGATGCGATTAGTCAAATTTCTAGAGCTGGTACCGATGTAGTTAAGATCACAGTTATTTCATAGACTACATTTGATTTTTTTAAGTCAGGTGTAGAATCTTTCAATTTACTATTTAAATTTCCAATCGTTTTTATATTTTTCTGTGTTATCTTTATATTAGTTTCATTTTTGAAAAGTTTTATTATGTTCTTTGATAAATTTTCAATATTTGGAATTGATAGGTAATTAATATTTTCTACATTTGTATTCCTATCTGTTTCATTGCTAGAGATATTATCATGAATAGTTCTATCAGAAATATTGTTGAAAAGAATTCTATTTAGAAGTGATTTAGGATAAGAATTTTCTAATAAGATATCACGTAAAATTCTTAAATTTTTTTGTTTTAAAGAAGGGTGAACTAGTTTTTCAATTCTATTTTTTAAACAAATAATGAGATTAATTTTCATTTTCTTTGTATGAAAAGAATGATAGTTTATATACCTTCCTGAATTTGTTGGTTTTATATACCAATCGGTAATCAAATTCAGGAAGGTATATAAACTATCATTCTTTTCATACAAAGAAAATGAAAATTAATCTCATTATTTGTTTAAAAAATAGAATTGAAAAACTAGTTCACCCTTCTTTAAAACAAAAAAATTTAAGAATTTTACGTGATATCTTATTAGAAAATTCTTATCCTAAATCACTTCTAAATAGAATTCTTTTCAACAATATTTCTGATAGAACTATTCATGATAATATCTCTAGCAATGAAACAGATAGGAATACTGATCTTAATTGGAAAAATGATATCCAGGATATCACCATAGGGCTAATAATATCTAAGCTTCTTCTTTTTCCTATAAACATATATTAAGCCAATCACAAGTTAGGTTACTTCTTGGTCTAGCCAAAAATATAACTACTAAACATCAGGTAGGCATAAAATGAAATGTAACTTCTGTCATTCTGACGATGATATTGATTTATCGAAACAATTGTCAATTTTTTAGAATTTTCAATAACTTGTATTATATTGTGGAATTAACTAGAGACCTTGAGTTTCATTTAAAAACACTAGTAGAAAATATTAATTACCTATCAATTCCAAATATTGAAAATTTATCAAAGAACATAATAAAACTTTTCAAAAATGAAACTAATATAAAGATAACACAGAAAAATATAAAAATGATTGGAAATTTAAATAGTAAATTGAAAGATTCTACACCTGACTTAAAAAAATCAAATGTAGTCTATGAAATAAAATGCAATAACTGTGATCTTAACTACATCGGTACCAGCTCTAGAAATTTGACTAATCGCATCACATCTCATAAAAGTGATATAAAACTTAACAAAAAATCATGTGCATTAACACAGCATTCCATCGAAACAGGCCATAAAATGTTATTTAATGAAGCTAAAGTTCTACATACTGAACAAAATATGTCTAAAAGATATTTTCTTGAAATGGTTGAAATCAACAAGGCAAATAATAGTATGAATAAGAAAAGTGACATTGAAAATCTTAGTAATATTTATAGCTACCTTTTGAATATTGAACAAAATAGATAATTTTTCATTATTTATATGATTATTTCATAAAAATTAAATTCACTTCTATTAAAGTCAAAATATAAGAAATTATTTGTCAAAGTCATTTTCACAGGTTATAATCTAACCTTATTTCCTTTTCTATTAACGTCAAAAACAAATTATCTGTCAAAGTCATTTTATAAGGTTATAATCTAACCTCAAATTAAAACTTCATTAAATAATTATAAAGTAACCTAAAAAAATTAAAATAACTAAGTAACGAACAAACAAATTATGTATCGATTTGTCTTATGTGAAATATGACATCAAGTATATTATAATTATATTTATTTTTACATTTACAAATTTTTTAATGATTATTTATATTGAATTTACTTAAAATATTTTACATGTAAGTACTTATATTTATTTCTCTATTTTTAAATCATATTTATATTTGTATATGTATTATAGTGCCCTGAAGAAGTGTCAAAAGGACACGAAAGCTTGGCGGCATTTTGTAAATAAAAGATCTTGGCGTTGATTCCTTGGACTGAAATCCCCGTTATCCCCACCTATATAGCATTTTTCAGTCGTTATATGAAAAAATTTTTTTTTATATATATATATATATATATATATATATATATATATATATATACATTCACGGCGTAAAGTGGCATCCGCCCATGTTAAAATCGCGGTAGCTGTGGCGTCCGCGGCACTATGACTTCCGATATACGGACGTCCCAGTGCATCGAGCTCCAAAATATCGCTAACGGTTCAGTGAATGCTTGGGAATCTATTGCTAATGAAATCAGCAGGACGTCACTTTGGTCGTTTTTTGTATAAACCTATACACCAAGGTTCACAGGTTCTCCGTACGCGGCGTTATAGTAGCACACGTATATATTTATTATACATCTGACGTACAAAGTGGCAGCCGTCAGTATACATATCGAAGAACGGTATAGTTTGGCATCTGTCTATGTATTTTTCTTTCATTGTGGCATCCTGGCAGTGTTGCCGTTCTCACTTTTGGTTATAGAAAGCGTTTAACATTGAATGTGATGATTTACATCTGTTTTAATTTATTGATACCATTGTTGACAGTGCGGAGGATGCTAGTTATTGCAGAATATCTACCGTTATTAATAAAAAAATTATATTTTCGTTCCCGTTGCCGATATCACTTTCGGTTATAGAAAGCGTTTAACATTGAATGTGATGATTTACATCTGTTTTAATTTATTGATACCATTGTTGACAGTGCGGAGGATGCTAGTTATTGCAGAATATCTACTGTTATTAATAGAAAAATTATATTTTCCTTCTACAATTCACTTAAATTTGATTTTGAGGCAAAATAAAAAACTACTGGCGATAAAACAAACTAAAGAATTCTGAATTTCCGTAAATGAGGGGCAAATGAATTGAATTTTCCAACGTAAACCACGAGATGAAGTAAAATTACTACTATTTTCAGGTTAATTTTCGAATGGGTATATTTTTCTACTTCACTGTAGCAGAAGTAGTTTTTTTTGTGAAAATTCCGAAAACCTAAATGCAATCAGATTACTAGGTGGATTGTTAGTAGTTGGCCTAGAATATTGAATTTCACAAAAATTTCGGAGACGTTGAAACTCTCTCTGGCATATACAGGGTGTATCAATGATAACTGTATGGACGATAACTGCATCCTTATTTGATCTAAGGCAAAAAATGTCTTAAATAAAAGTTGTAGAAGGCAATGAAAGCTATGTATACACTAGAGTTTTTTTCTCAACACCATAGCGGTTTGGTCTGTTCATTACTACACCACCGGTTCCTAACAGTGCAGAGCAAAAATGAAAGCTATGTTCCTCCCGATTCTACAAGAGGTGGTGTTAAATCTTATAGTCAGATGTTGAAGACGTCATATATTTATTTCAAGTGGAAGCCAACTATTAAACCCCATATTCAATATCTTCCAGAGTGTTCTGGGTCTAAAGTTCCGCTTTTCAGAGGTTCCATGATGACATTTTCAATGTTGGGATTTGGATTAATATGATGATGAGAATTAATGGCTGCATGAGAATAATTTATAACGTGGAAATTTTCTGAATATGTGACTTAAGTTATTTCCAAAATCAGCGTCTGAATATCAAATTTTACAGCATTAGAATCGGAAGGAATGCTTTTGGTACTGGAACATACAAGGCCGCCTAAATTACAATGCAATATATTTAGGATTTCTGGTATAATAGTTTATTTCATTTCAAACTGATTGAATGGGCGACTCATTTGACATGTCATGGAACCGTCATAGCTGAAGATAGAGTATGAAGTATGATACATGTTTCAAGTTTTCAAGTATCCAAATATTAAAAAATATTTAGGTTATTCTATTTGAAAAAAAAACAAACTTCATTGAATTTCCATTTGAACCCTAAATTATAGTCAGATGTTTGAATACCTGAAATATTAATCTTTATGTCAAAATTCATGAAATAAACATGGCGGCTCCAAAATGGCGGACGAGATTTGTGATTACTGTCCAATTGTGGGTTGAGAATACGAATTTATCCGGAGATTGTCAAAATTCAGTATCGTGGCTCCACGATGGCAAACCAGTTAATCGTAATAGCTCAGAACTCACGGAAAAATTACCTTATAATAATGAAGCTGTATCAGAAATGCATAGACTAACGAGACGACTAAAAGCATAAAATAAAATCATAAAAAACTTTCCAATGACAAACATTTATTCAAATGCGCTAGAAAGTAAAACATAATTTCTTTGGATGTATAACGTGGATTATTCTGTAGGTTACAGATTGTAAAGCTTTTGTATTCGAACTAAAAAATTTTGCAGCATGCTCTATGTGAAAAAAAATTACATACAAAGTATCGTTAAAATTGTGCTACCCTCAAGTTTTTATTTTCAAATACTAATCTATATTTATAATTACATTGATTCAAATGCCAATACTCATGTTTCATATCGGCGTAGTATTTACATCTGAACTACAGACTGTTTTGGAAATATTGAACAATTACCGGTAAAATTTCAAATCTACAATAATTAAACAAGATCTTGTTGTATGATCAACTTGTCATTGATCCAGTTCTTACTCACTGATATTTTTCAATTACAGCTGTTATGGAATATTAAAAGAAGTTAAAATTGTTCTGGTCATAGTTCAATATACAAAAAGTTGTTATGGCAAAGCTTTGGAAAATCCTCGCAAAATAAAAAAAATGTAGGCAAGGGAAGAATTTCAAAATTTTCAATTTTTCCGGTATAACTACAGAACTAAAGAAGCTAGATTGTCTTGAATCATTTAAATGACCTCTAAAATACACAACATTGCCCCCATTTAACTATCCCTATATCTCTTACCGTTACCATGATCCCAATGCATAGACTCGAATTTGATTAGCATTGTATAAGAAGTGTGGACATATTCCGGACGAGTGCAGGAAATACAATTTCTAACGAGTTATGCACTCTGTTTTTCCTACGACTATGAATATACAAATGGTGTGATTTATGAGTATTAAAATATGAATACTGAGTATATAATGACTATCATGCGGAGTAACAGAACGCAAAAGTTGTTTTTCGTTAGTCCGCACTCGGTACTCCCTATTGCTCATTTTCCTAATACGACTATTCAATTACTGGACTTCTTGCTTCAGACGGTTTCTGCCGTAAGACGAAGTCCATATTTTCCTTCTTTTTCTTTTATTTATACATTAATTTAATTTTAATTGCTTCTCTCAACGTTATCTAATTTTAATTTTGTTTGACATTTGCATAATTATGTGAATTTTCCTTATTTTAATAAAACTTTCCTACAATATATTTTCCATATTACCTACTGACACATCTTGGATTCTGCTGCATGCCACGGGCATGTGACAACTTTCCTTTTATAATACTTTTCATGTGAATGATATATACATTTTAGCCCTGATGATAGCTCAGTGTGCCGAAACTAGTTGCCCCTGTAACTTGTAATAATATATGCTGAAGTACGTATTTTGCGTTTTACTTACTGCTACTTCCTTGCATAATATCTGGAATTAATTGTGCAGGTAACTTTTGATACTTATTTAAATAATGTTGTGTTTAGAATTTCTTTTCATAGTCCTTTTATTACTCAATCATATTGATATCTGATATTATATTTATACATATTTCACTCTTTCTATTGATTTCATATCTGAATTGTCAGTAACTTTCATAAGGTGGTTGTGTCTACTGCTACACCTTCCTGAATAATAGATACATTTTTAATGTTTATTTATTTATTACTATTTCAAGAACTAGAAGACTAGTTCAATAGATATATATTAAGCCAGTCCTCTAGTATAGATAAATATTCATATATTAGATTGAATTAAAAAAGGAATTTTTTTTGTATATACGTATGGTGTATCATTAGACACTACCTAATTAAGAACAAAGTTTAACATAAAACGAATGAATGACTTAAGCAAATGTATTATAAAATATTGAGTACATCAATTTAAGAAATGGATTAAGGATAAGGAATAGAATGGTAATGATAATATAGAAATTAATTCTTAAGAAAATGTTACCTTCACAAATAAATCCTAAGGTCAAGTCAATGTCAACAATTTTCATTAAAATCAATCTGAACGCTGCTATGTCCACACTTGAATCGGGAAAAGGATGTTAATTTGTTCAAAACCTAAAATAATAAGAATTAATAATAAAATCACTAATTTATAAACGATATGCAAATACAATAAAAAGTTACAATTTGAAAAAAATAATTTATAAAAGTAAAACTGTATGAAATATGACATTCGGAATAAGAGCCATATTGTATGTCATAGAAATCTAGTAATCAAATCGAAATCAATGAAGGAAGTGATTGAATCTAGTTATAATATTGCCAACCTAAATTCAATGAGTTGGAAGTTAATATAAAACAGAGAATGTAAATTTGAAAATAAGTTAGAATTTATATAAAGCGAAATTAGTGCTAATTAAAGAATTAAAAAATAAACAGTTCCATATATATAAATCATAAATTTAGATTGTAGAAATTGTATATTAATTGTAAACAAATTTACTAAAAAAAAAGGAATTACAAGGATTGAAACCATTGTAATACATGTGAAAGACTATTTATATATTCTATAAGATATTGTTAAACCATTTATACAAGTGATTTCACTCTCCAAGACTATTTTAATTGAAGAATTCAGTATTTCCATAAAAAATACATTATCATTGACAATTGTTGAATAAAATAACAATTTAGGAGGCTGTGTTTTAGAGATTGTAAAAATGTTGTTGATTTTGAAAAGAAAAAAGAGTCGTTAGTTAGTTGGGGAATGATGAACTGGGATGTAATTCTCTGAGAAGATTTTTGTAAAAACTTTAAAGTAAAAGTAATAATTTTAAATCTAAATCAATAAAAAATTCATAATATTAATGTCGATTAACCCCTGTGAAAAAGTGAAACGTGCCGAACGAGTATTTCTTGGGTAAGGAATACCTAAGAAAAGAGACGGGATGTTGCAGGTCCACCACGCCGAGAATGGAATATAAGGTCTGTGTTATTTGAGTTTTTTTAATTTGGAATTCCAAACAAACAAAGAAAAAGTGAACTTTTGAAATTAATTTGAACATTTAAATTTGAATAATCTAAAATTGGCCAAAGAAACTTTAAAATAATCAATACCAAAATTTATCCATGGATAATTAAAGAACTCTAATTTTCTGCAACAATAATTTTAGATATTAAATATGTACTTACTTGTAAAAAGTTTTTCGTTTGTAAAATAATCAAAGTTCACACCACTCATAAATGCTTTTCCAATCTAAATTTCCGCTTTGCATGCTGATCTATTCTTATAACTATCAAACACACACTTAATTCACAACTTGAATTATATATGTAACTGTTTAATATAAGTTTTCAACCATATTATTCTAAATGCACTAAATTGATGCATATTGAACTGTTAAACGTTTGCATCATCCATGTTAACGGTGTACTATAATTTTGTGACGACGAGAAACGTTGAACCGGAAGAGTTGCTCCGTTGCGCCGAAGCAGCTACTATAAGCGTTCAGTGCGCATGACCATCAAAGAATACAGAGGAGGTTCAGGAATATTTGTGTGTGTAAAATTTTGAAGATTTCATTAACAATTTATTAAAATATTTTTATTTAAGTGTTGGTATTTTTCTTATTCCAGTCAATGTCCATAACACTTTTCACGAACATTGTTTAAATCATTCATTCGATTATCATATGGTGAGATGATTGAAATAAAGATATATAATTTATTCAGGAATAGACCTATCACGAAATCATAATAAGTAAATGTTCATATATGTAAAAATTTTTTCTAATAGGTGTCCAGGACTCAAAGAGAGAAGTCTCATGCTTCCGACTGCAATATAAAATTTAAACAATACATACAATTAAAAAAAATTTCATATAATCATATAGGGCTAGCCGAAGGTAAAAACGGGTAAATAAAGGTAAATCATATAAGTATAAATATTACATATCCACTATAAATTGGCACCCAAAAACGTGGGGCGATTATAAAAATAATATATAAAAAAAAATAAAAAAAAATTAAAAACAAAGAACAATGGAAAATAGGAAAATGATGTTGCGCGATGGGAAGCAGGTTGGAAATGATAGTGGATCTGAGGAGGAAAGAGAAGGAAGAAGCCATGGAATGGGAGATTTCCAGGTGCAATACCTCATCCAAGGACAGCAATCGGAAGATGATGCACAGGAAGAAAGGAGAACAGGAGATGAAGAATATGAAATAGAGGTAGAACGAGTAGAAGAAGGATTGGATAGAAGTCAAGAAATACAAGAGAGAAGGGAACAACAAACAAGAACAAGGAATGATAACCAAATGATAGATTTGATGCAACAATTGTTGAACCAGATGAATACAATGAAGGGAGAGTTAAATGAAAACATGAACAAAATGGATCAAAAGTTGAATGGAAATATAAATAGCATTAACGGAAATATGGATAGAATGGAGCTTAATTTGAGGGGAGACATTCATAATATTCATGAAAACATGAACAGATTGGAACGGAAGATAGAAGAGGTTAGATTTGAAAACTGCAAAGAGATTAAGGAACTTAAGGAGAATCAAGAAGATCATAAGAAGAGTATTCGGCAAATACAAGAAGACATAGAGGAAAATAATAAAAACATAAGACAAGAAATACAGGAAAATGGTATGAAAATCAGAGAAAACATAGTAGAAGAAGTATTAGAATTTAGAAGAGATCTAGAAGAATATTTACCAGAGAATATTAAAGTAGAGGTCTCAAAACAAAATAAACAAATAACAAAGGAAGTGGAACAGATGAAAGATAACGTAAATAGAAAATTTAAGGATTTGGATGGCCGGATTGAAGAGAGAACGGGGATGAGTCTAACAATAACCGACGACATAAATCGACAAATGAATAAAGAAATCGAAGAAATGAATCGGAAATTAAGGATCACGATAGAGGAAATGGAGGAAAATTTGAGAAGAAATGGAGGAAACAATATATACCCAGGAAATTTCCACAATTTAGAAATCGGAGTGAAATTTGATGGGAATATTAACAATATACATCCCAAAGTATTTCTCAAAATAATTAGAAACAAAATTAAAGGAATCAGAGATATTGTTGAGATCAAGCTTATTATAAGGAGCATATTACAGGGCCATGCTTTATTGTGGTTTTGTAATAAGGAAGAACTAATACAAAGCCTAGAAGAGTTCGAGCAACAATTCTTAGCCTATTTCTGGGGAGAATTGCAACAAGCAATATTCAGAGAGCGGTTATACTTCGGGAAATTTGATTATAAGAAAAGCAAAAACCTGAATAATTATGCGATGCAATTATATAATGTAGCCCAGTACTTAGATCCGGGAATGAAGGAGGAGGAATTAGTGCTATACATTGGCAGACATTTCAATTCAGAAGTAGCTGAAACAATAGCGCTTCATAATATGAAAGCCATGGATAGTTTATCAAGATATCTACAAAGAGTGGAACGGAGCTATACAAATCATAACGATACAAGAGACAATCGATTAAATGAAAATGGGAATGGACAGAATAGAAGAGAAAATGAATGGAGAAATGATCAGAGAAATTATGAAAATCGAAATTACGAGAGAAGAAGACCAGGACGGGATGATAGAAATCCGAGATATGATAATTACAGAAACGGAAATGGAAACTATCGTAATGGGTATCAGTATGGTAATAATGGGAATCGGAATAATGGATATAATGGAGGAAATTACCAAAATTATGGAAGACGGAATGATAACGACAATCGTAATCGGAACTGGCAACAATACAGAAGAGAGGGGAGAAATAATAAAGAGGACAGAAGAAATGAAAACAGAGACAGGAATTATGATCAAAGAGATAGTCGAGGAGGTGAAGATAGAAGACAGGTGAACATGATACAAAACCAGGAAGAGATAAGAAGGAATAGTGATCAGGGCCCGAGTTCTGATCCAAATTTCGAGTAAGTTGCTCTTATGTGCATAATATTGTCTATTCTTCTAAATATCAACATCCTAGAGAATTTATATTAGATGAAGAACCAACAAACCCAGAATTAAATAGATTAGTATTTATAGAGGGAAATTTAGATAACATTAAATGTAGAGTTTTATTAGATACGGGTTCCGAAGTTTCCATTATAAATCAAAATATAGTAGACAATTTAAAACAGGACAATATTATGGTGATAAATACAAATAAAATATCATTAATAGGGGCAAATGAAAGAAAATTATATGAAACTACTAAAACCATTATGACAAACCTAGAATTAAATGGTGAGGTTTTATCAGTACAATTGTTGATTGTGAAAAATTTAAAATATGACATAATCATGGGTACAGATGAATTAAGTAAACATAGAATTATAATAAATTATAAAATGCAAAACATAATATATAATAATCATACAATACCGTTTATAACAAATTATCAAACAGATATAGGAAAAAACGAATGTGCAATTGGACAAATAAATCACATTGCTGAAGAAGAACAAAACATGAGGGAGGAATTATGTCCGGAGGAATACAAACAGAGAGTCTATGAATTACTTGATTCTCACGAAAAGCTGTTCAATGAGGAAGTATGCGTTGCGACTAGATATGTTCACAAAATTGAAGTCATACCAGAAATAAAATTTTAAGATCAAAACTTATCCTATACCTTATAAATTAAAACAAGAGGTATATCAGGAAATTAATAAAATGTTACAAGACGGTATTATTGAAAGATCTAATTCACAATACATAAGTGCAATAACCTGTGTAAAGAAGAAATCGGGGGATATTAGAATATGTTTGGATGCTAGGAATATAAATACATTTACAAAAAAACAATACGAAAGTCCATTAAATATTGAAGGTATATTTGGAAGAATTACAAAGGCTAATATATTTTCAAAATTAGATCTAAAGCATAGCTTTTGGTTAATTCCATTGGATCATCGTTGTAGACAATACACTGCATTTATGGTAGATGGAGTGGTGTATCAATTTTGTGTAGTGCCATTTGGACTCCAAAGTTCTTGTGCAGCCTTAGTACGAACGTTGCATACAATCTTGAATCCGTATGAAGATTTCACTCTCCACTACATAGATGACATTTTGATTTTTTCTGAAACAGAAACGAAGCATCATAAACATCTGGAAATAATATTAAAGGAATTAGAAAATGCCGGACTTAAATTAAACTTAGAGAAATGTCAGTTTTATAAAAGAGAAGTGGATTATTTAGGATATGTTTTAAGTGACACTGGTATAACAATGAATCCTGAGAGAATTAAAGCAATCCTAGAGTATAAAACACCACATAACTTAAGAACTTTACGAGGGTTTCTAGGTATCATCAATTATTTCAAGAAGTTAGTTCCTGATCTAAGTAAGAGAGAAATTCCTCTTATAGAATTATTAAAGAAGGATATTAGATGGAAATGGGACGAGAGAAGAGAAAAGGCATTTCAGGAGTTAAAGGAAATTTTTCTAAACAGCCTAAAAGTATTTCATCCACAATATGACAAACCTTTTATCTTGAGAACGGATGCTTCAATAGAAAGATTGGCAGGGGTATTAATTCAAATACAAGATGGAGAAGAAGTACCTATTAGTTTTATATCCAGAGTGACTAAGCCAGCAGAAAAGAAATATTCGATAACAGAATTAGAAATGGCAAGTGTTGTATTTTGCATTAGCAAACTAAGATTCTATCTATTAGGAGCTAAGTTTATTTTAGAAACTGACCACTCAGCACTTACAGCTATGTTAAAAAACCGCTATGCCAATAATCGTGTACACCGATGGATCTTGTTGTTACAAGAATATGAATTCGAAATCAAATATATTCCAGGGAAATTAAACGTGGTAGCAGATGCATTGAGTAGAGTAGATGAAGTAGGGAACAATCAAACCAAATTTCAAATTGGAATAAACCAATTGTACCAAACAGAGGGGATATTTACATTGGAAAAGGTTAAAGAAGATCAGAGACATTTTGATAACGAGAAAGTTAAAGGTGCCTATAAAATTGATGAAGTGTGGTATAAGAAATTGGAGGACAGAGAAGTATTTGTAATAATTAAGGAGTTTGCACAGGAAATTATTCGTCATCTACATAAAGAGAATGGACACATAGGAACAAGAAAACTATGGACTTTGTTTCGAGAAAATTATGTGGCAAAGAAGGATTTGAGTATAGTGAAAGGAATATGTAAATATTGTCAAATATGTCAACTGGCCAAAGAAAAAAATTACCACAATAGCATGACAGCAAAATCGATAATTACAAATAAACCATTACAGATTGTGGCAATGGATTTTATAGGAAACTTAATTAGGAGTGAATCGGGTAATAAGGATTTACTAGTAATAGTTGATGTTTATACCAAATTTGTTAAAACTTTTCCATGTAAGAGATCAACGGCTAAGGTGGTAATAGAATGTTTGGAAAAATATATAGAAGAAGTAGGAAGACCTGAGAGAATTATACTTGACCATGCTACATACTTTGAAAGTAAAAAATTAAAGCAGTATTGTGATAAAGAACAAATAAAACTACAATTTATTAGTATTAGAAGACCTAGCTCCAATCCAGCTGAGAGATATATAAAGGAAATCTTAAAATATTTAAGAATTCTTTGTCAAAAGACACATATTAGATGGGATGAAAATATGGACAAAATTGAAGAATTTATAAATAATTTACCACATGGGGTAACAGAGGAAAGTCCAATTTATTTAATGAAAGGTATCCAACCTAAAAGAAACTGGATTCTGAATAGAGATACTACTCTAGAAGAGACACTAGAAAAGGTGAATATCAGAATAAGGAGGAATGCAGAAAAATATATACGGGATCAGAAAAAGAAAATTAAGAAGAAAACAACCTTTAATAAAGGAGAATTGGTTATAATCAGAGCATTAAAGACATCTAATAAAGCAGAAGACCAATGTATTAAATTGCAATTGCCATTCGAGGGACCTTATGAAATAATAAATGATAATGCACAAAATAGTTATAAATTGGCATACCCAGGAACAAACATGATTAGGGGTATTTTTAATATAGAATCAATTTATAAGTATAATTCACCATAAAAGAGTGATAAGAGGAATAGATAATATTATGTTACTTACATGTAAATAGATAGTAGTATAGGTAGATGTAAGGTTTTTTTTTTTCGATTTTACTTCATAAGACGTATTCTCATATACAACGTGAAGATAATGACCAAGTTAAACATAAGATTTTCAATTTTCATAGGTAGTGTACTAGTAGGCAGCATACAGTATCCGTGGTTAATGTAATCTAAAAAATTGAAACATAAGGAAATATAATGTATTAATGATAAATGAATAATATCAAAGAAATATGGCAAGTTAAGCTTTAGTATAATAGTAAATTTTTATGAGAATTTCTTAGATAAAGGACATAATAAAATTAAATAAACACTCATTAATAAGGACAGGTAGGAAATAGGAAGGATAAGATAGGAAATAATTAAATAAACAGTAAAAGAGATGAGAAGGAAATAAAGTTTTCAAATCAAGATATAAGTAGGAAATATTCATGTCAAGAAAAATTTTATAGGAATTAGGGAGAAAAGTATAGTGAAATAATGGAAAGAAATATTTATAAAGTATATGATATGATTAATTATTATGAGATAGGGAGATATGATGAGAAAATTATGATATAATGAATATATTTATGAAATAAAGTTGATGAATTATGATTAAGAAATATGAAAATAAATATAAATATGGATAGAAAGTAAAGAGTTAAAGGTTCGACTATAAGAATAAACAAATTGACATGAATATAGGTTGATAATTGATATGAAATTATAGGAAATCATTGAAATAATTAAAAATTATGTTCTTAGTATAAAAGATGAAATAGGGAAAATAGAAGAGTAGATAGGTAAAGGAGGAAGTATAAGTATTGAGATTTTGAATAAGAAACGGTGGAAAAGAGTAAGGAATATAAGATATGAATAATTTAATAAGAATAAGAATTATGAGAATAAAATGTAAGAATCATTATTGTTATGTCCCTAATGAGAAATTATTTTGGAATGAGTTTGATATGGTTAAATTATAAGAATATCATAAAAATTTTAATAATAAGAATAAAAATAAAAATGTTATCAGAAATGTAAGTACTGAGCTGAAATCTATAGATCGATTAGCATGGATTACAGATTGAAAATTGAAATTTTAAGAAGTTATCTAAATAGACACCTTTTAAAATTTAAATTTGAGGGGAGTTAAGCCAGTCCTCTAGTATAGATAAATATTCATATATTAGATTGAATTAAAAAAGGAATTTTTTTTGTATATACGTATGGTGTATCATTAGACACTACCTAATTAAGAACAAAGTTTAACATAAAACGAATGAATGACTTAAGCAAATGTATTATAAAATATTGAGTACATCAATTTAAGAAATGGATTAAGGATAAGGAATAGAATGGTAATGATAATATAGAAATTAATTCTTAAGAAAATGTTACCTTCACAAATAAATCCTAAGGTCAAGTCAATGTCAACAATTTTCATTAAAATCAATCTGAACGCTGCTATGTCCACACTTGAATCGGGAAAAGGATGTTAATTTGTTCAAAACCTAAAATAATAAGAATTAATAATCAAATCACTAATTTATAAACGATATGCAAATACAATAAAAAGTTACAATTTGAAAAAAATAATTTATAAAAGTAAAACTGTATGAAATATGACATTCGGAATAAGAGCCATATTGTATGTCATAGAAATCTAGTAATCAAATCGAAATCAATGAAGGAAGTGATTGAATCTAGTTATAATATTGCCAACCTAAATTCAATGAGTTGGAAGTTAATATAAAACAGAGAATGTAAATTTGAAAATAAGTTAGAATTTATATAAAGCGAAATTAGTGCTAATTAAAGAATTAAAAAATAAACAGTTCCATATATATATAAATCATAAATTTAGATTGTAGAAATTGTATATTAATTGTAAACAAATTTACTAAAAAAAAAAGGAATTACAAGGATTGAAACCATTGTAATACATGTGAAAGACTATTTATATATTCTATAAGATATTGTTAAACCATTTATACAAGTGATTTCACTCTTCAAGACTATTTTAATTGAAGAATTCAGTATTTCCATGAAAAAAACATTATCATTGACAACTGTTGAATGAAATAACAATTTAGGAGGCTGTGTTTTAGAGATTGTAAAAATGTTGTTGATTTTGAAAAGAAAAAAGAGTCGTTAGTTAGTTGGGGAATGATGAACTGGGATGTAATTCTCTGAGAAGATTTTTGTAAAAACTTTAAAGTAAAAGTAATAATTTTAAATCTAAATCAATAAAAAATTCATAATATTAATGTCGATTAACCCCTGTGAAAAAGTGAAACGTGCCGAACGAGTATTTCTTGGGTAAGGAAGACCTAAGAAAAGAGACGGGATGTTGCAGGTCCACCACGCCGAGAATGGAATATAAGGTCTGTGTTATTTGAGTTTTTTTAATTTGGAATTCCAAACAAACAAAGAAAAAGTGAACTTTTGAAATTAATTTGAACATTTAAATTTGAATAATCTAAAATTGGCCAAAGAAACTTTAAAATAATCAATACCAAAATTTATCCATGGATAATTAAAGAACTCTAATTTTCTGCAACAATAATTTTAGATATTAAATATGTACTTACTTGTAAAAAGTTTTTCGTTTGTAAAATAATCAAAGTTCACACCACTCATAAATGCTTTTCCAATCTTAATTTCCGCTTTGCATGCTGACCTATTCTTATAACTATCAAACACACACTTAATTCACAACTTGAATTATATATGTAACTGTTTAATATAAGTTTTCAACCATATTATTCTAAATGCACTAAATTGATGCACATTGAACTGTTAAACGTTTGCATCATCCATGTTAACGGTGTACTATAATTTTGTGACGACGAGAAACAATGAACCGGAAGAGTTGCTCCGTTGCGCCGAAGCAGCTACTATAAGCGTTCAGTGCGCATGACCATCAAAGAATACAGAGGAGGTTCAGGAATATTTGTGTGTGTAAAATTTTGAAGATTTCATTAACAATTTATTAAAATATTTTTATTTAAGTGTTGGTATTTTTCTTATTCCAGTCAATGTCCATAACACTTTTCACGAACATTGTTTAAATCATTCATTCGATTATCATATGGTGAGATGATTGAAATAAAGATATATAATTTATTCAGGAATAGACCTATCACGAAATCATAATAAGTAAATGTTCATATATGTAAAAATTTTTTCTAATAGGTGTCCAGGACTCAAAGAGAGAAGTCTCATGCTTCCGACTGCAATATAAAATTTAAACAATACATACAATTAAAAAAAATTTCATATAATCATATAGGGCTAGCCGAAGGTAAAAACGGGTAAATAAAGGTAAATCATATAAGTATAAATATTAAAATATAACATATCCACTATAATATATATATATATATATATATATATATATATATATATATATATATATATATATATACATATATATAAGTTGATACCATATATAAAAGGTTTTCAGTTTAGTAAAAAGTTTCATTCATAAAAGACCTTGCTTAAATAAGCAGCATAGCAGGGCGTGGTTATTAAGAAGAGTGGTTAATTGCAATTCAATTCAAATAGAGGAGCAATAAACAAGTTTTGTAATGTCAGACGTTACGATACTAGTGATTGATGGCGAAGATTGCGGAAATTGGGAAAAAACATATTATTATGTATTTAAAAATGAAAAAATGTGATATCGTTGAAACGACAGCGCCATCTAAAATATAAGTTAACCAACTCGACACATAATGAACACGAAACATCGGTGGCCGGGATACAGAGCACTACCAAACCAGATTATCATTATTAGACGAAGTTGGGCACCCAGTACCTAGAGGGCAACACTTTCCGCATCTCACTAACAGCTCGACCTATATTATTAACGCTGAAACATTTCAACATACCAATAAGCTCATTCCTCACGTCTAGAAACGATAGGAAGCTTCAGCGGTGGATAACCGAGTTAATTTACTATATCCTGGAGCGTGTTGAGTCTGTGATCGTAATTAACACCCGGCTTGTCGTCGACCTCTTGGAGTGTGTTGAGTCCAAGGTTAGATACAAGCAAACCCCGTCTGTCGGCCGAAACTCTAGAGCGTGCTGAGCCTAGAACGAAGTCAACCGTCCTATCCGAAACCCTGGAGTCTGATGAGCGCAGGACGGAAGCCTTCCTGTCTAGCTGAAATCCCGGCGTGTTGAACCCCAGACGGAAGCGTATTCCCACCTCACTAGGACCACGCTGTGTGTTGAAGGCGTAATCTGGTATCGAATTCACCCCGTTTGTTTTAAGGTAACCAGAACGAGGGGGTAAAAAGAATATCCCAGGTCGACAAAATTGAGTTTAGTACTGATTCGTCAATCAATTGACGCCCGAGCAGAAGAATTATAAATTGGCGCCCGAGCTAAAGGTTAGATAAACCAGAGCTGTGAGGGATGGACAGGAATATTGACTGGTGAAACAAGGCCCTAAGAGGTGAAAATTACAAATCGCCACCCAAAAAAAACCAAAAAAGATTAGAATAAAAATTGTGAATGGGCAAAGAAAAAAGGACTTTCTAAAGATGAATGACCAGGAAGAATGTACCGGCGTAGGTTTGGAGGTAGCGGACGCAAAAGTAGCATGGATATACAAGTTCAAAACGGAAGATTTAACAACAGAGCTACAAAAATTTGAATTAGACACAACCGGTACTTTGGACACACTACGGGCCAGAATGGTACATTTCGTGAGGAAACATATAGGATATAATACCATGAACCAACGAGAAAGCAGTATACAAGAATCTGAAAAACCTAGAGAAAGGGTGAACACTGCGGAAGACAACGAATCCGAAGATAGAGATAGGAGGTATAGTTGTCTCACCGTCAAACACGAAGATTGCACAGAACTGGACAAAATAAGAAGATGGGGAATATATTTTGATGGCTCAGAAGACCCGATAGAATTTATCGAAAGGTTGCAAGAACTCAGAACATGTTACCAACTAAACGACGAAATTATACTTAGAGCCCTTCCAGAAGTAGTATAAGGTAAATCAATTCTTTGGTACCGGAATAATAGACATCTCTGAGAAACCTGGCAAGATTTCATAGAAGATTTCGAGACATTTTACGTACCGTTGGATTTATCAACATATTTAGAAGAAAAGGTAATGGAGAAAAAACAAAGAGAAAATGAACCATTTAAACAATACATCACGGAAATTCAAACATTAATGTGGAGATATATGGGTTTCAACAATAGCCAACAGCTAGAAAGGATATATAGAAATATGAACCCGAAATACAAACTTCACGTCCGAAGAAACGAAACTGTATCAATAAGGGACCTCCCACGACGAAGAGACGAGTTAGAAAATACACAAAGAAATCTAGAAAATTGGCTTACCTGAGGATAAAACCCCATACGATCGCCCCGTAGAACAAGGTCCACAAAGCGGTAACAAGTTACCAAGTTATAACCGACAAGATTGCTGCTGGAGATGCGGTAAAAGAGGACACAGGAAAGAAACTTGCTATTTTGTAGCCATTGCGGAACCATAGGAACACCTTCAAATAAATGCAATTGCCGGAGATCAGGAAACAAGGGCCGATTCTTCGAGAGGCAAGATGAGCCCACAATAAAGTCCTCCGCTACGAACAATAACAGTATATCAGATGATAAAAGACCACACATAATAATTTATACTCACAACCAGCAGGGACTAAACACATTAATCGATGCAGGAAATCATATATAGGAGAAAAGGGCCTTAACAAAATTAAACATTCCGTATATAAGACTAACTTAGAAAACACATCGGTAACATTACCAAATGGATATAAAATGAAAATTACAAAAAGCTTTATTATTCCGTGTACAATAGTTAAACAAGACGGTGAGACAAAATGTTTCCATATACCGAACTTAGAAACCAAAGCCATTTTAGGAGTAGCAGATATTACAGAAAGGAAAATATCATGGGGAGACCTATTTAAAGAAGAGTCCGACCTAACCGCAGAAGAATAAGAAGTTTATAACAAATTAACACACATAAATCACACCGTACTAAATCCAAAAGAACAACAGAAAGATCCCAAGAAAACGAAAAACTAAGAAATAGAAAATACAGGACCGGAAACAATGATATCCGAAAATAAAACATTCCTAGAAAGATTACAGAATTAAAGCTACACAAACGGAATACAGCAAACAATAAATACAGTAAAAGAATTAAGTCAAACAAAAACCAATCCCAAATTTAATATCAACCCAGAATTACTAACAATAGAGAAGAAAAAATTAGACAAATTCTTAGAAACGGAAATGAAGATTTTCAATAATATCCGGGGTGTAACACCATTGGCAGAACACACAATAAAACTAAAACATAACACGCCTATTAAACAACGGTACAGACCGAGTAATCCGGCAATGAAAGAGATAATAAACAATGAAATAGACAACATGTTAAAAGAGGCAACCATTGACAAATCCAACAGTTGTTACAGTCATGGTTCAAAAGATAAACAAAAAGTACAGATTTTGCGGAGACTTCAGGAAGATACATGAAATATCGGAAAAGGGCGCATATCCACTACCGTTCATAAATAATATTTTAGAAAAATTTAAAGCAGCCAAGTACATATCAACGCTGGACCTCAAAAACGGATATTCGCAAGTACGTCTGGCACAACGAAGCAGACTGATAATAGCTTTCTCATCACCAGGCAAAAGACTTTTCCACTTCAAGGTACTTCCGTTCGGCCTACACTCCGCAACAGCAATGTTTCAAATGCTTTTAGACTCAGTAATAGGACCAGCAATGGAACCGCACGCATTCGCATACTTAGACGATATAATAGTTCTAAGCGAAACATTCACCGAACACTTAAAACGTTTACAAGAAGTTTTCAAAAAACTGTAGAAAGCAAACCTAAAAATAAACATCGAAAAATGTAACTTCGGACAACGCGAAATTAAATACTTAGGACACGTCGTCAACAAAGAGGGTATCAAGAAGGATGAAGACAAAATAAAGGCAATTGGAGATTACCCCGCACCAAAGACGGTAAAACAATTAGGAAAATTCTTAGGTATCACATCATGGTACAGAAGATTTATAAAAAATTTCACCGAAAACACCGCACCACTGACAGATCTCAGAATCTAGCAAAAGCATTTATATCACAAAACTAGTATTACAACTTTAGAAGAAGGAATTGTTCACCAAAAATCGGAGAGAAGGTGATGAAGAAATAACACCACCTGTCAAACGCAGAGAAAATTTTTATTGCAAAACTAGCACCACAATATTCGGGGCCGTTTACAATAGATAAGAAAATAGCCAGTAACATCTACCAAATTAAAACCGACAATAGCAACAGAAGTCATAAAATTCACGTAAAAGATCTGAAACCAGCATGGCCGGAACCCAAAACCATATAATCCCACCACCAGCACAAAAACCATTAGCCCCACCAACAAATTACAATTAAATAGCCAGACAAACACAGAACAAAACCAGTCTAAACCAAACCGCGAAGATGGAAGACGTGCTCGATCTTTACGATGACAACGTGTGGCAATTTGAAGAAGGAGAGTTGGACCGATCTCCAACCTCCGGAAAGTCGGTAAAGCAAGAGAGGAATCAACCAATAAAAATGAAATCCAATCACTACCGGTGAAAATACCATTAATATACCTCGTGCCGGAGCAAATAAGAAATGGAACGAAGACCAAGAGAAGAAGGTATCGATACCGGCTAGCAAACAGTAGCTCGTAGTTACTCATCCCACTGATGTGGGACCCAATATTTTGTTCCAAAATTTTTACGACCCTTGGGGTGTAACCACTGTCGTATAGAGTATCTCACTAACAGATCGACCGATAATATTAACGCTGAAACATTTCAACATACCAATAAGCTCAATCCTTACGTCTAGAAACGATAGGAAGCTTTAGCGGTGGATAACCGAGTTAATTTACTATATCCGGGAGCGTGTTGAGCTTGGAATCGTAATAACCACCCGGCTTGTCGTCCACCTGTTGGAGTTTGTTGAGCGCAATGTTAGACACAAGCAAATCTCGTCTTTAGGCCGAAACTCTAGAGCGTGCTTAGCCTAGAACGGAAACGAACCGTCCTATCCCAAGTCCTGGAGCGTGTTGAGCGCAGGACAGAAGTCTTCCCGTCTAGCTGATATCCCGGAACAGTGGCGTAACTAGAATGAAGCTCTGGGGGGATGAACTACTGGGAGATCTGAGTATCGGAATTTTTTTCAAATTTTGAGTCCCAAAAACTGTATTTTAGCTTTGTTTTACGTATAATGTTGTAGCCTACAGTTCCTAGCTTTAAGTACATTTCAACCAACTAAGTATATGTTTGCTGTGATTATGTATAAGATTTTTTCATTTTTAGGGTTCGGGGGGGGGGTTCTATCCCCCTCATCCCCCGTAGTTACGCCACTGTCCTGGAGCCTGTTGAGCCCGAGACGGAAGCGAATTCTCACCTCACTGAGACCACGCTGTGCGTTGAACGCGTGATCTGGTGTCCAATATACCCCGTTTGTTTTAAGTTAACCAGAACGAGGGGGTAAAACGAATATCCCAGGTCGACAAAATTGAGTAAGTTTATATAATAGTACAGATTCGTCAATCATTCTTCATCGTAAATTCAAAGGGACGAGGTACAACCGATCCAGACCACTTACTATGAGAAGTCGCATAATAGAAGATCTGTGGACGACCCGACCAGACGGCCACCCTCAGCGAAGTCGTAAAGAATAGCGGATCAACTATTGTACATATAATAACTGTAGATACAATTAATTTGAAGTTGTTAAGATCTTATTGAATATTTAGTTTACCAGGTAACATACATGTTACTATTAAATAAACACATCTAACAAACAAACCCTTTTTATGTTCTACCCCTGACTACCCACGGAAATTAGATAGTGATCACAGGACATAAACTAGCTACTGATAAAGAAGAATGGAGAGACCAAAATTTAAAAGAAATAAACTTCATATACAGTGCTAATACTTACAAACAGCTTGAGTTTATATGCGACAAAGATACAGCGTATGAAATTATAAAGAAGTTCGATGAATCGTATTCTAAGGAATCAACAGCACTACAGATAGTATGTAGAAATAAATTAGTTGAATTAGGATTAAGTAACTTCACTGATACGGCAGTTTTTTACAATGAATTTGAAAAAGCAGTAAATGAGCTAAAAAGCGTGGTGCTAAAATAACTGAAATGGACAAAATTAACTATATGTTAAGAACGCTACCAGAATCGTCAAGCCATATCGAAGACTTGGTAGACGTACTAAAAGTAGAGGATCAAATGGTAGAATTTGTGAAAAGTTAAATGCGAATGATAAAGTTGAGAGATAAAACTGAAAACATAAATGTTGATGGGAACTCGAAACCTTTTTTCACCGAGAACAGAACGGGTACAAAGAAGTAGGAGAAAAATTGTTACAACTGTAGAAGCTGTCTTCGCGTGATGCAGGTTTACTTGTGTTACCTTCGTGAATATGAAGGTGGTTTATTGCGACTGAGAGAGGCCGATTTGTTCAGCCTCTGCTAGTCCTCCTTCCTTATCTCTCCCTGCTCCTCCTCGAATTCCATGGTATCATCATTCCTGGAGTTTGAGCAGGTTTCTTGACCCTGAGGAAGACCCTCGACCACCAGGCAGCTCCGCCCTCTTCCTGGGAAAACAGAGGTAATCTCCGTATCCTCACGTGCCTCAATGAAGTCGGAGGAGATCTCAGGTTGACTCAGGATCAATATTTTCCCCCTTGCTTGGGGTTTGCGGATGTGGAGGGCGTTTCCATATTTTTCGGTTCTACCGCAGCCCCGAGACAGAGATACGTCCAAAACAGAAGTTCAGTGTGTAACCTCGTGCATTCAAAGCCTTCCCAGATTGGTGATCAATACCAATCGTTAGGAGGGTTCCTTTCCCTCCTTTTTGGAGCTCAGGACCTTCCAAGCCCCAGTAGTGAGGTGCCTATCCACCAGTTCGGGTCCTTCTCAAGAGTTTAATTTTGACCCTGATCCCATCAGCCAGTCTGCTGACTCTTGGGACCCACAGTCCACCAGTATCATTCCGAAACGGAAATGAATGCCGGAGAAGTGAATTCCCTTCTTCTTGCTATGGCACAGTTCTTGCACCAAAGTGTCTTCCAGGGAGGATAGCTGTTCGGCTTCCAGGATGACCCTGAGGTAGCTCATTAGCATTATTCCCACCCTGGTCGCCTTCTCTGTTCTAACAGTGGTCTGCCCGTTTTTGGTTTTTTACGCAGAGTTCGCTGCGGAAGAGTGATATGCTCCGGGCCTCTCTTGCTCGTTGCTTTCCCTGTTTCCTTTTGGGATACACACTCTCACGTTTGCTCTTCCTTCGGGGTTGGGCTCTTCAGCCTGATTACTAGCCTCTTCAACTCCAAATCCCAGATGGAGGAGTCACAGGTACTTCAGCACCCCAGCTCCATTGATTCCTTCTCTCAGTGGGTCGTCTCTGCCGCCCGGTTTTCACAGATTGGCACCTATGGCCGTTTGGCTCATTTTTCTCGGTAGGATGCCCGGATGAGGAGGTAGAGGCTTTTTCCACCGCTTCCTCGGTGATAAAGTTGGTCCGCGGCAGGGCATTTCAGGACTGCTAGTTGAATTTTTACACACAACGAGCTCCCAGGTATTTCCCCGCATATCTTCTCCCGATATAAATTCAACTCAGAGGCCCCTTCTATCCGCAACCTGGAGACACGCTGGATTGGTGCTTCACCCCCCCCCACGTCAATAAATATTGGGGGAAATTGGCCTGTATGATTTAGGAAGAGATGGTGTTTGTTCATGTTTAAGAATGGGAATTATTATGGACTTGTGCCATTCAGTAGAGAACTCTTGAGATTTCTAAATGAGTTTGTAATGTCTAAAAGTTTGGAAATACCATAATTAGATAGATGTTTTAAAAAGATGTAAGGGAGGTCGTCGGGTTCAGCGGCAGAATTTTTGCAGGAGACCCGGGCGTAAGTTAATTCAGGGAGAGTAAGTGGAGAGTTGATATTATATAATATGTCCTGTGTTGTCATGAAAAAGTTGTTGTGGGAAGGTAAATTCATATAAGTGTCGGGTAGATTTTTATTTTTAAACTTTTCTTCAAAGTGTGGGCGAGTGTTTTTGCAATGACTCGACTATTGAAGATTTCAGAGTTCTTGGAAATAAGATTAGTGACTTTTAAAGTGTTTTTTTGGCCTTTTATTTGACGTTTTTTCCAAGTTTGAGATGGATTTAAATTGTCAGTCAAAAATTATACATATTTTTGCCAAGAAATTTTTTTGATTGACGTTGTATATGGCTTGAGCATTCACATTTTTGTAAAGTATTAGATTTTCAGGAGTTTTATGTTTTCGATAGTAGTTTAGGGCCGACTTGGATTGTCATATTGCTTTTGCACAGGAAGGATTCCACCATGGTACGGTTTGTTAGTAGATATGAAGGTGTTTTTACCGATATGTGTTAAGGCTGATGATAAGACGATATCTGTGAATCATTGAATTGAGTCATTAACGTTGCTGTGAGGGGAGAGATTAAATTAGGAAGAGTCCATTTCAGAGGTGAATTCTTGCTTTGTTCAGACGCCAATAGTTCCTGGGAGTTGTTTGTGGGTTAGTGTTATTGGATATTAAGATGGCGGAGTAGTCACTGTCGAGAATATCGTCATCAACTTACCAAGTTAAGGAGGAACCAGTCTTGGGATCGAATATAGTTAGATCAATGACAGAAAAATTACCGGAGGATGAGCTGACGTGAGTATTGAAGCCTGTGTTAGGAAGGAACGAGTTAGTGCAATTAATTATGTTCTCATCAGATTTTCAACGTCGAGAGATGCTCCATGAACCCCACATATTGTTTTGAGTATTAAAATCATCTATGAGGATAATAGGGTGGGGAAGTTGACATATTAGATCAAGAAGTTCCTCTTCCTCTAAGGAATAATCGGGTCGAAGATAAAGGGAGCTTATAGTCAGTTAATTAGGAGAGGATGTTGTTATGCTATTGCTTTCAGATCAGTGGTAAGTGGAAGATAAGAAAAGTATATTTCTTTAGACGCGAATATTGATGCAACGCCACTAGCTCTAGAGCAGTTGGCTCTAATAGAATGATTCCCTTCAAAGTTTTTTGGATATGGAATGTTGGACGCTTTACGATTAGTTTCTTAGAGGCATACGAAGTCTGGTTTGTGAATAGAAGTAAGATATTGTAGATAATCAAGGCGCGGATAATATCCGTGTCAATTCCATTGTAATATTTGTGTATTTTATTGATATATATATAGATATTATTAAGAGTTATAGAAATGGTAGGTAGTTGAGGGCAGAAGTTATTCTAAATCGGGAGTTTGAGTTCATCACGGATGGAGTCGTTTGAATTTGTGGATTTTAAGCTTGCTAGTTCATCAGTTTCGTTGGGTTTTAACGTGAGTTTTAGTTTTTACTGCAGTCTAGTAATACGGTTTTTAAGTGATCTATCAGATAGAAAAGGATAAATTTGAGAAATATCTTGAAGGAGGGTTTTAATGTTGGTGGTAAAGTTCTTCTTTTAGAGGATCACTATTACCGAAAGAGTTTACTAGACAAGTTATCATTTGTAGGGATGCTATTGAAAGTTTCTCTGGATTAGATTCAATCAATTTTTCAGTATTGGATCGAGAGGAGAGGCTAAATCTGCAGACGTCTCTGCCATATGTTTTGGATTTCTTTTTTGGGGTTGATTTCAATGAGGTGAAACATGGGGGAAGTGTATTGTGAATGTATAAGGTTATAGGACAAGTATTAACTGGTATAGGGGGAGACTCAAGACTGGTATCCGTGAAGTGTGCTCTTTTAATACTAGAGGAAGTGGGGAGGTTAGGTAGTACTAGTTCTCTGTAGGTGTTTTATCGAAAGAATTATCATCGGATACAGGAGGGTTAGGAGGAACAGTTTCTTTACTAATGGTAGTATGTTTTAGGGGATTGTAGGATATTTCTTGTGGACTAGGACAGGAATCTGCAGTATGTCCAATTTGCTTATCACAGAAAGCATTCAAGTTTATCTGAAGTTATGAAGATTCTGTAGTTTGTTTGTTTCGTGTAGGATTACGATTGAAGTTTGTATATCGCAGTATCTTGTGAGGTATTACGTATATGGATAAGTGGAAACTAAAAATATTCGCATATTCATCCTCTGGAGATCCACGTCGGATAAAGGACATGGGCTAGGCGAGTTATAACCCGAGTTCATTCTCAAGTGCAGTTTCTATAATTGAGTTAGTGATAGGCATTAGAAAGTAGTACGGCGTCTGGGAGAGCATTCATGACGATTGCTTGGCTTCTGCTTGGGAATGATGTAGTAGTTTGAGTTATCTTGGAAGGATTTTTAATAAATGCTGCGGAGCTAGGTACGATTATCACTAATTTGATAGTGGTTGCCGTTGTTCGGTTATAATATTTTGGATGCTAAAATATTAATGAAATTGGCCGGAAGAACTGGCCTGTTTATTTAGTTATCGAGCTTAAAAGGAATTTCCTCCTGTGATTTCTGTGTAGCCGAGACTGGATGTTTAAATCGGCAACTGGACCCATTTCTACACTTTCCGGTCATATGAAAATAACAGGACACTACCTTTATCGGGTACTGATAACGGGGAGTATAGCTGCAAATTAAAATGTGTACACGGGTATTTTGGAAGATATCTTAGACATAGCCAGTTTCATCACGTTGGATTCCAACACATGGTCTCGGAGGCTTCGAAGCGGTTCGCATACATCGCGGTAGGTGTATCGATCACGAAATTCGTTTTTGGTTTCCAGGTAGATGACGTGCCGCGATATGTGTTTGAGTCTCAGTGTATTGGTTCGAATGACGGTTGCCAGCCCTCGTGCGTGTTTGTTACTGGCGGAGATGTTGTGTGCAAGTGAATACTCTTCCGAGAGCGCGAGAAAATCTTGTCGTTGTTCTGTAGTGATGCCATATCTAGCTTTCACGGTACCATAATAAATTCTTCGACGGCAGAGTCGGGCTCTTCTCGGATATGGTTCACTCCTTCCTCTAGGTCATGGTCTCCTTCAAATGGCGCTAGTCTACTACTTTCATCTATTCATTGGGTTCTTGCTTATGCGATAGATAACGTCATTGATCTTTTTCTTGATTAAGTACGGAGCATCACGAGATTTCTGTAATTTTGGAGAAAAATCTTTTCTCCTCATCGGGTTGTGCACCCATAATATGTCCCCTTCTTTGAAACTGCCATTTGTGGCATGCGTGTCGTACAGTTTTTTCATTCTATCGCTGGCAACTTCTAGGTCACAAGGTTGCCTCATTTCGCGTCCAAACAGGATTTTCGCAGGAGTTTCATCCGTGGACTAATTGATGACAGATTGAAAGCCGATGCAAATAGGGAGAGATACTGGTCTCAGTCTTTCTGGAGGTTGGAATCTACTTTGAACAGGTATTTTCCAATGGTCCTGTTCATTCTCTCGACCATTTCATCTAACTGTGGATGCAACGCTGTTGTCCTGGTCTTCTTCAGTCCCAGCTTGTCACAAATTTCCTGAAATAACTGTTTCCTGATTGCTGTGGACTTCCAAGAGTACTTCATATCGGCTGACAAATTATTTCACCAATACATCCGCGACCGTTGTAGCCTCTTGATTCGGTATCGCGTAAATTTCCACCCACTTTGTGAAATAATCCATTAAAACCAGAATATATTGACCACCACTTTCTGTCCTCGAAAATAATCCAGCGATATCTAAAGCAATTCTTTCGAAAGAGCTTCCAATATTATATTGTTTCATGGGTGCCTTTCTCTAGAGATGTGGTTCATTACTCGTAGTACTATTTTTTATACCAGTCCTTCACATCGTAGGAATTGTTCATCAAATAAAAGCTTTCACGGATTCGCTGAAAAGTTTTCTTCACTTTCGGATAACGTCCTGATTGATTTTCTCTTTAACAGTCAGATGGATTCAAAGGATCGAGCGAAAACTGCGATTAATATTAATAAAGTTGTTAACAATCTTCGGTGAATTTATTTTTCCACCGGTCGTTATACTAGACAACACTGTGTTAAATGCGCCGTCACTTTGTTTGTGTCCAATATGTCGAAAAGCAAATACGTTGCAACAATTTTAAAGAAATGTTATTTTTTATATTCCACTGTTTTTGTATATTTTTTTTGTTTTTAATAAACTTAAAAAACGGTTAATTTTGTTATTCTATGAATTTTGATATACTTTTCATAAAAAATAAATTTTTCGTCAAATTATTAATAATTTTAATCCATGTGCAGCGTACTTAAGTAGACATACTGTATACTAGTATTCATATAATCATCACAAAAAAGTCGTTTATTTCGTCATTCACTTGAAAAGAAATACATTTTTTGAGAGCTGTGACCAATTTTTTATCATATGGGTTTTATATTTTTTGTAAATTAAATTTGAAATACAAACATTTTTTGCTCTCATTTGCGTATTGTTTACCAACTGTTTCATCACACCGTTTTGAATACTCTTATTATTATTATTATTATTATTATTATTATTATTTTCCTTTTTGTGTCACCGGATTTAGACCCGGTGTGTTTCAACGACAGTCGGCCTCAACAGCAAAACTTTCGTTGGGTGTCACTATTCTAGAAATGACCTAACAATGTTTGTCGCATCCAGGATTACAGATTTTTGCATTAATCGGTAGGTTGACTCTGGAATATCAATGTCTTTGAGAGAAGTACTTAGTTTCTTGGGAATTAGCCCCATACAGGATAAAACAACTGGAATGATTTTGACTTCTTTAAGATTCCACAATTCTTTTATTTCGGTCCTTAGCTCGGCGTATTTGCTTAGTTTTTCATTGTATTTGCTTTCTGTGTTAGAATTATTTGGGATCGATATGTCAATAAGCAGAGCTTGCTTGGATCGTTTATTAATGACTGTGATGTCCGGCCTGTTGTGTCGTACTGTTACGTCCGTCATGATAGTTTTATCCCAGTAGATCTTAACATACTGATTTTCGATAACTGGAGGGGGCTTATATTTGTAATATGGCTCGTTGTTTTGTGGATCAAGGTTAAGTTTTTTCAGTACTTCTAGGTATACTACTGTGGCAACTTTGTTGTGTCGTTCCAGATATTTAGTTTCAGCTATGCTTTGGCAACTAGAAATAATGTGTTCAATCGTTTCTTGACTTCTGTTGCACTTTCTGCACCTATCTGTTGGTATTTCTTCCTTCAAGATATACTTTTGGTAATTCCTCGTTTTTATAATCTGATCTTGTATACCAACCATAAAACCTTCAGTTTCTGGGAACAGCGTTCCAGTTTTAAGCCATTCAACCGATTTAGCTTGATCTATCGTGCCTTTCTGTAAATCGTTAATGAATCTTCCGTGCAATTCTTTTGAACGCCAATTTTTAATTTTATCTTCCTCATTTCGTGTATTAAAGGGCGTAAAGTTTTCCATGCTTAGGTTTAAAGGTATATAACCCGTATCTGTTTTCACTACGGCTTTATGAAGTTGACTATTTTGGTGGCGGAAAAAACTCCTCAAGTCTGCAATTTGCTGAGTGCAAGCTTCCACATCTTTTATTCCTCTACCTCCTTTTTCTCTAGGTAAATTTACCCTTTCGACGGACGCTTTTGGATGGTGTTTTATATTTTGTTAGCTCGGTTCTAATCTTTCTGTTTACTGCTTTCAGGTCCGTTTGAGTCCATTTAATTATTCCTAAGGAGTATTGAAGAGCGGATATGGCGTAGCTATTTATGGCCGTGGTAAGGTTTCTTGAATTTAGCTTACTTTTTAAGAGGTTGTAAAGACGTTTTTCGAATTCGGTGGTTAATATAACTTTTATTTCTTTATGTTCTATATTGTGTGTCTGAAGGATTCCTAAGTACTTGTAGGGTTTGTCTGTCATGGCTTCAATATATTTGCCTGGCTCTAGTTCTATAGGTTCTCCTTCTTTTAGCTTTCCCTTTTCAACCGATACAGTTTGGCATTTTTCCATACCAAACGACATTTCGACATCTGTGGTCCACTGGTGCATGAGTTTTAAGCTGGATTCTAGGTGTTTTTTGCACGCGGCATATAGTTTCAGATCATCCATAAAGAAAAGATGACTTATGGTTGTTGAGTTTCGATCCGCTCTAATAGTTGCTCCATATCCTGTGTGGTTTAGGCCACGTGATAATGGGTTTAAGCACAATCAGAACCATAGAGCGGAATGTGTATTTCCTTGAAAGATTCCCCTTTTAATACTGATAGATTCAGTTTTTAGTTCTGTGTGATTTAGGTTAATTTTGAGTTTTGTTTCTCAATTACTCATAGTACTTTTTAGAAACCTAACCACCACAGGGTGTATATTGTAAATTTCCAAAGTTTTTATTAACCAACTGTGGGGCACTGAGTCTAAAGCCTGCCGATAGTCTATATAAGCCATGTATAGATTTCTGTTCTTCTTTCTGATTTGTTCCAATATCACATTATCGATTGTTATTTGTTCCTTGCAGCCCATATATTTTCTTTTGCACCCTTTCTGCTCCTCAGTTAGAATATCATTAGTTTCTAGGTATGCGTACAGTTTATCACATAGTGCTGAAGTGAAGATTTTGTACATTGTAGGAATGCACGTGATGGGTCTATATTGAGAAGAATCTTGGGTTTGATCAGATTTTGGAAGAAGATAAGTTACACCATTTGTAAGGAAGTCTGGTAGTTGGTCAGGGTTTCTTAGAGCGATATTAAATTGGTTGGTCAGGTGATGATGGGTAGCCGTAAGTTTTTTGTACCAGAAATTTTGGATACCGTCGTTCCCTGGTGCTTTCCAGTTGGCCAAGTTTTTTATTACCTTTTTTAGATCTTGTAATGAAAATGTTATTTCTTCCATGTGTAGATGGTTGTTCTTCTGAATTTCTGTTTTGATCCAAGGTGTATTTTCGTGGTGTTCGATTTCCTTCGACCACATTCCTCCCCAAAATGTCTGTAAATCTTCCTTCTTTGGCGGTTGTCCTTTAAAACCAGGTTGTTCGTTAAACGATCTATAGAAGCTCTTTTGATTTTTTGAAAGGAAGTTGTTTTGGATTTTGCGTTGGTAGCTCTCCTGATATCTTTTTAATCTTTTAGAAGCAACTGCAAGTTTTTGTTTCCAGGTATCTAAGGTATCATCTATAATTGTTTTTATTTCATTTGTTGTTTTTCCTTCCAGCTGTTGTTTAATCTATACCGGGATTTTATTTAGCAGCTTTTTGGATTTTTTCTCATTTGCTATTTGTTGAATTCTACCAATTTCTTTTCTTAAATTTTCGATTTTGGTACTAAGTCTTTGTTCCCATCTCGGTTTTTGAGGCGTACGTGTCTTAGGTGCTTTTAGTATTTTTTGTTTGTTGGCTTTGATTGTTGCTAAAGCTGCGCAATACACGTGAAGATGTATTTCCTCGAGGTTCATATTATTATTATTATTATTATTATTATTATATTAGATAGAATTCACCTATATTAATTATTTAAAAGAGTGAAAGTGCATTTCTATGTGGCGAGCATATACAATCTGAACAATGAACGAAAAATTATAATTTTTAACTGAACGATTCGAATCCATCTCTACCGCCAAGCCAACTTCCATTTGTTTTAGAATAAAATTATATAGTTCTGAAGATTTTCTCATTATTATTTCTATTAATGATTTCCCCTACAGTATATCCCCTTGTTGCCTACTGACATATGTTGGAGTCTGCTGGATGCCACGGACATGTGACGGCTTTCTCTTTATGATACTTTATATGTGGATTGATATACATTAAGAAAATTCGACATATTGTGAATTTCTGATTTTTTCTATCTTGATACCTTTTACAGGCCTGATAATGGCTCAGTGAGCCGAAACTAGTTGCCCCCTTCATATTTTACTAATATATACTGTAGTACTGATTTTGAGTTTTACTTACTGTCATATATGAAAGCTTTTTGTGCCATGCGGTGGCATTACCGTACAAGCTCGATGTACATATGGGGTTGCGGTGCGGACACAGGTAGGAGGGATAGAAATACGCTAGTTTGAATGAGCTGCGTCTCATTATAATTTTATCATTCAACGCCCGAGGATAGGGGATTTTTTTAAAATTAAAGTGTATACCAAAAAGTTGCTCATTACATGCTCTGCTAGAATCCTTAATCACTCTACGTTTATAATTTATTATTAGTAAATTTCATAGTATTTATTGAAAAGTTTCATTATTGAAACAGGAAATTTTACCCATGCGCAATACACATGCTTCGTATATAAGTATTTAGCTAATACAATTGATAATTAAAATGAAAAAATTGACAATTGAAAGAAACAACAAACGCTATTTATACGTGAACAATCATACATGGATATTTATTATTCAATAGTGACAAAATAGTAAAATAGTTATTTGTAAAACAAGTGTCACAATGACTCGTATTGTAGTACGAGTACTACAGAAAGTCATTGTGACACATGTTCTACACAATATTTTTTACGCATTTATTAAATTTTATAAATAAAATAGAATTACATACTCTCTGTTTTAAACTAGGAGGAGTGGTTTGCATTTAAGTTGGCAATTCTGTAGATTCCTGATTGGTGAGATCACAGACGGTTTCACTCAGCACTTTTGATTTTTGACATATATTATGATTGAACAATTGTGTGAATTGTAAACAAACTTTCATTTAAGCCGTTTTTATATATATCGTAGTGTATATATAAATCAATATTTGAGCAAATAGAGAATGATTATTTGTTTAAAAAACAGTTTCTTCATAAATTCGTGCGTTCTGTTTATATTATATCATGAACAGAATTATTTCTGTACTATATTCTCACATATATATCCGGTAAATTATCCCAAAACTCGAACGTTATGCATACCTATATATTGATCCTATACAATAAAAAATTGACAAATCATCGATGAATAAACGTTGGCATATTTTATTTATTGAAATTTTTAGTATATTTTTTTTTGTTTTTTTTGTTTATTGTCGCATAAACTTCAAAGGTTATTAGCGACATGTCAGTTTACAGTTTGTGATACAAATTAGTGTCCTTTAGATACTTAATTATATTTGTAATATTGTAATATTACAAATTTCATTTAATAAGGTTTGAACATTTGTTAAGTAGTCTTGCGTTTATTCACTTTTAACAGTTTAACAATAAATGTTGTACATTTAGGTTTGTATTACAAGTTTCACATATCGGTGGATTTTATCGAACAAATAGGTGTGTTACTTCAGTGTGGCCTAGTTTTAGGCGATCGATTTTAATTTGAACGACTTTTGAAATTGCTTTTCCAGGGTTTAACGCATGGTTTGATTGTTTTTAATATTGACTGCGATCTGAACTGAACTTTTGTTTTGATTAACGCTTTATAGTCAGTGACTATCACTTCGCGCACCATTACTGCATCGTTATTATTTACTGCTTCTTTGGCACATTGGTCCACTTTTTAAATTCCTGGATTGTTACTATGAGATGGGACCCAAATAACTTGGACATCTGCCTTAGTTTGGTGGAAAATGTATAATTGAGCTTTAATGAGGAGACCTTGTGGATGTTTGGTATAAAGTTGTTGAATGGTGTGGATGGAACTCATAGAGTCCGTTATTATTGCTATCTTATTGTATTGATATCTCCTGGCTATGATTAGTGCTTGTAATATCGCATAAAGTTCTCCAGTGTGGACGCTATTATGTGGATATAGTTTAAACGTGTGATTTTCGTTTGCTAGTATTACTGCTGCTCCTAGGCCATTAGGTGATTTGGATGCGTCGGTGTACACAACATAGTATTCTTTAAAGCTTACTTTCATAAGTGTACGCAATGATTGTACTATTGGAGAATGGTTTGTATCTTCTTTTTTAAACGAACTCATGTTTACATTATTGGTAGGAATAGGGATTATCCAAGGAGGAGGGATTATTATATTAATTGGGAAGAAATCTGGTAATGCAATTGTTAGGGTGTTTGTATATTGGCGAATTCTTTCGTAGAAGGGGATAGTTGTCTGCTTGTTTTCGAATAAGTTATTAAAGCGATCTGATCTAATGTTGCGGTTAACGAGATTATTTTTATTTGATAAAACTGTTGTTGCATAGGTCATACTCAATTGGATTCTTCGAAGTCGTAGGGGTGAAGGTTTGCTATCGGCGTTGTTCGAAATGCGCCGGAAGCGATTCTTAATGCAGATCTTTGCAATACGTCAAGTTGTTTGAGATATGTTTTCTCACTTGATGCGTAGACAATGGAAGGTACTAATAATTTTACTTTGTTGGAATAATTTCAATTTTCATTCACGAGTTGACTCTATTAGTAGACGGACGTGTTTTATTCCCTGTTCAATGACCTCCGTTTTTTAGCCGACCTGGTAATTAACGAGTGTTTATTTTGGTTTTTGTGAATTTAAATTGACAGCAATAGTCTGGTGAGTGTGTAAACTTTATCCATCGAGCGAATATTAGTATATTCGCCGTACTTTATACCCCCCTGCCCTCATATCTGCGATTTTGGCAACCAGAATAGCAGTATGGCTAATTTACCGTCTCACTTCCTTAACATCTCCACAGTTAATGAAATTCAAAGTACATCCCAAGCCATAAACGCAACTCATCGATCATATGCTGCTGCTACCCTTAGTAAAGCGCCCCCGCCCCCAACACCCTCTAAAGATCAAGCTATTGTGATGCAATCTATTCCCAACTCCGTCATCTTCGACTATATTAAAGGAATTGGCAGCATTGTTTCTCCCAAAAATGTTCATTTTGCATCTCGTATTGCCCATGGCCGTATTTGCATATATTTATCCTCTATCGAACAAATTGAATATCTCGTAAAAACCACTTCCAACATTATAATTAACTCTCAAATTATACCTATTCGTAGACTTATTTCTCCATCTAAAAGAATTTTAATCTTCAATGTTAGCCCCTCTATTCCTCACTCTCCTCGACCTCGGACTGATAAAACATTACGCCCATCACTCATGTTAGATGCGGCACACCCGACGATGCGTATGCTCATGTTATGGGGTTCCGAAGGGTGACTTACATAATCTCGGACCACGATAATTTTCCCCTCCAAACATCAATACTTATCACCCATGAAAAGACCCCTCACCGAATTTTTATTTCGACTGATAAATTGGAATGCTTTCTTTGTAAGCAACCAAATCACACCGCTGAATCTTGCACCAATTTCACTACATCCTCTCCTTCCCAATTAAATGTTGCATCCATTGAAGCCTCACATGATCTTCCCCTCTCTATTGCTGACTGCACTGTAAATATTACCCAAACCTCTACCGATGACCTTGATGCTCCTGACCCATCCCACGTACCATTACCAAAACCTGGTGAGAAAAGTCCGCACTCTATTGATAGCAGCCTGGCTTCCCCAACTCTTTTACCACACGAAATCAGCAACTTTCTCCGCCCAAATGAAATCCCCCCCTCTGCACCCAATTTAGCGCAATCCCTTGAAAAATCTTCTAAAAAGAAAACCAAAAAATCCAAATCTGATGTACCTGAGAAACATGATTTAAGCTCTACAAATCGTTCCACTATTCACAAAATATGCTCTGATTTGTCTAGTCCTCTCTCACTTACTGAAACCCAACTGACTGCTTTACTTGAAGCCAATAAATTCACTTCTGATATTCCCTCCTTACTCCAAGACCTGAAAACTCTCTACACTGCTTCTAGTGAACGCTTCTTAAAAATCGCTTAACTCGTCTACAAAACTGAATTAAATCCAAACTAGATCCTGATTCTTACACTTATTCCGGTGACCCGACAACTGACGACTACAATTCATCTGACTCCTCGATAATATCCCACTAAACCTTTTACCTTCCCTTATCCTCTTTAAGTATTCACTGTCTTACAATGGCATATAACGAATTCAAAAGCTTACTTCCCTCCACAAACCCGATTTTCTTTGCCTTCAAGAAACTAATTTTAAAATCAATCACAATCCTCTCTTAAAACACTTCGAAGGGTATCACTACATTAGAACCAACTGCATTAGAGCCAGCGGTGGTGTATCAATATTTGCCTCAAGCGATATTTATTCCGTCCCTATTACGCTAACCACAAGCCTTGAAGCTATTGCCATTACCGCCTGGTGTCCAAATAAAATTTCTATGTGTAGCTTATATGTTCCTCCTGACCACTAACTAGAGGAAGAGGAGCTTGTCGATTTGGTATATCAGCTTCCCCAACATTGTTGGTGATTTCAATGCCCACAATACTGTGTGGGGATCCAAACGAACATTTGGAAAAGGCAAAGTTGTGGAAATTTTTTTAAACATATCTGGTGCCTGTCTTTTCAATATCTCCTCCAATACCTTCTCAGCTATACACTTAAACATCTGTGACCCTAAATCCGCCCCTTCTCTAACTTGGAATACACTGGACGATCTGCATGACAGCAACCACTTTCCCATTCTCATCTCCAAACTATCTAACCAAAAACCAATTACCCGCAGATATTGGAATTTAAAAACTGCCAATTGGCCAGATTACACACTAGCCACTCAAAATACACTCCTCTCATTACCTCCTTCGACGAATGCAACAGTATCCTTCAAATGATAATAGATGCTATTAAATCTGCAGCACGTAGGTAAAACTGTCTTATCCGCTACCCATAAAACTGTTCCCTGGTGGAATCCCGCCTGTGAAAATGCCGCGCGCCAATCCAAAACTGCTCTTAATAGACTGCGCCGAAATAGAACTCATGCGAATCTTCTTTTACACAAGAAACTCAAAGCGAAAGCTAAATCCATTATAAAACAAGTCCTCCTGGCAAAAATATGTCTCCTCTGACGGTGTTCCCCAAGGTTCAGTCTTAAGTCCCACATTGTTTATACTTTCTATAAACGACATATACACCAATTTTCCAGCCCCTGTTCAATACGCACTATATGCTGACGATTTAATTATTTATTGCCATGGAAAATACACCTTCACTTCCTGCCAACTACTACAAAATGCTGTAGATCTACTACAAAACAAAATTGATAACTTGGGCTTATCCTTATCTCTAAATGAGTCTAAAATAATTGAATTTAGTAGAAAAGCTGCATCTTCTGCTCCACTTATCACTCTAAATAATTCCACCATAGCTGTTGTTAATTCCTGCATAATCCTTGGAATGATTTTTGATTAACGGCTTAACTGGAAACAACATATGAACGATGTCAAAGGCGTTTGCCTGGAACGCTTAAATATCATCAAAACTCTCTCGCACTTCGTCTGGGGCGCTGACGAGAACGTCCTCCTTAGAGTCTACAGAGCACTAATCCGTTCCAAAATGGACTATGGCTGCTTCATTTACACGACAGCTCCCACATCTTATTTAAACCTACTTAACTCAGTCCACAATACTGCTCTTCGACTTTGTCTCGGCGCTTTTCGCACCAGCCCTACTCCTAGCACACGCCTCAGCTGTATCTTGCAACCCGTGTAATCCTGTTTTTGACATGTGTACCTCTGTAGCTAATCTATCTCCCAATGACTCTCCTCGCTCCATAAAATCTTTTCCACGGCTTATAGCTCCTCTACTAAACGGCATAGACTTACGTTCAACTTTGCCATTTCCATCCCCACTTAACACCCACTTATGTCTCATCATAAAAGTCTGTCCTCGATGCCTAGCCAATCATTTTAGAAGTCCATCCTCGATGCCCAGAGAAGCATCTTAGAAGTCCATCCTCGATGCCCAGCTCTTTTCCGGATTGTGAAGCTTCCGGTACTGGTACTTGGTTCATCTTCTAGAATCTGAGCAGCTATTTCTGTTTTCTTAGATATTTACTCCTCAATGTAATCCAATTAATTGACAATTCGAAGTGTTTTTTGCACTAGTGCAACAAAGTAAGTTACTTTTTGCACTAGTGCAGAAAAGTTAAACTTTTGGCACAGTACATAGTTTGAAAAGTAGTCACTTTTTGCACGAACGTAGAAAAAATAGTAACTTTCTCCACGATCGTAATAAAAAATAATTAGAAAATTAAAATAGGGGGGCCAATTTGAGGGCGTATTTTCAATCAACATTTTTCAATTGAACAAATTAAGAAAAAACAATCGTTTATCGTTAATAATCAAGAGCAAAGAAAGAACTAGCGATTTAACAAAAAAACATCAAGGGACTGAAAATAAAAGTTTTTTGGGTGCCAACTTTATTGGGCCTGTCAGGCTTAAGATTCTGCTACTTTTAGTCCTTGTAGAGCCAATTGTTGTCAGTACAGAAACTTATCAGCCGATGTGATATTTGTACATTTATTTCCCGGCACATATAAATTAATTAATATGGATGCAATTTGAAATTTTTTTGAAGTTATATTGTATTTCTATAATGGCACTTCATCTTATGCATAGGATAAGAAACTGGAAAAAGGAAATCAATTGGAACAAAACAATAGGTTTGTAGTGCCATATGGTGTGTTTATGTCCCTGTATTTATGAGCTGATGGGATATTTACACTTTTATTTCACGGCACATTCATTGAAATGGCTGCAATTAGAAATGCTTCCGAAAAATATATGATACTGGATCAAGGAAATTGAAACTAAATAATACTAAGAACCAATTTATTCCTCAATATTTATAGTTCTGAAGTACAAAAATACTTAATGTTTATATAATTTTGAAATTAGCTAAATTAAAATAGATCCTATGCAGATGCAAGTGAGATAGGTGCAACGCAGATGCAACCATCACCTTCACAGTATCCAGATCTGTAACCATTGTTATGACAATCTAGTCTGCACTGCAGGCCGATACATTTAAGGTCTGGATTGGCTTCCTGGATGATATTAACAACATCATCTGAAAAAAAAATATCAACGAAATTTTAATAATAAGCGAAATCAACTGAAATTGTTTTTTTTTGTAAAAGTGAAAAAGTATCTTTCGTATTTATTTGAGAAAAAATGATTATTACCATAAAAATATTTCAAATAAAAGTGAACTTACCTAAACTAAGTGGAGGCCTTTGTACATCTTGGCAGCTAGCCAGAGTAACCAGAGCCAAAACTAAAAAACATAATGTGAATTTCATTTTGATAAAATTTGTTGTTACTTCAATTTTATTCAAGGACTACCTGTTGTCAACGAAACAGATTTGGATATAATTTGATAATTGCAAGGGTATTTATACTGAACAAGATTTGTTGTTATCATTGTTTTTGTACTTCTTGAGAAAAACAAATATTTGGATTTAGTATTCAGCGCACGTGTAAAGATTCTCTTGTTTTTTGGCAACTGTACTTTTACTGCCTTTTGTTTGCCAATGATTAGATTTAATAGTATGTTTTGCATAGAAACCAACTATTTACTTAATACCTAGAATCAGGTGAGTTGCAAAGGGTAAATAAAACTAATCATGCAGGCTTATAATTTTTAATTAAGTTTTGTGTATCAACCATAAAAAATCAAATAAAACGAAGTTGGAATGAATTCATTAGTACATGAATTGTTTGTTTTTTGCCCTTTGTCCTTTATTATAGCCATTAGTCCTGTCCTGGATTTTTGTCTAATAAATGATTTGATAACAACTAATACGTGGTTCCAACATAAGGGCATCTACAAATACACAAGAGAAGTAAAGAGCATAAACGAAAAATCAGTAATAGATTATATACTGATAGAAAGACAATACCAAAAATTGTTAAAAGACACAAGAGTTAGGAGATAACCAGAAATCGGCAGTGATCATTTTGTAGTAGAATCAAAATTTAAAGAAGACGAAATGGAAAGATACATAAATACAACACCAAAAAAAGAAAAAGTCCAGCATGAAACAATAAAAACGTACAAACTAAGAGAAAAAGAAATAGCACAGAAATACGAACAGAAAGTAAATACAAAACTTGATTATAAACAAATTAAAAAGAGAAATATAGAGTGTTTTTAAATGAAACTCAAGGTCTCTAGTTAATTCCACAATATAATACAACTTATTGAAAATTCTAAAAAATTGACAATTGTTTCGATAAATCAATATCATCGTCAGAATGACAGAAGTTACATTTCATTTTATGCCTACCTGATGTTTAGTAGTTATTTTTGGCTACACCAAGAAGTAACCTAACTTGTGATTGGCTTAATATATGTTTATAGAAAAAAGAAGAAGATGTGATATTACAAATATTGAAGCTTAGATATTATTAGCCCTATGGTGATATCCTGGATATCATTTTTCCAATTTAGATCAGTATAACTGTGCAATGATATAGAAAACCAGGAAAACTATATCAGCTGATCTTTACAATTATCACTTAAGAAGACAGTTTATTAGTGGAGAATTTCCTAGATTTAACTGTTCATTGACAACTTCATATTGTGGGTTTCTTAAATGTCTTCTAATTTCCAGTTCTTCAAGGAAATCCAGTTCTTGTTTCTTTTCACAAATATGCAGTACTTCTAGTTCTGTGTTAGGTGTCAATGAATGATTGGTGTCAAGTAGATGTTTTGCGTAGTGGGATTTATCTGGTTGTTCTAATCTGTATGCTCGTAAGTGCTCACTGTATCGTATTTCAAAATTCCTAAGGGTCTGACCCAAATAGACAGCATTACATTCTGGACATTTGAGTTTATATATACCTGACTTCTTTAATATTGGTATTTTTGTTTTTACATTTAACAATTTTGTACTAACGTTACTTTCTGTTTCAAAAGAAATTGTTGTATTCGTTGCTGAAGATATTATCTTTGAAATATTATTAGAAATATTTCCTGCATATGTGATGGTTTTATAAGTTTTAATTTCATCAGCTTGTTTAGGATATATTAGTTGTAATGCCACTTTTTTCTTTTTTTTACTAATTAGCTTATTTATCATATCTAATGGATAACCGTTATATGTTGCTATTTGTCTAATTGTATTAATCTCTCTATCAAAATTACATTTGTTCATAGGAACTGAAAAAGCTCTATGTATCATTGAATTATATGCTGCTAGTCTGTGTGACACAGGGTGATTAGAATTGAATGGAATTGTTACATCAGTTTGTGTTGGTTTTCGGTAAATTGAATAATCAAGTACATTATTACCTCTTTGAATTTTTAAATCAAGAAAATTGATTGAGCTATTTTCTTCAATTTCTAATGTAAATTTAATTTTCGGGTGTAAATTATTGATGTGGTTGAAAAATACATCTAATTGTCGTTCACTACCCATAAAACAAGCTAATATGTCATCTACATATCTATACCAAAATAAAATATTTTTCGAAATATTACTTTCAAAGATCTTTCTTTCTAAATTGTCCATAAAAATGTTTGCTAAAATAGGTGATATAGGGCTTCCCATTGGTAAACCTTCAATTTGAATATATATCTTATTGTCAAAAGTGAAATAATTCTGATTAATGCATACATCAAATAAATTAAGTATATCTGATATTATTCCTGGATTAATATTTTTATCTTCTAGTAATTTTCTTACAAGTATTAGACATTCTTTAGGAGGAATTTTAGTAAACATGTTAGTTACATCGAACGATATGAGTTTATAGTTATCTTGTAAGTGGATTGCTTTCAACTTTTTGATTAGTTCTATTGAATTTCTAATTGAGTACTGAGATTCATATCCGTAAGTATTGAGTATATTGTTGAGCTTCTTTGCCAATATATTATTAGGAGCATTAACATAAGAGACTACAGGTCTAATTGGTTCCGTTATTTTATGTAATTTAACTGTTCCATATAATTGTGGACAATGAGGATTCTTATGTATGATAGACCTCTTTTCGTAATCATTTAAAAGATAATTTGAATTATTAACAATATCCCTTACATTATTAGAAAACTTCTTTGTTGGGTCTGCTTTAAGAACTTTTACATCGCTGGATTCTATAAAGTTATATACTTTGGAATTGTAATTTTCAGTCGTCAAAATGACAGTAACGTTCCCCTTATCAGATTTTGTAACTGTTAGGTTATTATTCTCAATCTTCTTTTTTATTGCGTTTAAAACTGAAATGTCATTTTTTGTTTGACGTTTAGCTTTTGAAGGTTCAATATTTCTGATTAAATTGGCAATTTTTAATTTCTCATAAAGAAAATTATTTGAATTAGATTTTAAAGCTATTTCTGACTCTGTAGCTATAATTTGTTTAATATTATTCATAAATTTAGGGGGTATGCTGTACTTTAAACCTTTATTTAAAAATTCTATTTCACTATTTGTAAAATTAGTGTCTGAAAGGTTTTCAAATCGTGGTGCAAAGTGTGTTGGTATATAGGTACTTACAGTTTCATGATGTTTTGAGTATTGAATTTTATGTTGTGTGTGTTCAAGATTCTGTAGCTTCTTTTCTTGTTTCTTAAATTTCATATGCTTCATCGTGCTGACATTTTCTCTAATTTTGTCATCCAAACAGTCAAATTCTACTGGATGTAATTGGAATGTGAGTTCTGAATGTACAACTTTTATGTAGTTGTCTAAGGAGTCTCTAACTTTGAACCATTTCTTACATTCTGATTTTATCCAAACTCGTTGAGCACATTTTATAGCTTTTTGTGCTTGTGGTGTTTTAGTGTGACATTTTATATTCACATAATTTGGTATTACCTTTTTTCTAAGGCATTCTTGGTTAAACCAAATGTTTTGTGATGCTTTGTAACGTTTTTGTAGTAACTTCTGGTACAGTCGGGTCAAATCTTCTCTCGAAGATTTTTTAATGAAATTGACTGTCTCGACCCTTACTTCGTGGAATATGCTCATATTAGTGTTTTTAAATGAAACTCAAGGTCTCTAGTTAATTCCACAATATAATACAAGTTATTGAAAATTCTAAAAAATTGACAATTGTTACGATAAATCAATATCATCGTCAGAATTACAGAAGTTACATTTCATTTTATGCCTACCTGATGTTTAGTAGTTATATTTGGCTAGACCAAGAAGTAACCTAACTTGTGATTGGCTCAATGTATGCTTATAGAAAAAAGAAGATGTGATATTACAAATATTGAAGCTTAGATATTATTAGCCCTATGGTGATATCCTGGATATCATTTTTCCAATTAAGATCAGTATAACGGTGCAATGATATAGAAAACCAGGAAAACTATATCTGCTGATCTTTACAATTATCACTTAAGAAGACAGTTTATTAGTGGAGAATTCCCTAGATTTAACTGTTCATTGACAACTTCATATTGTGGGTTTCTTAAATGTCTTCTAATTTCCAGTTCTTCAAGGAAATCCAGTTCTTGTTTCTTTTCACAAATATGCAGCACTTCCAGCTTTGTGTTAGGTGTCAATGAATAATTGGTGTCAAGTAGATGTTTTGCGTAGTGGGATTAATCTGGTTGTTTTAATCTGTATGCTCGTAAGTGCTCACTGTATCGTATTTAAAAATTCTTAAGGGTCTGACCCAAATAGACAGCATTACATTCTGGACATTTGAGTTTATATATACCTGACTTCTTTAATAGTGGTATTTTTGTTTTTAAATTCAACAATTTTGTACTAACGTTACTTTCTGTTTTAAAAGAAATTGTTGCATTCGATGCTGAAGATATTATCTTTGAAATATCATTAGAAATATTTCCTGCATATGTGATGGTTTTATAAGTTTTAATTTCATCATCTTGTTTAGGATATATTCGTTGTAATGCCACTTTTTCCTCTTTTTTACTAATTAGCTTATTTATCATATCTAATGGATAACAGTTAGATGTTGCTATTTGTCTAATTGTATTAATCTCACTATCAAAATTACATTTGTTCATAGGAACTGAAAAAGCTCTATGTATCATTGAATTATATGCTGCTAGTCTGTGTGACACAGGGTGGTTAGAATTGAATGGAATTGTTACATCAGTTTGTGTTGGTTTTCGGTAAATTGAATAATCAAGTACATTATTAACTCTTTAAATTTTCAAATCAAGAAAATTGATTGAGCTATTTTCTTCAATTTCTAATGTAAATTTAATTTTCTGGTGTAAATTATTGATGTGGTTGAAAAATACATCTAATTGTCTTTCACTACCCATAAAACAAGCTAATATGTCATCTACATATCTATACCAAAATAAAATATTTTTCGAAATATTACTTTCAAAGATCTTTCTTTCTAAATTGTCCATAAAAATGTTTGCTAAAATAGGTGATATAGGGCTTCCCATTGGTAAACCTTCATTTTGAATATATATCTTATTGTCAAAAGTGAAATAATTCTGATTAATGCATACATCAAATAAATTAAGTATATCTGATATTATTCCTGGATTAATATTTTTATCTTCTAGTAATTTTCTTACAAGTATTAGACATTCTTTAGGAGGAATTTTAGTAAACATGTTAGTTACATCGAACGATATGAGTTTATAGTTATCTTGTAAGTGGATTGCTTTCACCTTTTTGATTAGTTCTATTGAATTTCTAATTGAGTACTGAGATTCATATCCGTAAGTAAGGGTCGAGACAGTCAATTTCATTAAAACTAATTCTTCTTAATAAAACGAGATATAAGGTTGTGTTAATTGTCTGGTGTTATGTGTAAGATGTTTTTAAATATAAATAGGTTAATACTTTTTAAAGGAATGTATTTTGTTCTAAACATTAACGCTAAGTATCTTTAAAAGTAGCTCCATAATTGCGGGTTAAAAATAATGGTTAGACAGTCGATAAATGTGTTTATTAATTATTAAATACATTTTAACGATTATTAGTTGAAATTATAATATTAAATGAATATATTGTCAAATACGCATTTTAAATTATAATATTGCCTGGACTATGACGGTATTCAATTCAAACGAAATCCCGAAACCTTAAAGTTGGCACTATATCTCCTACGCCGACTATAACAGATTTGTTTTAGTAACTACCGATTGGTTTAGAAAATTTTGTCTTAATTATTCAATGCCACAAGCAACTGCTAAGGGTATTGTAAAGTATATAGAGAATCAAGTTTTTCTTCTTTTTGGTGTTCCACACATTTTTTCGGTTGACAGTGGTACTATTTTCATGTCTTCTCATTTTAATACTCTAATGTCACAGTACTATTTTTTTTATAACGCTCGTTATCACCCTCAAGCAAACCACACAGAACGAACAAATAAGACAATTGTTACAGCTCTAAGGTGTTATATTCATGAAAATTCGTCTCATAATAACTGGGACACTCCGTTACATAAGGTTGCACAAGCAATTAGAACCGGGAAACATATCGTTACGGGTTATTACCCAGCTTTTCTAAATTTTGCTTTAAACGTTCCGCTACGTGGAGATTTTATTGTGCAACTTCTGAAAACGTGAATAATATTATTAACACTGGTGAGAAATTACAATTAATTAATGATGTTCAAACACTTCCTAAGCTTTTTGTTCGTAAAAAGTTAAAAAACGCATATGAGAAAAATGCGAAACATTACAATTTCCGAGAGATTTGCAATTTCATGTTGGTGACATGTTATGGAAAAAGAATTATGTTCTTTCATCAAAATCTAACAATTTTGCAGCTAAATTTGCTACTAAGTACATACCTTGTATTGTCAACAAAGTGATCTCTAAATTAGTATATAATTTAAAAGACCTTTCCGGTATCGATTTAGGTTACTGGTAAATCAATTTATTGACGTAGATGAAAATCTTCCTGATGATGAGTTTTCTGATCAACATTCTGTTGATAAGAATTTATCTGGCCATAATTATAATTTGCGAATCAGATCAGATAGTGATTATGAATAGTTTGATAATTTATCCCGTATTTTTATATAAAGTTTTGTTGGAGTAATATTTCTTGACGTGACTGTTTTTTTATCTTAATTTTGATTTAATATCAAAATATATCTTGAGTATTTTGTACTTTTCGTTGTCAACAATTGTGTTAGGTCACAAATACGTTTTGTGTCTTCATCTAGTAGAATTTGCATTTCTAATATAGTATATGTCATAGTACCTCTATACACTATCTTTTGTCTTTATCTTTACCGTTGTGCAAAAGCACTAATATCTTTATTTTTAGTATGCCTTTACGTTATCTTTTGATGTAGCATCTATAGTACACTATTTTGTATCATTTCTCTTATGTTGTGTATAATACAATTAATGTATTATATTTGTGTTTTCCTATCGTATCTCTTTTTTGTTTTTGGGTTTTCAAAACGCCCAAAATTTCCGTGCATGTTTCAAATTTTCTGAGATTTTCTTCCTTTATGTACCTTTCGAAATCAATTCAGTTTGGAACGACATTTATGCTTAAATATTTTCCTGCTTTATGCACATTTAGAAATCAGTTTAGTTTGGAACGACCTTTATGTTTAAATATTTTCTGGAATTTCTTGCTTTAGGCAAATTTTGACTTCAGTTAATTGTCAGTGGTCACTTATCTCTTTTGTTGTGTGTACTGAGACATTATATTTTTGCTTGGTAGCGTTTTCGTTATAAGTATACGCTTTATTTTTATCGTCCCTGTATGTTGATACGAGTAAAACACGTCCTTTTTGTTACACGACAACTTTATAAATTATTTTAGTGTTCTGATATATACTGATAGTATTTTTCAACGGCATACTTTTGTTTACTTTCCGTTGTTGACAAAACTATTTTTTAGATAACTTCCTATGTGGGTTGGAAGATATATCTATGGTTGGAAGACTACAGTTTATAATTTCGTTACTTTCATGGCGAAACTGTTTCAGATTTATAATACTAAGTTCTTCTATGTAACTTCCTATTCTGGTTTTTGATAATCCTGTGTGTGTTGTCGCTAAATTCTTAGCAATTGGTTCTGTCTTGGTAGGTTTCTTCTCTCCAAACTTTCCTAGAGTAGGAAACGGGGTGAAAGGCCATGCCTTGTTGTTTTTTCTTCGAATTTTTTCCTCAATGTATTTTAAGTAAACACACACATTTTTATTCACGTTAGAAATTTTCTTAGTAGATTTCTGTTCCTTACCGCGTATTTTTTTTAAACCATATCTCGTAATAGCATTCCCATGACGGAATTTTTGGAGGTTTTTGCTTTCCTGCTAAAAAATATTTTCGTGGATTTTGATTTTTTGTTAAGGACTAGTTCTGTGACAGACGTGATGCTAGTTTTGTGACGTTTTTAAGTAGAAAAGTGAATTTCAGAGATGTTTCATGGTTTGTCATCATTATATAACGTGTCGTACCTACGGGACGCCGTTTTGACGAAAGGGTGGTTTGGTGACTTGTCATGTTATCGCACTGAAAGGATGCGTCGCATGGGCATTGCATCAGGGTGTTATAGATCTAGAGATCGAGTCATTTTTTCTCTTTGGAATTTTCTTTGAAAATTTCCATTTTAGTTGTGGCGTTTCTACATTACGCTGGGTTTGTTAATTACCTGAGCTTGCTCAAACATTTCTTAGTTTTTTTTTTAATTTTCGCTAATTCTTTTTTCTCTCTTCTCCTTTCTCCTCTTTTCTTTTTTCTTCTTTTGATTTTGTTAATTCTTGATTCCTCTTGCAAGTAATGTAGTTGTTAGACGACCATGTCTACAATTCAGTAGTTGTAGGGATCTGAAGTTGATTATTGGGAAAATATAACCACGACGCGATTAACATCTCTGGCGAGGCTTTTCCTGTACGGTTGATCCTCTCATCTATCTATGGATCTGAGTGAATCTTGCACTTCTAATACTTTTTCCTTCTTTCTTTATTTCAGTTTTTTTCTTTCGAGTTTAGTGTACCTGAGATCTTAACCACCCTATATCACACTTAGTAATTCTTTTTTTATAGATGAGGAATATAGTTGTACTCTTGTCTTATCGTTGAGATGTTAGTATTCCATATTTTAGTAGAGGTTACTCCTCTAATTGTTTTTGGATAATTCGCTGAAGCGTTTAGAATCTCCCCAATAAACACAGATACGTGAAAAAAACGTTGAATTTTTCAAGTAACGCCACCAGCATTCATCGTTGAAAAAACGGCAGAATGTCGTTAGGCAATACGTTTCATTCTGGTTTTACTGTAACGTTACTTTATTACGTTCATTCAAGGTTCTTTCCTAGTTGCAAACATAATTATTATAATGTAAACTCCACTGAAATATAACGTTGTGGTTTGGTTTCAACGTAACTCTACCTATTCACGGTATTTCAACGTTATTTATCCATTGAAAATCCACTTCACTAAAACGATCCCTTTTGGTTTCGATGTAACGTTGCAGATATACGAATATCCAACGTTGATGTTCGATTTGTTTCGCCGTTGCAAACATACTTATTGTAATGTGAATTCTACTGGAATATAACGTCGTATTTTGGTTTCAACGTAACTCTACCAAATCACGGTTTTTCATCGTTATTCATTCATTGAAAATCTACTTCACTGAAACGATACCTTTTGGTTTCGATATAACGTTGCAGGAATATGTTTTTCAACGTTGACGTTCGATTTGTAGCGATCTCAATAGATACTAGAATAACACCGAAATTGAACAAAGAATTCTAGTATCCAGGTAATATTATAACATTGATATTCCCTGTTGAACGATGTTTACATGTTTCTATAATAGTATAATTCAACTTTCTACCCTGGAATGTTCTATAAACTTTTCAAAAACACAAATACGATAAGTTCACAACGTTACTTATTTCCTGTACGAATGAAGATCATAGAGGGTTAGTACAAAGTCTTGAAAAGGTGAAATATCACGAGAAATAAACACCGAAACAAAAATTTATCGATCCATTATTTTTCAAAAGCTATCTAATGACTCAAAACTCGACCCACCTCCTCTATCTCCTGGGAGTGGGTTAGGGGCAGCTTTGAATTCATAAATAGAAACCCCATTTGTATTGATTTGGCTTAGAATAAATTATATTGAGATAATGTGCCATAATCACGTTTCCATACAGCTAGAGAAGAGAGAAATAAATTGAAAAATTTGTTTAGATCTATTTTTTTGGCACTCTCAGTTTCTCCGGTATAAAATGCAATTTTGATATAATAAATTTCAAATCGGTTATTGTTCGATTCAGTTGTATTCTGCATCTGAAAGTAACCAAACAGTGATATATCCATTAAAAACAGTATATTGTACAATAACCGATGCAAAATTTATTATTATTTCAAAATTAGGAACAAAATCTGCGTATTTTGTACCATAGCAACCAATTCTTTCAAAAAAATGGGCTTAAGTCAAGTTTAAAATTTGATTCCCCCTTCCCCAAGGGAAAGGGGAGTCGATTATGGCACATGAAATCAATGTATTCCCAGTGGAAGTCAAAGGGGAAACGAGCTTGGTGTCATTGGATAACTTTTGAAAAATAATCGGAAATGCCTTTTTCCAATTTTAGTCAGAAGGTGTATTTCTCGAGATATTTCGCTGTTCCTGGATTTTGTACTAACCCTGAAAATAAAAACAATGTCAATATTCTTAAAGAGATATGATATAATAACAACACATAAAAATAATATAAAAAATTTATAAAAATGAACTAAACTAATACTCCTTCAAACTTGAGAATCATTTGTAGAAAATAGAATAAATATGAATGTTCAATTTAAAACATAAAAATAATAGAAAAATTATAAAAATAAACTAAACCAATATTCCTTTAAACTTGAATATGTTTTGTTTGAAAATTGAATAAATATGAATGTTCCATTCGAAACATAAACAAAAAATTTATAAAAATAAACTAAACTAATATTCCTTTAAACTTAAAAATTATTTGTTGAAAATTGAATAAATATGAATGTTCCATCCAAAACATAGAAATAATAAAAAATTTATAGAAATTAAGTGAACTTATATTCCTTTAAACTTAAAAATATTTTGTTCAAAATTGAACAAATATGAATGTTCCATTCAAGGATTTCTTCTTTTCGATTTGTTGGCATCGTTCATCCTCTTTTTTGCAAACTTTAGCCAATCTTTAGTGGCATCGGCTATCCTTATGTCCATTGCAACTCCAAATTCTTTTTTTACGGCAACTGCAAAAAATAATTGATACAGTGCATTGCATTCAAAACAAGAGCCACGCTCAATAACTTTTAGGAAAAATTAAAACACTTTAACCACAGGGGGACACATTTTGACATATTCACACTCCAGTTAACTTTCAGTATCGCACCCCCATGTCACCACATTGTTTCAAATGGATCACTCTATATTTATTTATATTATCAGATTCTCCTTGATGTGCAGATTTCAAAAATGTACAATACGTATGCCCTGAAGCTTACATCTACAACTAATTTGGGATGAAAAGCTTCAGACCATATGTATTTTACTTTTTAAAAATCTGCTCATCAAGTAGAATCTAATGCAAAAAAATGTAGTGTGATTCATTTGAAAGAGTGTGATTACGTGCTCTGGGGGTGCTATAGTGAAAGTTACATCAGTTTGAATATGACAAAATGTGTCCCTCTGTGTATCATTGTGGACGTGTTTTTTTATTTTATCTGAAAATCATTGTATCCAAAGTTATTCAGTGTAGCTCGTTTTAAATGGAATGCATTGTATAAGTGATAAGAAACGTTGTCTTAAGGTAACGTAAATGATTTAGTTGTTATTAAGTTCTTCATTCAACGGATCAATAACGTAATTTCCACGATGTTTTTTAAACGTAGCAAAAAAGAGTTATTTAAACGTAGAATATACGTTGCTCAAAGGTTAGAGTTATTGAGTAGTGTCATATTGAACGTTTATGTAATGTTTTCACTTCTGATTGAATATACGTTGAGAAAGAACGGTGTGGACAAGTATCATAACGGTAGTGGATAGTGATGAGTTGAGTCATAAGGTTTGTTCTCACAGGAATTACAAACCATCAGGATTATGCGCAATACATTTCTCTGTGTTGATACATAAGTTTCTGATTGTTTGAAAACAGCTGGACGATGTTCATACAGGTTTCATTAATGATTGTCCAACTGTCCAACATCCAGCTGTTTTCAAACAATTAGAAACTTATTTATGAACGCGGAGAAATGAATTGCGCAGAATCCTGACTGTTTCTGATGGTTTGAAACTCGTGTGACAACAAACCTACATACGTTAATTATAGGTAGAATCAACGTTTGGTTGAATATGGGTTCCGAAAGTCACGTTGCAAAATTCAACCAGTAACGTTTAATCAACGTCAGCTACCACATATGAACGTATATCACACGTGTGTCTGTTTATTGGGTCATATCTATATCTGTAATTAATTTTTGTCTATTATAGGATCTCTGTATGGTATCAATAACTGATTTTGTTTAATTCGTAATAATTTTTGTTTGCTTATAGGATGGAGCTCCTATCAAAATTGCTAACTGCATTTTGTTTAAAATTTTTGATCATAATTGTATCTTATTTACAAATGTTTATTATTGCTAATACGTATGAGCTCCTATTGGGGATAATTCGGGAGGATTGGGACGACTGGTGGTCTGGGACAATCAACTTATAATTTAAATTTATCGTGAAATACCCGCGTCAGGCATAAAACCGTGACTTCCTCACTTGCTTCCTTCAGTTGACTGTAGATGCTTGACCAGTGCACATCGTTTGTTTATCTTTTGAGAGTTTTTACGTTTCCATGCGCTAACAATATATAGTAGGGTAAGCAATTTTTTCTAATGTTTAAAAAAAATTTAGATAACAAAATCGTAGGTGGATATGTTTAAAATTATGACTATTGGCCATATTTTGTTTATGTTTTGATTACAAAAATATTTCTTGATTTCATAAAAAATAAAGTTGAATTAACTTGATACATGTAGGGAGGATTGGGACGTCGAAAATTCGGGTGGTATGTGACGTGTCTCATTCCTCCCTGTGAACTGCTTTGAATTAAATTGAGCAATTTTTACGCATGTGATAGAACTGATTAGCTCATATTGTCTTTTAAATCAAATCTTTCCACATGGAAAAATCTTATTTACCGATTGTGCATCTACAAAATGCCTCAAAAATGGGAGAAAAAACATCCTAATAGAGACATCACTAATAATGACATATTACAAGCAGTTAAAATGGTTTGTAATGACCAAAGATTCATTATGTCTGCTATGAACATCTCTAAATCAACCTTGGCAAGGCATGTGAACTCCTAGAAGAAAGCAGAAAATGAAGAAAACGTTCTATTTCAAAAAAATTTAATATGTAGCCTTGTCTTTTCATCAGAAGAAGGAAAACTACTGAATGAGTATTTGGTAGAAGCTAGTAAAATGCGTTATTAGTTAAATACCGTTCAAGTTAGGATTTTGGCCTTCCAATATGCTGAGGCCCTACATCTAAATTTCCCAGATTCGTGGAAAGAAAAAGGCGTGGCCGACAAGGACTGGTTTTATCGTTTTCGAGATAGGCACAAAGAGCTTTCATTAAGAGCATCTGAGGCCACTAGCCTCTTAAGAGCCACAAGTTTCAACAAACATAATGTCGACTGCTTTTTAAACAACTTAAATTTTTTTATGAAAAATGCAATTTATCTGCTGACCGCATATATGATTGCGATGAAACCGGTGTCACAACAGTACACGATCCAACAAAAGTGATTACCGAACGTGGACAAAAACAAGTTGGTCAGGTGACATCAGCAGAACGCGGACAACTAGTCACAGTGTTGTTTATAATAAATGCAGCAGGAAATGATATACCTCCAGTATCTATTTTCCCAAGAGCCAAACGAAATGATGCTTTTGTAAAACAGGCTCCAGAAGGAAGTCTTGGTTTACGCCACCAGACTGGCTGGATGATCCAAAACAATTTCGCTCTTGCTTTGGATCATATAATTAAACATTCACGTTGCTCAAAAGATGACTCTATACTCCTTGTATTAGCCAATCATGAGAGCCACATTCAAATTGAAGTTATACGAAAGGCTAAGGAAGTTGGAGTTCATTTACTAACGTTTCCTCCACATTTCAGCCATAGGCTGCAACCTTTGGATGTATCCATTTACGGCCCATTTAAATCAAAATATAATGCAGCATGTAACGACTGGATGATAAATCACCCATGTAAAACGATTACATTATATGATATAGCAGAATTGGTAAATATAGCTGACGAGGGTTCATTCAATAGGAAAAATATTATAGCTGGATTTGAAAAGACTTGTATCTACCCATTTAGCAGCGAGCATTTTTCAGAAGAAGAATATTTAATGTCAGCAGTAACAGACCGTCCTGAACCAAAATTAGACCAACATTTAGATGCATCTCAAGAAATACCATGTTCATCTACAGCTATCCTGCAACTAGCTTTCAATGTAACTTCATTAACACCGCATTTATCTGAAACAGCAGCACATTCTTCCACAGAAACAGAACCAGATCAACTACTTGCTCACCACAGCCCTCCTCCAGGAAATGTAATTCTGTCACCATATAATATCAGACCATTTCTGAAAGCTGTCCCTAGAAAAGTAACCAACAGAGGGAGGATAAAAGGTAGAACAGTTATATTAATAGACATCCCCGAAAGAGAAGCCATCGAAGAAGCAGCGAGAACAGCAGCTCTAAAGAAAATACCCCGTCCTCATCCTGAATTAGAAAATAAAGAAAAGTCTCGGAACAAATTTGTAGGAAAGAGAAAGTAAAATATGAGAGTGAGTCTTCTTCAAGTGATAGTGTAACTTACGATGATAGTGAATTAGATATAAGTGAATCTGATTCTGATAGGGAGGAAATTTGTGTCCATCATTCTTCCGTAGAAATTAATCTCTTTCGTGTTAGTAAAGTTTTGTACAAAAAAGGAGACAATTCGTTACGTAGAGGAGAAAATAGCAGAATCTGAATTTAGCGTCACTTTTTTAAGAAAGAAACCATCCTCAGACAGTTTTTTATCCTACTGTCCCTGACGTTAACATTGTAGAGGGAAGCGATATTATTTTAAAATTACCAAAACCACAATCTGTTGGTGGTACAGAACGCTGCGAATCACTATTAAAATGCGATATAGACTTATTAGCTTATGACGTAAAGTAGTCCCACACCACTTGTTGTCGCCAATACGGACCTATCAGCATCCACCTACGCCGACCGCTAGCGACAAGTCGTAGAGGGATCAAGGAGGTACAACACCTGTCACGAGTGACAGCATTCCATTCTTTAATATCGACGTTACGATATACATGTTTCAATTTTGTAAATCTTTACGATCTTTGTTAATAGTCGATAAATATATAATTAAAACTTTTGTTACGTGAAATTCTGAAAATTATTCACTTCTACTCAACATATGGTTCTTCGAGCTTGGATGAAACATTAATTTGCTGACAACATTACAGGTTAGTGCCTCCTTTCCTATACCATCCTAGAACGAGCACAATTTTATTTGACATAAACTACATAATTTACTTTACGAATCACAGAAATTCACAAATCCATTTACGTATTATTTACAAATTACAAATTTGCAGCAAGGTATTTGGTGGATTTAACGTTTTCTATTTCTCTACATTATGTCAAACATAAATAAAGTGAAACGTACTTCCATAAAAAGCGCTTTGACCAGATTTGCAAACCATTTTCGAGATAATTTCGTTTCGGTCGAAAATGTAGAACAAATTAACATCGAAGATTTGAAGATTCGGCTAAAAAAGGCCGAAGAACTTTTGGAAGAATTTAATTGTGCTCAACTTGCAATTGAGAGCGAAGATAAAGATTTCGAAATGAATTATCCTATCATTCATTCCCCGGAAAGGCAAAAATTCGAAGATGATTTCTATGCAATCACTTCAACTGTTAAAAAATTCATTATTTCAAAAGGAGTTAAAAAAGACATTAACGATAGTAGTTATCAACAATTCAATAATAACAGTTCCACAACTGATCAGCATTTGCTTAATATTCGTTTACCACAACTCAATCTACCTACATTTGATGGAAATCTCACACAGTGGTTATTTTTTAGAGATAGTTTCAAATCAATTATTCACGATAACACAGCGATGTCAAACGTTCAAAAATTTCACTATTTACGTCTTTCATTACAGGGAAGTGCTGCGGATAAAATAAAATCTTTACAAATATGTGATGATAACTATGAGGTCGCTTGGAAGTTACTTTCAGATCGTTTCGAAAACAAACAAGCATTAATAAAAAATCACGTTAAGGCTCTTTTTGAATTACCCACACTTAAAGAGGAGTCACATAAAGGTTTAAATTTAATATTAGACGGTATTGAAAAAAATTTAAATGCATTGAAGGTTTTGAGGCGTCCTACTGACCAATGGGATGATTTGATTATTCACCTCGTAACGACAAAATTTGACAACACTACAAAGCGTGAATGGGAATCACGGGCCAACTCAAAAAACATACAGAGTCTTGAAAATTTATTGGAATTTTTGAAAGACCGTTGTCGAATTTTGTCGTCATTAAAGTGTGATTCTGTGGAAGGATTTAAACATCGTGCTTCGAAACAATCCATCCAAAAACATACGAAATCGTTCGCTACTATTTCAAATAAGGTTATATGCGTTCTATGCAAAAATAATCATAGTTTATATTCATGCCCTGAATTTAATAAATTAACAACAATGGAAAGACTGAACACTGCGAAACGTTTAAGGTTATGTATAAACTGCTTAAGATCTAACCATCGCACGAAACAGTGTAAGTCAGCTGGATGTCGACGATGCGGCAAAGTGCATCACACTATGTTACATTTTTAGAATAGTGATGAAGGAGAAAACGGCACTTCGGTTGACAATGGTACCACAAATAGTACGGGGGCTCTTGGTACAGTTAACGATTGTATCAACTCACAACATACACTCACAACTAGTTTGTCTACTCCATCTCAAATATTACTTTCTACCGCAGTAATTACAGTTTACGACGTATTTAATAACGCACATCAGTGTAGGGTTTTACTTGATAGTGGTAGCCAGGTGAATTTTATTTCCGAGAAACTTTCAAAGCTTTTAAACCTAAACAAACATTCAATCAACATTTCAATCTCCGGTGTGAATCAAATGCACAACAAAGTTCAATTTTACGTCTCTTTGAAATTCAAATCAAACATTAACGATTTCCAGAAAACAATATCTTGTATTATTTTACCACAAATTACAGACTATCTACCAACTTTATCCATACATTCAACAAGACTAAACATACCTAAAAAATTAACATTGGCAGATCCTAATTTTGATAAACCGGCTCCTATAGACTTATTAATAGGGGCTGATACATTCTGGGACCTCTTGAGTATTGGTCAAGTCAAGTTAGGTGACGGTCTTCCTACGCTGCAAAAAACAACATTAGGATGGTTAGTTTCAGGTCCGTTGTTTATAAAGAATGGAGATTTTACGTCACACCATTGTAGTATTTCAACAACAAACGATTTAGAAACACAGGTTGCAAAATTTTGGGAATTAGAAGAGTACCCTAAAACACGATTTTTATCTGACGAGGAAAATTATTGTGAGAAACATTTTAAGGACACCGTGTGCCGAAACGATATCGGTCGTTTTATCGTGACAATACCTTTCAAACAAGATATTTCTGTTCTCGGCCAGTCTAGAAGCATTGCTACTAATCGATTTTACAATCTTGAAAGAAAACTTGAAAAAAATCCCGATTTGAAATTGCAATATCATAATTTTGTTCATGAATACATTCGTCTAGGTCACATGGTTTTAGCTGATGAGCAGAATGATGACACGGGGTGTTTTCTTCCACATCACTGTGTATTAAAAGAAAGTTCTTTAACTACAAAGTTGCGGGTAGTTTTCGACGGCTCAGCTAAAACCACATCGGGTATTTCACTTAATAATATCATGATGGTAGGCCCCAACATTCAAGATAATCTGTTTTATATTTTATTAAGGTTTTGACTACATAATTACGTTTTGAGTGCTGATATAACCAAAATGTACCGTCAAGTACTTGTAAATGAAAAACAATGTAACTTTCAAAAAATTTTATGGCGATTTACACCCGAGAGAGAAATTAATGTGTATGTCTTGAAAACAATTACTTACGGATTAGCATCTTCAGCTTTTCTCGCGATCAGATCGCTACAAGAAATTGCACACCGTCATAAAATCGAATTTCCCCGAATTTCGGACATTATTTTACATGACTTTTATGTAGATGATCTCCTCACCGGTGCTAAAACTATCGATGAAATTAATTACATTGAGGACAATATTTCCAAACTTTTATTGATATATGGCTTTCCATTAAGAAAATGGATTTCGAATGCTAAAGATTTCCTTCTTGATGCTGAGCCCGGTTTAATACATATAGGAGACCAGGATCAAAGTAAAACGTTGGGATTGCTTTGGAATCCAACAAACGACGTTTTACAGTATTCCATTAACATTTCCAATCAGAAACTCAAAGTCACTAAACGTCAAATTCTGTCATCTACTGCCCAGATCTTTGATCCACTTGGGCTACTGTCACCTGTTACCATAAAGGCAAAGATCATACTACAAGAACTTTGGAAACTTAAATTGTCCTGGGATGAGTCCCTTCCCAGTAACATACATACAGTTTGGTCCCATTACCAATCACAGTTGCAACACCTCAATTCTATAAAAATACCCCGACAAGCATTATGTCCCAATCCTGTTTTCACACAGATTCATGGATTTTGCGATGCATCTCAGACCGCATATGGCGCCTGCATTTATATTCGTTGTTGCGATTTGCTGGGTAATCTTACATCTCATTTATATTGTGCCAAAACACGCGTAACACCGTTGAAGCTCTTAACTATTCCTAGATTGGAATTATCTGGGGCGCTTTTACTTGCTGAGCTCATTGACAAAGCACGCTTATGCATTTCTCAATACGACAACATTTTTTATTGGTCCGACTCTATGATATGCATTTCATGGATTAATTCATCCCCACACATATTAAAAACATTTGTGGCCAACCGGGTAGCACAAATTCAGAACCTTTCTGAAACTGGAGCATGGAAACATGTAAGTACTCACGACAATCCCGCCGACTTACTATCACGCGGATTGACTCCAATCGACCTAGCAAAATCCGAATTTTGGTTTCACGGTCCTCCATGGCTCTTACAACATGAATCCACTTGGCCTACTTATGATAACGACACCGCCATTTTGACTCCGTCCGAACTTCCAGAACTTCGTAATAACCTTGTTACATTCGTTAACGCTACTGACGACTTCATCTCATATATTCTCACAATTATTGAGTCACGTTCCTCTCTCATGAAATTACAGCGCATATTCGCCTATTTCTTGAGATTTTCAAATAACATCAGGCATAAGTGTAAACCTAAACGCCAAGGCACATTGACAACTACTGAACTTGACGAATCACTTTACTTACTCATTCAAATTGTACAGCGTCATTATTTTTCTGACGAATATCACAAATTGTCACATTGTAAGTCAGTACATAAAAAGAGCAAACTTTTAAGCTTGAACCCATGATGAGGCGAATAAAGTGATTCGTGTAGGTGGTCGATTGAAGGAATCCGACTATGATTATTTGACGAAACATCCAGTGATTCTTCCTTCAAATGGCCACCTGACTATGTTAATTGTCCGACAAGAACATATTAGGCTATTGCATGCTGGTCCTCAAGCTCTTCTGGCTTCGATCAGAGAAAGATTTTGGCCACTATCTGGTCGCAATCTTGTGAAAAGGATTGTGCACGACTGTGTACGATGTTTTAGATGCAAAGCAAAAACACATGAATATACAATGGGAGATCTTAGGCCATCACGAGTCACTCCATCGCGTCCATTTTCGATCTCTGGAGTTGATTACGCGGGACCATTCCAACTCCGTGACAGAAAAGGTAGAAACTTCAAAACTTTCAAAGCATATATAGCACTATTTGTTTGTTTTGCCACTAAGGCTATACATTTAGAGGTTGTTAGTGACCTCACATCTGAATGTTTTTTGGCATCTTTGCGTCGTTTTATGGCTAGGCGGGGTAAATGTACAAAAATATACTCCGACAATGGTACCACATTTATTGGTGCTAACAATGAGATGAAATCCTTTTTCGATTCCTCCGGAACTAACATTGCTGAACAACTCTCAACCGACGGCGTTCAATGGCACTTTATAACTCCTAATGCACCACATTTTGGTGGTATTTGGGAAGCTGGCGTTAAATCTACCAAATACCATTTGAAACGTGTACTAGGTAACGCTTCTACTACCTTTGAAGAATTCACTACTATTTTATGTCAAATAGAAGCGTGTCTCAACTCCCGACCACTCTATCCAATATCATCCGATCCTAATGATACAAATCCCCTTACCCCGGCACATTTCCTGATTGGAGAAAGTCTGATGGCGTTACCAGAACCCAACCTATTGGACATTAGAGTGAATCGTCTTTCAAGATTCGGAAGAGTACAACAAATAATCCAACACTTTTGGTCTCGATGGAACAAGGAGTATATATCCTATTTGCAGACTCGAACGAAGTGGAAAATAAACCACCCGCAGCTAATTAAAATCGGTATATTGGTACTGATCAAGGAGGATGGACTACCACCCTTAAAGTGGAAGTTAGGCAGAGTCTCTCAAGTTCAAAAGGGTGCTGATGGCATCATACGATCTGTGACCGTCAAAACGTCAACCAGTGAGCTAAAACGCCCAGTGGTAAAAATCTGCATTCTGCCAAACCAACAATAATCTACATTGAAACCCTGAAGTGTTTCGAGGCGGGGGCTATGTTGTCGCCAATACGGACCTATCAGCATCCACCTACGCCGACCGCTAGCGACAAGTCGTAGAGGGATCAAGGAGGTACAACAACTGTCACGAGTGACAGCATTCCATTCTTTAATATCGACGTTACGATATACATGTTTCAATTTTGTAAATCTTTACGATCTTTGTTAATAGTCGATAAATATATAATTAAAACTTTTGTTACGTGAAATTCTGAAAATTATTCACTTCTACTCAACACCACTCGATAGGTGTTCCACATCACCCGAATAATCGGGATGTATGGGGGTGTAAGGGGGTGAGGACTAAGAAGGTCCAAAGTCAACCTCAACTGCCAACCTCACCTGCTCAAGCTGGTGCCAAACTCTTGGCATCCGGTGCACCCTGCTAGACAACCGACGAGGCTCTGGCGTCCGAGTCACGGCGGAATAACCGTTAGAACGAGAGCTGAGGAAATGCAACTCTCCATGGACCCCTTAACAACCCGCAATGGCCAGCGTGTTAGGGTAAACGGCCAAAAACTCCGTTTATGATACGATATGAGTACAGAAGATAAAAGGCCCTCAGTCTCCAGCGAACCGTGTTTCCCCATTCATGGTAGATATAGGACAAGAGCACGGGTGGAGGGTGCTAAGAATCCCCGGAGTGGATCGGGCTACCACGGGAAACGAACACAAAATGTTAGAACCCTATCGACAACATATAAACTTCAGGAATAGGAGGAAGAGCTCAAGTTCTTAAGGTGGGACATACTAGGAATCAGTGAGCATAATCGAAAAGAAGAGAAAGCACTGATACTTCAATCAGGTCACCTACTATATTATGCAGGTATAGACAATATAAACCAAGGTGGAATGGGCTTCCTAATACACAAATCACATGTGCGCGATGTCTTACAGATCCAAAGCGTAAGTTCTAGAGTAGCATACCTTACACTTAGATTAAACAGTAGGTATACATTGAAAATTATACAAACCTATACCTCCACCTCGACGCAAAAGGACGAAGATATTGAAAGCTTCTACGACGACATCAACACAGCTTTGCGACAGACACCTTCCCATTACACTTTGATTATGGGAGATTCTAACGCCAAATTAGGCCACAAACAAGACGACAGTAAAACATCACTGGGAAGTTATGGGTTTGGGACAAGAAATGATAGAGGACAAGTATTGCTTGACTTCTTACAACAAAACAACTTTTATGCAAGGAACAGCTTTTTCAAAACGGCCCCCCAGAGAAAATGGACTTGAGCTAGCCCAGATGGAGTTACAAAAAACCAAATCGATCAAACATGAAAAACATAGTGCAAGACGTAACTGTTCTTAACAAGTTTCCTATCGGAAGTGACCACAGAGCCATCAGAGCAAAAATAGTCATAAATACAAGGAAGGAGAGGACAAAACTAATAAGAAAAACAGCTTCTAGAAAATCATTAATACCACAAAGCGCAGACCAATACGCACAACTCCTCAATTCTCGTCAATCACCAATGCTGACAAATGGAAAGGATATAGACATTGAGGAGTCAAACAAACAAATAATAACAGCAATGAAAGAAGCTGAAAACAGGTGCAAGTAATCGCTTGGAGTTGGAATGGAGGAGAAGTTGAGTAATAGTACTAAGAAGTTGATGGAAAAAAAAGAAATCTAACAGACAAACCTCAAAACAATGCCACTCAGCTAAGAGAAATCAACAAAGAAATATCAAAGGCTATCCGAAGAGATGTAGGGCTACACAAAACAAAGGAAATATTTAGGGTGATAGAGGAAAATAGGGGAATGAAAGTGCTTAGGAAAAAATTGTCTGAGGGTAAGAAACAATTAAGTAAGATAATTGACAACAAGAATGGACAAACCACCATAACTAAGCGAGACATCCTGCTAATCGTGAGAAGCTTTTTTGCGGAACTCTATAAGAAAACCACAACAACAGAAATTGGAGTTGGCATTCCCGTAATACAAAACCAGGGATCAGAAGACATCCCGGAAATCACTCAAGACGAAATAAACAACTGCTTAAAAGACATGAAAAACAATAAATCACCAAGATATGACGAAAGTAGCACCGAAAATATAAAACTAGGAGAATCAGCACTTCTAAAAATACTGTGTAAGCTATACAACGCTTGTTTAAGAAACTCCATAACACCTGATCATTGGAATAAGTCCATCATAATACTTTTACACAAGAAAGGAGATATAGCCCAAATAGAAAACCACAGACCAATTAGCCTGCTATTGCAGATATATAAGCTGTTTATCAGAATAATCACCAAAAGGCTGACAGCTAAACTCGATATTTACCAACCTATTCAGCAGGCAAGGCTTCGTAAGGGCTATTGCACAAATAATCATCTTCATACAATTAAAATCCTCATTGAAAAATGCATAGAGTATAATAAAGCGCAAGAAATGATGAGCGAGTTGAACCTAGCATCCAGAGAGGTTGGGCTGAAAATCAATATAGGCAAAACAAAGTTCATGACAAATCTAGTTGCCAGTGAAAACCTAACAGTGAACAACTTAAACATTGAGCAAGTACACTCCTACAAATACTTAGGCCACGAGATTCGTTTGGGAAGGGATAATCAAACCTGTGAAATTGGCAGAAGAATAGGTCTCACATAGGCAGCCCTTGGAAGATTGAGTCTACATCTTAAGATCTGATATTCCCATGTGTCTTAAGAAGAAAGTCTTCGACCAATGTATTTTACCAGTACTAACCTACGGAGCCGAAACACTGACTCGAGCAAAGAACACCACGAACAAGATATTAGTAGCGCAAGGAAGCATGGAAAGAGTAATGTTAGGCTTATCCCTGAGAGATAGAGTTTCAAACATAGAGGTAAGAAGGAGAAGTGGAGTAACAGATGGACTAGAAAAATAACAGAATGGAGACCGCGAGACCACGCTTTCCGCAGCAGAGACAGACCGCCAACTCGTTGGTCAGTTGATCTGAAGCGCATCCAAACCAACTAGTTGAATGCAGCACAGGATAGGGGGAGACTTATGGGAGGCTTATGTCCAGCAGGCACGAGCATATAACTGTGTGATGATGATGATGGGACATTTGACAGTTGAGTTAATTTTTAACAGTTATGTTGTAATACTTTTTTCAATTTCTTTTTTAACGGAAACACACAGGATTTTGCTGACGTTTCAAATGAATGTAATAAAAGTAATAAAAACATCAACTGTCTCGACCCTTACTATTATAGGTTGCCCCAAATGTGCGCGCGCATTTGGGGCAACCTAAAATAGGAGGGGTGGCAGTCGTCGAAACTGCTTCGCCGAAAGTAAAGTAATGTGGTTTTCTTACCAATATGGGACACTACCTCCCTCAACCCATATATTTAGGAAATAGGAATAATACAACACTGGTAGGGATAAACAAAACAGCAACAAAACGCTATTTTTTAATCGTTTTTGTTTACAATAATAGCATGTTTAGTATAATACAAACAAATACAAATATTACACACAAAAAACAACTCTTCCCTTATTTCTATTAGGCGTATGTTTAATTTTATATATTTTTATCTTAATTCTAGAACTTAGGACCATTTCTGGAAATTCTCTTTCGATCCAGTAGTATGAACTTATTTTATAGCTGTAATTACCATTTCTGTTCCTTCGGCAATTTCTTCTAAGCGCTGGCAAAACCTTAATTTAATATGATCCTTTATTTTCTGCATAGTAATGTTTTTAATTTGGGTCATATCTTCTTGGGTAAAAGTAATATCCTTCCATATCTCCGTAGAAAACTTGAAATTTTCTATCGTAGCGAATGTGTTGCCTTGGTAAGACGTAATACCATTTGTAGTAAATGTTGCAAACGTTTCTTCTGTAGGCAAACATATTATCTCCATACCATTATTATAAAGTATTGTAATATAATCATCTGCTATAAGAGCTGCTCTATTATTGTAAACACTTAGAAATATATTTTTGTAGTAACCCTTTAAGAAGTAGACATTTTTTATGGCATCCTTTTCCGCTAACACACTAAGATAAGTATATTATTTTTTTTATTGTTTATGGTAAATGCCGACACTTTATATACACCTGCTGGGTCTAGGTTTGCCCAATGGCTATAAAAATAGTTTTCTAATCTCTCCAACAATTGTGTTATCTTCTCTTCTTTCTCCAGTAGACTTCTATAATCTTCCTTTATTGCAGTTGTCTTTTCGATAAAATCCAGCTTCCGCCTCTTGGTATATAGCTCATCCATTTCCTGTGTTCGTTTCCTTGTCGATGTAATGTAAGCTTGCGACAGAGGGTCGATTTCTTTAATCTTATAAGGAGAAAGTTTGTTTGTTTTATTAGATCTCTTCCTTAAAATACGTTCAACCAAATTATCTGTAGATATTAGTCCAGCGTCCTGTACGTCGATATCTTCCGGTATAGTAGAAAATGGGTTGCTGGACCTAGAAAAGTAAGTCTCTCCAGCTTTAATGTAACACTTTTGTATTATTCGAACATTGTCTCCGTTCTCCTTTTCTTCTACAATTTCTATATGGTTAACAGGGAGGCAATTAAAGCTGCCTGCATAGAGAATGTAATTTATAACCTTCTTCCTTGCGTCGGATTCTTTTGGTAAATTTATTTGTAATCCCGTGAATTTTCTTGTATTACTGTTACCCCAATAAACATATTGCTGCATATTGTTAAACACAAGACAACATCTGTTCTGTAGACTCTCGGTCAACTTTGTCCACATTTTTGCAATCGAAACAGAGTATAACGGAGAATTTTGGAAGTACAACTTACAATCTTGTAGCAGAGTTATGCAATATTCTAAAGGACTGTAGCCTTCTCCATGGAAATTCTCAATTGGGTAGTTAGCTTCTAATCTGGTAATACCATGCTTCTTGGACAATGCAGAAGAGAAAGTTTCCTTTAATCTTGCGTCTGGGCAGTTGACGAAATCTATAATATGGCTTCCAATGCTCTTGTAAACTCCATGACTGGTTATTTGACAAATAAATTTGTTGTATATTTAACCCTTGTATTAGATGTGAGCCAAGTAAGGCAATCTATGCCAACTGTTTTATCATTGTTTACAATAACGTTGCCCCTTTCCTTGTACTTGTTCAATTTTATGTGTTCGATAGACAGTAATATTAAGAGTTGTCATTTTTGAAGTTCAGTTGTCATTAATTTTATGAATTTTTGTAAAAGGAAAACCGTTGTTAATTTTAAAAGTAATACAGTCCATTTTAATGTTTTTACCGTTTGTCAAGTACTTTTTAAATAATCACAATTGAATCAGCAAAGTAAAACAATAAACATTTCTGGTCCTTCGAGCAGGATACAAGTTTTGAAATTAAAAGTTTACGACGATTTTCTTCAAGCCAACACGTAGTGATTATCGATCCAAGGCGTGAAGTATCGAGACAAGTCCACTGGTCTAATTCAAGTTATTAACGAAGAGTTCCGATCTAGCGGTAACTACAAAAATAGGACCAACTATTTAGTACAATTCGGATTCAGGTCAGATTATTCCTTTTACTCTCCTTTTTTGCGAAAATTTATTATTAGCATTTTTCAATCGAGTATTTGAAGACAATTTTCAAATAAACTGAGTAATTACCGTTCAATTTGTATACATTGAGATATAGGTTTGAAATATGATTTGACGTTTTCAGTTGTTAACAAGTTTGGAGGTATAGGTATACTTCCGAAAGGTATTTGCGACCTTTGTTAATTGAATTTTTTATAACTTTTCGAGTTTTGATTACAGTACAATAAAAGTGTTAGTTAAGCAATCAGTTGAAATCATCCCAATTTCTTAGTTCTGATCGAAAGTCAAGATTACAGATACAGGGAGTGAAACAAGTATAATTAACGAACTTAGGGTTCTTAAACGTAGTAGAGGTACTATGAAACAAAAATTAACGTTACTAGAAAAATACATTGACACTCTTAAGACCCCTTCAAGTGATGAATTGCCTAATATTAACGACGTAAAGCTCAGATTTGATAATCTCTCAAATTTATTAAATGAATTTGAAAGTTCAATCAATTTTAGAGACAAAATGTAGCGAGAATGAGCTAGAAGACCATTTTTTAGAGAGAGAAGAATTTCAGAATAGGTTTTATAAAACACAATCATACTTGAAAACCGTTTTAGATAATTTGCGAGCATCAGTTTCACATGCTATTAGTGAGGTACATTCCGATTCACAGTCAAACATTTCGAATAATAATATTGACCCTCTTCATAATATGTGGTTGCCTAAAATAAAGCTACCGATATTTTCAGGACAATTTCAGCAATGGATTAATTTTAAGAACAATTTCAATTCTACAATTACTAATAATAAATCATTAAATGATAACCAAAAGTTTCAATATTTAAAAGCCTCGCTAGAAGGCTACGCGGCTAACTTTATTGAAGGCATAGATAACACTGAGCAGCCTTTTAAGAAGTCCTGGGAGTTGTTGTGTGAGCGTTTCGACAAAAAACAGTTCTTGTTAGATAGTCATTTTAAATCACTTTTGAATGTACAGGGTGTTCAAAAAGAAACATATGCTAATTTTCGGAAAATACTAGATGAGGTATCCAAGCATTTAACTTCTTTAGATGGGATAGGACTCAGTAAAGATATTCTGTATGATTCTTTTATAATTCATGTGCTATCAAGTAAATTAGATAAAAATACATTGCGAGATTGGAAAGAGTGCAAGTTTAATGATGATTTACCATCGGTAACAGAATTTATCGATTTTTTAAAAAACAAAGCTGATGTTTTGCAGTGTCTAGATGACACACAATTTATAAGAGCAAGTGGTTCAAGCTATCAAAGCAAGCATAACACGTATAATTATAAACCAAGTGCTCAAGTAAATTTAGCTAGTAATTACACCTGTAATTTTTGTAAGAAAAACTATTCTATTTACAAATGTTCAGATTTTTTAGCGTTACCTACCGAACGTAAAATTCAAGAGGTAAAAAAATTGCGGCTTTGTGAAAACTGTTTGTTACTGGGTCACAACAAAAACAACTGCAGAAGCGGCCCATGTCCCATATGTAAAGTCCATAAGCATAATAAATTGATTCACAGAGAAATTGTGCAATCTACAAGGTCGGTTAATAGTGTCAATGATCGAAATTCATCGAATCTATTGTCAAAAGAAGATAATAATTCAGACCCTACAGTAAGTATCAACTTAGTTAATGACCGAAGTCAGGTGTTATTATCAACAGTACTATGTTATGTGAAAGACAAAAGTGAACAGTTCCATGCTTGTAGAGCTCTCTTAGACTGTGGGGCCCAAATGAATTTAATTACTGCTTCTTTTTGCGAAAAACTCAGGATTCCAGTTACTAGTACTAACTGTTCAATTATAGGGATCACACAAAGCCAGTCAGATGGCAACAAAAAATGTACGCTTGATATTTCGTCGCGGTTTTCAGATTATAAATCAAGTATTTCTTGCTTAGTTGTTCCAACCATTACGAGTCGGATCCCGACATATTCTTTTGATATTAGTAATATGCGTATACCGAATAATATTGAATTAGCGGATCCTGAATTTAACCATTCCAAAGGCATTGATGAGTAGGCGCTAATATTTTTTGGAACCTGTTGCAAGAAGGAAAAATCCAACTGGGGAAAAACCTTTCTACACTAGTGAACACCAAATTTGGATGGATAATACCGGGTACCATGCCAATAAAGTTAGACAAATATATTTGCACCATAGGAAAAGTTCGTGTCGCAGAAGACGACCAGCTCAAGAAGTTCTGGGAAATAGAGGAAGTCCAATGTAAAAATCAGTTCATGTCCCATGAAGACACTATTTGCGAATCTCTTTTTGAACGAGATACGTACCGAGCGGAAAATGGACAATTTGTGGTGAAATTTCCATTAAAACATTCCGTTGAGCTATTGGGCGATACAAAAGTATCCGCTATGAAGAGATTTAAGGCACTGGAACATAAATTTTCTGATTCTAGCTTCAAACAATTATATCATGATTTCATTCACGAATACCAGGATCTAGGTCACATGAGTAAAGTATCAAACAATATTAATTCTAATCTTGGTTATTACTTACCCCATCACGGTGTGCTTAAAGCAACAAGTATCACTACTAAGCTTCGAACAGTATTCGACGGCAGTTGCCAAAGCACAACAGGTTGGTCACTTAACGACATCCAGTACGTCGGCCCTAAGGTCCAAAACGACATATTCGACATTTTGGTGCGATTTCGCATGTACGCCTTTGTTGTGTCAGCAGATATTTCAGAGATGTATAGGCAAATACTTATGCATCCAGAGCATAAGCATTTACAGCGAATCTTGTGGCGAGATAACCCAAACGATGAATTTTCTGTTTTCGAGTTAAATACTGTTACGTATGGTACAAGAGCAGCACCTTATTTAGCCATTAAATGTATTAAAACTCTAGCAACACAAAATTTGAAAGAATTTTCAGAAGCCTCTAACACTACTTTGTCCGACATGTACGTCGACGATTTGCTGACAGGATCTAACGATCTTAATGAATTACAAGATAGATGTAAGAACATTTATAATATATTGGAGTCTGCGAATTTCATTTTACGTAAGTGGACTTCCAATAACCAACAAGTGGTTTCTAACTTTGCAAAGGCAGATATCTCCAATTCAATCCTAAATATAGGTGATCAAGAGTCTAGTAAAACTTTAGGGGTTCAGTGGAATAATAGCTCGGATACATTAAAGTATACCATTAAGAATTTTTTAACTAATGTTTTTCCTACTAAACGCTCCATTTTATCCACGATTGCTCATATATATGATCCTCTGGGCCTTTTAAGCCCATCTATTATTTTAGCCAAGATACTTATCAAAAGACTTTGGTCTCTCCACATTTCATGGGATGCTCCAGTTACTCCAGATATATTAAAGAACTGGTCACAATTTCAAAATAGCCTTGAGAGTCTCAATCATTTATTCATTCCTCGCAATGTAGTCTCGGAAGTAATGCTAGACATTCATTGTTTCTGCGACGCATCGCAAGATGCATATGCAGCATGCATCTACCTCCGCAGTACAGATAAGTCAGGTATCTATACAATTAATTTGTTATGTTCAAAATCCAAAGATTCACCATTGAAAGCCATCACTAGCCCCAAGCTAGAATTATGCGCCTGTCTTTTAGGAGCACAATTAACCAAACATGTGGTCAACTCCCTTAAGGTTGACATTCCTATTCATATGAGGTCCGATTCTCAAGTTGCTTTGAGTTGGATTCACCACGAACCCAGTGACTTACAAGTTTTCGTTGCAAATCGCGTATCAAAGATACAATCGCTATCAAACATCACTAATTGGAAATATGTAAATGGCTCAAGTAACCCAGCTGACCTAGCTTCCAGAGGTATTCCGCCTGACAAGTTAATTTCGAGTGTGTTTTGGTGGAAAGGTCCAGCTTTCCTGCAATTACCCATTTCTGATTGGCCAAGTGAAGATTTTATTCTTAAAAAATCAGAGTTGATGGAGCTGAAAAAGAAAACCGTAGTTCTACATGCAACGCCGTCATATTCATTCGATTTACTTACTCGATTTTCTACCTTGACTAGGTTAGTACGAGTCACAGCTTATTGCTTACGGTTTTGTAATAATCTAAAAAATAAAACGCACAGGAAAACTAGTGTTCTATCTGCGTCAGAATTGGAAAATGCCAGAGCCATATTAATAAGGCAAGTTCAACAAGATTCATTCTTCGAAGAGTTGAAAATACTCAAGAAAAATAAAACACTCCCCAATAAACACAAACTTCCATCATTAGCACCCTTCGTTGATGAACAGGGAATTATAAGAGTCGGAGGAAGATTAAAAAATACATATTTACCTTTCAGTACCAAACATCCAATTTTATTGTCTTCCACTCACCATTTCACGAAGCTAGTTTTTGAACATAAATATCGAAAATTGTTGCATCCAGGCCCTCAGTTATTACTGTCATCTGTTAGATAATTCTATTGGCCAATAGAAGGACGCATTTTAGCCAAACAAATTGTAAAAAATTGTATAACATGCGTTACGTTCAACCCAGTGCCATTTACTGCCCCAATGTCCAATCTGCCAAATGAACGAATCAAGCCTCAACTACCATTCGGGTATCGATTACGCTGGCCCTTTTTTCAGTCTCAATAAAAAAGGTAGAGGTTCACGATTAACAAAATGTTACTTAGCAGTATTTATTTGCTTTTGCACAAAAGCAATTCATCTCGAAGTTGTTTCGGATCTCACAACCGACAATTTTCTGGCAAGTTTTAAAAGGTTCAGCTCACGAAGAGGTGTTCCATCTGTTATCTACTCTGACAATGGAAGCACATTTGTCGGAGCAAATAACAAACTAAAGGAATTAGGACATTTTTTGTCTAAGAATTAATAAGTCAATTTAATATTAAATGGATTTTTATTCCCCCATATACCCCGAATCATGGAGGACTGTGGGAAGCAGCCGTTAAAATGGCAAAATATCACTTGAAGAGAGTTTTGATCAATAAAAATGTAACGTTCGATGAATTCAACACTCTTATAATACAAATTGAAGGGATACTCAATTCGCGACCATTATTTGATATGTCCAATGACCCAAATGATCCTTCACCTCTAACTCCCTCACATTTTTTAATTGGTCGCACTATAACGTCTGTCCCTAACCATGACCTTACAAATCTACCTGTAAACCGCCTGTCAAGGCTGCAACATATCCAACAGTTGTATTAGCAGTTCTGGCGACAATTCTCGAAACAATATATTTCCCAATTGCATCAATCATATAAATGGAAAGATGCACCCAGTCAAATAAATCTATACACACTGGTACTTATCAAGAATGATGCCCAACCACCTTGTATATGGCCTACCGGCAGAATAACAAGACTATTTCCTGGAAGAGACGGAGTATCAAGGATCCGTTAGACATTTATACCCTTTACCAGTGCAAACCGACATTTGTATTTGACTTTAATTTAAACTTTGTGTGTTCGGTTCCCGCGGGTTCCGATACTATTGTATTGAAGGTGCCCTTCAAAGTGGGGGCTATGTTCAATTTTATGTGTTCGATAGACAGTAATATTAAGAGTTGTCATTTTTGAAGTTCAGTTGTCATTAATTTTATGAATTTTTGTAAAAGGAAAACCGTTGTTAATTTTAAAAGTAATACAGTCCATTTTAATGTTTTTACCATTTGTCAAGTACTTTTTAAATAATCACAATTGAATCAGCAAATTAAAACAATAAACAGTACTCTCCTTGGATGCAAAAGTTAAAGTTGTTTGTTAAATAGTTAATCATTTCTTCTTTGTTGAAAATTCCTGCAAAATCCTGCGTTATGTCCAAGTCCATTAGGTAGCAATCTTCCTTCCGGAGTTGCTCCAATAAATTTGGCATTTCTTTAAGTAGCCTGCCGAGTTTAACGTCCGCCAATTCTACTTTGTATGGAATGCACACAGGTTCTTCATGTTTCCTTTTAATAATTTCCAAATCTTCTCCGACTACGTCTCTTGTTCCAATGGCAAGCGGGTTGTTACTTAGTAAGAGGAAAGGCATCTTAGCTTTAACACCATGTTTTGCAGAAAACAATTCGCCAAACCCGACTACTTCTCTTGTTCCAATGGCAAGCGGGTTGTTACTTAGTAAGAGCAAAGGCTGCTTAGCTTTAACACCATGTTTTGCAGGAACCAATTCCAGATAGATGGTTTAATATTAAATAAGAACGAAGGTGGAAAAATTTGTAAAACAACGATATCTTCAAAAGTTTTATTAGAATATTTATACAAGTTTAACAAAACTTTTACACAAAATACAACTCGTTCTTTGTTTCTGTTGGGTGTATGTTAAAACACGTAAATTTTTATTTTTATCCTATAATTTAAGTCTGTTTCGTCTAATTCTTAATCTAACCAGTAATTCGAAAGGTAAAAAACAATTATATTGTCTAGTTTTAATATGTACCGGATTCTACCTCTATGCATAACTTCTTTAATTCCAGATATTACCAGTTCTGTACCTTCTGCAAATTCTTTTAGTCGATGACAATCTCTAAATTTTATGCTATCCGCAATTTCTTGCATTGTAACGACGTTAACCCTCTCCACCTCCACTTGGGTAAATGGAACGTCTATATTTTTCCATGCGCCTCTGTAAAATTGCAAGTTTTCGTTTTTGGCAAATGTGTTATCGTTAAAACTCGTATATCCATTTGTAGTAAAGGTAGCAAATGGTTTCTCGGTTGGCAAACAGTAATTCCATTCCATTGTTATATGATAATGTGACATAACCGTCTGCAACAAGAGCTTCTCTATTAGTGTTAACGCGTAAAAACGTATTTTTGTGATAAACCTTTAAGTAGTAGACGTCTCGTTGCCCTCCCTTATCCGCCTAAACTCCTACATAGGTATATTTATTTTTGTTGTTAACGGTAAACGCGGATACGCTGTACTCTCCAGAGGGCCCGAAGTTTTTCCACCTGGTGCAGAAATAATCTTCTAGTCTGTACTTTAATCCTGCTATCTTCTGTCCTTTCTCCAAAAATGGTTATATTCCATTTTAACCGTAGCTGTATTTTCTAAATACTCTATCTTCCTTTTCTTCAATTCTGTTTCCTCCATTTCTAGTTTCCGTTTCTTTACAGATAATACAGAAATATGGGAAATTGGTGTTATTTCTTTTAGCAGACAGAAGAAAAAGTTTCCTTCAATCTTGCGTCTGGGCAGTTGACGAAATCTATAATATGGCTTCCAATGCTCTTGTAAACTTGTAAAGGCATTAGTTTACTACTTTTGTTTATCCTCTTTCTTAGAACTTTGGGTATAATATTACATGTAGATACCAGTCCGAGCTCCTGGATGTCGATACCTTCCGGGATAGTGCTAAACAGTGTGGAAGACCGGGTAAAGAATGTATCTCCAGCCTTAATATAGCATTTTTGAGAAATTCGAACATTTTTCTCCTTATTACTCGTATCTTCTACGATCTCTATATAATTAATAGGTAAGAAGTTAAAACTAAATGCAGAAAGACGATAATTTACACCTTTTTTCTTGCGTTGGGTTCCATTGGTAAACTTATCTGTAGACAGGTTAATTTCCTTCTATTACTGTTTCCCCAGTATACATATTACACGCAGCAAACATGTTACACGTGGGCCTCTAGAGGCACTTTAAAAACAACCGACGGACAACATAAGTGGGCCACAATCATGATACGTCGCCGGCCCGGCTAGCCCGTGTCGCGATGGCCACCAGTAGGCCTCCAGACTACCACCCGCTTCGTTACATAGCGGGACTTTAGCGGATTGACTAAGTTAGGATGAACTGATATTGCATTGTATAGATTATGGCGCGATTGCGGGTATCCTACTAATCAACCGCCGGCATCCCACTGTTGGGGCTTAATCAATGATTTATGCAAATCTACAGGCTATATATATATATATATATATATATATATATATACTTATAGGTTTAACAATGAAGCATGATGACTAAAACAAAGAAATATAATGAAAAATTAAAAAAATATTCCATATAAAATATATATATATATATATATATATATATATATATATATATATATATAAATATAAAAAAATATGTTCACCAATAGCTTTACTGGGTCCGGGCTCACTATATCAACACAAAGATTATTACTTCTACGAGATATATTGTCTATTATAACCTCAGCCTCTACAGTGGAGACTTATATCCTTAACAGCATTTTTCGCAAGACGCAGTTTTTAACGAGTGCTCTTTGAGTTATTATGCAGGCGTTTTCTAGAGGAAACATAATATATTATGATTATATATGATGCAACAAATGATGTATGTAGTTACTTTTCTGTGTTTCCGGACATATCTGCTCGTTCCTTTGCTCCGAATAGATTGGATACAACACACAAATCTAATAAAATTGTCGCTACAGTGATTAGTTATTAATTACCACACCACAACACAACTAGGCTAGGTTGATTTTCAACACGTGTTCAACACAACGGCTAGCAAAACAGCAGTAGTGACAACTGCCAATGTGATATTCAGTAATGCCAATGTTTTATTTTCATTACAGGTCGCATACAGGCATGCATACTGTGTCAAAACGACATCGGCGCGACTATCGCAAATTTCCAACGGGTAATTTGTGGTTAAATTACAAACATCCACCATAAATATGCGTATGTTCAGCCAAGGCGGCAAAACTGATATCATTCCAATTATTTACCGACATCGCTGTGCCACTGCCGACATCTAACCGCAGTTAACAGCTATGGCCCGTCTATTTACCGCTCATTCATGTTTGCTGGGCAGTATATTGTTAAATACAAAACAGCAACTGTTTTGCAGACTTCTTGTCAAACTTGTCCATATTTTAGCAAATGAGATAGAGTATAATGGTGCATTTTGGAAATAAAATTTGCTATCCTCCTGTAAGGTAAGACAGTCTTCTAAGCAATTGTATTCCCCTGTCTTGTTATCATCGGCTATGGAATAATTATATATGGTTGCTTCTAATCTTGTAATTCCATGTTCTCTGGCTAAAGTGTTGGAAAATGTGTCTTTTAATCTCTTATTTGGACAGTCCACGAAATCTATTATATGGGTATTTGACAAATAAATTTGTTGTATATTTTAACCCTTGCGTTAAATGTAAGCCACGTAAGGCAATCAATTCCGACTGTATTATTATTATATACACTTACGTTAGAATTCTCCCGATACATTCCATGTTTACGAAAGTTAAAGTAACTTGTTAAGTAGTTTGTCATTTCTTCTTTGAGTAATTTCGAGGTGTAGAAGATAATATAGTCTTCTTTTTGTAATTGTTTTAATAATTCGGGTAATTCTGTAGACTCTCGGTCAACTTTGTCCACATTTTTGCAATCGAAACAGAGTATAACGGAGAAGTTTGAAAGTACAATTTACTATCTTAGAGCAGAGTTATGCAATATTCTAAACGACTGTAGCCTTCTCCACGGGAATTTCCAATTGGGTAGTTATATCGTAGCTTCTAATATGGTAATACCATGCTTCTTGACCAATGCAGAAGAGAGAGTTTCCTTTAATCTTGCGTCTGGGCAGTTGACGAAATCTATAATATGGTTTCCAATGCTCTTGTTAACTCCAAGACTGGTTATTTGACAGATAAATTTGTTGTATATTTCAACCCTTGCGTTAGATGGGAGCCAAGTAAGGGGTGCGAGCCGCCGAAACTGCTTCGCCGAAAGTAATGGGGTTTTCTTACCTATATGGCGCACCACCACCTCCCTTAACCCATATATTTAGGAAATAGAATCAAAACAACACTGGTAGGGATGAACAAAACAGTAACAAAACACTATTTTTAATCGTTTTTATTTACAAGAATAGTATGTTGAGTATAATACAAACAAATACAAATATTACACACAAAATACAACTCTTTCCTTATTTCTATTAGGCGTATGTTTAGTTTAATCCATTTTTATTTTAATTCTATAACTTAGGTCCATTTCTGGAAATACTCTTCCCATCCAGTAGTATGAGCAATAGAAGATTTCCGAATTCTCAAACTTTAATATGGAACGAAGTCTCTCTGTGTTTAACTACCTTTATAGCTGTAATGACCATTTCTGGTCCTTCGACAATTTCTTCTAAGCGCTGGCAAAACCTTAATTTAATACGATCTTTTATCTTCTGCATAGTAATGTTTTTAATTTGGGCCATATCTTCTTGGGTAAAAGGAATATCCTTCCGTACCTCCGTAGAAAACTTAAAATTTTCTATCTTAGCGAATGTGTTGCATTGGTAAGACGTAATACCATTTGTAGTAAATGTTGCAAACGTTTCTCCTGTAGGCAAACATATTATCTCCATACCATTATCATAAAGTATTGTAATATAACCATCTGCTATAAGAGCTGCTCTATTGTTGTAAACACTTACAAATATATTTTTGTAGTAACCCTTTGAGAAGGAGAAAGTTTGTTTGTTTTATTAGTTCTCTTCCTTAGAATACGTGCAACCAAATTATCTGTAGAGATTAGTCCGGCGTCCTGTATGTCAATATCCTCCGGTATAGTAGAAAATGGGGTGCTGGACCTAGAAAAGTGAGTCTCTCCAGATTTAATGCAACACTTTTGTATAATTCGAACATTGTCTCTGTTCTCCTTTTCTTCTACAATACCTATATGGTTAACAGGGAGACAATTAAAGCTGCATGCAGAGAGAATGTAATTTATAACCTTCTTCCTTGCGTCGGATTCTTTTGGTAAATTTATTTGTAATCCCGTGAACTTTCTTGTATTGCTGTTACCCCAATAAACATATTGCAGCATATTGTTAAACACAAGACAACAGCTGTTCCAGTCGACATCCTGTATATCGTCGTAGTGACGTACCTAACATAATACCGTTTATTCGACTTCAATATGATTAATAATAACAAAATGCCCTTCTAATGTAAAGTAACGTGGTTTTTTTACCTATATGATTCATTTGTACGAAGGCATGCTGTTTAATATTCAATAATATTTTTCTACTATCTTTTTCACTCCACCGTATATTGATCAATTTCACATTTATTATCATAATGCGAAATTAATATTATGTGCATGTAGTTATTGATCGTTGCAGTTATAATATATAATTTAATTCCATATTTATCATAGTCTTCGTGGTGCAGTGGCTAGGTCCGTTGCCTATGGATCGGTAGGTGAGAGGTTCAAACACCTGCGGTGGCAGGATCTTGTTTCCTGTTTTAATAAATTGTACGTCACACTCACACACACACACACACACCTTGGAGATAGATAACACAAAATACATGGCAGAAGATATACTACACGGAACATATGAGAGATGGCACATACGGCACGTATAACGGATGGCACATGTGACAGTTGACGGATGGCGCAGGTGACGTCACAGAATAAAAGATGGTCGACTTCCGCCCCTCCCTAGTCCCCTTATGGCATATTTATGACTATATCCTGTATATCGAACGTCAGCACAAGGTGGATGCGCACGCGAAACAATATTGCTAACGGCCGCCTTGACGCATGCGCAGATCAAAATTGCGTCAAAGATGACCACGATGGACCTTAGCGATTTCCCATGGAAATTTACATGAGAAATAAGCCCGAATCAGTGATGTACCTTTACTGAGGATGGGGAAATACATGGAACTAGGGATCGTATGAAATGTATGCAGACATTTTTAAGACAGTAAAAAATATTATATACATATAATACTAATATAATAATTACGTTTTTTAAACAATAATAATTTAATAATTATTATTAATGTAAGTTGTCAATGATTTAAAACGTTATTGAAATCTTCCTCTAGAAATACTAATAACGGCTTTTTTCAATTGTCCCATTACAATTAAATTGAAAGCACACAAACTGACAAGATAGAAGGCATTGCTACAGAAAAATTTCATGCGCTCAACGAATATTTTCATTTTATTCTCTAGGAATGACCTCAATCAATATTTCAGAATTATTTTACCCTTACACATTAAACATTGCGTTACTCGTACTATTTCAACAATGAAATCGTTGCAATAGCATTTGAGAAAAGGGCCATTGCGAAAAATACGAATTCTTCTATGTCTTGTTTTTTCGCTCCAAATTTCATACATAGCCTTAAAATATCATTTTGATCACTTCTTCCATATAACTTTTTTTCGATATTTTGCCATCTAACCTCACTTCTCGCATTTTCACATCGAATTCTTCGAATTTGCCGCCATGACAGTGGCCACGTGATTTATGTCAAAATTTATTTTTAGAGTATCGATCATGCAGAATCGATCGCATATATTAGATTTTCCTATATACTACAACTAAAAAATTTTTCCCATATGTAGTGAACATTATGGTGGTCACGATATGAAAATAGGATTTTGACAAAGTCAGTATCATTGTAATAATATCCAACAATTAATTACGTACAGAAACAGCAAAAATAAACTACATTGATCTAGTAAAATAACCTAAAGATACTGCTCGAAATACTTTCCATCTTTTTTAGACAGCAACTTTCATTTCAGCCCTGGGCATACTGTCAATTGCGTTTTGTATTCGTTGAATAAGACTTGCTTTATTTGCAGGTCTTGTCTGTAGTACTAATTTTTTAATTCGACCTCATAGATAGAAATCTAGCACAGTAAGGGTGGGTGATCTTGGCGGCCAAGGGAATATGCTACCTCTTCCTATCCACCAATACTCATATTGTTGGTTTGAAAAATGCATCACTTCATTTGTAATATGGAATGGGCGGCTACCTTGTTGTGAACACACGTTTTTCCGCACTGTTAAAAGAACATCTTCTAATAATATAGACAATTCATCTCTTAACAACCTTATGTAATGCTCGCCATTTAAATTTTCGTCAAAAACAAAAGGGCATATAAATTTACCTTCTAAAATCCCACACCGTACTTTAGCTGACCAGCGACCCTGGTTAAAATGTTGTGGCATCCTGTATGGATTTTGATCAGAACAATAGTGTGTGTTATGACCGTTTACAGATCCATTACTGGAAAATGTAGCTTCATCGGACGACATCATATTTGATAAAAGATTTGTATTTACATTCAGCATATCCTTAAGCCAATTACAATGATCCAGTCTTTTATCGTAATATGTAGCTTTTTATCCTTGATGAAGAGATACACGATACGGATGAAAACGATTTCTTTTTAGAGTCAATACAATACCTAGAAATTCTTAACTTGCAAGCTGGTTTTCTTACACTTGTGGATCTGCAGTAATGTATCTTTAAACATTTATTTCATCTATTTCTGTATTGTTTTTTCGCCGTCGTATAGAATTTCTTCTAGGTTGAACAAATACGGTTTGTTTTGAATGCTTAGACACATTTTTAAATGCTCTTTTGCAAAAATGTTGTCGCAAAGGATATCTTAATGCATATTCTCTTGCTGCAATCGGAGCATTCTCAAAACATTCAAAATAGGGAAAAGGAGTCGAATATCGATCATTCTTATTTTACGGACCCCTACAAACGTATAAAATTAGACAATATGTGCTGCCATCTCTTAACCCTTTAACCCGCAAAAGTTGAAAATTGAAAAAAAAATTAACCAAATTTTTAGTTTTGGGTTAATTTTACCGAGTAAAACACAAATTTGAAGCCCTATTGTTCATTTTTTCGACAATGAAACTACTTGGTGAAAAAAAATGAAAGGCTGCCTTCAGGCACCCTTGCGCGATTAAGAGTAAATAAATAGAACGAAGTGTGTCATATAAAATATTTTATTTATAACATCAACGTACGTGAAACGCAAACAGAAACTACACAATAATATAATGCATATACATAATAACGATATTTATTTCCTATGGTGATAGTCATGGAAACAATTTTTGGCAAGCGAACAATATAAATGGATGTTATATTTTGGACAAACACACTGCGTTTATGATGTTTTGCAGAATTTGCATTTTTTCTTTCCGCCTTGTTCATCCAACCAAACAGGAAAATGGTCGTTCATATCGTAACGAACATCCGCCACTGGATGTTTAGCTTTCATACCAATATCAGCGTAATTACTAGGCTCTGGTGTTGATGAAGGCCGGCCAACTGGTCGTTTTTCTCTAGAGCTGCAAAGACTAGCAGCAATTTCCTCTCTGAATGCAGCCAGTTGCAACAACTTACTTTTTTGTTGATCCCATTATAGTTCTTCTCTGCATTAGCGCGGCGGTACAAAATGTATGCATTAGTTACAGCCATATCTATCAATTGATAGAAAATGCGAATCATTGGATTACGGGTTTTCAGACGAATGTGGTATCGACCGATAAGGCCGCTAAAAGATCTACACCACGCATACGGCGACTGTATTTGCGGATAGTATGAGGACAATCAACTTCAATCCACTTGGCTGAGTCAATGGATTTGATTTAGCAAATGGTAAAAACCCCACATATGCTGTGGCAAGTCTGACATTCTTAGTGTCTTTCCACAACACCGTACAAATATCTATACCATACAAGGAGCACATATATTCAGCAGAAAAACCTCTATATTCTTTAGCCACATCTTTATCAGAAGGTAGTTTGCAGTTTGGTACTCTTTTTATATTCAATGTACCAAGAGAATAAATACCTCTAGTACGAAGATACATTAATAAGGACAATGATTTATAAAAATCGTCAAAATACTATATATGATGCATAAAATTGGGTATGGTCTGTGAAAATCTAACAACGCTAGATGCACCAAGATTAGGAGTGCCCGGCAAAACAACATTATCTCCTGCACCATTATAAACTTCAAAACGATACGGAAATCCATGAGAGTCGCACAATATAAATAACTTCATTCCCCACTTATGTGGTTGGTTCTTCATATGTTGTCGTCAATGATGAGCTATCTTAGTGCTGCACATCTGTTCATCAACGCACAGTCCAGCAGTCTTCGGAACTGAATCGAATCTTTCGTTGACCATGGCTGCTAGTTTTCTTATTCGAAAAAGTGGTTCGTATCCTGGCTGTCCTTTTTTGATACGAAAATCCTCATCGGCAAAAGATAAATGTTGCTTGATCGCTTCAAATTTCTTTATTGACATAGTTCGTTGAATTGAAGGAAATGCATTTTCTCCCAATAACTTTCCATATTTGGATTCCGGTAAATAGACATAGACAATGTAATGCTAAATTTGGATGGTATCTGTTTTGAATTTGTATTGACATCTTTCACATGTGCTGCTCGATTGGTTTCATCAACAACCAAATTCAAGATATCGTCAGTAAAGAAATACTTAAAAAATTCCATTGGTGTTCGAAGATTTGTAATTGAACTGGGCAATTCAATTTTACCACGGAAAGCAACTTCGTTTACATGTAATTGTATCCGTCTCTTAAGCCACAATGCGCTAGGCAATTTTTTTCGATTGCATCTAAAGCTGTTCCAGTAAAACCACCTGATGACGGTTCGTTTTGAGGTCCAACATCCTCCATGACAGGCATTGGTGATCGAGCTCTTTTTTTGGGTTTGATTTTGCCTGTAACCATTGTCTCACTAGCTGTTGATGTTGTTGGTGATGTTATTGATGCGAGGGCTGCTACAGATGTTGATGGTAATTCTTCGCCTACATCACTAACGTCCATTGACAAAATTTCTTCATCAACGCAATACACATCGGAATGGTATCTGGATGGTTAGGTTTGTTCCGGGTTCAATACGCACTGGAATGGTATCGGGGCGGATAAGTTTGTTCCGGGTTAAATACACACCGGAAGAGTATCGGGACGGTTAACTTTTCCGGGTTCAATACACACCGAAACGGGATACGTAAAGTTTCTATCGGGTTCAGTACACACCGAATTAGCATTACTGTTTCATCTTTGCTCTATAACATTACTGGTGTGAGGATTGAGGCATCCAAAATGTCTCGGAGTTAGTGGATGTGTTGTCGATGTTGGTAACAGAGGTTGTTGATGTCTATTTAAACGATAGCGTCGTTACAACTTGTAGAGCTTTTTGATGTCACACCGGAAACCTATCAGCCGATGTGATATTTGTACATTTATTTCTCGGGGCGTATACATTCATTAATATGGCTGCAATTTGAAATATTGTTGAAGTTATATCGTATTTACATAATGGTACTTCATCTTTCGCATAGAATAAGATACCAGAAAAAGGAAATTGAAACAAAATAATATGTTGGTAATGCCATCTGTATTTCTGACCCTGTACTTATCCGCTGATGGGATAATAATAGTAGTTATATTTATTTCATGGCACACACATTGGTATGGCTATAATTTGAAATGTTTATCTCGTTATATCGTATTGCTGAATCATACATCAGCTTCCGAATATTATAATATACTAAAACAAGAAAATGGGAAAAAATAATACGTTTCTATTGTCTGACCCTGTACTTATGAGCTGATGGTATATTTGCACTTTCATTTCACGGCATATTCATTCACATGGCTGCAATTAAAAATACTTACGAATATTATATGATACTGGAACAAGAAACTTGAAACAAAATAATACGTCCAACAAATTTATTCCTGCATATTTATAAGAAAAATAGTTCTGAAGTACAAAAATAGATTAAAAATACCCTACTTAATGTTAATAGAATTTTGAAATTAGCTAAATTGAAAAAGATCCTATGCAGATGCAAGTGAAATAGGTCCAACGCAGACGCACGCATCATCTTCACAGTATCCAGATCTGAAACCATTGTTATGACAATCAAGTCTGCACTGAAGGCCGATACATTTTAGGTCGGGATTGGCTTCGTGGATGATATTGACAACATCATCTGCAAAAAAATATCAACGAAATTTAAATAATAAGCGAAATCAACTAAAATTGATTATTTTGTAAATGTGAAAAGTTATTCAAAGGGTGAAAATCAAAAAACGATTCGCATCAGTATCTGTCGTATTTCCAACCAACAGTATGTGAAATATTTTTTTGAAAATTTTGTTTTATGAACGATTGTTCATGTTGTTATTCCTACTCCATAGATCAAAGAACTCCTACTAATAACTTTCGACGTTTTCTTTAAAATTTACCCTGAGGCTAATGTGGCGCCACCCTAATTCAAAGCATTTCGACATACTTTTTTATATATAGAGATGATTCACCTTACCTCTACTAATTTGAATAGATTTTATTACAGACAGGTTCTCAACACTATTTTTCAAATGAGTGAGAGCATTATTTATTCAATAATTTTATAAAATTCTCGTTCCCGTCTGAATAATTTACAAGCCCGATACGTTAGTTGCACTATCGAATCGGGCAATGAAATCACGAAAAACGCCCTTCTTACACCGTGGATCGCCAACAGACGGCTTCTCGGCAGAATACCTAAGAGGAAGCTCCCATTTCCTCCTTTACGCTTACTAGCGACGGCTTACGACGACCTCCCCGACGAAAACATCGACTACCTAGACGAATCCCCAATTTATATGATAATCCTAAATTATGATTTTTACAATTAATCTCCATCACTCATTTAATTATCTTGACCAGTCAAATAATTCCCATTTCTAACATTTCTCATACAATATTCAAAAGTCTCACTTTTCCAAAACTTTCATAAATTTGTTCAACACTTTGGACAAACCCTATACATTCCGACCGCCCCACACTACCCACGTCGCCACCCACATCGGTGTTGCAGGTTTTTCTGAGGTTTTCCTGCAACTCTGTGAATTTATTCATTAGCCAAATGAACCGACGACCATCGACAGGGAACAAATGCAGCCGCAGCTGTACCCGCCTTGCTTGATGATTTTGATTATTATTCAACGCCGACCAACGTAAAATATCCCAAACCCCCCTCAGGCACGTCTCCACAACATTTCAAAACCAATTTAAACGTAACACCCAATTCCATACACTTTTCAAAAATGTCTCCTATACACTTTTCTGCTAAAAATCCAAAAATCTAATAAAATTTCAAAACTTCAATGTCCCTCTCTTAAAACACCACAGACATATCAAAATCAGTAAAAACCATTCATTCTACACATTCTTATGTATCGGCAGCGATACATGGTTCGTCTTCCACCAGAACGTGCCTATCCTATACTTGTCGTACCATTTTACACACTTTTGAGCTTCACTGCTACCAAATATCAATTCCCGATAATTCAACATAAACCGTTCTCCGGTTACTTTCTAGCGAAAAGCCCGCTCCAATATCTCAATACCATACACTTTTTAAATTTTTTTTCCTAGTCACTTTTTCAAAACTTTTCTATACACTTTTTAACTTACCAACTTTCAACCAACCACCATTTCACATCGTGCTCAGTCCAGAACGCGTACTAAATCATCCAATACTCCCCCAACCCAGCCCTGAAGAGGATACTAATCCTACACCAGGACACCAACTCGAAAGCCTACAATTTCAACTACAACAAAAGTCCTATCCAACAAAAATTCATAACGCATTTTCTCTCTCTCTCTCTCTCTTAAAATTCTCGTTGATGTGTTCATAATTATCATTATTTAAGTATAAATGATTATTACTATAAAAATATTTCAAATAAAAGCGAACTTACCTAAAGTAAGTGGAGGCCTTTGTACATCTTGGCAGCTAGCCAGAGTAATCAGAGCCAAAACTAAAAAACCTAATGTAAATTTCATTTCTCTAAAATTTGTTGTTACTTAAATTTTATTCAAGAACTACTTGTTGTCAGCAAAACGGGTTTGAGTATAGTTTGATAATTGCAAGGGTATTTATAGTTATACTGAACAAGATTTGTTGTTATCTCCATTGTTTTCGAACTTCTCCAGATAAACAAATATTTGAATTTAATATTCAGCGCACGTGTGGAGATTTTCTTGTTTTTTTGACAACTGCATGTTTGCTACGTTTTGTTTGAAAAGGATTAGATTTAATAGTTTGTTTTGCATAGAAACCAACTGTTTATTACTTAAAATCATGTGAGTTGCAAAGGATCAACAAAACTAATCATAAATTGAAAGAAGGTTAAAAAATTCTAAGAAATTGACAATTGTTTCGATGATATTTAATATCGAAACAATTGTCAATTTCTTAGAATTTTTTAACATTTTTTCAATATATTGTGGAATTATCTAGAAACACTTAGTTTCATTTAAAACAGTAACTACAAAAAGCTAATAAAACGGAGTTGAAATGATGCAATTAATGAATTGTTTGTTTTTTGCCCTCTGTCCTTTATTATAGCCATGTGACCAATTTTAGAAGAGCCAAATGAAACATTCTTGGCCCTGAAAAGAATTGTACCTATATAGTAAAAATGAGAAAGACAGAACCGGTCTACTTGAAACTAAATGTAACTGGTAGACTTGTAATATTTATTGTTTCTATAGTTTGAATTGTTTCGGAAAATACTGGAAATATTCTCATATTTTTTTTCCATTTGTTCAGTCTTCCAAAACCTGGTAAGCGTACAAATACAAACTGCGTATCTAAGACTCGCTGAATCGCGATATAGCTATTTGTGTACCTATGCGCGAAAGTGCTGGTTTTCCGGGCCGACAGAAATGGCAAAGTGCCTGGCTACTTCTGGAGGCCCGGAAAACCACTTTTGCGGCGTAGAACACACAATCGTTTTTATCCCACACATACAAATATTAGATTATAAAATGGCAAAAAAGACTGTAGGAGATATTTTGATTGTACCGTTTAATGTTATGAGATGAATGAGTCATAGAAAATTTTAAATTTATTTCATTACGCTCAAGAGACAAATCAAAACAAATATTACTTAATATTAAAAACAGGATTATTAATTGTACATTTTTAAACGAAATCCCTTGCTTTGATAAATTAGACAGTTGAAATTGGTTTGAAGGAATGTTGTTAAAAGATGAATCTAGATTTATGTCGTCATTTGAATTGTTAGGAGCCACTTCGGTACAAGTGCTTTCGGGTTGTGTAATCGTGCACGTTGGCCATAATATTTGTTTAGCTGTTGTAATTTAATTTTTCACAGAATCATCTATATAGCCTTCTGCAACACTGTCGGATTTCTAGCCACCATGTCTCTTGAGCACTAATATCTCGGCTCCTGCATCTGCATGTAGGGTAGAAAAAGTTCTTCGAAAACAGTGTCCAATATATTCTTTGTAGTTTGCCAATTTTAAATATCTAGCAATTTTGCTAGGTATACTTCCAATTATATGATGCCCAACATTTTGTGCCTGACATTTTCCTGCACTGTATTTAACAAACAAACATCTTAAATTCATATCTAACGGGCATAAAATGAAATATTTTTTACAGATACTAATTAAATCAATTTCACCATTGCAAATCGTAACCGTACGCTGCCTATTAGTCTTGGTATTTGGGATATGTATTACTAATATGTCGACTTTATCTATTACGTCATCACTTGACATTTGTGTCAATTCAATCGATCTGCACGCTTCAGCAATTCCTATTATAAGTACCACCTATAAGAACATTTGACTCAATAAATATTATTATATTAGCACTATATATTACCTTGAACATTAAATAAACCCCATCGGGCGCTTCCAGCAAATTTTTTTCTATATCTTGCCTGTTCAATACATTTGATTTTTTAGGAACGTAACCTTTTGTTATGTCAGGCGTCATTATATTGTTATGTCTGGCAACGTTACTATTACCCAGTATTACACTGCAGCGGTTTGCAAGTGACAGTTTGTGACAGTTTGAACTTGGAAGCCGGATCGGTCGGCGTGCTATATCGTCACGAAGTTATTGTTAATATTTAATTACTTAAATATACCAGTAGTCCTTCTAATACTCGTGTATGATTTTAACCCACAACAATAGGAGCGGTGGGATACAAGAGAATAAAAAGTGTAAAAATTTACGAGTTTCGCATGTGTAATTCAGTGCTTAGTCACTAAAAATGCCCGACAACGACCCAATCCCATTGGTTTCTACGCAACAACCAACCTCAATGATGGCTCAATATCTTTCTGTGCCAGTGTTTCCGCCCGATAAATTCGATTTTACAGTACCCAAGGGTGGCCTCAGTGGCGAAAACACTTTGAGCGGTTCATGTCAGTCTCAGGACAAAACACAAAAAGAGACGACGAGAAAAAAAATATATTCCTGTATATACTAGGTGAAGAAGCAGAAGAAATCATGTTTCAACTTCCCACAGTCCCGATTACATTTGCTGAAACCTTAGCATCCATTGAAAGCCATTTCATTCCCCGTCGAAATATTATTTTCGAGAGATACAAATTTAACACACGGGTTCAACAATCAGGTTTTGTGACCACAAAACTCTAAAAGAAGAATTAATTCGAGATAGGATTGTAGTAGGAATGATAGATAAAAGGATAAGCGAAAAACTGCAGTTAAAACCCAATTTAACACTCAGCGAATGCGTACTCGAGACAAAACAAGCGGAGCCTCAGGCTTCTCAGAGTAAAGAAATCTACAATGTAGCAGCGGGACGTAGAGCGGAAAGAGAGGTAGCAGCCATAACATCGCAGGTGGAGAACATAAACATTGAATCAAAACAATGCGCGGTTGCCAAGTCTAATTTTTATACGAAGAAAGGAGGGAAAGGCGAAGATATGAGAAAAAAGTGCCAGTTTTGCGGATTAAGACCACATCCCAGGATACAGTACCCTGTATTTAAATCAACTTGCAGATTGTGCCAAAAATAGGTCATTGGGCAACGGTGTGCCGTAGCAATCAGGTGCGATCTATCCAGTTAAGTGAAAATTTTCAAGATAATGTAGAAAACTCTACGGGATATAACACTAACAATTTCAGGAAGTTTTCCACTGATGAACATTTTTTAGGTACAATTCATGTAAATAAAATTACGGTTAAAGAGTGGATTATATCCTTAGAATTTATAGAAATAACTAAACACCTAGAATTTATGATTGACACAGGGACTGATAAAACGTGTATACCAGCCAATGTTTTAAATGAGGACATAATCCAATCTCTAATATATACCAATAAAAAGGTAACAGGCCCTTCTGGCGAAAATGTAAATGTTTTAGGTATATTGTATGCCACTTTGAAAAGTAAAAATAATCAATGTGACTCGGAAATTTACGTTATCGAAGAGTTGTGTAAACCGGTATTATGTCGTTCTTCTATCATTAACCTAAATATTCTTCAGTTCGGTAAGGATAGTGGCATAAATTAAAATCTAATCAAACTAAATTCCACAAAGATAGAGAAAAGTTTTCCAAACATATTTGATAGTATAGGCACTTTTAAAAATGGAATGAATATTCAAATTAATTCCGAAATCCCATCCTTTATTCAATTTGTACGTCGGGTAGTCCCTATACCCTTACTTAAACTTTTAAAGAAGGAACTAGATCGTTTAGAAAATCTTGCTATTATTCAATCTGTTGATTACACAACCCCTTGGATAAGCCCAATAGTTATAGTACAAAAAAAGGAAAAATTGCGCTTATGTGTGGACTACACTAAACTTAATAAAGCCGTACTTCATACGCATTTTCCCATCGGAAAGGTTGAGAAAATTCTCGCCCAGGTTAAGGCTCTAAATTCTTTAGCCGCGTAGATACAACTTCGGGATTTTACCAAATTCGTCTGAATACAGAATGCCAGCATTTAACGTGCTCTATAACCCCCTTTGGAAGATTTATTTTCAAGAGGTTACCGTTTGGCATCACTTGCGCCCCTGAATATTTTTCAATGCCTTTACATACAATTTTAAGTGGTCTAGAGGGAGTAATTTTTCACATTGACGATATGTTAGTAGATGCGCCTACCCTAGAAAAGCATAATGAAATACTTTCGGAGGTACTAAAGCGAATTCACGGGGAAGGCATTACTTTAAATAAACAAAAGTGTATTTTCGGGGTGGAATCGCTAGAATTTATTGGTCATATTATATCGGGCAATGGTATCTCGGTTGACCCTGAACGTATTTCATCCATAGTGAACTTTCCAGCTCCTTATAACAAAACAGAGCTTATGCGATTTCTAGGTATGGTCAATTTTTCTAACCGTTTCATACCGGGTAGATCTCAAGTATTAGAACCATTGACCTCTTTACAAAAAAAATATTTGCTTTACCTGGGGCATTTTCCAAGAAGAAAGCTTTAATAAAATGAAAAAATTATTACAGGAAAGCCCTTGTTTAGATTATTTTGATAATTCTAAAAAGTCATTATTTCAGCAGACGCCTCTTCTTTCTGATTGGGAGATTGTTTAGTACAAGAAAATAGCAATGGGGATAAAAGAGTAATTTCTCATGCATCCAGATTACTATCTCGTACCGAACAACGTTATACGCAAAAAGAACGCGAAAGCTAAGCCCTGACATGGGCTTGCGAAAATTTTTTTGAATATATAACGGGGATCAAAGTTTTAATCGAAACTGATCATAAACCTTTAGTGCAAGTGCTTCAGAGCCAACCTATGGACGAGCTCACCCCACGTCTACAAAGATTTAGGTTGAGGCTTATGAGATACGATTATGGAATATACTACGTACCGGGCAAGGACATGGTAATAGCGGACGCCTTGTCTAGAAATTTAGGTTGCCAGAAGACAAAGAATTAGCACTAGAAACGGATATCTATGTCAATCTAATCACTACTTCTCTCGAGGTTAAGCACTACTTTTTAGAATAAATCAAATTAAAAGAATCCAAGGATTCTATTTGCATTAAGTTGAAGCAATATGCTCATGACGGATGGCCACGTGAATATCTAATAGATCCGTTGGTTTCGCCTTACTATCAATACAGGTATGAGAATCTGATTGTGAGGGTTATCTCTTAAGAGGGACTAGAATATTGATTCCTAAAACCCTCCAAAGTAAATGTTTACGTTTTTTTACACCAAGGCCATCAGGGAATCGTAAAATGTCGAGCGCGTGCCAAATGCAACGGCTACTCCGCCGAAGAGCTACTCAGGCGTGGGTTATATGCTAATAGAGACTCAAGGAGTAGGTCTTACCGGTTCTCGAGCAATCCTACTAATTTTTACGTTACGAGACGGAAAGACAAGTGGGCGCCACCCTGAGTCCTACTAGTCTATAAGTTACCTCACATCAACTAATCCCAGTCAACAAAACAAGAAGTTGGAAGGTTATAAAAAATGAACAACGTTATTTAATATTTACATGTAGATTTATTAAATAAAAATTAGATATTGAAAGAAAATTGAAATTTCGAAATGTTATTAAATATTATTAAAAAAAAATAAAGAAATAGATACTGAAACAAAATTGAAATTTAAACATGAATTATGAATTCTACAAATGAAGATATTAAATTACATATGGTACAAAACTGTGAAGTTATTTAATACACGAACTGTAAATGGAAATAATCGATAATATACGATTATGGACGTTAGTACTTTCCTTGCATTTTTTTTCTTTTCCAACGATAAATCTCTTGATCTACACAGGAAACAGGAACCAATCAGCTGCATCAAGTGGGCTTTGAGTAGAGCCCTCGGTCCAAGCCGGTAGAAAGTTAAAGCCGTGGTCCCAGTCTGTAAAGTTCAAGCTGGTAAAATTTCAGCCGGTAAAAGGTTTAATCCGGTAAAAAAGGTTTAGGCCGATAACAAAAGTTTAGGCCGGTAAAAAAGTGCATTCATATGATTGCACTTCGAAACGGTAGGATGAGAGAACTCCACAATAACGACATTTTCGTTAAAAAAAGGGCAGAACCTCAGCGCGCCTCGACTTAAATATCCTAATGAAAACGAACTCATCCGAAAACTTAAAATTCGACAACCATCTACAAGAAGTACTATTCAATGTTACGAGGGGTAACCGAAATTTACGTTACTCTTTCATCGACGAGAAATATTACGAGTGGTGAACGAAGTTCACGTCACACACCCTTACCACCAGAGAAATTTTTTTTCCAAAAAACAATTTTTTAAATGATAATCCAAAAAAAAAAAATTCAAACAGTAAGTACGGTAATGAAGAGAAAAAGAAAAAAATGTTTTGACTGTATGTTCTATGAAGGAAGGAACCCGCAACAGGTATGCCTATGCGAATCGTTAAGAGTATCATGTGTTATAACAGAAATCTGAAATATTGATGGTCATTGAATCAGCAAATTACCAAGGACAATGTTAAGATAACTTAAAAAAGTTCTTTCACATGATGCACTGATTATGAGTTGATGAGAGGAAAAAAAATTGAAAGTATATATTCAAATAAAAAAATTAGTGACTACTGATGTCATTGAATCAGTGAATGTCCAACATGGTAAGAAAAATAAATAAATTTTCACCTGATGCATACAATAATACGATTCAATAGCTTAAAATATTAAACATCTTAACAATAAAATAAACATTACTGATGTAAGCAAGTCTCAGATAAGATAGAAAGAGGAAAAAAATTATTCGATATCGATATAATTTTGGAACAAATCCAAGGAAGCTTTATATAACTCCCTAACAGAATAAAGCCTCTGTCAAGCTGAAATTTTTGTATGATTAGACGAGATATAGACAAATTGAATGTATGTCAATAAGGATAACCCGAACAACATACATAACCAGATTTTTATACTGGGTACAGGACAACCCGACAACATACATGACCAGATTTTTATACAGGGTTCTGGACAACCCACAAAAAAAAATAAAACTACTCACCCCACTGTTTGGTATGATTGAGATCACAAATCACCCCCAAGTTACATGAACCAAACTCATCAAGACCAATATTAAACTAGAAGGGGCGTCAAGGTGAAAGAGACTACCTATAAGTTGAAATTGCACGCCCTTAGCAGCAAAGCAGGTCTCGTTTTCCAGCACATCTAGATCAACACTAGGACCAGGAGAGCTAAACCACTTCGCCCGACGATGACAGTTGAACTCAAAACACACAAAACGTCCAGTTCGGAGTACTGCATACCCAATGATAATATAGCATACCATTACCGCTAAAAAAATTAACATGAAGGGTTATTCGAGATACAAAGGAAAATTCTAACACCTATTGGTGTTACAAAGTCATAATCGGGATAATAAAGAAGAAAAAAGAGATAAAGAAAGCTTAAAAGTTGGATGGTATAAAGATGGTCCAACATTAGCCATCCATTATTTGCACTAGGTAGTAGGTAGAGTAATAGGTACTCATCACGAGTCATATCCGCTAAATAAACGATTGTTTCAAGGAAAGGATTTGGGAAAGAGTATTGAACGGAAGTGCAGCTTCAATGTTGTCCCTCGTTACCCTCCGGCCGAACTGAAAACAACACAGGAAAAGAATTTCAACGTCACACTCTATTCAAACTTTTTAACTGATAAAAACGCAAAAATAAACTAAACGGAACGGAAAGGATAACAGCGTCTATTTAGGCAGATAGATCGATAAGATGTGTATCTATCATCAGCAGCAAATAACTGAGGAAGGAAGAGATAAGATGGAGAAGAGAAGTAAAGATAATGTTCTCAAAGAGAACAATAGTCATAATCAGGTATTTGTGTCTTCTTAAAAGACATTTCACAATCGGTAAAGGTAGTTTCCATAACTTACAACTATATAGGAATACTACAAACACGGTACTAAAAGAAACAGAACATTATCCCAACACTAACAAATTGCCCTCAACAACCTGTCATACTCAAAGGTGTGGCAATAATCCCTGAGCTTATTTGTAGCCTATATGAAGTTATATAAGAAACTCGACATCATTCAAGAGTATGTTAAACTACATATATGACAAACTTTGTTTTACTGGGTGGGTGCTGAAAGTTGTCCGAAATGCGCGACAGGAAATTATGAACATAATCAACAGGAAATTGCAGATGCGGCATAAAGAACAGACAAGAGCCTCGTACTCACAATATGTGGAACCTAAGGCACGAGCAGCACCTACTGAACTCACGTACAATCTGCCAGAACGGTACTACGAAGCATATAATGAAACAAAAACCAATTGCACCAATCCCAATCAAATGAAAAAAGATGTGGCTGAAAGGTAGTTAGGTTGGAGGGCTCCTACCTCCCCGCCTGGATAATCCCCGGGTGACGGAATTCTCAAGCCCCCAATCACAGAGCATCAAAAAGAAACGAGAACTTAAGATAACCATCGATAGAGTAGATAAAAATCAAAGTACTAGATAAGGCAATAACTGTAGTTGAGACATGAGAATGTAATCATAATATAAGATGATATCTCGAAAATATAAGTAGATAGAGAGAGCAAAAAAAATAAAAAAAAAATAATAATGATAATAACTTTCAACATACTATGATATATTTAAAAATACATGCAAAGTCTAATTCGCAATATACTTGGCATAATTAGAAATATATATATATATATATATATATATATATATATATATATATATATATATATATATATACAGTGATGGGCAAATGTGTGGAACCAAGTAAATATCTCTGGAATTATTAGAGATATGAAAATGAAATTTGGTAAGTGGATACAACAGTAGATTGCCTATTTGTTTTCATATTTTTTAACAATTTTGAACTTCCGGTTTTACCGGAAGTAATGTCAATTTTGAAATTTGTAATGGAACACCCTGCATATTATTTCAGTTTCTGATGAAACATTTTATTACGAATACAAAAATATCGGGTACGATATTTTTTATTTCAATACATACCGAGATATTAACAGAAAAGTAACTAAGGAAAGGAAAAATCTAATATCCTTTAAAGAAATAATCATAATGATTAACTGAAACTGATTTTCAAAACATTGAAACTTAACTAAACTAAAATTAAAGTATTAGATGTTCAAACGGAGCACCGTTTACTTATTGACAATAGGAAAGTCGGTTTGTAAATTCTCTAGTAACATTAGCTATTACTTCTGGTGGAATTCTCTGGATCTCTTGAGTTATTGTTGCAGCTAATTCTTGCAAATTATTTGGTCTATCAACTTAAACCTTAGACTGTAAATAACCTCACAGAAAATAGTCTAGTGGATTAAGGTCGGGACTCCGCACCTTAACTGAAGTGATCTGAGATCTCAGTCAAAAAGAACGCACCAAGTATACTACTTTCTTTCAAGCGATAGGAGTGTACGATGGCTTTGGATCAATGAAGTAAAATTTGTTATCAAATGTATTTTTATTGCATTTATTCCAACAGCCTGAGATGTTGAACATTGGGTTTTCTGCAAGTTTTTTCTGTTATCTTTTTGAGGCTCATTAATTTTTATATTGTATTTGTTGACTACCTGAAGATATCTCCTTTAGGTTTTTATCTAATTTTATATCTACTTGAAAATGGCGTTATTCCGAAACGTGCGTAGTAGTAGTAAAGTATTTTTTGTTTTTTATATGACATCACCAGAATGGTAATAAATAATTAATGGCCGATTCCCTGGAAATTTATTTGTAAATTATATATATATATATATATATATATATATATATATATATATATATATATATACATATATATATATTTATCTTTAAAAACACTTATTGTGTCATTAATCCTGGCCGTGTATATCCAATTTACAAATAAAATTCCTGGTATTCGGCCATTAATTATTTATTACTTTTTGGTGATGTCAAATAATAAACATAAAAAATACTTCACTACTACTACGCACGTTTCGGTATAACGCCATTTTCAAGTAAGTAAAAAGTTAGATAAAAACCTAAAAGAGATATCTTCAGGTAGTCAACAAATACAATATACAAATTAATGAGACTCAAAAAGGTAACAGAAAAAACAAACAAACTTACATGTAGAAAACCCATCGTTCAACATCTCAGGTAGTAGGAGTAAATGCAATAAAAATACATTTGATAGCAAATTTTAAATCATTCAGCCAAAAACCATCGTACACTCCTTTCGCTTGAAAGAAAGAAGTACTGTTTACCCGGTATCAATTGAAATACATTTAAGGTGGAAATAAAAACAACAAAGCCGTATACAAGGTGACAGAATTGTATATCTTCAAAATAATTTAAATATAGAGGATTATAATATTTATTTTATTTAGTTATTACTATTAATTAGGTTGTAGAAGCAATTGGATAAGTTAGTTACATTATTTTTCTGAATGTAGATCATATAATAAATTTCTCGTTTTTTAGTATGAGATTCGGATTGTAATATTTTAAAATATAAATATAATTCAACGTATCGTTGACAGCTTCTTCTTTGTAAATGAAATTCCAGCTTTGGATAAAATTTTGACTGTAATATAAAAATGCCCCGATTTACCACAAATGTCTCGTTAATCATTACATAAAGTTATGAACTAAATCAATTTCAAGTAGCAACCAAAAATATTTAATTCAAACTAAAAGAGAGCTTCTACTGTAAGCGTTGGAAAATGTTACAAAAATTGTGTCACAGTTGTTATAAAAGAAGGAGACAAAATGTTCAAGATAGATAAGTTTATGATCGTATATGACCAATAATCGTTTATTTCCCTAGTGATGACAGTGAGGGAGATTCTGAGTGAATATGTATTCATATTTTATATAAATTTATTTAGTGTTTCTTGAGTTATTAAATATTATGCAATGTGTGTAATTTATAGTTCAGATATACTATAAAATGTTTATTCGTTATAAATAGTGCTTAATTAAAAATTATGCAAATATTTCAATGACTAAATTATTTTAATACCAAATCTGATTTCAAAGTACTGAAATTTCTGTTTTCAGTGTGAGGATTAACGATAATAGGTTGACTATTGAAAACTAGGCCCTTTTATACCATTTGAAAATTTCATTTTCGGTATTTATAGGTACCTGAATTTGATATTAAATATTCCGAATAAGAAATCTACGGAGGAAGTGATGATAAATACATTATTCTGCTAAAGTGTATCATATACAAATGATCTTTATTTCTAAAACAAAAAAATATTTTTTATTCAACTGATCTTCATTTCATGTACCAGTAAATTTAACAACTGCATGAAATGCTATTAACCTTCTTGCAAAAGTAGTCGCCGAACTTAGAATAATGTATAGTAGATTTAATTTTGCAATTCGCTGTAGTGTTTTCTGGTTTTCAATAATATGCTTACGCTCGGCTACAACGGGTCTATCAGCTTAATTATTATTTAGTTTGTGGTTCATTATTTCCAGACTGTATAATTTTATAATGACTAGTATTTTATATCATCGCTCCCAATCTAGTAACTTTTTTAGATATTTCTAGTGTAATTCAGGTTTCTTAAGAGTCCTCGTAGTAAAAGAAGGCAAATAATGGCTCATTGACATTAGATACTGACACTAGATACTGACACTAGATACTGACACTGGATACTGACACTATATACTGACACTAGATACTGACACAAGATACTGACACTAGATACTGTCACTAGATACGGTCTTACCGTTTTAAAACTAAAAGTGATTGGAATTGAAGTTGGTAATTCTGTAGATTCCTGATCACAGCCGGTTTTACACAGCATTTTTGAGTCGAGTGGGATAACAGGAGGGGAGAACAGCATTCCGACTCTCTCGATGATGTGTTTCTTTAATATAACTGCGTTCGTTTTTAATCTTCCAGATTTCTGTCTATACACAAGATATGTATTGGAAAGAACATATCTTGGGTATTGCGTTTTAATGAGCGCATTAAGGATGGTCTGCTTAACAATCCAAGATAGCATTAGAACTTTTCCTCGAAGAGGAGATACGCTCGACGTCACTACATCCAGACTCGTCACCCAGACTCGTCACCAAGACAAGTTAACAAATCTTACATTGGTTGATGTGAATCTGGCTTGTGTTTGTCAAAATCAAAGTGAAAGTGTCAAAAATAAAAAGTGTTAATAATATAGTTATGGTCTGACAAGAGTGATTAGAATTATTTAAATTTATTTAGGATTTTAATACCAATAAAGTAAATAAAAGTAAGTGAACTTTTAAAATGCCATCACCAAGTATATTTCATCATTGTTGTATCACAAAAAATTGTAATTGTAAATATTTTTGGCCGCTTCGCAATTTGGAGTTTAAGAACAAAACATTTTTCAAATTTCCATCTGACATTAATCAAAGGGAACAGTGGCACAAAATTTTAGAACTTCGTTATACATCCAATGATCAAAGTTTTTGTGAAGCTCATTTTGATGAATGCATTTACAAGTACTTTAAGCAAAAGATTTAAATTTGGTTTAACTTTTCAAACCTTACCACCACCAAAAGTAGTTGAACAGTACCCAAGCTTTTATAGTACTGTATTGTCCATAAAAAGAAAGCAATGATAGTCAATAAATACATCACAAATTGTGAAGCAGATGACTGCCGTTTATTAGATGACTCAAATTCTTTTTTAAATTTCCATAAAGAACAAAAAACAGTTACTTCCGTGGGTATAGGTCTATCTGCAAAGGCCACTATAAGTAGATTTATCAGTCCAAGAAACCTTTTGACGAGGTAAATATATGTGACGCAAATACATCCGTCATAAAAGATGTGATATCAAATCATACGATGTAGAAGGTGACACAAGTACTATATCCACTTATAACCTGTTTATAATAAAGGTATGTTATGACTACATTTTCACAACTGTATTCGTTGTTAATTTGAAAGCATCAAATAATTGATATACTTGCGTTCAGCCCTGTTTCAATAATGTTATTGTTAGTTTGTGTTCTTCCCGATTTCATTGTAATGTATTTTGTTTTTAAACCGGTCTTATTGTAGTACATATAAAAAAAGCTCTTTGTTTGTTTTTTAGTTCTGACAACTCATGCAAAACAGATGTGGCTTTTTCTTTGTAATGTGTTTTGATGGTACCTATAAATCGGATGGAGCCTTTCTTTGTATTGTGTTTTGGAAGTATTGATTGAATGAAGTATTTTCTATACATTGTAATATATATATATTGGTAGCATGAACTGAATGATTCCTAATTTTCACGTCCGTATAAACTGTATATCGAAATTTTAATGATTTGTGGTAGAATTTAAAGAAAAAAATTCCAATGGCATGAGACCAATTGGATAGGCTTATTTCAAGTAACATTTTTGCATCAAAAACAAAAAATATAATTTTTTTTTGTAAATTTGTGAATTTTATTTTTCGCGTCATCAAAAATCAGATACAAAAGTTATAGAATATTTTGAGATGTAGAAAAAGCCAAAGTAACATTTTGGCATCAAATCAAAAACAAAAAAAAATCTGGTAAATTTATGAATTTTCTTGAATAAATGTTTTAATGTGCGTTTTAGCGAAAAGTGTTGAGTACAAAAGTTGTAGAAAGTATTAAGGTCTATGGAAAATCTTTTTTACGTCAAATGAAAAACAAAGGATATACGATTTTTTTTCAACTTTGACAGACCGCCATTTTGTTTCTACTAGGCCGATTTGGCTCATTAACGAACTCGTCCAAGATTTTGGCCCAACCGATTTTTGTACCGAGTTTGGTTTTGATCCGTCAAAAAATACGCCCTCATCGTGCTTACAAATTTCACATATATATATATATATATATATATATATATATATATATATATATATATATATATTATATATTATATATTATATATATATATATATATATATATTATATATTATATTTTATATATTATATATATATATATATTTTAATACATATACTCTATCTAAATTCTAAAGAAAACATTGAAATAAAGAAAAATGTACATATTTGGATGTAATACTAGTGATATACAATGTATTATAAATAATTTAAAAGATTCAATATGCAAATAAAATTTGACATTACAATTTCGAATGACAATAATGCAGAAGATACTTAATGATACATAGATTTTATAAAGATTTAAAAAAAAAGAATACAGATGTCGCTGGTAGCAAAATTACAATTAGAATTAAAGAATGAAAATCTCTCTTTGTTATATGAAAACATAAATTTGTATTTTTTTTTAAAAAAGGAATTTTTTGGTAATCAAAGGAGAAGAGAATTATTGATGGAGAAAGTTTAGTGAGTTGATTTGGAACCCCTCTCGAGAGAACATCTAATATGAGTTCTCTCAAATTTGCTAAATAATATAATAGTAATTGATATATTAAAATAGCATCAGATTATAATAATTAGCATGATAAGATCAGTGCGTGAATAATTCCTTAAATAATTATATTGAAATAGTGTTTTGATGGTACCTATAAATCGGATGGAGCCTTTCTTTGTATTGTGTTTTGGAAGTATTGATTGAATGAAGTATTTTCTATACATTGTAATATATATATATATATATATATATATATATATATATATATATATATATATATATATATATATATATATATATATATATATATATATATATATATTGGTAGCATGAACTGAATGATTCCTAATTTTCACGTCCGTATAAACTGTATATCGAAATTTTAATGATTTGTGGTAGAATTTAAAGAAAAAAATTCCAATGGCATGAGACTAATTGGATAGGCTTATTTCAAGTAACATTTTTGCATCAAAAACAAAAAATATAATTTTTTTTTGTAAATTTGTGAATTTTATTTTTCGCGTCATCAAAAATCAGATACAAAAGTTATAGAATATTTTGAGATGTAGAAAAAGCCAAAGTAACATTTTGGCATCAAATCAAAAACAAAAAAAAATCTGGTAAATTTATGAATTTTCTTGAATAAATGTTTTAATGTGCGTTTTAGCGAAAAGTGTTGAGTACAAAAGTTGTAGAAAGTATTAAGGTCTATGGAAAATCTTTTTTACGTCAAATGAAAAACAAAGGATATACGATTTTTTTTCAACTTTGACAGACCGCCATTTTGTTTCTACTAGGCCGATTTGGCTCATTAACGAACTCGTCCAAGATTTTGGCCCAACCGATTTTTGTACCGAGTTTGGTTTTGATCCGTCAAAAAATACGCCCTCATCGTGCTTACAAATTTCACATATATATATATATATATATATATATATATATATATTATATATTATATTTTATATATTATATATATATATATTTTAATACATATACTCTATCTAAATTCTAAAGAAAACATTGAAATAAAGAAAAATGTACATATTTGGATGTAATACTAGTGATATACAATGTATTATAAATAATTTAAAAGATTCAATATGCAAATAAAATTTGACATTACAATTTCGAATGACAATAATGCAGAAGATACTTAATGATACATAGATTTTATAAAGATTTTAAAAAAAAGAATACAGATGTCGCTGGTAGCAAAATTACAATTAGAATTAAAGAATGAAAATCTCTCTTTGTTATATGAAAACATAAATTTGTATTTTTTTTGAAAAAGGAATTTTTTGGTAATCAAAGGAGGAGAGAATTATTGATGGAAAAAGTTTAGTGAGTTGATTTGGAACCCCTCTCGAGAAAACATCTAATATGAGTTCTCTCAAATTTGCTGAATAATATAATAGTAATTGATATATTAAAATAGCATCAGATTATAATAATTAGCATGATAAGATCAGTGCGTGAATAATTCCTAAAATAATTATATTGAAATAGTGTTAGTGATTTTTCCGGGTTCTAAATTATAAATTTAGAAAAGTGGTTCCGGCGATTCTAAAAGACGTGCTTAGAATCAGAACGAGTGATCCTGATACCTAGTTGGTGAGTCCAGTCCAGATTTTATAAATTATTTTTCAAGAATCAACAGGCCTTTAAATAAAATTAAGATAGATGCATCTATATCACATTTTTGAATACTGACAAAATTAACGTTAAAGATATATAAAATTTCACCTGAAGAGAAGAGAAAATTTCTTGAATAAACAATTTTATCGCATATAGTTATTTGACATTTATACACGTCAAGTGTAATTTTCGACGATTTGAACGTTTAGAATAAGTAGTTAATTAGGTTGTTCTTCTAGTATATAGGTTTTTTTTTAATTTTAAGGTTCGTAGAAAGTACGATTATTGTTCTTTATTATATTTTGGGAATAGTAATTCATTTTCACTTCTTATCTGATGGTATATAATATATAATTTATGATTCCAACTCACTTTGGTATTAATTCAACTCCTATTTCAGTGAATTTGAAAAATTTTGGATCCTATAAAACTTTTGATATAATCAGTGACATTTAGTTAATTTTCAGTGACAGAAAAATTGTAGATGTCATTAGATAATTTAATGGTCTTAGAATATATTGAACAAGCAGTCACTATAGATTTGCAATAGTATAATTGACACTTTTGGAATATTCTTTGGAAATTTATAAATTTAAAATTTTAAATTATTAATTTTTTTTAATCTTTGAACCCCCCCAGAGGTAAGAGCGAGTAAGCCGATTTTGTAGTAATTTATCTTTCAGAATATAAAATTTCATATTCATCTGAGCCGGGCATAATAATTTGACAATTCCTGTCAAAATTTCAAATAGGTTATATTCAGTGATAAAGGTGTTTTCACATTAGTGTAGTTACTACCACGATTGTAACAACAGCATCTAATAATCAAATTTCAAATAAAATCATATAATACATAATTATAAAAACAGTAGAACATTAAATATATTATAATATATATATATATATATATATATATATATATATATATATATATATATATATATAGTAGAAGGGTAGTCGTTGCTAGGATAAAACTTATCACACTTTTTTGGGGACAGCAGCAAAACGTTAAGAAAACTCTGTAGGATTATCCTTTCGAATATTATTTATTATATTCATCTTCAGGGAAGCGACAAGTGAATGAAGCCACTATTAACAATACTCTCACATCCTTGTGAGGTTAAACCAATGATGTTTTAATTTTAGTGATGTACATATTAAATCAAAGCTAATTACTTAGATGCTTGAACTTTCGTTATAGATTAAAATTGTAGAAAGATATTCAATCCAAAATAGTATAAAATAAACAACAAACGGATTAAAAATTGATGACAACGAGCCGACACGTGTTACTTTCAATTTGCTCTTAGTTAGGTTAATGTCACTATTTTTTTCTTATTGTTCGTCAATGTCAAATAGTTTTGTGGCCTTCTGCTATGTCCTTTTGTGGTTAGTCTGTTCTTGTGAATATCAAAGTGCTAACAACGTCTGTGTGATTAAGTTTTGCCTTTGTGTCTTGGCTACCGCAACAAATTCCCACATCTCATTTCCTCTCTCTCACATTAGACTGAGATGAAGAATTCAATGCAGGCTTTTATCATTGATCAATTGAACTCAGCTTTCCTATTTGTCACGATAACCATGTCACTAGTCATCACCACAACCAGGAAACTGCTTTTGCAGTGTAAGATGTTTGTAGTATCCAAGGAAGCGTGCATTGTTGGTATTATTCATTATATATGAGTAACTGCCCCATGCGCATCACCTCTCAGACGTATCACAGTCTGTCAATTCTGTCACTGTTGACCGCTGCAACACCCCCACGGCGTCACACACACACAACGCATTACTCGACAAATCAACTCGGGTCCCCTGTCTACCCTGATGACTCTGTCACTAGTCCTCATTGTAGCCAGGAGATCTTCGTGTTGAAAGACTTCTTGGAATCCCACGCTAAGTGTTATATTATGTATATCTTACAGTCAGCAATATCCAATTATATATTATTATTAGCAGACTCCATAGTATGGTGATTATTAAATACATGTTTACCCAAAGCACAGTTACCCTGATATACTCTGGCGTCGCTCTTATGTGATATTATCCTGTTGGATAAGGATCTCGCGGTATCATCAATGTAAACCTTGTCACAATTCTTACATGGTATTTTGTATACAATGTTACATAATCCTACATAAAGAGATCCCACTCATTCAATTCAAAATGAATGTAATAAATGTATGAAAAAACTCTTTGCTTCGAAACAATTAGATGTGATCACGAAAAGGAAATTAACAAATTACAATGGTATCATCCCAAAATACTACTCGTTACCCAAGGTACACAATGAAAATTTATCGGTAAGACCAATAGTATCTTCCATAGGTGCGCCAACTGAACCTTTAGCAGCTTTCATGACAAACACTCTAACTAATGCATATGACATAAACAGTGATTACTATATCAGGGATTCTTCAAGTTACAGAACTGTTTAATAACATAAAATTACCAGATAATTTCGTACTAGCTAGCCTAGATGTGGTTTCTTTGTTTAGTAACGTTCACCTTAACATAGCTATAACAGCTTTGGATTATAACTGGAATGACATCAAGGACCACTGCAATATCAGTAAAGTTTTATTTATGTCATAAAATTTCTATATGACAACACATATTTTTCTTTCAATAACAAAATATACAAACAAACTTTTGGATGTCCAATGGGACAAAGTTTGTCACCTATTTTGGGCACATATGTCATGGACTATATTCTATACACTGTTTTACCAGTATTATCCTTTAACATCTTCTTCATAAAAAAATATATAGACGACATAATTTTAGCTTTATCCACAGAAAGCATTGACAAAATTCTGTTCACTTTCAACTGCTTCGACCCCCACATCCAATTCACTATTGAAGTCGAAGATCAAAACAATTCAGTACCGTTTCTTGACACTGGTTTCAACCGAAATAGTGACAACATAATACTAATTGATTGGTATCGTAAACCATGTCATTCAGGTAGATATCTACATTATAACTCGTACCATAAGTACCAAAGAAAGTCAACCTAATTAAGCAAATGAAAAACAGTATTTTAAAAATATCAGATATAAGCTTTCATAAAATAAACCTCAACATACTAAACAACCTTTTCCTGGACAATGCTTATCATAAGAAATTGGTTAACCACATTCTATTCAAATTATCATCTACTATGACTAGTGAGGACCAAGCAGGTGAAAGACTGGTTCAAAATAATTTATCCAATAACAACTCCAAAAATAATGTTAGCAGTGAACTTGATAGCAACCAAGAGATAATAAGGCACTTAAGCCTACCATACACAAGGGACATCACACCCAAGATATCTAGGATATTAAAATCTGTCATACCTATCAAAATAGCTAACAAAACAGTTATAACAATCAAATATACAGTAACGTAAAAGATAAAACACCAAAAGAATCCTTATGTAACATTGTATACAAAATACCATGTAAGAATTGTGACAAGGTTTACATTGATGAAACCTCGAGATCCTTAGCCAACAGGATAATATCACATAAGAGCGACGCCAGAGTATATCAGGGTAGCTGTGCTTTGGGTGAACATGTATTTAATAATCACCATACTATGGAGTCTGCTAAGATTCTCGAAAGAGAATCCAACCTAAATAAAACACTCTTTCTAGAGATGTCATGCATATTTAAAGAAAAAAATTGCATAAAAAAAGAACTGATATTGAACGCCTCGGTGTGATATTCTCTTATCTCTTAGGTACGAATATAAAGTCAATACATTTAATTTAACCTAACACTAGTAAAATGTTTTAGATAAAGTCAAGGAGTCTGCTATACCAGACCCCTATTAAGTTATAGCACTTATCAGCTAAAGCGGGCAGTTTTTGGGACTACTGAGGCTAACACCCCAATATGATGTAACCAAAGCAAAAATCAGTAGTCCCACGGTCACTTATATCTACAATAAAAACCACAAGAGAGAGAAAATAAACCCTTAATACCCATGAAATATACAACAACAAAAAACTAACAAGAAACTAATTACAGGACTTTTTATAAGGTAGGTCCACGTTTTGTATCATACGATAATAAAAAACGTTTCATTCACAAGTTACCCAGCGACAATATTGACAAATATAAAATCGCTGTCAAGATGTAATGACACATTGGTTACAGCCTGTACCAATTCGCTGGTGAGAGGATGGCAGGGTGATCAATAAGATTCTGGGCTGACAGAAACGATTACAAATATAATTATATGTAGCAGGGTCGGACTGTTTCAATATGTCAAAAGTCGAAAGTGCTCAATAAAATCATCTGTGATCTGACCAATCAGGAATCAACAGAATTGCCAACTTAAATTCAAACCACTCCTTTACCCTGTTTTTAAACTAGGAGGACCATTTTAGGAAACCTGAATCACAACACTAGAAATCACTAAAAAAGTTACTAGATTGGATGCGGTGACATCAAATACTAGTCGTACTAAAATTATACAGTATGGAAATAATGAACCACAAACTAAATGATAATTAACCTAATAGACACACGGTAAAAGAGCGAATGCACATTATTGAAAACGAAAAAAAAAATAATATGCATTGTAAAATTAAATCTATAAAGAATTTCAAACTCGGCGACTACGTTTGTAAAAAGGTTAATAACAATAGTCAAATTTGGTGGCACATGAAGTTTATTGATGAAACAATGATAAGATCTGAGTCGTTGGTCATCAAATGTAAATAATTCAGCATGAAGGCACCACTATAGACGAAAATTGCACTATTCAACGAGCAGAGGATGTTTGTTTTTCAAAAATTGAGCTATATGAGGAACGAAGATCAGTCGAAAAAAAATTTGTCAAGTATGAAATATAAGAAAAGGTTCCATTGTAAGTACAAGAACTTATTTGATTCAAAAATACAACAATTATTTTTTTGTTCTAGAAATAAAGCATCAAAAATATTTGTATGTGATACACTTTAGCAGTATAATGTATTTGTCATCACTCTTTCCACAGATTTCTTATTTGGAATATTTCATAGAAAGATTAGGTACCTATAAAGAACAGGAAATTTCCAAATGGTATGAAAAAGGTCTTATTTTTCAGTAGACAACCTGTTATAGTTAATCCTCATTCTGAAAACAATAATTTCAGTACTTAGAAACCAGATGTGGTATAAAAATAGTTTAATCATTGAACTATTTGCATAATTTTTTATTAAACATTATTTGTAAGAAATAAACAGATTACAGTATATGAGAACAATTAATTACATTGTCTGCTAGTACTTGGAATATTATTTTCAAATTAGTCCTGCCAAGAACTGTTTTTATGTTTTGATAAAACAATATCAAGAACGCAACAAAGAACAAAATGGACACTATTTGTTTACAATTTATGCAATTGTCAAAAGTGCTGTGTATAACCGGCTGCGATTTGACCAATCAGGAATCTATAGAATTGCGAACTTATTCAAATCAGTCCTCCTAGTTTAAAAACAGGGTATAGTTTAGAAACAGGGATTATGTAATTCTATTTTATTCAAAAAATTTAATAAATGCGAATTATAAAAAATATTGTCTAAAACTTGTGGCACAATGACTTTCTGTAGTACTCGTGATTCGTACTTCACTTGTACTACAGAACGAGTCATTGTGACACTTGTTTTACAAATAACTATTAGTGATTGTATGTGCAGCAAGATGCTGTGGGAATTTTTCACCCTTGCACTTAACTATAACATAATAACACGCTTCAATAGATGTGGATACAAACTCTGATTCTATTTCATCCCTGGTCAAAATCTATGTCATCTGAATGTTATAATGGATAACTACATCAGCATCACTCTCACTACTACTGTCACAACCGATTTTTGTTTGTTTGTTGTTTGTGATCGGGCTTTCCAACTTTCCTTTTTTTCTTTTTTGGGAGCTCAATTTCATCCTTGATGGGTGTGTCAGTTAAAATAAGCGATTTTCCTCTCTTTCGCGTGGTACCAGATTTTCTCGCCTCCGCGTTGGTTAATGGCCGAACACTTCATTGGTGTTATTTTTAACCCGAGAACGCTCGCGCCTGAAAAGTTACATTGATGCTCGCGGCTGGTCGTTTTGACCGACTAGGAAATCCTTAAATATGTCAGTATTTGTGTTGTTTATTAAAAGTATTGAGCTATTGATATACTTTTTATAGAAACTTTATTGGCTATAAACATAAAGTAGGTATGTTTTTGAGCAAAAATGAAAATGAAAAACTCTTAATGCAATAAAAAAAAAACAAAGTGATATTCTTAACAAAAAAAAGGTGCTAATTTTCTTCGTTTCCTACGCACCTTACACAAATATATACCCTGTGTTCCTTGCAAACGTATCTTGAACAAGTTTGACAGGTTGTGGTGGTTTTCCTATTTTTCTTTGAGCTACAATATCCACATATTCCCACAACACTATCAGCTTTTGTGGTTGGCTGCACAGGAATTCTAAGTACGTTGTGAATACTGGTTCGAATATTCAAAGGTATATCCATTGTCAACCGTCTGTGTATATGCTCAGAACATAACTCCGTGGCAAGGCGCCTCAAAAATTCACGTCTCTTCTTGATTTTCTTTGCTTTGGTGTTGAACTCATAAATGATCTGGCTGTTGATTCCGCCAATATTCATTTCACAGAAGAAAATGTTTAGTGGCCACCTAGCAGTTTTTCGCGAAACTGAATTACTGCCTTTCATCTCATCGACTTTATCTACACCACCCTTGGTTTTATTATAATACAATATAATTTTTGGTTTTCTGTTCACATATTCCTCAACCTCACCCTGATGATGCATCGTCGATATCAAAGCAACCGTCTTACCTTTTTTAGGTACATAGGAAAGCAGAGTTATGTTCTTTGTAAATCCAAAAATTGTGCTTTTCACTTCCCTTTGTTTAGAATTGACGAATTCTTTTGGAGGCTCCCTTTTATTTCTTCTGATAGTCCCGACAATTGTTAATTTTTCCTTTAGTAAGTCTTGAGCCAGGTCAATAGAAGTAAACCAATTGTCCATGGTTATATTGCGCCCTGATCCCAGAATAGGGCCAACAAGCCGCTTGACAACGTTGGCAGGACTATTATTTAGCAAGAAAGGACCCTCTGCCTGTTTCCCAGCATAAATTTCCATATTATAAGTATAATAGGAACATGAGTCCGCTAGAGAAAAAATTTTAATGCAATATCGGGCAGGTTTACTTTTTATGTATTGCCGGAAACATTTCGTCTATTGTAGTATCTGCTCCAATAGTGTAATTTTCTTGACATATTTTTACAAATCCCCTAAACGAATGCCTAATGGGAGCTAACTTATCTGCTGTTTTTCGAGCTTCTCGGTTATGTATATTGTCGAACCGGATACAGCGCATTATAAACTAAAACCTAGACAAAGTCATAACACATCGGAAGTATTCTATTCCGGTGCCATCGGTGGCCCATAAATCCGAAAGATTTAGGTGTGGAGCACGTGAAACGCCGGCCAAATACAACAATCCCATAAATGCTCCTACTTCAATAGCGTCTGTATCTCTGCCATCTCTTTCCCGTGTATAGTTAGCACGAACGGTCTGAATTTTTATATTTGTATATACCACTATTTCTTCTATAACTTCATCAGGGAAAAATAACTTCCAAGAGGTTAGTGGTGTTACAGCAAATTTCGATTTGTTTGTGGGACCTTCCCGAAATCTTACAATATTCGCTGGTTTTACTTTTGCGACACGGTTTATCGGAGGATATTTACACCACAACATCCCAGATTTTCCCACATAATTCTCAAGGCGTTCAGACAAAGGCACATCGTCGTATGACTCATCATCATCACTATCATTCTGATCAGGATCTGACTGCTCCGAGTTCGTATCGTGGTCGCTTTCTTCTAGAATATCTTCTTCAGGGTCCAAATCACCTCCAACTATCTCTTCGTCTGTTTCTATTTCCTTATACAATCTTTGTGAACGTTCGATTTCTTTTTCATGATCCATTCTACAAAATAAATATATTTCTATAATATGTTATCTGCTATTATCTATTTGATTTTGCCACATTTATTTGATTATAACCCCCAATTTCCCTGTAAACAATTAATAATTTGGTACAAACCTTAAAATGCTCGCGCGTCGGTTAAAACGACCAATTATCAGTTTTCAGCTTCTAGCAACACTCTCTAACAAAACCCAAAAGTAGACTGGCCCGCCGGTTCGACTTAGGAAGACTCCAAAGCGCGTCGTAAAATGGCGGCCTAAATAAATGTGGGAGGGGGAAAAACACATCCTTGGCGGCAAATCGACCAGGATGCGAGCGTTCTCGGGTTAAAGTGGGTACAGGAGTGGGAGGTCTTTAGAAATGCTCTAAAGTTTCCGAAAAAAGAGCGGTGGTATTGGTTGTTAGCGTATATAAAACAGTGTTTGTACTTGTTGTTGGTGTCTCTAGCTCAGCAGCAGATTTCTTCGGTGGTAGTTGGCATTACACGAACGGTTACATACGCTGGAAGCAATTTGGATTCATCAAAAATATTCTCATTGAGAGGACTGACTCCCGTAATTTCAAACTGCAAGAAATTATTCAATCCTGGTGAACACCTATGTGCTGACGTCTAGTTGATACCATTTCGAGGTACAGCTCCGTTTAGAGTTTACATGAAGTCTAGGCCTGATAAATTCGGAATAAAAATTTGGATATTGGTCGAATGTAAATCTGCGTACACTGGAAATATGCAAACATACTTAGATAATTAGCTTCGAAAATAATATTCGTAGTTTACTTATTGCGCACTTTTCTTAGGAAAATAAGGAAATATACCAGAAATATGTCAGGGACATAGGGTGGTTTTGGATCTAGTTTGCCATTTATCTCCAGGATATGGAATAACCACAGAGTTACATCAACGCATAAACTGTTTAGACAGAAACATTACACTGTATGGAACTCTGCTTCGGAATAAACCATCCTTTTCCCATGGATTACTTCCTGCAAGGTATAACAATAAATATTCCAGTATGCTTGCCTTCAAAAATGACAAAACTCTGTTTTCTTATGTTCCAAAAATATTAGCAGTGATTCTACTATCAACAGAGCATACCGATAACAACGTCAGCGGACAAGAAAATAAATATAAACCAGAGATAATCTTACATACAGGGTGCAGTTGATACATCCGATAAACTGGCAAAATAATACACTACCCAAAGAAAAACTAACAGATGGCCAGTGGCTTTATTATTTCAATTGTTAGATATTAATTGAGGCGTTGATTTCAAAAACAACATAAGTCCAAAAATGAAGTTTTGAGAAAATCGATAAAACTGTTTATCTCAGTAACCGTTAAACTTATAGTTACCTAATGTTTTTTTTCGTAACAGATAATAAGTCTCTAATAATAATGGCAAACCTCTTTGTCTATTTACTTGTGTTAAGGAAAGCAAATTAGAACGATTGGACATGTCGTTTTTAACAGAAAAAATTTTTTCTTACAATAAACTCATTTGTTACTTTTTCCCCAACCTATCTAATATGCGAGAAAAGTATTGGTTTACCCCAAAAACAGTTGTAATTTAGAAATTTATGTTTTGAGCTATTTTTACGTTTGCATTAAGAACAACACGACAAAAAATCCTGTGTGTATGTCGTCGTCGTCGTCATTGTTGTCGGTCACTTTTCGTTACATGTCTTGTTAGCACGATACAGCCTCCGGAGTGCAACAAGTCACCAACTTTATGATTGAATATTATTCAGGGCATCTCACAGATGAACCCTATTGATTTTCAGCTCACCAGAGCCAGCACAACGGGTGCTATGGTAATTGAAGTACGACGTTTTGGTAATTTTTGGAGAAATTTCAGTTTGTTATCACGATGCAGCCTCCGGAGTGCAATTTTATGATTGGATTATTGTTCAGCGCGTCTAATAGATGATCCCTATTGATATTCAGCTCACTAGAGCCAGTACAACGGATGCTATGGTACCTGGGTTGCCACATTTTTGGAGAAATTTCGGTATGTCAGCACGATACAACCTCCGAAGTATACACAAGTGACAATTTTATGATAATATATTATTCAGGGCGTCTCACAGATGCGGAAAAGCATAATCTTCAAAACCGTTCATTTGTTGTAATGTAGGTACTGCAACTAATTACAGTCAACACGAAATAAATTCTTAAAAAAGTCACTCACAATTTTTTTTTTGAAATTGTGACCTAACCCTTGGCCTATTCGTCAAAGTCACTGCTATTAATTGTCTCCATTTTATATTTGTGGCTGTCCATTTCCATTGGTGCGACTGTTCTGCGAAAATCTTCTTTAATAAAATTCCTTGTTTTCTGGATGTTCGAGTAATCCCATAAGGGTTTTGGATTTTCTCTGGAGCTATTTCGTTAGGTTTATAATATACAACTTTAAGGTCCAATACAGTAGGCAAACGCAATTTATTGCATACTATGCTGAATCTCCACGGGTCATGGTAATAATCTGTCACAAAAATTAGCGGGGAATGTTCTTCAATTTTCATCAATCTAACCTTTTATTTTCACCGATGGCTTGGCAGTCTTTAGAAAATATGGATCTGTATCAGTTTAATATCATATATACGGCTAGTATCAATGTTAACCAAGTCAAAATGTGTAGCATTGGTTCGAGCATTAAGAATAAGCTTGTCCCAGGCACGTGAAACTTCAGCCTTTCCAACTTTGCACTCGTCTCATGGGAAAAATGTAGTTCACCGTGTCAAACACATTTGAGGAGTGTATTAGCTTGTACCAGAAATGTAACAATACGTAATTTTTTCTCCATTATCCAAATAAAGTAGAAGTATGGACGCAATTTTTAGCTCGGTCATCATGGTGAGGGTAGATGCTAGCGTCATTTGTTATCAGATCATAAATCTCAAATATATAATACCACAATTGCCGAGAAAATTATACTGGATTGGTTGGAATGTGAGGGAGCGGAAGATTTTACATGAAATCAAAAGTGCACCAGAAAACTTCTCCAGCTTGAGCTTTAGACTTGTAGAGGCTTCTTATGTTCCTAAATACTTCAGTTTTCCAATGTCGTTCCTTTTACTTCAACAGCCTACCCTTTTCTTCATCTTTTCTCTACAGTTAAGTTTATGCAACAACGAATCATATTCAACATACGTATCCGATCTCGGATATTCAAATTTTATGTTGTTCTAAAAAATGACAATATCCTCTATACTGAATGTTCAATCTATATTCTTCTATGAAATTCTATACATGTCTCTGATTGTCAGAGTTCCCGATAAATACATACGCTCCAGGTTCTTTCGTCTTGTATGATGTGATTGTCTTGCTTGAAAACTGTTAATATGTATTTCGATTAAATTAAGCACTTCACTCGGATATTCTATTGGTCGATTTTTATGACGCCCTCTTAAATCTTTTGGCTTTGCACTCAGTAGTCAGCAAACTATTCTGGATCCTTTGTAATGTAGTTGATGTTTTACCATATAGATTGATGAATGCAGTTTTGTAAACCATGATTTCGTTTCCTCAACGTCTAGTTTTAAACAAATAGAACCTTGCGTGAAGTTTTTACCGTTCTTCTGGTGTATTATGTCTTGGTCTGCACCTGAAAATGTGCTTAATCGTGATTATTCCTACTAAATAGGAATCCTGGTAGTTTTTTGAATCCAAACTATTAAACTGTTGCAAGATGATTTGTCTAGTCACAATATCGATGTTCTCATAGCACTTCCACATTTTAGATCTATGAAAGTAAGTTAACATATAGTTATTCTCACTTTTACATTTTAAAAAAATGGAATTCCTGCAATCAGTGCCTGTTGCTTGGGCTGCTTCATTTTTATTATTGGTATGTTGTAAACCTTTTAGTTTAGCATCCCGTATTTGCAACGCTTCTTTATTTTCTTTTTCTTTCGTCTAGGCTAGTTGGTAGTAGTTCCAATTAGTTTATAATGTTAAAAACATCTGTAGCACGTGGTAGCAATAAATTGCAAGTGTAATAATAATTGTAGGTTAGAATTTTGTTTCCAACAAAAAAATCATATGTACTAGACATGTGCTGTTTTCAATTGAACTGATGTGGACTAATACTGTGTGAATGTGCTGAATTGGCTAGAGCTCAAAGCGCTGTAAATCTGTACATGAGAGGTTTTTAAACGAACAAATAAGACCAGCATATAGCTAGCAAAAATATCTACAAGATGTCTCTAACATCTCGATGTCGATATTGGACATACGCTGTTTTTGAAATCAACGCCTCGATTGTTACAAACTAGATGTTTAAAGATCCTTCTTGGAAAAGTAATCGTCTGGATAACAGGAGGAGGAGGAGTTAGAGCTAGGGGAACAACTTCTTAAGAAAAATATTGTTCGAAGATATTACAATAAGAGGTCTATAAATTCTAATATAATTAGGCATATGATAATTATTTTGCCCGAACTCAAAGAAGAAAATTAAAAACCTGTTCGAACTGTGCTGAAACCTCAAAGATATTATTTGTGTGCTAGAAGCAAAGACAGAAAAACTACTGTAATGGGTGCCATCAATATGTGTGCGCGGAACATTCCAAGAACAATATTTTTTGTAATAATTATGACAACTGAACTCATTTCTTATTTTGTGAAATCATTATTTCTAAATTCTAAAATGTCAAGAGCAACCAGTATTTTAGAATTTTGATATTATGTTATAATAAATGTTCAAATTTCATTTGTTCCAATTTTTAGCAAAAATAATTGAAAATTGGAGACAAAGGATGCATGGGGCACGTATGTACTCCACTTGGTATTTAGGGTAATTATTTGACTCCAGGTTTATGAAGGTTAACTGGAGAATAAATGCTTATCGTAAAAATTTTACATAATTTTTCTGTTATGTTTGTACATAAAATTACATCAATATTACTTTCACATTGGGATAATAAACGTTATGTTTGGTAACATTTATAACATTAGCTTAAATATACAAAGGGATTTGCTATTCGCGATAACTTATATATTAAATAATTGAAAACTACGTAATTATTATTCATTATTAAAATATTTGTCATTTGTGTGAATGAACGGAGTAAATATTATTCGTAGAATGGTATATCATGAATCACTTATTTTTCTATATTTTATTCCTAGTATCATTAAATGATTGTGACAATAATCTCTACAGATGTCACGTAATTGCATTACTTAGAAAAGTAAACAAACTTTGAGATGATTGTTTCTACCACATAATAACATTATACTACATATTTTATTATTTTAATATTTTACAATGATACCCCTGACAGACTCCACTGACTTTCTCTGATACAAATTAATACTCTATAATATAATATAAATGCTAACATACGTCAATAGAATTTCTCATACAGTGTGGAAAAGTCAAATAGAACGTAGGTTAGACATAAAAATTTTTTATTCACTAATTCCCTTCAACATCTCTTCGTCCAATTTATACTGCTAAAACAGAAACGTCAGATTGTAATCAATTTAATTCTGTATATTTTCATTATATGTATACGTTTATAAGACGTCAAATTGATGTTATTTCTAGTTTGGACTCACCATTCAATTTTGCATATACATTATTACTAAAAAACTGCTACTTTAAGAACAAACTGGTTGTGAATATTCACAATAATTGTATGCGAATGTGCCAAAACAATTAAATTCTCAAAGTTTCACTGTAATATCTTAACATAAAAATTATCCATTTTATAGTAATTAATAGTTGCCAAATAAAATCAAACTTCATAAACTTGTTATTTGTCTCCCTTGTCCTCACGGGCTTCCTTAGAGGACCATGTCGCCTCAAGAAGCACCTAATGAGAATATGTCAAACAGAAGCTGACGAGTGCCGATTCTGTGGGGGAGGAGGAAGAAACTTTGGACCACCTAGTTCTAGGATGCTTCGCCATTGCAAGCCAACGCAAAAAATGCTTTGAACAAGAAAATTGTAGGAGCGAGGATCTAACCTCCTTGAATTCATCCCAAATACTGGAGTTCATTAGAACTCTGGAACTGGAAGGCGAGCTACAGAAGTAGCGAGGACAGCTCTGATTGGTAATTATTTTGGGTAATCTGTATCTAAAAGAATTTGAAGGGTGGGTGACCCCACAGCACTTAGGCTACAATTGGCCCATTGTGAATTTTTCTTAGGTTCATACTTCCTTCTAGCTCGTCATCCAGCCTACTTGTTTGAAATAGGCGATAACGTCGCTGAAGTAAGTTCCCCCATACTGACGTGTGTTATCCTGTGCTCGCCAAATATAGAAAACCTATTAGTGTTTTAAATGAAACTTACTGTTTCTAGCTAATTCCACAATATATTGAAAAAAGTTGAGAATTCTAAAAAATTGACAATTGTTTCGATATTAAATATCATCGTCAGAATGAAATGTTAATAGAAAAAAGAAGAAGATATGATATTACGAATATTAACGCTTAGATATTATTGTAATATCATATCTTCTTCTTTTTTCTATTAACACATATTAAGTCAATCACAAGGTACGTTACTTCTTGGTCTAGCCAAAAATAACTAGTCGTCAATGAACAGATAAATCAAGGGAGTTCTCCACTATTAAACTGTCTTCTTAAGTGATAACTGTAAATATCAGCAGATATAGTTTTCCTGGTTTTCTACATCATTGCACAGTTATACTGATCTTAATTGGAAAAATGATATCCAGGATATCACCATAGGGCTAATAATATCTAAGCTTCAATATTTGTAATATCACATCTTCTTCTTTTTCTCTATTAACATATATTAAGTCAATCACAAGTTAGGTCACTTCTTGGTCTAGCCAAAAATAACTACGAAACATCAGGTAGGCATCAAATGAAATGTAACTTCTGTGATTCTGACGATGATATTTAATATCGAAACAATCGTCAATTTTTTAGAATTTTCAATATATTGTGGAATTAGCTAGAAACAGTAAGTTCCATTTAAAACACTAGTATGAGTAGATTCCACAAAGTAAGGGTCGAGACAGTTAATTTCATAGAAAACCTAAATTGAGAGGTTGGCGAACATTTGCCAAGAACGTGCTCGACAGCCTCATCTTCTTGATCACATCCTCTACAGAGTGGGGTGTCAGAGAGACTCAGTCTGTCTAGGTGTTTTCGTAGGTGGCAGTGATCAGTCTGAATACCCGTGGCTGTTCGAAAGTCCTTCCTGCTCATAGTCTTGTATTTTTTGGCTTCTTAACTGTCCGGATACTATAACAGTTCCTTGGTTAACCTGCAGTGCCAATGTCACAATCCTAAGTTAGCCGGCCTTGGGACTCTGCTCAGGTGGTGAATTCGGCCTTAGTTACACTATTTTTTATTACCTCAATTAGGATGAGGTTAATCAACAAACAAAATTTCGGGACAAATGGATTTATTTGACACAAAAATGAATTTACATAAGCCGTATATTCTCAATACAATACGAACAACAACCGGTTACTACAATAAAAATGTCCAACTCAATATTTTATACCTATCAAAAATAAGTTAGGGACTTATCTTGGGAAGATTCGGGACGTACAGCTCACAGCTGTATCCACGGGTTCTTGAGCCGTCTGATGTGGAAGAGTTGGATTGTTGGTAGGGTCCGTAAGGTCCTTGTAGTGAACTGTCCGTAAGGGCTCTACGAGTGAACGGTCCTTAAGGCTTGGAGAGAACTGTCCGTAAAATTTGGAGAGAACTGTCCGTAAAATTTGGAGAGAACTGTCCGCAAGGTTTGGAGAGAACGGGGCGTGAAGGCTGCGGAGCAGCGGGGAAAATTAAAAATCACACATAAAGTAATATTTAAAAGCTGAATGCCAAATTACTTCTTAGCGAATAATGAACCAGCGACGATTCCTTGAATCGTAGTTTTAAATAGAAATTTAACGATGGTAAAAACGATCACCGATATGTTCCTAGTATTTGAAATAAAAGGATTTGGAATTAGAGGGGAGTAGCCTTATCTACCCTTAAACATATTATTAAGGGATTGTTCTTTTAATAGATCAGCCGTCGCTGACTCCGATAGAACAATGAAAGTGACGCGTCCCAAACGTTTTTGGGAGTCTGCTTCCCTGGCTAGCGAGTCTGCAATACGGTTTCCTTTCGATTTTCCGTGATTCTTGATCCAGCCCAAAATGACCGTGTTGCTACAGGCTCTGATTAAGGGCGTCTGACATTCCAATACTAGGCCACATGTGATACGTGGTCTGTTCAGGGCTAGTAGTGTTTGTCTACTGTCCGTGAGAATGTAGATATTATTTCCTGTGGTGTTCCTTTTGGAAATCTCTTTACAGCAATGTAGATACCAGTGAGCTCTATTTGAGGAACACTTGCATTGCAGCCCATTGCCCATTTTTACATTAATAATTTGACTTCAATTCATAGATTCATTCGGTTTACGAATTTAGAACAGAAATATTATAGCATGCTATGGTCGATTGACAGATTAACAATTTCAAAGTGTGTTACGCTATAATATATCTACGAAATAAAGAATAATATTCAAAAAATGAGTGATTAAAGCGAATTTGATTTAAATAAATTGCCTATAAGTTATACTGTACTAACTTACTAGTTTTAGTTTTTTAATAAATTTTGTTTGTTAGTTTGATAATTGAATTATTTGAAAATGTCGTGTTCTTTGAGGGAGGCGGGAAAATCATATGCATAACGTGGGGTTATAGTGCCGTTTCCTCCCTTGAATGATTACTGCCGTCCGCTACGCGTCAGACAGTAAACTTCATCCTCGGGAGGAAAAGTAGCACTTTCCTCCCTTGTTATACAAATATCTACTCGTATACCTCAATTTACATACTGTAAATTCTGAATGGTCGACGATAAAATTCTGTATGCACCACGTCAGTAAAGTGTCTTTATCGGACTCGCCTGTTAATCGCCTTGCTCGCTTCGCTCGTTCGTCTAATAATTTCAGACTCATCCGATAAAGGATCACTTTACTCCCTTGGTACATACATAACTATTATATGATGATGTATTAATAATCTATCATTCTTATAGCATTTTCCCAATAATTCCCATTTAATATTATAATTATTAGAAGAGAACTCTATACTCTATATTATTTGAACAGGTTCATTTCGTACAGAAGCTCCCAAATAGTAAAAACGCTGAATATCAGATAATGATTCATTTTTGTGCATAAGAAACTCAAAGAATGAATGAATTCAAGCCAATTTTGTAAAGTTCAGTCAAAATTGGGTCAATTTATATCTGAAAGTATTACATATTGCATAGGATTATTGATAACAGATTCATGAGAATTGGTATTACTATGAATAACACTTTTGTTGTCATCCAAATACTTCTTTGCCAAAGAAATTGTCGATTGTCAATCCTTTCTAGATATTCTTTTTCTAGATTGCTTATTTCGCATGGTGACTCAATATACTTTTGATTTTTGGCAAATTGTTGTAACACATCAACCTCAATATTATTAATACGAGTTTCTAACTCTATAATTAACTGAACGAATAAAAAGAAGAATTCTGTGTGGCTTACTACATGTATTTATTTAATTTTCCAACTTTTATTTAATTAGTAACTAATAAACAATTGTGGAAATTCCGGGCCGAAGGACCATGGTAATTGCACTGGGTAATTATAGAATAAAATTATACACGTCATTTATTTTCAATTTCTCAAATTTTATTTCTTCACAATACACAATACAAAACGGAATTACATTACTGCATACATACTGACGTAACAGATTCTAGATATAGAATTTCTTAAATATATGACATAAACTGCCAACTCGTCTTCAAAATACGACTCTACTAAGAACGCGACGTTGTCACGCTCAAAATATTTTAATTATATATGTGTAATCATACGTATAATATAAAATGTCATTTAAGATAATAGTTAATACAAAACACTGATAGTGGGGGGGGGTCACAATAAACCTTAAGGTTGTAGTCCATAGTAACCCTGTTCACGACGATAGCGATTTAATTTTGATTTTATGTTAAACGGACTGATAAGTTTCATTTTGATTAAAAATTACATTTTATCTTGTTTACGTCGGAATAATCTTCTGGCTGGCCGGCTTTAGGCGATGTCACAGGAGGATCACCGATTTGTGAACGTTGTTCTGCTGTCTACAGAGGTAAATCGGATAGGGAACGTTTAGGTCTGAGCTCGACCGATTGAACCAATACAAGGCGAGGTGAAATGTCATCGTAGTGCGGTTGAATTTAAAATATGAAATAAATCGACTGTGACGCTATCACAAACGTTATTAATCTCAATATATTTGTTAAGAATAAAAAAAAATTGAAATAATACGAAATGGGTTAATACGTAAAATACACATTTCCACAAGGACACAATTTAGGAATAATGGAACAATTTTCATACATTATAGCCTCAAATAGATACATATATATTTATTCCATTTATTAACTAAAACTAGAATTAACGGTGCCAGTCTTTTCATCAAATTAAATATCTTCATAACCTCATTGTATTTCCTCAATCTATATACTTCCCTCAAAATCCGGCAACGATGCTTAAATATGATCTCATTTTTATTGTGCAAAACCTATACCTAAATTCATAATTTCGATTTCAGTACATATTAATAGAAAATCCAGAAACACGATAAATTTGAATTATAAATTGACATACTTCAACGGAAAACGCGATCCCTACCTTCAACCCTCTTAGAATGTAAGGTACAATCACCAATTTTTCAAATGGAAAGTTTGCGTTTGTGATGAATCGTTTTCTCATCCCTTGTACAAAAATATTATAGTTTTCAAATTTATTGCTTCAATTAACACAAAAAGAAATCAAAATCAACTGTCTCGACCCTTTGTGGAATCTACTCATATTACTGTTTTAAATGAAACTTACTGTCAGATATTTAGGTAATATCGAAACAACTGTCAATTTTTTAGAATTTTTTACATTTTTCAATATATTGTGAAGTTAGCTAGAAACAGTAAGTTTCATTCAAAACACTGAAATAAAAATCATCTGTTTTTGATTATAATTTAATTGAACTTCGTCGAATGGCGTAGACATTCGACTATAATAATAATCTGAATCTGACAACGTTAATGTCGAAATTAAAAGTTTATTATATACAAATTTACAATGAACGGTACAAATTCATGAATGTTTAAACTTCTATGGGTTTCAGATCGGAAGGTAAATAAGAACTTAATGATTCGGGAGCGTTTTGTTTCGACTTGATGAGTAACGATTCAATACCACAAGTTTTGTAAGATTATTTTCCCGAGTACAATCATGGAAGCCAATAATCCTTACGGTTCGAATAGTTTGAAAACTCCGGATAGTATTATCCGTTTGGGAACCCTAGTTTGAATAGGATTCACTATATACATATTCTTGTCATTTCGCACGAAATATATTTTGCATTCATCTTCACTTAATTGATGTAAGCATTTAATTGCTAGATACGAAGCATATGTAATGCCGAATGTGACGATATTTAATTCAAAAATTCGTAAGTTTTTCATTTGATATCTCCAAATGAGACATTGAGATTTACGGTATTCGTTTCTACCTAAAAATTGTTGATACATTCGCTTTAAATAACCTGCAATCACGATAGGGTATTTGCAAACTCGATTAGAAGTTGTGAAGAAATTAGGTTGACTATTATAACCGATATACAGGGCGACATTCAACGACACGCCTGTAGAAGCATCTAGAGAACCGTCGTATACCCCACTTACTTTCGTAGTTGGATTCGGGGACATGTGACGTCTGCTTGACTCTTGGTTATCAGGAGCTGCGAATTTGCTTTTTACAACAGACATAGTAGTCTCTGCTTCTAATAATTTGTCGACCGATGTAGGCTGATGGACATCTGGGTCCGCTAATTCACTCTGCTCTATAGGCATAGTAGTGCCTGTTCCGACAAATATATCGACCGGTGCAGGTCGATTAAACTGGTTCTGCTACTGTGATTCGTTCTACAGGCAGTGTAGTGCCTGTTTCTACTAATATGTTTTGTTCTACAGGCAGTGCAGTGCCTGATCCTACTGATATGTCGACCGGTGCAGGTCGATGAACCTCTGTTTCTACTAATTTCATTCGTTTTACCAGGCAATGTAGTGCCTATTTCTACTAAGATGTCGACCGGTGCAGGTCGATGAAACTCTGGTTCTGCTAATTTGATTTGTTGTACAGGCAGTCTAGTGTCTCTTCCTACTAAGATGTCAGCCGATGTAGGTCGATGAAACTCTGTTTCCACTACTTTGATTTGTTCTACAGGCAGTGTAGTGCCTGTTCATACTAAGATGTCGACCAGTTTAGGTCGATAAAACTCTGTTTCCACTACTTTGATATGTGCTACAGGCGGTGTAGTGCCTGTTCCTGCTAAGATGTCGACCGGTGCGATGAAACTCTGGTTCGCTAAATTAATGTTAGCCTGTAACTTTATCTGCTCACGTTGGATCAATTCATCTGGCATAACGTGAGATATTTCTGGTACGTTTGAAACGGCTGAGGTCTTTTCATCAATGTTTAAACGTGATTTTCTCGTGGCCGTTACTGGTTGTACCCTGAAGGTACTGCATGGTAGAGCTGTGAATTTATCGAGACACCTTTTAGCACGTGACGGTTCCCACATAAATCTCTTCGTAGTAGCTACGTTGATCAATTTCCTCTTGATCGAACTCCTCTATCCTATCTTGAAGTGAATCAAATTTTTCAAACGCTTTGGTAACGGTATTTAATCTGAATTGAATCAAATATTTATTGGCGCTCGCGGGTTCATAGTTTGATTGTTTGACATCTCTTCTTAATGTCACAATGGTTGTTTGTATATAATCGTGTCGTCGTCTTAATTTCCTAAGTTCAGCCATTTTTAATCTGTTTTAAGCGAGAATAAGGTAAGGAATTTCAACAATGTTCATACGATACTAATACGGAAACAGGACGGATAATTGGCACATTTAAATAGATAACTGACCAACTTACCTTGATTATCCTGCTCGCTGTCGCTGCGATTAAAACTGGTCCTTTAACTGCTAATTGAACTGCGAGTAGAACTGCTATGCTGCGATTTGAACTGCTATACTTGCACTACGATTTGAACTGCTCTCTTGGTACTGGTACTTTACAATGTTATATAACTATACTTATTATATCCGACGCTAGAAGGACCAATGTTTTTGATTATAATTTAATTGAACTTCGTCGACTGGCGTAGACATTCAACTATATTAATAATCTTAATCTGACAACGTGAATGTCGAAATTAATAATTTATTATATACACATTTATAATGAATGGTACAAATTTATGAATGTTTGAACTTCGATTGGTTTCAGATCGGAAGGTAAATAAGAACTTAATGATTTGGGAATGTTATGTTTCGATTTGCTGACTACGCATTTGTCTCTTATAGCAACTAAGTAACGATATGTTAGGCTTAATAGCTCTGACTGTTTGAATTTGAGTGAAGTTTACTTAGATATGTAACGGCGACTCACTGAATTTAAATAATAACTACTCCGTAATGTAATGATGACTCTTCGTGATTGAGCGATGAACTGAACTGAGTGTTGAACTGAACTAAGAAACGACGTGTTTGAATTCATAGAGGTAAAAAGATGTGTTTCAACTTGAATTACATTTAGAACTTGAGTTTCGACCTTGTTGCACAACTTAAGGAACTAACCAACTAACTCGTTAATAATGTAACCGATAACTTACTAATCGATTGCGTAACTATGAGATAACTGCTTAACTAAGTGTGGATGCTTCTTGAATGAGTGTTGAACTCACTTCGTTGAGTAATGAACTGATTTCTTCACGTTGTAAGACGTGTTAAATAGAAATCCGCAAGGGGCGTGTTTACACGTGGATTGGGGTGACTAAAGAGAAATAAACATTTCCTATTGGCCAGTATCATTTGACTTGCCCGACCATTGGCAAGAATGAAAAATGAACGCCTCCAATAGATATTTCAATTACTATTGAAAGGTGAGGCCATCCTATTGTAACCTTTTACTCAGAAAGGTTATTCCAAGATTTATTACAATCCTTCCGAACATCTACCATAGAAGTTTAAATACAATGTGACAATAAAGTCTTTTACGAGTTACATTCCACACCATAGAAATATAAATGTGACTGGCGCGCTTAATATTCGCAACAGCGCTTTATTGTTCTGTACTAACCTACAATATTTCTAAGATATCACGTTGAGTGCATCTCGCTTTTCGCCACCCTCACCTAATGGGTGTCAAGTCTGTCTTCAAAATTTATTACTTTTGTAAGATGGTAGACGTTGGTCCACTGAAGGTTTCGAAATTTTCGCCAAAATTATAATATCACATTCATTTTGCATCATATATACAAACTACAGTACGAATGCGCTTAGTACCTCATCAAACCGCCTTACAGTGTTATTTTATTTACTATCTTCTCAATTTTCACACATTTCTTCACGGGCACTCGAGTGTCTGGCACATCCCAATGTTTCCATAGATTTCACCGCCCTCACCAGAGGGACATCAAGTCTGTCTCCAAAATTGTTATTTTTGGTAGATGGTAGTTGCCTGTCTGTTGACGGTCACGAAATCTCTATTTAACAATATCATACCACTATGTTTGTCTATGCTCCGACGATTCGGAACCCACTTGATGGAATGGAATCCCAACTGGGGGTTTTCCAGTTTTTTGAGAATAAGTTTTTCTGATGATAACTTGGCAAAATGGTAGATCAAAAAGATGTATAGTATAGATTTCAATAATTTTGGTGAATTTTAATCTTTTAAATATATTTTTAACACTGTTTTGAAACCCATAATGTGAACCACGAAATAAATAAATGTACATACGTACAAATTTGGAAGCCCCTGTCTTGGGATTCTGACAAGTATGTATGAATTTCATCAAATATTACGAATTGTAATTCATAAATTTACAATAACCGCACTGATGATGGCATAATGCCCAAAGCGCTCCGCGAAATTTTAATTAAAGAAAATTGCACAACAATACGTAGTTTCTTTTGAATAAATTTTGGGATAATGACAATTTAGTTAAACAAGCATGGCTATTATGAATTAACCCGTAGGTCAGTTTGTTAATATTTAATAGACAACATCAAGACCACAGTTTATTGAATTCTATTACACTAGACAGACGTAGAGCTATGTACCGGGTATAATAATAGTTATAATAAGTATGTACCATACTGTAAGTAACTTGTAACTTTTATTTATTTGTGTAAATAAATCGCAGTAATCCTTGTATTCTATGGTTTGATTCCTCCTGAAGTCAACCGCTGGGGTTATGTACCTACATATATACAATCTAAACTCTCTGAAGTAAAAAAATCAGTAAAAAGATGGGAGAATATTCCAGCGAATCGTCCACATCAAGTTATTTCAGCTAAATAAAGAATTGTACATACATTCGCTACTCATTCACACATCATCGCAAGAACAAACCAACATGTATGTGAACCGTATCAAAAGCATATGTCGGTAAAACATATTCTTGTAGAGTATCCGTTATCCAAACCATCGAGAATACAGTGGTCAATAGAAACTATCATAAAATTGGTCTTCGAGGAACATTGTAATATTGCAAACTTGTGCGCATCTCTTAAAACCATTAACTTTTATGATAAAATCTAAGTAGTAATCTGAAATGTAGATTGTACATACTTGTATTATACTATATTGTACAATGAATACAGCAGTCGCTAATATCTCTTTGGGTGGATGCGACTTCAACCGTAAAAAAACATACAGAGGTGTAAGGGCAAACTCCACCTTTACATTATACATAACTATTTAATGCGAATAACTCCGCCACTGCAAAACTTAATATGTTGCAAAATAACAAAGAACAGTCATGAGCTTTCTTTGTTTAAGATTAAGATAACTTTATTACTGAGATTGTATTTTGAATATAAAAAAGCATGTGTTATGATTTTGAGAGAAAACGAACGAAATTAGTTATGAAAGTTTTAATAATGCGACCCGTTCTAATTGTATCTATTATCTGTGCCATCTTATTGGTATCAGTTACAGCCATTGGTAACGAAACAGGTATTTTATTTTTCTTACATCTCTAATCTTTTAGTTGTATTATCTAAGATTTAATAGGTGGGATTGAAATTTTGGTATTAGATAGTTTTGTATCCATTCCTTTAATAACTATAACTTTTTTTATCTATTTAACTTTAGGCGACCCTTTGGAAAGCTTACAGGATGGACCTTGCGAAGAAGAATTAATCGAAAAACAATCAACAACAGACTCACTAGAGCCTCAAACTGATCAAATTGATAATAACAATACAAACTCCCAAAATATTACCATCAATTCTCAAGATAAAACTGATATCGGATTGGATACAGTTGATAATAACGAGAACGGAGAGTCAACCGACGTCCAAATTGATGAAAGTCAAAATGAATCCACTAATAATGTGAAAAATCTCAATGAAAATGTAGACAGCAACAATGGAAATAATGCAGTTGAAAGCAATAATGAAAATGGAGCTAACTCAGTTGATAATGAAGATAATACTAATAAAGATGTAATAGATAATTCTATTATTATTACTACAGAAACAAATTCCGTAGACAATACTGATTCAGATGCAACTGATTTGAGTCTCGATATTATTGTAACTGAACCGTCAATTGGAGAAAACGCTGATAATAGTGCCAATGATAATTCTGAAGCAAATAATATAACCGCTGTAGATATTTCTGAACAAGATAAAACTGAAGATAACAATAACAATGAATCCATCATCTATGATGCCACTATAACTGATTCAGAAATAAATGAACAGAATAATAACGGTATAACTGATAATGGCAGTAACAATGGAAACAACAATATTAATGCTGATGATGCAACTAATATCGATTCAAATACAAACAATGCCAATGATGATGAACAAACCAATACTGAAAGTAGTAATATTAATGATACTTCTGATAGCGCTCAGAACAGTGCATCTAATACTGAATCTAATGTTGAAGATTATGTTGATAATACTGATGCAGCTGCCAGTAATACTGGTGGTACTGAAGACAGTATCCCCAATGCAGAGTCAAATACTTTAAATAATAATGAGGATTCAAATACAGATAATAATGGAGAGACTGCAGAAAATTCTAGTATTCATATTAATAATGGTGGAGAACAAAATAATGACGGCACAACTGAGAATGACAGTAACAGTGATAACAACAATAGTAACGCTGCTGAAGCAATAAATATTGATGACGCAACTATAAACGATCCAAATACAAATAATGATAAACAAAACAATACTGATGTAGCTAACAACAATGAAGTTGATAAAGGAACTAATAATGATAGTAACAATGGAAAAAATAATATTGATGATACTTCTGATAGTGTTCCGAATAGTGAATCTAATAATGAAGATAATGATATTACTGATGTAGATGCCAGTAATACTAATGCTGCTGGTACTGAAGACAGTATACCCAACGCAGATATTGGTAATGTAGATAATAAAGGTGATAATGATAGTTCCAATACCAACAATAATGGAGAGGCTACAGAAAATTCAAATATTAATAATAATAATGGTGGTGAACAAAATGATGACGGCACAACTGAGAATGGCACTAACAATGAAAACAACAATAGTAATGCTGCTGAAGCAAGCAATGCTGATGATGCAACTACAAGTGATTCAAATACAAATAATGCCAATGATGATGAAAAAACTAGTACTGACGTTGCTGACAACAATGGAGTTGATAATGGAGCTAATAATAACAGTAACAATGAAAGTAATAATATTGATGATACTTCTGATAGTGTTCAGGATAATGCATCTAATAATGAAGATAATGTTAATACTGATGCAGATGCCAGTAATACTAATACTGCTGGTACTGAAGACAGTATTCCCAATGCAGATATTGGTAATGCAGATAGTGAAGGTGATAATGATGGTTCTAATACCAATAATAATGGAGAGGTTGCAGAAAATTCTAATAAGAATAATAATAATGGAGGTGAACAAAACAATGACGGCACAACTGAGAATGGCAGTAACAACGATAACAACAACAATGGTAATGCTGCTGAAACAAACAATACAAATGATTCAAATTCAAATATTGCTAATGATGATGAACAAACCAATACTGACAACAATGTAATTCATAATGAAGGTAATAATGTAGATAGCGATAATGATACAATAAATGATAATTCAGAAAATGACGAAACTGCTGTTGATACAAATAACAAAGATAATAATTCACAAAATGCTCAAGACCCTACTGCTACTGACAACAATGAAGTTGCGAATACAGATGATGAAACAAATAAAAACACAGATTCCCAGAATAGTTCAGGTAACAACAAGAATGATGAAATTAATGGCGGTGACCAAGAAAATTCTGATAGTTTAGGAGACAAAACACAAGAATTTGAAGAGGGAACGCAAAAAAGGAAAGAGGAAATGAGACTGAAATTACAGGAACTAATGAAACGATTAGAAGAATTGAGAAAGCAGCAACAACAGGAGAGAAATGAAAACACAGAATCCCAGAATAGTTCAGGTAACAACAAGAATGAAGGAAATAATGGAGGTGACCAAAAAAATTCTGATAGTTCAGGAGACCAAACACAAGAATTTGAAGAGGAAATGCAAAAAAGGAAAGAGGAAATGAGACAGAGGTTACAGGAACGAAAAAAACTATTAGAAGAATTAAGAAAGTGGCAACAACAGGAGAGAAATAAAAACACAGAATCCCAGAATAGTGCAGGTAACAACGAGAATTATGAAAATAATGGCGGTGACCAAGAAAATTCTGATAGTTCAGGAGACCAAACACAAGAATTTGAAGAGGAAATGCAAAAAAGGAAAGAGGAAATGAGACAGAGGTTACAGGAACGAAAGAAACTATTAGAAGAATTAAGAAAGTGGCAACAACAGGAGAGAAATAAAAACACAGAATCCCAGAATAGTTCAGGTAACAACAAGAATAAAGAAAATAATGGAGGTGACCAAGAAAATTCTGATAGTTCAGGAATCCAAACAAAAGAATTTGAAGATGAAATGCAAAAAAGGAAAGAGGAAATGAGACAGAGGTTAGAGGAACGAGAGAAACTATTAGAAGAATTAAGAAAGCGGCAAGAACAGGAGAGAAATAAAAACACAGAATCCCAGAATAGTTCAGGTAACAACAAAAATGATGAAAATGATGGCGGTGACCAAGAAAATTCTGATAATTCAGGAGACCAAACACAAGAATTTGAAGAGGAAATGCAAAAAAGGAAAGAGGAAATGAGACAGAGGTTACAGGAACGAAAGAAACTATTAGAAGAATTAAGAAAGTGGCAACAACAGGAGAGGAATAAAAACACAGAATCCCAGAATAGTTCAGGTAACAACAAGAATGAAGAAAATAATGGGGGTGACCAAGAAAATTCTGATAGTTCAGGAGTCCAAACACAAGAACTTGAAGAGGAATTGCAAAAAAGAAAAGAGGAAATGAGACAGAAGTTACAGGAACTAACGAAACGATTAGAAGAGTTAAGAAAGCAGCAACAAAAAGAAGAAGAAACGCAAAAAGAAGCTGAAAGAAGACAGAAGGAAGAAGAAAAGAGGAAAAAGGTGGAAGAAAAGAAGAAACAAGAGGCAGAGAAGACACAGAAACAAGAGGCAGAGAAAAAACAGAGAGAAGAAGAAAAGAAGCGCAAAGAAGAGGAGAGAAAACGGAAGGAGATCGAAAGGAAGCAAAAACAAGAGGAAGAAAAGAAACAGAGAGAGAATGAGAAGAAGCGAAAACAAGAGGAAAAAAATAAACAGAGAGAAGAAAAAAGAAAGCAGAAAGAAGAAGAATACAAGAAAAAACAGGAAGAGAAAAGACAGCAGATTGAAGAGAGAAACAAACAGAAACGGGAAGAAAGAAGACTAAAGGAGGAGGAACGAAAAAGGAAAGAAGAAGAGAAGAACAAGGATGAAGCTAGCAACAACAGACGTAATGTTTCTGATGAAACTGAAGAAGACAGTAATGAAAGCAAACAAGACGATACAGTAAGAGATGCAAACTGGATTACGATACTCCAGAAAAAAATTGAACAGAAGCAAAAATATTTAGGTAAGATTTCTCAGAATACTTAGCTCAAAACAGTCGTAGTAGGCCATTAGTTATTGCTAATTTATTGAAAGTGGTATCGTACATGTTAGTAAAAAAGCTGTGGGTCTGTTTTGGTATGAATTGGAATTAATGTTCTGAAATTGTAATAACATTATATCCAATACATAGAAACATTCGTTGAGCTTGATCCATAGCCAACCAACTTCTTCATATTACCAAGGCAACTGTGATTTATAATTGAAAACTGAAATATATAATAATAATTACAAGAATTTTGCTTTGAATGTGGTTTTAAATTTGGACCACCTCCTTTGATCCGACTCTGTACCACATACAATAGTTCTTTGACAGTAGTAACCTGTTTTCACGCCAATCATATTGGTGTCTATCTCAGTGTATTGAGTCTGTTGACTTCAATAACTTGTTTAATCCATTGGTTAATTCTTATTTTTATCTGTACAAGAATTTGTAAAATATTTATTTTTTTACAGATTCTATAAAGGAAAAGTATGGCATCGAAGTTCAGTGTGATTCAGAAATTTGCAGATTGAATTGTGTAGTAACTCGCAACCATTCAGGTTATTGCAACAAAGTCAAATCGTGTGTATGCGTATAGGATAGTTTAAAAATACGAAATTGCCAATAAAACTGGACATATTGGGAATGAATGAGATTCTTACTCGTGACAAGAATATTTTTTACAGTAAAAATTGAATAATCTGTATTATTGTATGTGTAACCTATTTTTTACTTATCAAATAAACGTAATGAACAATAACATTTTGGTTTCAGTGTACCTAATAAATCATCGAAGCATTTTGTTCGATTGCCGTATTGTTGGATTAATCTAATGGTATCTCTTATACATTTATTTCAAGTTTCGAGACTAATAACAAAACATGTTGAGTCTAGCAAACGTTGTAGTTTCACATTTCACAACTTTTGGCAATTCAAAGTCCTTTATTATGAAGTTTACAAATAACTTTTACTATTTTTGTTAAAACTATTTAACTTATTTAACATATAAAAATTACACTGGAAATTTTGTAATGCTTTCTACATATATTATTTCTATGATTTGAATAGTCAATTAGGCAAATAGAAAAATATTCACTTTATTTACCTACCTAATTTAAATTGTACCAAAAAGCAAATATTTAAATAACGATAACATACTCCTACTTGTCTTTATTAAAGTTGAACGGAATTTATAAGTGATTTATTACTGGTACGTGTTAAAAAACTCACTATGAACTATAAACTGTCAGGGTAAGTTTCTTTAAAATACGAACATATTCTTCAAGGTTGAATTTTAACGCATTTTCTAAAATCTCTATATAACGAAGAATTAGTAGAAGGAGATCTGAAATAGGGGTATTATCTCGATAACATAAACAAACCAATATTCGTGCCAGACCAAAATTGCTTATACCATAATTTTATACCCCCTCGAACTAGTGTTCAAGCTCAGTTTCTTGATGAGAAGGCATATATATATATATATATATATATATATATATATATACAGAGTGGAAAGTCTAACTGGAACAAGTTCTGTAACTTGATAAATAAAGGTTTATCGCAAAATTCCCGAAACACGTCAATTTTAATTTTCAATGGGGCATATTACAAAGAGATTTGTTTTTTTTGGTCAATTTCAACTGAATGTGATTGATTTGTTAGTACTTGTTTGTATTTCAACGTGTAAATAACAAACGAGAAATAAGAAAATGGCCTATTTAACCGAGACGCAGCGTATCGAACTTTTAATGATGATCGGATATGGGGGGGACAGAAGTCGAACACAGACTGAAGTCGCTCGGTTGTTTACTGAAGTTCATCCAGAATTACCTTCAATTAATCGAAGTACGATTAGCAAAATTGAAACTAGATATCGGGAGTTGGGCTGCGTAAGGGAGGCTTCTCGACAAAAGGTTTTAAATTTGACGAAGAAGCTCAGTTGAACATATTGTGGGAAGTTGAAGAAAATCCTGTTACTCCAGCTAGACAAATAGCTCGCCTTCATGTTGTCAGTCACACAAACGTTTTCAAAATTCTTGAAGAAGCCAAAAAGCACCCATGTAAGATGCAAAACCTGCAGGAGCTTAACGAAGACGATCCTGATCGTAGACTCGAATTTTGCGAACGAATTATGGCTTCTATCGATGGTGGACAAATTGCTTTGGAATGGGTGCTGTTTTCTGATGAGGCTACGTTCACATTACATGGGCACGTCAATCGACAGAACTGCCGTTATTGGGCTGACGAAAATCTCCGTTGGATGCGTGAATCCCATACCCAAAGGCCTCCAAAAACAAACGTCTGAGTTCACGCTCCCAGAAGATTATTCACTGGCACATAACATTCCCTCCAGTATCAAAACCGCACGAGGGTTGACAGTTGTCTTTCGAAAGAAGTTCGGGCACTTAAGAAAACTTGAAGATCAGATTTCAGCCCCTGGCAAGACCCTGAGACACAATTCGCGGTACGCATTCTACCTGGTAATCAAGAAAAAATTTCAAGATTGATCCACATACCGGAATGTGTGGGAATCACTACGAAGCCTTGGAGACCATGGGTTGGAATTCAACGTGGCTTTGTCTAAGATAGAAAGCAGCCAGTTAGATTGGTGAGTCATAAGGAAAATGATAGAGGTGATCTTCCAAGATACCGATGTCCAGTACCAGATAAAGACGGTGCCCTGTTATTTTCATACGACCGAAAAGTGTAGAAATGGGTTCAGTTGCCGTTTTAACCATCCAGTCCCGGCTACACAGAAGTCCCAAGTCCCAGGAAGCACTTTTAAGAAGGACGCTTGTTTTTTAGGAACCGAATTCTAGAAATGCCGGATATCTGATCTTTCGAGGAGGGGGTTTTAATATATAAAAACGAGGGTCCAGTAGCAAGGAAGATAGTTTAAAATTTAATCTGGTATGGAATAGACGTGAATATAAATAGTGAATAATAGTAAGTAGTACATTGGAAATATTAATTAGTAGTGAAGTATCTAGTGTTTCAAATGAAACTAACTGTTTCTAGATAATTCCACAATATATTGAACAAATGTTAAAAATTCTAAGACATTGACAACTGTTTCGATATTAAATATTATCGTCAGAATTATATTTAATTTGGAAACAATTGTCAATTTCTTAGAATTTTTAACATTTATACAATATATTGTGGAATTATCTAGAAACAATTAGTTTAATTTAAAACAGTAATATGAGTATATTCCACAAAGTTAGAGTCGAGACCGTAAATTTCAGTATTTATATAAATGAAATGTAAGTGAATATACAGTGTATTTAATATAAATTAGTTGAATAGTTAGTGTATAAATAAATTAAAAGTATAGCAGAACGATCCCTACCAGGCTATACAGCTCTATCTACAGTACCACCTTCATGTAGATGCCCCGCACAACGTCTGAGACTCTGTTATAAATGGTAAGATGGCGCCACTCGAATCGCCTTACACCACACCGATAGTGATGTAACCTAGTCCTATACATAGTAGCATGGTGAAGGGTAGAAGCGAACACGGATTACGTATTATTATATACTTTAAATAGTTCATGTTATTTTCATTTAGTAATATTTTTGTTTGTTGTTAAATAAAATTATTACTACACTGGCGCCCTGACGTGGAGCTGGAGCTCGAATTAAGGATTCCTGAATGCAAGTGAGAGTTTCGTGAATACTTCGACATTTTTTTGTCTTGTAGAATCGAAACTGTCACATTTGACAGATTGGAATTTCGTCAGTCCGGCTTTTTCCAGTTATAACGACAGGAATATTCGCTGTTGACTTTATCCAATCCGATTTCACCAAACATTCCGCGTCGAAGTAAACGCATTGCTGCAAGCCAAACAACCATGCCGATGTCTCCAGAGCAATTCCAACAGCTTCTACAAGCCGTAGCCAACATAAGGACAGAACCAGATAATCGGAAGAAAGGGAGTTTGAGCAAATGCACGGCCCGATTCGACGGAACACGTTGTCATGAGACAGTCGACAATTTCCTAAACACCATAGCAGTCTATAAGGATATGGAACAAATCACAGACCAAGACGCAATTAAAGGCTTGCCACTACTACTTACTGACACTGCAGCTACTTGGTGGCAAGGCATAAAAGGAGAAGCAACAGACTGGAATAATGCTATTCGATTAATCCCTGCCGCTTTCTCTCCGGCAACTCCTGCATATCAAATTTACCTAGATATCTTCAAGTCCCTTCAAGGAATCTCGACACCTACTGACAAATTTATTTGTCAAAAACGAGCACTCCTTTCCAAACTTCCACAAGGAAGACATTCCGAAGAAACACAGATTGATCTAATCTACGGTCTTATGCACATTAGACTTAGGGGAAAAATCCCAAGAGGAAAAATCACTACGTTTACTGACTTGCTGACAAAAGCTAGACAAGTTGAGCATCTAGAAATGGAGCTCAAGGATACGTCTACTTTACGACGCAATGAATCAACCGATACGCTACCGGTAAAGAAAACCAAATTAAGATGCACGTTTTGTAATTTTAAAGGTCACAGCATACAAGAATGTCGTAAACGGCAGAAGCAAGACCAACCTAAAACGACTGCGACACATACGGAGCCTACACAATCAACCGCTACCAAAACCGACAAAGGTCACCTTCACTGCTACGGATGTGGCAGAGCTGGATACTTCCGCAGCAATTGTCCCAATTGCACTAATGTCGGCAAAGTTGTCGATGCCCAAGCTGTCCATTTCTATTCGATAAATACGCTTTTAAGATCTACACCTGAAGTCCCAACAGTTCCTGCAAGAATATGTGGTATTAAGGGCCAAGCACATATAGATACTGCGGCTAAAACAATCGTAGCTGGCGTCACCCTCTACAAACTTTTAAAAGACAAGAATTGTGCATTCACCAAAACCACAGCCGGAGTCACACTCGCTGATGGACTTCAAAAGCAAACAGAGTTACTGACAACATCTACTACTATAGAGTTAGGCGGTAGAACTCATAATATCAACTTTGTCGTGCTGCCTAACGCCATGGACAACAGGACCTTATTAGGTATAGATTTACTAGAAAAAGTTGGCATCGTGTTAGACTTAGGACAACGGTGCTGGTGCTACGCAGACCGGCCTTTCGAGCGTTTTGAGTTTCAACCACAGTACCAAGGACTAATACAAAGACCACGGGATCAATCAGCAGAATCGAAGAAGCCGAAGAAATCTCTAAATATCGAAAGCGAACCAACTAAGGTACCAGATCCTAGAATACAACTTAACATCACGGACGTTGACGAGAATGATGACGTTTTATCTCCATTCTTAGAGTTTTTCACGTCACCCTTACGGGATGAGTTATGGGAAGCTCCAGACTCCAGATTCCCAAATGTTAAAGAAAACAAGCACACGAGTAATGCGTATGCACCGGAAGACATAGATGAAATTTTTCGTGACAGCCTACCTCTCACTTACTCGCCACAAAAGAAAACAGGCACCAAGCGAAAAATCCTTGAGTTATTTAGTTTCGATGTCTCCCTGCAACCAAACGAAGCCGCAACGCTATGCCCGACTAATCGAAACCAGCTGAATGCAATACTGCAGGAATTTCCAAATTTATTTGAGGAACATGGCCCTCCTACCACGCGGGCGGAGCATCGAATAGACGCAGGCACTAGTGGACCAATTTCCAGTGCGCCTTATCGTCTTAATGTCACCAAGCAATTCATTTTACGCGAAAAACTCGACGAGATGTTGGCTAATGGAATAATCGAGGAAAGTGAAACAGCGTGGACTTCCCCCGTCGTCATGGTATCAAAGAAAGATGGCGATGTTAGGGTCTGCGTCGACTATCGCCGATTAAATTCGATTACGATACCAGATCGATACCCACTTCCTCGTATCGACGGTTTGCTACACACAACAAAGAGCAAACCTTATATGACTACCTTGGATCTCAAATCTGGTTACTGGCAAATAAGAATGCATGAGGAAGATAAGAAGAAAACCGGGTTTATTACACCTTTTGGAGTTTACTGCTTCATGCGCATGTCATTCGGTCTAAGAAATGCTCCGGCAACATTTCATAGATTAATGGATAGGTTTAAAATTAGTCTCAGTCATATAACACTTCTAGTATATTTAGATGACTTGATTATTCGTTCATCAACGTTTGAAGACCACTTGAGGGACTTGGAACAAGTTTTCCGACGTTTACACGATTTCCAACTCCGTATTAATAGAATTAAATGCCGTTTTGCTTGTTCGACCATTGGATTCTTAGGCCACGTGCTGACACCAGATGGGATAACGATGGATCCCAACAAAATTCAAGCAATTGTGGATTTACCTGTGCCTACCCAAGTAAAGGATCTCCTGAGATTTATCCAAACTTGTTTATGGTATCGCCGATTTATTGCAAATTTTGCCAGCGTTGCAAAACCTCTTACAAATTTGACTCGGAAGAATACTCCTTGGAAATGGGGAACAACTGAGCAAGATGCGTATAACAAATTAAAGAACTGTCTGATAACTGCTCCAATCCTCAAACAAGCAGATGAGAGTGAACCCTTCACTATTAAATCCGACGCCAGTAGCTATGCCATCGGTGCAGATTTGGTCCAGGGGGAGGGAGCAACCGAACACCCTATTGAGTATGCGAGTCGCTTATTAACGGGTGCAGAGAGGAACTATATGACCACGGAGGAAGTAGCATCACCTGCCAATCCACCCCTAAGGAAGAAAGGATTACGAGGTAGACCCAAGAAACAACAACCTTAATCGTCCTGCTTGGTGTGCTAGCCTCTCATCGGGACGATCTCGAAGCTAGAGGGGGAGGTTATAGCAGAACGATCCCTACCAGGCTATACAGCTCTATCTACAGTACCACCTTCATGTAGATGCCCCACACAACGTCTGAGACTCTGTTATAAATGGTAAGATGGCGCCACTCGAATCGCCTTACACCACACCGATAGTGATGTAACCTAGTCCTATACATAGTAGCATGGTGAAGGGTAGAAGCGAACACGGATTACGTATTATTATATACTTCAAATAGTTCATGTTATTTTCATTTAGTAATATTTTTGTTTGTTGTTAAATAAAATTATTACTACAAAAGTATATAGATACGAGTATATCGTGTGTAGAAATTTATCCCGCCTGACGGGAATAACTACTTTAAATAAATAAGAAAAACGATACAATAATCATAATATTTTAAAACTTTATGTGGTATAATGCTACGCTAATGTTTTGCTCATACTCAAAATAGCAAACCGAGCTAATTAAATTCGATATTTTGACGGCTATTTTAAAAAGAATTAACGTATTTATCCATCAGTTTAAAATGGACCCGCCTATTCAAGCTATTAACATCCACGCGCTGGCATCATAGTCCAGGAGGAATCGGCGCAAGAGTACCGAAAAATATTCCACCCTAATTTTTTTATGCGATCCTCTTTAAATTGCCCTACTGATAGTACTGATGATAACTGCATGTCGCCATGGGGCAACTCCGTGCCGAAATTGTTTAAACAATTGTAAGGAATTGTTATTTTCCAATCGGACACATTTTTTATATTCTTTATTGAAATACAGATAAAAAAGGTTCTATGACTGTTCACGATAAAGTTCATATTTTTAGAGATATTAATTTTTAAAGGTTCCAAAAATCTAAATTTGGGTACTTTTGACCCATGAAAAATATTGTTACGAAACAGCACACTGGTATAGTCCCTAAATCCGACTCTGTCTAAGCCAGGTATGGAAGTTAAAATTATGGCGGATACGCAGGTTTTTTTTATAACTATTTACGATTGTGAGTATCTTATCATTGTTTTTGTGACCAGTCTTATCTAGAAAATGCCAAAAAGCCAATTGTTTTTGAGTAAGCCGCAATATAGAATCATCTAGTAAAAAATGCATTAATATATAAGGGACCGACCAGGAAGAGTTTAGTTGAGTTGATAAAGTGATCTCGACAAATAAACAGTAAATAAGTGAATATAAATTAGCAGAGTGTTGATATCAATTGATAATTTTGTGTGCATATAAATTAAATTTAAGTGACTAGTTAAGTATATATAAATTAAGTGTTAGAATAGTTTAGTATTTAAATAAATCAGTAAGTAGCCATACCGTGTGTTTAAAATTTATCCCACCCGTACTAAAAACGTTTTAATAAATTGAAAAACATTACAATATGTTACAAAGAAATAAAATATTTTTTTTCAATACTTTATACAATAGTTAATAATATTCTTAATAGGGATTTGAAAAAAATTCAATGCTGAATCTTGAACGAAATAAAAAAAGACTGATCAACTATCACTAAAAAACAAAGAAAAGTCAGTTGAGAATTGACACGCTCTAACTTGTATTTTAATTTTAATTGCTCTATATAATTAACAATTTTGTCACAAGAACAAAGATCTTTTGGTTTTGGTTTTATGCAAAGAGTAAACTTGAAAAATTAAAAAACGAAAAAAAAAAGAATATTTTACTTACTTACACAATCATACACACACCATGTTACATACACATATAAGTATTTTTTATTTCTATTATTTTTCAATTCGAACATTTAAGTGCGTACCAATATCTTTTTATTATTTATATATAATTGTGATTCCAAAAAAATTTCAAATACCATTATATCTTATTATTGTTGATAAATATGCATAAATTACTATGATTATAACAAAAAAAAAATAATATAAACTGATAAAAAAGTATTTTTAATTACATGTTCCTGTTCATAGTAAAATAACTTTTTCCTACGATCACTACCCAAAGTAGGCTTTTGCACACTCAAATCTAACCGCAAAGTTGATGTTTTCCGTTATCTGTCATAATTTGACATTATTTCCGCTCTAGAGCGTACTTTTCCGCTCACATGTTTTCATTTACAATAAACTAAAGAAAGTTAGTAAATAATAAGTATATCAATAGTACATTATACACCAAGCGACCAAAGTGACCCATTTAATCCCGCGGTTGGGACCCATTTAATCCCCGAGGGAATCAATCCATATATATTTTTAATAAAAATAAATACTACCTAGGATGGACTTTTACGAAACTTGGCTGGGCATCGAGGATTCACTTTTATGGAATGAAACTTGGCTGGTCATCGAGGACGGACTCTTATGAAATCAAACTTTGCTGGGCATCGAGGACGGACTTCCATTTTTTGTAGTAAGTCAAAGTGCGCCAATAAAAAAAATAGCGTAGAGTATTCGTGGATAACTGGTCTTTCAAACGCGCGATTTTTCGAGCACGACGGCGCAGTGTTATAAGTCCTTACAGATTAGACCGATTCAAACGTCATTTTAATTACTATTTTCTATTTTATAAACCCATCCGAAACACCTATGTTATAGTTGTAGTTAATATTTAAAAATATTCAAAGTGTATAACTAATTACTCCCAATATTTTTCGAACCTCAATTTGTTTAACCTTGTAAATTTCATCTTAATGTCGTTTACGACTTTTGTAAGTTTTAAAATGTCATTAGTTGCTTTTACGCCGTTTTTGATAGATAAAGTTAATTTTCTTCTCGAAACCTTGACTGAAAACATCAAATTGCAAGAGGTTATGGATACAGGACACGCGACTTATAAGTCTCCGTATCGAGAACTTATTTTTAAAAAACAATTTTATTACTTTATTACAACTACTTTCAAAAATTCAAATAAACAATATTATTTTATTATTACGATCTTTATTATTTAACAGTTAACATCAGACTGAATATGTAAAATGAATTTATTAACTAGCAAAACTATCTATATCAGCAATAAAAATATGTACAATAATAATTCAACAATAAACAAATAATAAAGTCCGCTGTCAGCATCTACAGTGTTGAACCATATGCGGGGTTACCAAATATAACACCTCCGCCCTTAGAGTTTGGCATATTTCAAGGAGTGAAAAATGCCCTTGGTTGTGGCTCAGGATGGACTGTTTCATCTTCTACCTCTTCTATGGAAGCTTCTGTGGTTAATTCATGAAGTTTTCTAATTTTTGTTGCGACGTAGATACATATTTAAATGGCTATTATAATATACGCCATTATATTCCAGGGTGAAACTGGGTTTACGTTGAGATGTTTCAAGACCATTGGTTTAATTTGTTTTTGTTGTGAATGGATGTCATCTAGTGGTATATTTTCTAAATGTATTTCGGGTAGTTCCTCTTCTTTTCTTGAATAATCTATGGTAACTTCAGGCAGCAATAGAGGTTGACCTTTCGTTATAAATTTTTCATTAATAAAATTTTCGTTTTCTAAAATAAATTCACATTTATAAGGTACATTGATGAGAAAATTTCCTTTTAGGAATGTGAAGTCATTTCTTCCACATCGTGTTTCTATCTTGGTTCGATTAATAAAAATAGCAATGTAGTGAGCGTCATCAATTTGTTGAACTAGATTTCTTGAAATTTTGATTGGGGTTCTTTGGCAACTCTTGGGTTTGGGATGCTGTAACTGTAGTAATTCGAATACGCAATCTTCGCTCTCCACTCCCCTGGAAATTCTTCCATCTGGACAGTAGTGGCTGGTTTCTAGCTTGATGCAGGGTTGTTGGATGTATTGGTAGAAATCGTCATTCATTATCAGATAGGTATTACGAGGGATAATCGTAGTAGAATTTGGGGTATGGAATAAAGGTGATAATAAGAATATATATCAGGTAATACTATAGGAAAGTGAATAACAAAAATAATCTTTGTGCCTGAGTAATATGATTCTACATCTAACACTCCATAATATTTATAAGTGTCATTTTCTAAATTTTGAAAAAGTATTTCATCTACTGTATGAAATTTTAGAACTGTATATACCATTGATTCCATTTCTTCAATTTTAATTATACTTGTATGAAGTATACCAAGGCGTGCAAATGCTATAGCATTTTCTATTTCCCCTAATATTTGTAAAATTATATTTATATTCAGATTTAACTGATCTAAAATATTTCGCGTTTGTAAATAATCATCAAATTCAAAAATAAACGTATTAAGCGAATTTCTGATTTTTTCTATTCCTGAAAAAATTATATCCTGATTATGTTTTATTAAGTTCATTGTTTCATTAAAGTTTTGAATTATATCACTTGTAAGTGAGATTTGCTGATTTAGATTGTTTACAATTTCCTGTTGAGAATTTTGTAGTGTTGAAATCGCTTCATCATATCGTAATGCATCATCAGCGTCTAAGTTCCCGGAAATGACTTTTATTACATTGCCAAGTCCGTTGAAAAGACCTCGTTTGACCCTAATAGAAGGCAATGAAGAATTTAATTTATTTTCTGCACTATTTAATTGATAAGAAACACCTTTAATAAAATTTTCTAATTCTATATGATATGGATAACTAAGACCAATTTGAATAGCCTCTGTTACATTTTTTAAAGCTAATTTTAAAATTTGAATTTCATTTCTAATTGGTAAAAGATCATAATAATGAAGAAATGTATGAATACTAGATTTAACTTTAGCGGTACCTAAAAAATAAGGAAGTATTTCAGGATTATTGTTCAGGTTCATCATTTGAATTTCCTGGGGTTTTACTGGTTGTAGGACCAGGATCATAAGGATTAGTGGCATCCTGTAAAAGTTTTGTCGTGTTAGTTTTTGGTCGTCTTAAATTTTGTTTGTGTAAAATTGCATTTCTCGTTGTTGTTACCGTAGTGTTTTTATTTTCTTTGATTTTATCTTTATTAAATTTTGGATTCAATTTATTTCTAATAAGTGTTGTATTTTTTCGATAAACGTCTGTATCCGCTTCGTATTCTAAAGGTTCGTGCCTGTCTTTATTATGGTAATTTATTGTTTTTTCTTTTTCTGCTATAAGTCGTTCATTCAGTTTTTTATAAAGTTCTGCGGTTGTCTCGCGATGTTCGTGTATATAATTATTAATTAATTTTTTGTCAATATCTATATCGAAAATTTCTTCCGAATCGAAATGTCCATTTATAATATCTATAGGTTTCTGTTTAGTTACAGAGTGAATTGAATTATTGTAACCTAAAATTGCATAAGGCATATCCATTAATATATCAATTTTATCTTTATTTTTTGCTCTAATAACTCTTAAATGTTCGATTATTGTGGAATGAAAACGTTCTATAGCACCTTTCGATTGAGAACTGTTGGAAGAAACATAATGACTTTTGATTTTATGCACATCAAAAAATTCTTGTAACAATGAATTTTTGAGTTCTTTACCATTATCCATAATTACTAATGTCGGTTTACCATGATAAGTCATAAAAATTAATAATGCTTCAATAATTTCTACTCCTGTTAAAGACATAATTGGATAAGCTTGCCCATATTTAGAAAAACTGTCTAATAATGTTAAAAATTTTTGATTTTGTGCTGAAAAACAATCAATATGAATAATTTCGAACGGTTTGGATGCCGTCTGAGTTATCATTAATGTTTGTCTAGGAGGATTACGATCATATTTATTAGTTTGACATATTTCACATTTGTTAATAAAATCTGTTACATCATTTTTCATACTAGGCCAATAATAAGTTCTTTTTATTCTTGTCTCTGTCTCAATTATGCCACGGTGATTAGTTTCACCTTCATTAGTGTGTCGAATAATCTCATGCTGTTCGTCTTTTTCATCTATATCTGTCAATTTTAACTTACAATGTATTAACTTATAAGCCGAATTTTTGAACGTTTCTCTTAATATCTCTAACATACGTGATATGGGTCCGTCTTTCAAGAAATATATACCATAAGTGTATTTTGGATCTACATAGTTTTTAAATAATTTTATAATGTCTTGTTGTAAATTATTTAATGCAATTTGAACATGTAATCGTTTTTTTGATTTGAAAATTTGTTCTATTTTAGGTTTAGCTGCTGAATGTAAAACAAAATCTATTATGATTTGGTGGTCATAGGAATTTACACATTTTTCCGTAATTGTCATTCCTAAAATTGGCTCTTCTCTACTGGTATGAACAGTGAGATCGTCTGTTCCTTCCCTGTCGTCATTATTATCATCCAAGTTTACTATTAAAGACTCATTTTCATCATTATCTCGTGGATCTTCTGAAAGAGCTTTATTAAAATTTTCCATATATTCAAATATTTCTTTGGAATTGATTTCTACCCTTGAAAGAGCATCAGCATTGCTGTTTGCTACTCCACGTTTATATTCAATCTCATAATCGAATTCCTCCAGCTTGAGGCGCCACCTCACTAACCTAAAGTTTGGCTCCTTCAAATTCATAAGCCACTTCAATGGTTTATGATCAGTAATAATTTTAAACTTTCTACCGTATAAGTAGGGTCTAAAATACTTTGTAGCCCACACAATAGCTAACAATTCTTTTTCTATTGTACTATAATTTTGTTCTGACTCATTAAGAGTCCTAGAAGCATAAGATACGGGCCTATCTCTCCCAACTGTGCCCTGAGATAATATTGCACCCAGAGCAATATTACTATTATCTGTAGTTAAAATGAAATCTTTATTAAAATCCGGATACTGTAAAATTGGTTCGTTTTCTAAAAGATTTTTACAAGTTTCAAAGCAACATTTAAATTCAGCATCATGTATAATTTTTGCATCCTTTTTTGAACATTTAGTAAGAGGTTTAGTAATTTTTGCGAAATCTTTAATACATTTTCTATAATATCCAATCAAACCTAAAAATGATTTTATTTCTCTGGTAGTCTTTGGAATTGGATAATTTTTTATAGCTGAAATTTTAACCGGGTTGGGTTTAACTCCTTCCGGTGTTTCTATATGACCTAAATAAGCAACTTCTTTTTTCAAAAACTCACACTTATCTAATTGTAATTTAAAATTTGTTTCTCTTAATCGTTTAAAAACTTTATCAAGATTAGTTACGTGCTCCTGTAGTGAAGTTGAAAATATTATTATGTCATCGAGATACACTAAACAAATTTCGTTCTGTAATCCTCTGAGAATATTATCCATAACCCTTTGTAAAGTTGCGGGTGAATTTTTTAAACCCATTGGCATGCGACAATATTCGTAATGACCGTTTTCAACTCTAAAAGCTGTTTTTGGTATATCTTCGGGACTCATCTCTATTTGATGAAATCCGCTAGCTAAATCTAAAGTACTGAAATAATTACATTTACCTAGTTTATCCATTACGTCACTTATTAAAGGAATAGGGTATCTATCATCTACAGTTTTTTCATTTAACTTACGAAAATCTACTACAATTCTATATTTTTTCTTCCCTGACGCATCTGGTTTTTTTGGGACAACCTAAATATTCGAAGACCAGGCACTTGTACTTGGCCTTATAATACCTTGATCTAACATAGATTTAATTTGACGTTGAATTTCTTGTTTATGTGCAAAAGGGTATCTATAAGATTTTGAATAAATTGGAAGTTCGTCTTTAGTTTTTATACTATGTTTAATTTGATTAGTGAAAGTTAAAGGTTCTCCTTCTCTATAAAATATATCATTATATTTACGGCAAAGTTTCAAAATATGATTTCTTTCTTCCGAATTTAAATGATCGGTTCTTAAAAGTGCTTCAATGTCAAGTTTCTCAGTGTAACCACTGTCTCTAACATCTGCGTGAAATAACTCATAACAATTTTTATCAAAAGCAGCTGATTTTATAGGTTCTGTTAAATTAAAAATAATGTCTTCGCTCGTTTTATTAAAAATTTCTACAATTGCATATCCGTTTTTTGCAGTTGTGAGAATAGAAGGAATTTCACAATTTTTTATATTTTGCTTTGGTATTAAAATATCACCATTATATGTCGATACAGGAATATTAACTAGAATTCTACTATATGGTTCTATTTTTGTCTTAAAGCTACATTTACGGTTACTTGAAAAATAATTTATAGGTATAGAAGCAAATGGAGTGTCTACACTTGATTTTTCAAAATCAACTTTGGCGTTAAGTAATTTTAAATCATCTGACCCTATTAAACCATCAAAATATTCATGAAAATCAAATAAATGAAATTTTATATTACCACTTTGTTTAAACTCTGAAAATAAAGGTATTTTAGCACAGTGTTGATGAGTTGACGACTGATACACTGCTGTTACAGTAAAAGGTTCCAAGAAAATTTTTTCTTTATAATATTTTTCCGCAATTTCTGGTCGTAAAAATGATTTTGTAGCACCAGTATCTAATAATAATTTTAGAGGAGGATTTGAAATTTTAAAAAAAGGTAATTCTGGTTTATTTGTAGAAATATTTAATTCAATTATGTCATTTCGTCCATTTCGTGAACCAATTGAAAATTTCCATTTTCTGAATAATTTTCATCTACTTCGTCACTATAATATTCGTAATTTTGATTAGAAGAATGAGCTATTTCGCTTTCATCCCTAGTATTATCTGAAGTATTACTATTAAATATTTCTTCGGCAATATAATTTGGTTTTTGGTTACGGTTATGATTATGGTTTTGATATCTGAAATGATTTGAAGTTTGTCTAGTCGAAGTACTCATAGGGGTAGGGAGATTTGGTTTGTATTGCGGGTTTGGTTTCCATACATTCTGGGGGTTTCTAAAAACTTGATTATTATTTGGATATTTAGGAGAATGAGGAGGATTTGTAGGCTGTTGTATTTGAATGGGTCCTCTGGGAAATTGTTGGGACGTTGAGGGTTGTTGATTTGATGGGTTTCTTATAGGAGGTTGGCTAGGATACTGCCAATAATTTTGTCTATAATTTTGAGGCATTGAATTATGATACCTTGAATTATTAGATTTCCTCACACTATTATTAGAATTTATGTTATTAGAAAAATGTTGGCCTTTCTGAATATAATTAATATTATCTTCCTCTCTTATAAATTGTATAGCTTGTTCTAGACTATTAGGTCTCATAGCTCGAATTATAGGACCTAGCGGTTCCTTTAAACCTGCGAGAAATGTTTTTAAACTTTGTTTAGTGAAGAATGATCTTTTTGAGTCCCTTTCAAGTCCTTGACTATGTAAATCAATATAATTACAAATAGTGTTAAGTAACTGCAAAATTCTCTCGTGAAATTGATAAGTAGTGTCATTGGGTTTTTGTCTCATATTTACTAAGTCCTGATTTAAACAATTTTCATCTCTTTGATCCCCAATTAATGAAATGAAATTAATGTGTTTTTTATATCTGTCCAATTACTATTTGAACCACTTATAGCTACCACTTCTTCCGCTCTACCTTCTAATTTATTAAGAATACCATTTAGCAAAAGAATATTTTGAAAATTATGTAAATTTTCTCTATCAAAATAATGAGTTAGAATAGATTCGGTAACACTTATAAATCTATGTAATTTAGTTGCATTTCCATCAAAATTTGGAATAATAGACAAAGTTTTAATATCTAAAGTTGGCACCGGCATATTGATTGTTAAATTGCTTAAACTATTAATTATATTATTATCTATAAAGTTTGAATTTGAAAAATAATTATCGAAGTTATCGAACTCTTCAGAGCTATCGATTTCACTTAAGGATTCTATAGGTGAAGAGGAGTCTGACATGAACTAAATTCTTACCACATCCGTTATCTGTATCTAGCAACGGTTTCTTCAAGATGTGCCCCTGGCTTCCACGATGGATTCCACTGGAACTGGTTTGGTTTAGATTTTCGTCAAAGAGTTGACACTCACGGATTGTCCACGATGGATTTCCTACGAAAATCCTACTGACTGCGCCACTTATAAGTCTCCGTATCGAGAACTTATTTTTAAAAAACAATTTAATTACTTTATTACAACTACTTTCAAAAATTCAAATAAACAATATTATTTTATTATTACGATCTTTATTATTTAACAGTTAACATCAGACTGAATATGTAAAATGAATTTATTAACTAGCAAAACTATCTATATCAGCAATAAAAATATGTACAATAATAATTCAACAATAAACAAATAATAAAGTCCGCTGTCAGCATCTACAGTGTTGAACCATATACGGGGTTACGAAATATAACACGCGTGAGACACCATTGAAGCTTCTGGAGGTTGTAATTTTTTGAAATTTTGTGTTAATAAGTGATATCATGAGCCAGCTTCCGCTGATCGAGCATCTAGAAGGGCACGAGAGCTATGGTACGTGGAAATTCGCGGTACAAATTTATTTAGAATAAGAAGAGCTTTGGGACGCAGTGAAAGGCTTTTTCGTGTTTTTTTTATTATTTGTCTAAAAATAAGGTGATCGTAGAAAAAATCTTGTGTGCAATTTGAGCAGAAAGTTCGTTGCCGCTTTCGACTCTCTGCCTCAAGCGGCAAAGTATCACTTTCCGCTCTTAATACACAAATACCTATTTTCTACTAGCGTGCGGAAAAGTTCACTTTTCCGTAGTCATTTTAGTGTTGAAGGAGTCAATTTTCGTTCTTGGCGCGGAAAAATAAGTTTGATAAGTTTTTGGGGAGTATACTGACATTTGAATATCTAAAATTTATATTTGTATGGTTGTAGTTTACAGAATGACTGAAAAATTAAGAAGTTCTGCTATATTTTTTAATAATATAAACGTATGTTTCAATAATTTTTTAATGGCCCAGGTATAGGGATCGAGACCGAACTATAGAGGCAGCACTTCTGTCGAAAGTGGAGCGCCCTAGTGTTAAATAAGATAAACATTGTGATGTAAACAGGATAATAAACAACCTACAAAATGCAAAAAATGAATAGATGTTTTTATTTTCTTTGCCAGGAAAAATTGTTGGTATGTAAGATGGGTGTAGGGGACTATCTGATTTTTGATTATTGACAAAATGAGCACTGTAAATTCTAGTACTTATTTTTATTTGGTTCCCAATCCTCTCGACGTTTTCTGAAATGTAATTAAAAAACTTCAAGTGATTCGTTTTGTACAAATGTTTACTTTCTTACTTATTATATAATATTAAAGTCAGCAAGCACATAAGTAGTTTATTATTTTAAATAATCAATGAAATCGTACAGAAAACCACATTTTATTCTCTTGGTAATAATCTTTTATTTATGTAAAAAAACATTTAGAACTTTTCTAATAGCTGCCAATTGTAGTATCATACTGATTATACACAAAATAATAGTTAATAAAATGTTTCAATTAGAACATTTTAATTATATATGGGTTTTTACTGCATTTATCCATTATTGACGTTTTAAGGTTAACCCCAAAGTATTCAATGGACTTTCGGAGAAACTATAAAATTTCAACTGCGTAATATTTTTATACAGCATATTTGAACAGCCATGAATACAGAAAAATACTTTTGAAGACGACATCACAAAAATTTAATGTCAGTATTAAAAAATGAACGTTTAAAAACGCTGATTATACAAAACTACTAATACTACTAATAGTGTTTACATCACATTGTTTGTGTTTTTTCACGGCAGATGGCATAAACGTCATCTTTCTCGGTCCCTATAAGCCTCATCAAATGAAAGTCAAATAATAATAAACAGCTGACATTTAATATTTGTCACTTTGAATTACCGTAGCAACAAAGAAAAAATAAACCTGTCAGGCAAAACACTACCTTGTTAAAACCAATTTTACCGTGGCAGCTTTTTCTAGAATATGATTTTTCATGGATTCTTCAGACGGATTTGCCGGAGTCCGTTTTGGAAGCGTATAGAACTGCAAAATTGGATCTACTACCATCAAAATCCTGTTATAGGTAGGAAAAGGATTATATAATATGTCCCCCTAAGTTGTAATCATGTGGAAAACTTTTTTATTATTAATTTTAAGAAAAAGTTATTCTTCATAAAAAGTTCTGCATCTTTGAATTTGACAACATCGGAGAATGTTACTAAAAAAAGTTGATCAGAATTGCAAATTACGTTTAAATATGTAATTACATTCATTTAAATTAATAAAATTATTTTTAAAACGTATGTCTATAATAGTGCAAATTTAACTGTAGTTACATGTAATCTATGATGCAAAATAAATGAGTATGCACACATTACGCGTTTTAATTGCAAAATTATTCGAAAACATCGAAAAACTAAAAGGTAGTCATGTGTTTCGTAATCACAAGAGATAAATTGTTCATTCAAAATAGAAATATTGGTAAAAACTGAAATAATCTGAAGTTTCAATTTAATTGGATGTACTTGCATATTTAAACGTAGTTTTTAATTCTGATCAATTTTTTTCTTAGTAATATTTTTCGATATTGTCAAATTTAAACATGCAAGCCAAACACTCTTTGGTCCAGGTACTCAATGTTAAAAAGTGTAATTAAACTTAAAAAATACGCCCTTTAAGCAAGTTATTCAAGGTCACGGCATATATGAAAAAAAACATTGGATTTAGACCAAAAAAGGCAAAACTTTTCTCAAAAGAAGAAATTTATAAATGAAGCGCCTGACGAAATTCACCTTCATATAAATGTCGTTACGATTTTTGGTTTCGCGGGCGCATGTAGGCGAGAAGAATTAACAAAGAAGTCCTTAGATCATATTTATGACAAAGGAAATATTTTATTGATAATTATCCCAGACACAAAAAAACCCTCTTTCAGAAGCTTTACTATTTCCGAGGAAGCTGAAAATTGAAAATTGCTCAATTTGTTCAGAAAGTATGTGAGTTTAAGAATGCTTGAAACCCCACATAAGCGATTTTAAGAAGAAATATAAGAATGAAACTTGCACTGTACAATGTATCGGAATAAACACCTTCGGAAAAATGATATCAGAGATTGCAATTCATCTGAAGCTTCCAAATCGTGAATTGTATACGGGCCACATTTTCCGCCGTTCCGCCGCCACAATGCTTGCAGATTCCGGAGAAGGAATAACAAATATTAAACGCATCGGAGGTTGGAAATCTTCTTGCGTCGCAGAAGGTTATGTAAAGCTCACCAAGTTTCCAAAAGGACCTATCGAATAAAATATTAAACTTCAGTGACGGTGTCGCTGGCCCTTCCACTAGTCAGTAGCTGACGCTAGAAGCCTTCCAAAATGACCCCTTCCAGCCAAGTTCCCATCGCCACGGTTGCAACAATTAGTGCTGACAAAGCAGTGGAAAACCGAAATCTGACTTCATTGGAAAACATTTTAGCCTCTGCAATTAATTTGCAGAATGCTACAAATTGCACGTTCAATATTAATATTAATAATAATTAATTTCTTGGTATGTATTTTTTAATAAATGTTTCTATATGTTAACTTTTGTTTTTTTCCGCACGCTAGTAGACAAAATAGTGTACCTAACACGTGCGGAAAAGTACCACTTTACGCAATTGTTAGGTGGACTACTACTGTAAAATTGATTCCAGAAAAAAAATTTGTTCAAAACAAATTGTAGACAATTTAATTATTAATTACATTGCTTTCTCTAACAATCTTCATAAAGTTAACAGTTTTTAAAACAAATGATAAATAATGATTCAGGACACGAGAGGCCGATGCAGCGCATGAGTCAGAGAGAGGCGGCGATACTTAAAGGTGGCGACGCATTCTTGTGAGCGCGCGAAATTAACAATGAAAAAACAGATATAAACAATGACATTATTTCAAATCTCCATTAAGAATATTAGTAACTATTGTATAAAGTATCAAAAAAATTATTTCATTTTTTTCAATGTTTTTCATGGATCAAAAGTACCCAAATTTGAGATTTTTCGAACCTTTAAAAATTCATATCTCTAAAAATTTTGTCTGGTTGAAAAATAACAATTCCTTCCAATTGTTTATACAATTTCGGTTTAAACAATATGGCACGTGGTCGCACCATGACAACATGCATTTATATCATCAGTAGGGCAATTTAAAGACGATCGTATGAAAAAATTGAGGTGGAATAGTTTTCGGTGCTCATGCGCCGATTCCTCCTGGACTATCACTGCTTGTCTGTCCGACTGCGAGGACAGTTTACCATTTGCTCAACCATTCAATTGCGACAAAATTTTCATAAAAGTTTGTGCCGTTCTGTGGTATAAAAGTTGGCGATTTAAATTTGGAGCGTATAAACTATAACAATATATTCTATCGAAGAATTTCGGCGGAGGCGGGTACACAAATCTTCAATAACCATAAAATTGATTTAGTTCGAAATAGTAACATTGTGTTATCGATTGAATGATTATGTAAGAGAGACAAGTACTCAATAATTTCTTTAACAAACACGAGTATTTGATGTACTAAGGCATGCTTAAACGCGAGTATTTGGAGAGTGGAAAAGGAAAACGGCAAAAAGGCTATAAAACATGAAGCAATAACCAGAATAAAGTTTACAACACATATCATAGTTCATATATCAAGAGGTGTCTTTCTGTTTCTAGTAGTAATGTTATTCAATGTCATGACGTTTAACGAAGATTAAGATAAATCTGTTTCAATATTGACTTAATTATATAAAACGGGTTTTTTTCTATATTGGAGTTAAAACGAAACTGATTGTTCAATAGAATTGTAAATATGCTGCAAGTCAAAGTTTTGTTACTAATTTGTGCCATATCTTGGCCATTAGTAGTTACAGATGAAGAAGTCGTTGCTGTTGATATCAAACAAGGTATTTTTTAAGCCAAATCTAAATTTATTCATATCATTGTATTTGAAAATATCTAAATAATAATATTAGTATTAGTTACTACATAGATTTAAATACTTCAAATTACTGAAGGTAGGTATTTCAAAAGTTTCTGAAAATCCAGTACAAACAACTTAATATTTTTAGATGGCGAATCCGACGACAGCGAATTCAATTTAGCTCATTACGTAGAATCATCATCAAATAATGATAATAACAGTGATGATAATGAAAGCGACTCTTCAAAAGAAAACAATGAATATGAAAATAATAATAATAATACTGATGCAAGTAATGAAAATACAAATGATACCGATAAAACTAGCGAAGATAATAATGATAACCATGAAAACGATATTGAGCCAATTGATGAAGATAGCAATGAAAATTCGAATGAAAAAACAAATGATAACTACGAAAATAGCGAAGAAAAGCATAACAGTGCTGATACTGAAAGCGACATTTACTTTGAAGAAAATGGAAATAACAGTGAGCAAACAAATAATGATAATAACACTGCTGAAAGTGATGACAAACAAGAACAATCTACTCAAGAAAATGATGAAGATGATAACACAAGTGAAACTACTGAAAATTCAACTTCTTCGTCGCAAGACAATGAAGAAAGTGATACTACTGTAATAGCAATCAGTAACGAAAACGAAGATGAAGTTACACAAGAAACGAATGAAGATGGTGAAAATACTGAGAATGAAACAAATTCCATAGAAGAGAACAATGAGAGTTCTAGCAACGATATTAACGACGGTGATGATGATGACAATAACCAGAATGACACTGCTCAAGACACTAGAGAAAATGCTAGTAATGAAAGGGAAGATTCACAAGATACCAATGAACAAGATAATTCACAAAAGCAAGACAACTCATTAGACGATACTGAGAAACAACAGAAAGAATCAAGCCAACAAGTAGAAAATAATGAGAAGAAGACAGAGCAACAAAATCGAATTAAAAGAATCATCGAACGACTTGCAGAGAGACAGAAATATTTAGGTAATTATTCCTATTTCAGTTTTAATTTATGAATATTGCCATTAATTATAGTACCAAGCAAATAACATTTTTCTAAATATCAAAGTTAACCATACGCTAATTATAGGTCTTACACTATAAAAATTTATACACTTCATGCAGCGAGTATGAGCTCATATTTGAGCAGCCTTACCAGATTTTACAATAGTATGAAGATTGCGGAAATTATTCCACTAATCCTGTGCCTTTTCTGAAAATGTGTATTTTATGAACATATTTCGTTTGATTTGAATTGCTTATAAATCTTTCTGTTTGGATTTTTTAAGTTATCAATAATCAACAAGCTTATGAAGTTTGTTGTATTCACATACTTAATACGGCATGCATAAATTATAATACATTATACCTATACTGAAGGATCTTGCATCGAAACTGATAATTTAACCTAAACAAAAGGTTTAGTTGTTTTGGCATATTTACACACAGTTATTGAGAATATTCTTTGGGACCTAAAAAAACAGTTTCTTAGTAATATTATTTGTTAAATTAATTGGAAAGTCGAAATTATAAAAAAAATCAAGTTGGCTTTACGTCATGTTCAGATGGGAGACTTTTTGCCGCTGGTTGTCGCCAATCCCGTCGACTGCCTACACCCCGACTGCAATGTTTTTCTTTTCAAACGTCGCGACAACGTTCAATACCAACATGTATGTGTTGTTTACACAATTGATAAAATGTCCACCTCTGAAGCGGCCAGCGCTCGCGGCAATTAGTGGTTTTGTTGGAGCGTCGGCTCTCGCTCTATGACTACGATAGTCTACTCATTCAGCAATATTTTTAAAAAGTTGATAAAGTTGTTTATTTATAATGGATGATGTTTACTACAATTACTTTTATTAGAATAGGAGGAAGAGCAGATGTTAGTTTTGGCGTAATTTTAAATGTACGCGCGTATTATTATCTATTTCGCTAAATATTTGCTCGGACCGATGTGCCGACAGATTGCCCATTGATTTACATTGTATAGTCAAAGTCGCAAAAGGCCATGGTCGTGAACTCTAAGTCTGGGTAGTTTTACCTTTGTAATAAGAATTGTTACGTATTGCACGTACATTGATAACTAATGCACTGTATTCCAGTTGTTCGATTGTTTATAAAATAAAAATCTAAGTCGGACACTGTGACGTGTTCTTCCTCCCTCTTCTCTACTCGCCCTCGCGGGTAGTATAGGTAGCAGCCTCTTGCCCTACCTCTTAAGGCCTCGGAACGTCACTTCTGACACCTTTGAAACCTTACACTTTCTCGGGCGCCAGATTTTTAACGTCGTTGTCTCCACGGCCCCTCGACTTCAATCGTCGAGAGTTCCAGGTAGCCTCAGATGGAGGTACGGTTAATTCCAGGGGTCTACTGTTGTCAAAATCCGGGAGGTTATTGCTAAATATAGAAACGTTCTCGCTAGTCCTGAAATAAATATTATTATCCCGGTCCACACTACGGGGAAGCTGAAATTCGTGCAGCCACACAACTACTCTACCATAGGGAGGTGCTAATCTATAGTTGGTCAATAAAACTCAAAGGTTTGGTTAGGTTCTATAATAATTATATTCTCTACCAAGCCGTTACATATATAAACAGACAATACTCGTAAGGGGAGACAATACCCTTGTATCCCAAAAGCAGAGATGTATTAATAAAGTATATGTACATTAAATATGCACTAATTAGTGACGAAGCAGGCAGGACATAAGCGAAAGTGGTTAGGTGATCATAAAATAGCGTCTATGAAAAAGAAGCGGTAAAAGCAAACAACAACTCTTCAAAATTTGGTGGTCTTTTCATTCAAATGTTTTATAAGCTTTCATGAATGGAACGGGTTAGGTGTTACTTCTATATAAAAAACTATAAAATCGGAAAAGATACTAAAGATCGGGGACTCTAGATTTAAAATATCAGGAAGCCCTAGTGTTTATGTATGCCTGGCGCTCCCGGAGATTTCAATCAGGATTCGCCCTATAAAATCGGGAAACAAATTACTAGGGTCGGCGCTCTAGACTTAAATTATCAGGAATCTCACTAAAAATAAAATCGGGAAAGATACTAAAGATCGGGAACTCTAGATTTGAAATATCAGGAAGCCCTAGCATTTATGTATGTCTGGTGCTTCCAGAGATTTCCATCAGGATTCGCCCTATGAAATCGGAAAACTTATTACTGATCGGGATCTCTAGATTTAAAATATAGGGAAGCCCTATCGTTTATGTATGCCTGGCGCTCCCGGAGATTTCAATCAAGATTCTCCCTATGAAATCGGAAAAGGTATTAAGGATCGGGAACTCTAGATTTAAAATATCAGGAAGCCCTAGCGTAAATGTATGCCTGGCGCTCCCGGATATTTCAATCATGATTCTCCTTATGAAATCGGAAAACTTATTAAAGATCGGGAACTCTAGATTTGAAATATCAGGAAGCCCTAGTGTTTATGTATGCCTGGCGCTCCCGGAGATTTCAATCAAGATTCTCCCTATGAAATTGGAAAAGGTATTAAGGATCGGGAACTCTAGATTTAAAATATCAGGAATCTCACTAAAAAAAAATCGAGAAAGATACTAAAAACCGGAGATTCTAGATTCAAGATATCAGGAAGCTCTAGCGTTTATGTATGCCTGGCGCTCCCGGAGATTTCAATCAAGATTCTCCCAATAAAATCGGAAAAGGTATTAAAGATCGGGAACTCTAGGACTAAAATATCAGGAATCTCACTAAAAAGAAAAATCGGGAAACATACTAAAAACCGGGGACTCTAGATTGAAAATATCAGGAAGCCCTAGCGTTTATGTATGCCTGGCGCTCCCGGAGCTTTCAATCAAGATTCTCCCTATCAAATCGGAAAAGGTATTAAGGATCGGGAACTCTAGATTTAATATATCAGGAATCTCACTAAAAAAAAATCGAGAAAGATACTAAAAACCGGAGACTTTAGATTTAAAATATTAGGAAGCCCTAGCGTTTAGGTATGCCTGGCGCTCCCGGAGATTCCAATCAGGATTCTCCATATGAGATCGGAAAACTTAATACTGATCAAGATCTCTAGATTCAAGATATCAGGAAGCTCTAGCGTTTATGTATGCCTAGCGGTCCCGAAGATTTCAATCAAAATTCTCGCTATAAAATCGGAAAAGGTATTAAATATCGGGAACTCTAGATTCAAAATATCAGGAAGCCCTGGCGTTTATGTATGCCTGGCGCTCTCGGAGATTTCAATCAAGATTCTCCATATGAAATCGGAAAATGTGTTAAGGATTGGGAACTTTAGATTTAAAATATCAGGAAGACCTAGCGTTTATGTATGCCCGGCGCTCCCGGAGATTTCAATCAAAATTCTCGCTATAAAATCGGAAAAGGTATTAAAGATCGGGAACTCTAGATTTAATATATCAGGAAGCCCTAGCGTTTATGTATGCCTGGCGCTACCGGAGATTTCAATCAAGATTCTCCCTATGAAATCGGAAAAGTTATCAAGTATCGTGAACTCTAGATTTAAAATATAAGGAAGCCCTAGCGTTTATGTATGCCTGGCGCTTCCGGAGATTTCAATCAAGATTCTCCCTATGAAATCGGAAAAGGTGTTAAGGATCGGGAACTCTAGATTTAAAATATCAGTAAGCCCTAGCGTTTATGTATGCCCGGCGCTCCCGGAGATTTCAATCAAAATTCTCGCTATAAAATCGGAAAAGGTATTAAAGATCGGGAACTCTAGATTTAGATTATCAGAAAGCCCTAGCGTTTATGTATGCCTGGCGCTACCGGAGATTTCAATCAAGATTCTCCTTATAAAATCGAAAAAGGTATATTAAATCAGATGAGATATAAAATGAGTTGCCACACTCCGGTTTACAAAGTTATACAAGTTATTTCAAAATGAAAATCAACTGTCTGAATATTCTAAATTTGTAATTGAAAAGACCCCCTATTTTTCGGATTTTTATCACTAAAAGTTCTTATCTTCACAGCAACGGAATTATCGAGAAGTTTTTTTTAAAGTGAGAAAAAACTCGAAAAGAAATTTAACGGTAATTGGTGAAACAACCAAAACAACTTTCGACGGATGGTGCACAGTTGCTATCTCCAGCTTCGGTTAGCTAGCACTTTTCCACCTTCCTCGATTAGTTCGAGCTGCGCGCTTCTACCAATATCTATCTCGTGGCAGTGGGGAAACCAGTACATTGAAATGTTGAGTATAAAACCGGAATAAATATTTTCACACAGAAAACTGATTTCTCCATCGCAACCAGATAGTAAAAAAATAAAAATATCATCGGAACTTTGAATAACTATCAACCTCCTACAAAAATTGTTTCTACCCCGAGCCAGAGGATAAAATAAAAATGTTCTGGGAGACTTACAATAAATATAAATCTTATTTCTAAAACAATTTCTATACAGAGGTTGAAATATATAGCGGGTATATGTAATATGAAATAAATATATACTCGGTGACATAAACTATAAAATGAAAATATACTCGTACAATAGTTTTCCGAATCCAAAAAGGTTTTGTAAATTCTTTTAGCAAAGCATTTTACAGTTCGAATCATCTTTTCAAACATACTGCCCGCGACTATCACCTAAATGAAAATTTACATGCATTTTACAAAGTAAACATAAAACCATAACTACTGTACAAGAATCCAAGAATCGGAGGAGACAGAAAAGTTAGTCCTTTTCACAGTCTGGTAATACCGAGATTTTTGTGATGGGTCGTGTGTTACTGACTTTCGCTGGTTTTAAGGCGTACAGCACGAACTCGGCCATCCTTACCAGGAATCGTGATACTCACAAGAGCCAGTGGCCAATTGAGTAGATGGGATAGTTCATCTTTTACCAGGATCAAATCATTAGGCTTAATGTCCCTACTGGTCTCGAACCATTTAGGTCTATTTTGGAGACGATTGAGTTAATCAATCGACCATCTGTTCCAGAACTGTTACTGAATTTGTGTGCACTTTTGCCAAAACGATAAAGCGTTTGCTGACCGAGTATATATGTCTTTGTCAGGATATGCAGTTAAAGGGGAGCCGATGAGAAAGTGGCCTGGAGTAAGTTAATTCAAATCATTGGGATAATTCGACAAGGGGTACAGGAGTCTAGCGATGAGTATAGCTTCTATTTGTGTTAAGATTGTAGTGAATTGCTTGAAGGTAAATGTTTGCTTTCCTACAATTCAGGGCAGGTGATTTTTGACGCTTTCAATCGTCGCTTCCCATAGACCTCCCCAATGAGGAGATTTTGGTGGTATGAATTTCCACTGAGTTTCATTGTTGGAGAGAAATTCGGGTATCGTTTTGGAGGAGACAGGAGATAGAAAGAAGTCGTGCAGTTTTTTGAGTTGGTTTCGAGCACCAACGAAATTGGTAGCATTGTCACCATATATCACGGAAGGAGGCCCACGACGAGCTACAAACCGCTTTAGAGCAGCTATGAACGAGTCTGTGGATGAATCAAACACGAGTTCCAAATGCACTGTTTTAGTAGCCATGCAAACAAATAGTCCCAAGTAAGTTTTTACAATTGGAACTTTGCGTAAGCGATACAGTTTTACCAAGAAGCGTCCATCAAATTCCATGCCAATTTTTACAAACGATCTGGATGGAGATACTCTATCCTTGGGTAAATCCGCCATGATTTGTTGTGGCATAATGGCATCAAACCTATGGCACGTTACATAACTTCTAATGATGTGTTTTAATTCGCGGAGATCGTCCAACGGCCAGTAGCGTAGCCGGACGTTGGAGAGGGAGGACATTTTGGGGGCCACTGAGTCCTAAACGAACATGCTCAAGTTTCAGAAAGTGAGAGCGTGTGCTTTTTGAAGGGCAACAGTATGAGGTGATTTTGCTGATACGGAATATCTGCATGAGATAAGCGTCCACTGACTCGCCAAATTCCGTCGGTATCTAGAAATGGCTTAAGTGAGAGAAGTTGCTTGTTTGATCATTTTCCACGAGAGAGAGCTTCAATTTCTTTGTCGAAACATTGAGTTTGTATGTTTTTAACTATTGAAGAAGTAGCATGCTCAAGTTCCTTTACCGATAAAGGACCTGTTAATTGTGCACTGTTGTTTTTTGAGTTTTGCACAAACCGTAGCATGTATGCTACCATCGTCTGAAACTTAGGAAAAGTCGAAAACTTTGACGAGAGCTTGGGCCAAAACGGTTCTTCAATTACAGTGGTTGTGAAACTGTTTTTCTTCATGAAATTAACTGTCTCGACCCTTACTTCATGGAATCTGCTCATATTTCTGTTTTAAATGAAACTCACGGTTTCTAGTTAATTCCACAATATAATAAAAGTTGTTGAAAATTCTAAAAAATTGACAATTCTTTCGATAAATCAAAATCATCGTCAGAATGACAGAAGTTCCATTTCATTTGATGCATACCTGATGTTTAGTAGTTATTTTTGGCTAGACCAAGAAGTGACCTAACTTGTGACTGACCTAATATATGTTAATAGAAAAAAGAAGAAGATGTGATACTACAAATATTGGAGCTTAGATATTATTAGCCCTATGGTTATATCCTTGATATCGACTGAAATTGACTGTCTCGACCCTTACTTCGTGGAATATGCTCATATTAGTGTTTTTAAATGAAACTCAAGGTCTCTAGTTAATTCCACAATATAATACAAGTTATTGAAAATTCTAAAGAATTGTCAATTTTTTAGAATTTTCAATAACTTGTATTATATTGTGGAATTAACTAGAGACCTTGAGTTTCATTTAAAAACACATCCTTGATATCGTTTTTCCAATTAAGATCAGTATAACTGTGCAATTATATAGGAAACCAGGAAAACTATATCTGCTGATCTTTACAATTATCACTTAGGGAGACAGTTTATTAGTGGAGATCTCCTTAGATTTAACTGTTCATTGACAACTTCATATTGTGGGTTTCTTAAATGTCTTCTAATTCCCAATTCTTCAAGGAAATCCAGTTCTTGTTTCTTTTCACAAATATGCAGCACTTCTAGTTTTGTGTTATGTGTCAATGAATGATTGGTGTCAAGTAGATGTTCTGCGTAGTGGGATTTATATGGTTGTTTTTATCTGTATGCTCGTAAGTGTTCACTTTATCGGATTTCAAAATTCCTAAGGGTCTGACCCAAATAGACAGCATTACATTCTGGATATTTGAATTTATATATACCTGACTTCTTCAATAGTGGTATTTTTGTTTTTACATTTAACAATTTTGTACTAACGTTACTTTCTGTTTTAAAAGAAATTGTTGTATTCGTTGCTAAATATATTATCTTTGAAATATCATTACAAATATTTCCTGCATATGTGATGGTTTCATAAGTTTTTATTTCATAAGCTTGTCTAGGAAATATTAGTTGTAATGCCACTTTTTCCTCTTTTTACTAATTAGCTTATCATATCTAATGGATAACCGTTGGATGTTGCTATTTGTCTAATTGTATTAATCTCTCTATCAAAATTACATTGGTTCATAGGAACTGAAAAAGCTCTATGTATCATTGAATTATATGCTGCTAGTCTGTGTGACAAAGGGTGATTGGAAGTAAATTGAATTGTCACATTAGTCTGTGTTGGTTTTCGGTAATTTGAATAATCAAGTACATTATTAACTCTTTGAATTTTTAAATCAAGAAAATTGATCGAACTATGTTCTTCAATTTCTAATGTAAATTTAATTTTTGGGTGTAAATTATTGATGTGGTTGAAAAATACATCTAATTGTCGTTCACTACCCATAAAACAAGCTAATATGTCATCTACATATCTATACCAAAATAAAACATTTTTCGAAATATCACTTTCAAAGATCTTTCTTTCTAAATTGTCCATAAAAATGTCTGCTAAAATAGGTGATATAGGGCTTCCCATTGGTAAACCTTCATTTTGAATATACATCTTATTGTCAAAAGTGAAATAATTCTGATTAATGCATACATCAAATAAATTAGGTATATCTGATATTATTCTTGGATTAATATTTTTATCTTCTAGCAATTTCCTTACAAGTATTAGACATTCTTTAGGAGGAATTTTAGTGAACATATCAGTTACATCGAATGAAATGAGTTTATAGTTATCTTGCAAGTGGATTGCTTTCAACTTTTTGATTAGTTCTATTGCATTTCTAATTGAGTACTGAGATTCATATCCGTAACTATTGAGTATATTGTTGAGCCTCTTTGCCAATATATTATTAGGAGTATCAACATAAGAAACTACAGGTCTAATTGGTTTCGTTATTTTATGTAATTAAACGGTTCCATATAATTGTGGACAATGAGGATTCTTATGTATGATAGACCTCTTCTCATAATCACTTAAAAGATAATTTGAATTATTAACAATATCCCTTACATTATTAGAAAACTTTTTTGTTGGGTCTGCTTTAAGAACTTTTTACATGGCTAGATTCTATAGTTTTTATAGTAACTTCTGGTACAGTCGGGTCAAATCTTCTCTCGAAAATTTTTTAATGAAATTAACTGTCTCGACCCTTACTTCGTGGAATCTGCTCATATTAGTGTTTTAAATGAAACTCACGGTTTCTAGTTAATTCCACAACATAATAAAAGTTATTGAAAATTCTAAAATATTGACAATTATTTCAATAAATCAATATCATCGTCAGAATGACAGAAGTTACCATAGGGCTAATAATATTTAAGCTTCAATATTTGTAATATCACATCTTCTTTTTTTTTCTATTAACATATATTGAGTCAATCACAAGTTAGGTCACTTCTTGGTCTAGCCAAAAATAACTACTAAACATCAGGTAGGCATCAAATGGAATGTACCTTCTGTCATTCTGACGATGATATTGATGTATCGAAACAATTGTCAATTTTTTAGAATTTTCAATAACTTTTATTATATTGTGGAATTAACTAGAAACCATGAGTTTCATTTGAAACACTAATATGAGCAGATTCCACGAAGTAAGGGTCGAGACTGTTAATTCCATTAAAAAATCTTCGAGAGAAGATTTGACCCGACTGTGAATATAAAAAGTCACACTAAAACACCACAAGTACAAGAAGCTATAAAATGTGCTCAACGAGTTTGGATAAAAGGAGAATGTAAGAAATGGTTCAAAGTTAGAGACTCCTTCGACTACATAAAAGTTGTACATTCAGAACTCACATTCCAATTACATCCAGTAGAATTTGACTGTTTAGATGACAAAATTAGAGAAAGTGTCAGCACGATGGAGCATAAGAAATTTAAGAAACAAGAAAAGAAGCTACAGAATCTTAAACACACACAACATGAAATTCAATACTCAAAACATCATGAAACTGTAAGTACCTCCATACCAACACACTTTGCACTACGATTTGAAAACCTTTCAGACACTAATTTTACAGATAGTGAAACAGAATTTTTAAATAAAGGTTTAAAGTACAGCATACCACCAAAATTTACGAATAATATTAAACAAATTATAGCTACAGAGTCAGAAATAGCTTTAAAATACAATTCAAATAATTTTCTTTATGAGAAATTAAAAATTGCCAATTTAATCAAAAATATTGAACCTTCAAAAGTTAAACGTCAAATAAAAAATTACATTACAGTTTTAAATGCAATCAAAAATAAGGTAGACGATAATAACCTAACAGTTACAAAATCTGATAAGGGGAACGTTACTGTCATTTTGACGACTGAAAATTACAATTCCAAAGTATATAACTTTATAGAATCCAGCGATGTAAAAGTTCTTAAAGCAGACCCAACAAAGAAGTTTTCTAATAATGTAAGGGATGTTGTTAATAATTCAAATTATCTTTTAAGTGATTATGAAAAGAGGTCTATCATACATAAGAATCCTCATTGCCCACAATTATATGGAACCGTTAAATTACATAAAATAACGAAACCAATTAGACATGTAGTTTTTTATGTTAATACTCCTAATAATATATTGACAACGAGGCTCAGCAATATACTCAAAAGTTATGGATATGAATCTCAGTACTCAATTAGAAATTCAATAGAACTAATCAAAAAGTTGAAAGCAATCCACTTGCAAGATAACTATAAACTCATTTCGTTCGATGTAACTAATATGTTCACTAAAATTCCTCCTAAATAATGTCTAATACTTGTAAGAAAATTACTAGAAGATAAATATATTAATCCAGGAATAATATCAGATATACTTAATTTATTTGATGTATGCATTAATCAGAATTATTTCACTTTTGACAATAAGATATATATTCAAAATGAAGGTTTACCAATGGGAAGCCCTATATTACCTATTTTAGCAAACATTTTTATGGACAATTTAGAAAGAAAGATCTTTGAAAGTAATATTTCGAAAAATGTTTCATTTTGGTATAGATATGTAGATGACATATTAGCTTGTTTTATAGGTAGTGAACGACAATTAGATGTATTTTTCAACCACATCAATAATTTACACCCTAAAATTAAATTTACATTAGAAATTGAAGAAAATAGCTCAATCAATTTTCTTGATTTAAAAATTCAAAGAGTTAACAATGTACTTGATTATTCAATTAACCGAAAACTAACACAGACTAATGTGACAATTCCATTCAATTCCAATCACCCTTTGTCACACAGACTAGCGGCATATAATTCAATGATACATAGAGCTTTTTCAGTTCCTATGAACAAATGTAATTTTGATAGAGAGAAGAATACAACTAGACAAATAGCAACATCCAACGGTTATCCATTAGATATGATAAGCTAGTTAGTAAAAAGAGGAAAAAGTGGCATTACAACTAATATTTCCTAAGCAAGCTGATGAAATAAAAACTTATAAAACCATCACATATGCAGGAAATATTTCTAATAATATTTCAAAGATAATATCTTCAGCAACGAATTCAACAATTTCTTTTAAAACAGAAATTAACGTTATTACAAAATTGTTAAATGTAAAAACAAAAATACCACTATTAAAGAAGTCAGGTATATATAAACCCAAATGTCCAGAATGTAATGCTGTCTATTTAGGTCAGACCCTAAGGAATTTTGAAATCCGATACAGTGAACACTTACAAGCATACAGATTAGAACAGCCAGATAAATCCCACTACACAAAATATCTACTTGACACCAATCATTCATTGACACCTAACACAAAACTAGATAATTGTAAAGATCAGCAGATATATTTTTCCTGGTTTCCTATATCGTTGCACAGTTATACTGATCTTAATTGGAAAAATGATATCCAGAATATTACCATAGGGCTCATAATATCTAAGCTTCAATATTTGTAATATCACATCTTCTTCTTTTTTCTATTAACATATATTAAGTCAATCTCAAATTAGGTCACTTCTTGGTCTAGCCAAAAATAACTATCAAACATCAGGTAGGCATCAAATGAAATGTAACTTCGGTCATTCTGACGATGATATTGATTCATCGAAACAATTGTCAATTTTTTGGAATTTTCAATAACTTTTATTATATTCTGGAATTAACTAGAAACCGTGAGTTTCATCTAAAACACTAATGTTTTTCTTTAATTCAGGAGGATCATCTTTTTGAGGAGAAATTAGGCAAAGTGACTCAACACGAAATTAGAATCATGTAGAAACAAGGGACCGTGAAACCAAAGAGTTCAATTGTCCAATTTTCCACGTGAGAGCATGTCTGCAGCATTAAGTTCCGACCGAACGTAGTGCCATTGAAAAGTGCTAAGAGCTAGAGATCTCTTGTATAGGTGATACCCGATTGCTCACAAACTTCGCGGTTCTTTGCGCAAATCACGAGTACTACAGAAAGTCATTGTGGCACAAGTTTTACACACTTTTTTTATAATTCGCATTTATTTAATTTTTTAAATAAAACATAATTACATATAATCCCTGTTTTTAAACTAGGAGGAGTGGTTTGAATTTAAGTTGGCAATTCTGTAGATTCCTGATTGGTCACATCACAGATGGTTTTATTCAGCACTTCTGATTTTTGACATATTATAACCGAATAATTGTGTAAATTGTGAACAAACTTTTATTTAAGCAAACAGAGGATGATTATTTGTTTGAAAAAGAGCTTCTTCGTATATGCTCTTGTAATCTATTTATATTATATCACGAACAGAATTATTTCTGTAATACATCTTCACAGAGATATCTGATAATTTATCCCAAAAATCGAACGTTATGTTTACCTATATATTGATCATATACAATATAAAAATGAATAATTGACAAATCATTGATAAATAAACGTTAGCGTACTTTATTTATTAATATTTTTAATAAATAAATCATTCTAATTTACCTTTAAGAACATTTGAAAGTTAGAATTTCTATATGTTTTTCCTACAGTTCACTAATGAATTTGTTCGTGGGATACATACCATAAATTTTGATCCATGGAGCCGCGATATTTATTTAAATTAAATTTTGGTTCCTCGTTTGACGATTAAAGTTCAACTATTTCGTGTTTGTTCAGTAAGTATTTCTCGAGTAGTAATTATTAACCGGTATTTGATAACCAAAAACTTAACTAAAACATTGTTGTCCCTTTTTGCGGCGTGAATAAAAAACTGGATTCGCCATTCTTTGAACAGTACATTGTGTCTGCTATATATTATTTACTCATTAGTGTTAAATTTATTAAACATTTTTATGAAATTTGCCTTGGTTTAAATTTGGTTATTACGTTTATGGGGACATAAATTGTTGAATAAGAAAATATTTGAAGATATACCTAAATTGAAATACTGCCATTCTTGAGGTAGAAGAGAATCTGGAATAGTGCCCACCTTTTTATTTAAAAATATAAACCACTCAAAATAATTATTATTTTGAAAATGTGATGCCATACACTAATCCTGTAGAACTTCTGGCATCACAGCAACCTAAGACTTAATCTTTAAAAATGATTTTTTTTGAAAAACCGTAGTTTTTGAAAACACTTACAAGGTGGTCCCTGTACCATCAATGATGGTATAGTGGCCATATCTGCATGGAACACTGGCCACATCTCATACTTAGTCTATCCTAATGCTGCGGAGCAGCACGGGTCCTCGTAATATTTAAGTGTTTTGTTAATCGGAAACTTGACTCATAAGAGTCTTTAGTTATCGTTGACTGATCATTCATTACAAGATTATTTTCTTCTTCCGACTGAGCAAAGATATCAATGTCCTCAGAATTTGTTAAATGTGCAATCCTCTCATCATTTGAGGAACTGCGACGAGGCATATTGTAGCATTTCTGGGAAAATGGTCAAAGTTTCAGCAAAATAATTATGAAGGTACAATGGCCACCCCTTTGATATTCACAAAGTTGTGGCCACTGTACCTTCACTAGATGGTGGCCACTGTACCATCAGTCATACCTTCAAATTAAAAATAGCTCACACAAAAAGTTATGAAAATGTGCAGGAAAATAATATATCAAAATGGGCTTACATATGTTGGCTAGCGTTTGCTACGGGATTTACTTTTTTTCTCGGGAAAACAAATGTTACACAAATACTTTCCCGAAATATGTTTCCAACGCATCCCAAAGTTTTAGGTTAGGCAATTGTCCAAGGAAATGATTCAAGGATACTGCAACTAACATCATGAATAGAAACAGTAATTGATTACAACATTATTCGCTAGATAGGACGACACAGTCTTTGTAAATAAAAATACTGTGGGTAGGTGACCATTGTGCCTGCGTAACCAAACTCTCCTCTACCTATTTTGATTTTGTTTGATATACTTAGTTACCATTGAAGGATTTGGGACAGGATTTGAGCGTTTATCATTAGTAAGTATGCCTACATCTCAAAATGGATTAAAATTAGAACGATTGCTTGCAAAACGGGAAAATATGTTTCGTAGAGCACAACTTTGTTATGACGCAAGCCAGGCCTTGGAAATTGATCGGCAAAATGGCACAAAAATTCATAATTTTTTGGTTAGATATAGTAGGTACATTTCAAAAAATGTTACAGAATATGGGGATGTTGTACATGAAATAGTTATTCTAAAATCCCCTTTAGATGGATTTCATGATATTGATTCGAATATTGGATTTTTAGCTGCTAACAATAATTATTCCGCAAAATGTGTCATTTGTAATAAAAGCCCGCACTTGTATCATTCTCTGTTGCATGAACCAAATTCTGAAGCAAATAATGACAATGTTCCCTCCATAATCTCAGAGTCTACTTCTAGTTCCCCTGAAACATGGCAACATGGCCTCTGACGAAGCAGTTACCAAAGAATTGGATCGCCTGAAAAAGTCTGATTTATTGCAAATTATATTATCAAAAAAGGTGCCTGATACAATAAAAATCAGTGATAATGCCAGAAAATTATTGGAAAATGATGAGAAGTGTGGAGTTCGTGAAGTAATCGAGAATGAAAGTGATTTGAGGTTAGAAATAACTCAACTTCAATGTGATTTGAAATGTGCAAAGTTAGAAGTTGAATATCTAAAACGGTTAAATACAGAGCTGGTAAGTGGAAATGAACAGCAAAAGTTAATAATTTCCCTTTTATAACAGAAGGAGGGCAATGAAAACAGTACAGAAGTTGCCAAATGTACGAAATCTATTAAAAATCAGTGTCAATTACAGTTTGTTATTGAAGATGTTGCCAAACCTTGTGAAACAGATACTGCTGTCCAGAATTGTGAAGGTAAAGATAACAAAACTAAATCTCAAACTCACTCAGCGACTGAAAGAAGCAAATCAACAGCAAATTATTTGCCCCATCAGTCCTCATCTAAGGTTGATCCTAATGAACTGGTGCAAGCTCAGCAAAATGCAAAGTCTTCAATAGTGAATTTAAACCAAGACAATTCATCAAACAATTACTCCTGGCAAACCGTACCGCGCAAGAATAGTAGAAGAAGACAATTAATTGTGGGCACAAACACAGAAGGAGTCGCTGGTACCATCAAGGGAGTGCCTAAATTTGTGGACTTACACGTTTATCGAATTGATCCGGACACCAATGTCACTGCAATGGAAGATTTATTGAAACCACATTTTCCTGAAGTAATCTGTGAAAGCATGTCATCACGTTATCCAAATCTGTATTCTTCATTTAAAGTAAGAATTTATCAAGAAAACTTCAGGAAGGTTATGGAACCAAATATCTGGCCAAAAAATGCCTGTGTCAATAATTTTTTATACCTTCGGAAGCCAGTACAGCCTCCAAAATAGATTTTAACCCGAGGTTAATGCTGCTAAATATGCAAAGTCTGAACGAAAACAAAATATGTGACTTAATATTAGACATTAATAAATACAAGAGAATCGACGTAGTTTGTTTGACGGAGTTGTGGGAAACTAGTGACTCTGTGGAGCAAATTCATGTTGATGGTTTTAATTTAGCTAGTAGTTATTGTCGTGATGCCACTCTTAAGGATGGTGGTGTTGGAATTTGGGTAAGAAAGGGAATAACTTTTAAAAATAATTTTAATTTAAATGAGTTTTGTACCGCTAAAGATGCTGAGTTTTGTTGCTTTTCTTTTAAGGACAAAAATAAAACTGAATTTTTTGTGATTAATTGTTACCGATCACCATCAGGTAATGTTGACATTTTTTTGGAAAATCTGGAGAAGATTTTAAATCATTATTTTAAACCTAATGTTTCTTTTATTATTTGCGGTGACTTTAATATTGATACTAGAACAAAAAATAGTAATCACAGTAAACTTTTAAATGTGTTATCACCTTTTAATATACACAATAATATTGTCAAGTGGCCGACTAGGGTGTCGGATACCAGCAGTACAACTATTGATAATGTATTTGTCAACTTTCTGAATATTCCCTTGGCCTGTGTCTTTGACAACACTGTATCGGATCACCGTACAGTATTTGTGGAACTCGTTTATGAATCGGTTGCCTTACCAAGTTTTTGATATAGGAGAGTTTTTGCTGAGAGTGCGACGAGTCGTTTTGTTGATAGTCTTATTCTTGAGAACTGGAATACTGTATATGGAATTTTGGATACCAATTTAGTTTTTAATAATTTTATGAGTATTTTTATGCATTATTTTAATATTAATTTTCCACTGTTGAAAAGGAAACTAATTAAGAATAATAAAAGGTGGATAGACAAAGATGTACAATGTTCTAGTAATAATTTAAAAAATCTGCATGCATTGTCTAGACAATTTCCGCAATTACGGCCATACTATAATTTACAAAAAAAAGAAGATGTAAAACGTTTACAAACAACTAGGAAAATACATTATCAAACCATAATTTCAAGTTCGGATAATCCAACAAAAAGTGCATGGAAACTAATAAATGATTTTGCTGCAAATAATGAGCGTAAAAAAGTTATTTCATTGTATAATAACGATAATGTAATAATAGATAATCCTACTCACGTAGCTAATATGTTTAACACATTTTTTAACAATGCGCCACAGGAAATGGTGTCGAAAATTTCACGTACCGGAGCGATTGGAGAACAACTCAATTTTAATTTTAATGAATCAAAAATACCCAATAATACCTTTCGTTTGTGTTCTTTTAATCAGGAAGAATTATATGAACTCTTACATGCCAAACTTAAAAATAAAACATCTTGTGATTTCGATGAAGTACCAGCATCCTTAATTAAAAAAATATTGCCATTTATAATATCCCCACTGACATATCTTGTCAATCTGGAAAAATAATTCCAATATTTAAGGAAGGTGATTCTAAACAGGTTAGAAATTACCGTCCTATAACTATTCCTTCTATATTTTCAAAAATTTTTGAGTATAGCTACCTGAAAAGGCTTAATGCATACCTACAGCTAAATAATACGATTGTGCAAAACCAACACGGTTTTCAAACTGCAAAATCAATTAACACCGCAATACATTCTTTTTATCAAGAACTTACAAATATGATGGAGTCGGGTGAGTGTCCTGTTGGGATCTTTTGTGATTTCAGCAGGGCATTTGACTGTGTCGATCATAACATCTTAACTAAGAAATTGTATAATATAGGAATCCAGAATCACTCACTAAATTGGATCACATCTTACTTAAATGCACGTCAACAATACGTGAGCTTACCAAAAATAGCAAAGAACAGTATCGAAACCTGTACATCACATTATTTATCATCAACAGTAGGAGTGCCCCAAGGATCAATTATGGGTCCAATTCTGTTTTTAATTTATATAAATGACATTGTGTCAGTTAACTTATCAACTCACTTTACATTATATGCTGATGACACCTCGATGTTGGTTTCTGATAAGTGTCAATCAGTAGTTGAAGATAATTGTAATAGTCTCTTGGCGGGTCTTTATAATTGGTTTTGCATGAATTCACTCTATCTTAATGCAGAAAAAACGCAAGTGATACAATTTCATAATAGAGAAAAACAACTGCTGTTTGTAGATCTAAAAATTGATAATCAATCGATAGAGTGTGTCTCTTGTGTCAAATTTCAGGGATTGCTGATCGATGGATGTCTTAATTGGAGTAAGCAATGTGAGGCAATTATTTCGAAGTTAAATTCCAGTAATTACTTATTTAAAAATCTGAGATCTGTTCTTACACAAAAACAAATGATTTTGCTGTATAACGCACAAGTGGAATCCCGTCTGAGGCATGGCATATCTTTCTGGGGAATGTCTACCAATTCTAAAGACGTATTTGTGTCACAGAAAAGAATAATTCGTTGTATTGCTGGTGTCTCTCGTCCAACTGGTTGTAGAGAACACTTTAAAAAATTGAAAATATTAACGTTGCCCTGTTTGTATATTTTAGATGTTTGTGTTTTCATATATAACAACATATGTGATTTCAAAACTAACTACCAGAACCATAATATCAATACAAGACGCTGTAATAATCTGGCTTTGACTTTTCCTAAAAGTAATATTACTTTCAAATCCCCATCTATAATGGGACTACGACTTTTTAATAAATTACCATTATATATTAAATCAAGTAAAACAATAGAATCTTTCAAAAATTTACTCAAATCGTTTTTAGTAGATATGTGTTTTTATTCAGTAGATGAGTTTTTAAATTTGTAACAACTTTGTGTATATTATCCTATATTTTTCACTATGCGTCATTTTCACTTTACTTTTAGGCTGTACTAGTTAGTTAGTTAGTTAGGTAGTTAGATTAGTTTTTAAGAAAACTGTTGACGAATTTTATACAAACTTTGTTTGTCATTCAAGAAATAAAGAATTTTATTTATTATTTATTTTAAAACACACCAATTTTACATGTCCAAAATTTTGAACACATTTCAAATGGGTCTAAATGATGTCAAGTAAGTATTTTTGGAACCATACTAGTGAAACTTGTTGATAAATGGGACAAAGGTAAAAAAATTAGATTTTTGTTAGATAGTGTTAATTTAATGTGATTAATCTGGAATAGGAGGCTTCGAAATGCCGATAGTAGGAGAATATTGTTATATTTTCCATTTTGGTAAAAAAATGGCGTATCCTATACGGTATTTGATGCAAAAAAATTTGGGAGTGATTAGATGACGTGAAAATAATACTGTGACATAGAAACATTTCTCATACTATACCTCGTTTCTGAGTTATAGGCGAAATCAGAACATACATTTAAGTATATTTTCTAAATTATACATTGGAACATTATGAATTTTCAATGGACGATTACGTATGTTCATATAGTGTGATTGACGTAATAAATAATTCTACACTACTATTTGAAAGCCAGGTGCGACGCATGCCCAATGGTTAACAATCCGTAACTTTTACAGGGACAACCTGTACAATCTAAAGATAGTAAAAATTAATTTTTCAATCGATTTTTTAACAAAAAGGTACTCCTTGTTTAATTCGATAACATTTATGGTTTAGGAGATGTGTAGATTTTTAGATCGTTGTACATGCCAAGGAAACCGTTCGCCATAAAGAGAGATTCTCAACAAAATGATCATAAACTGTAATTTTTTATTGAAAATATTTACATGAGGTAATAGAACACAATCAAATATTTCTAATTGAACTGCATACTGTCGAACATTGTGTTACTTACGTAATGAAAACATTGAAATGTAGAAAAAAGTTGGTTATCCTACAACTTATCAAATAAAAACAAAATAAAACTATAATAAATGTTCGAAGTGGGCACCTTGCACTTCTACACACTACACACTTCCAGAGTCCACGGAAGATACTTCTTTGGACTTGGAAGGATATTCCAAGATTCAGCCTTATAGCGTCACAATGGAAGTTTATTTTATCGATCATTTCGTTCCTTGTGTTTACCGGTGTTGCATATACCAAGGTTTTAAGATATCCCCAAAAAAATGAATCAATTTCATTTAATTGAGGGAAACGTGGTGGCCGTGTAAATGGACCTCCCCGACCAATCCACCTATTAGGTTATTAAGATGATTTCTTACATCATTTAGGAAGTGGAGAGGGGCTTAAAAGCTTGGTATAAGCAACAACGGTAGACACAAGGAACGAAATGATCGATAGAATATACTTCCATTGTGACGCTATAAGGCAGAATCTTGGAATGCCCTTCCAAGTTCAAAGAAATATCCTCCGTAGACTCCGGAAGTGTGTGGAAGTGCAAGGTGTCCACTTCGAACATTCATTATAGTTTTTTTTATTTGATAAGTTGTAGGCTAACCAACTAAATTTTTCTACATTTCAATTTTTTCTTTATGTAAGCAACATGGTGATCTACAGCATGCAGTTCAATTAGAAATGTTTGATTGTGTTTTAATACCTCATGTAAATATTTTCAATAAATAATTATAATTAATGATAATTTTCTTCACAATGTCTCTTTATGGAGAACGGTTTCCTTGGCATATACAACGATCTAAAAATCTACATATCTCCTAAACCATAAATTTTATCGAGTTAAACAATGAGTACCTTTTGTTAAAAAATCGATTGGTAAATTAATTTTTGCTATCTTTAGATTGTACAGGTTGTCCCTGTAAAAGTTACGGATTGTTAACCATTGGGCATGAGCCGCCCCTGGTCTTCAGATAGTAGTGTAGAATTATTTATTCCATCAAAGACACTAAATGGACATACGCCTTTTGGGGGTTTCTATGTTCTCCATCATCATTGGCTATAACAGAGTGAACCGTTCTGAAGGGTTACTTTCAGCAATTGAAACCGTTTTAGGGTATGTGGTCATATGCTTAGCTCTACCTGTTTTTGAAACTGTTCATACATATGTTTCATTGTTTTGTAACCCTTTGTTGAATTTGGATTCTCATGTTTGAAGAATGTGTGAATTTGAAGTCAAATGCTAGGTGAGGCAGAAAATCGATTGTTGTCTTTAGAAAATTGTCTCGCTCAAAACCCAGAACTTATATAAGTTTATAGTGATAGTTTCCAAGATTATTTATAACAAGGACATCTGAGTTTAGTTCCTTTTGAAAACGTTGATTCGCTGTCCCACTATATTCCACATCATTGTGTTTTTAAGCCTGATAGACCGTCCACTCCTTGTAGAGTATTTGATGCCTCTATGAAAACTATTCCAGGTCCGTCTTTGAATAGCATGCTCCATAAAGACCCAAAAGTGCAAACAAACTCTACCACTATTCTGCTAAACTTTCATGTTTTTCCAGTAACAGTAGTTGCTAACTTGAAACAAATGTATGGCATGTTAGAATCATTGATCATCATTATGCATTCCAAAGAATTTTGTGGAGATTCCAAGCAGAGGATCCCATATCAACTTTTCAGTTAAATACTTTAACTATTGGAGTGAAATATTTACCATATTTAAGTCTTAGGGAGGTAAGACATGTCATGACGAATCTCAAAATTTTACGGACGTCATTGTCCTAGTAGCTCGTGATATGTACATGAACGATTAAATCCTAGTGTTTCTGAAGTTATAGTTGCACATAGTCAATTGGTGAATTTATTTTTAAAAGGCGGTTTTCAATTAGTGAAATGGATCTTTTACTCTAACGAACTTTTATCGGCCATACCCACACCTCTTCAATTGGTCAAAACCAAGCAGTTCAGCTTTCATTGTGTTGGGATTACCATGGGAAGAAAAATCTGATAATCATAGTTAACTATTATGTTATTCTCTCAAAACTTATCTCTCATGCGATTGAAACTTATTCTTCTAGACATTGAGAAAAAATTATGTCTTAAGTGATTCTATGATTACATTAGGTTGGATAAAAACCCCAGAGACAACATTGCGTGTTTTGTGCAAAAAATAGTTCTAAAAATGCAAAACCTGATTCCCCCACCCTACTGTTTTCTTTATTTTGGGTTAGAAAAATGTTGTAGATTGTGCTTCCCGTGGTTTGTTACCCTCTTCGTTAGTCAACCATACACGTGGCCAAAATGGTTATTGCTAGAAACGAAATAATGGCCAAGACACTAAGATGGAAGATTCGGAATACTTGCTAAAAGTGATTGTAGTCACGTTAGACTCACCTTTTCATAAACGTATTGAGAAATTGTGTTCGTGGTCAAAACTTTTAAATTCAACGGTTTACCCATTATGATTTGTTCATAAATTGCCATTAAATAATCAGATACGAATATCTGATTTAGGAGCTGCAGACTGCCAATTGATTCGCGCTGTTCAGCGAAAACACTTTCTGATGAGTATTAGACTCTTTATAAAAATCTTTGTGTAAAATCTTCTATAGGGCATTTGAATCCATTTAATTAAAATGGCATAATTTGAGTTGGTGGTCGTCTCTCAAATTCCCAATTTAGTTTCGAACAGAAACATCCTATTCTACTACCAAAATCTGATCCTTTTACTATTCTGTTGATACATTATTTCCATAAATTGTACTTACATGCTGGATCATATTTGGTACCTATAATATAATCGTCAGATCATCAGAAACATAGTTTGGAAATGTAATGGTTGTTTTCGTCTGAAACAATGACGTAGAAAAACAATAGACCTAGCATCTCAATCATAATATCGGGATTGTGGCGTACTACTTTGATAATTTCTGAGGAGATTCTTAAATGGAAAATAGATGTGTGATAGAAGTGCTGTAGAATTACATACTGTAAAGAGTGTATTGAATTGAAAATAATTGAATTTAGGAAAAGTACTGAATTAAAAAGAAATTTTGAAATTGAATCATTCAAATGAATATCCGAAAATTAATAAGGAGAGGAGGTATTGAGGGATAATTATCCCTTAGAAAGAATTTTATTCAATTTTCAAATAATAACAAAATAATGATAGTTAGGAAACAAATTAAAATAACAACTATGAATGTTTATAAACCGTGATAAATTATATAATTGCGTATAATGTTTCCTATTAATTAATAAAATATTTTATTTATGAACGTCAATAGAATTAATAATAAATATAAGTTTCGTTTCTTATCACGCACTTTTGTTATCAATGCCACAATTATAAAATATTCGCTACTCATTTCTAAACAAAATAGTTTTAGTAAATTTTGACCTAGTCCTTCTTTAAATATATACTGACATATATCATTTTGGCAGAGTAGTTAAATGTGGCATGGCTCTTATTACATGTATCCTTGACAAAATTGTATGCTCTCGGTGACTCGGGCAACTTTGGTTCGTACTTTTGAGTACTTGATCTTTTCATCAATTTCTCAAAGATGCCTGCAACATAAAATTATAAAATACCTTGTCAAATATACTTTAGTATAAATCTATATTATCTACATATAAATTTCAAATGAAATTCACTCACAATTTTTGAAATAACGCCATGTATGAAATTATTGGTAAGAATATTCTTTTCTAATAACAACGAAAAAATTCTTAAAAAATTGCACAATCTTTCCATTATCTGTCATCGTCTTGTGGGCAAAATTAATTCAGTAACATACTTCATATTAAAAAAAATCTTACCACTATCGGTGATTCTGATTCATTAGAGACATAAGCATTTATACTCGAAGTACTCCCACAAGGATTTCAGAGTTATACTTTTATTTTTGAGTCTTCAGACAGAAGATACTGCTATAATGAACGAATTTTAATTTATCTTTTCAAACCTTAGCCCTGATCATTTCCAAATGATTCCTTATTTTTTTCGGTGTGAAAAAATTATAACTTTCCATATCAACTATGTAGCCCCTGGTTCCAAAACAGAATAAAACAAATGAAAAAATTGCATCCATCACGTTCTCATATGAAATGCTACTTTATCAACAATAATCACTTTTTAATATAATTTTCCTGACATTAAATGATTTTGTGGTACCTACCACATGATGGATCTGTAATATTTTGGAAGTACAAAGAATTTCTTTCAATTTCACTTTTCCAAGCAGTCAGCGATGAAGACGGATCCTTTTATACCATTTGCACTGCCATATTTTCTGATTCGCTGAAAAATTAGAAAAATGTGGATATAACTACTATATCACAATATTAATCAATGTTTCTTCTAAAAATTCTAAGATCATATAACACCCCCATCTGAAATTTCCGACCCAGAGTTATGAAACAACAACAAGATGTACGAGTAATGCGTGACATATGAACAACAAGCAACAAAGAGATAAATGGGTTTTGCACGCAAAAAGAAAAAGGGGCTACTGGAAAGAGTGTTAACCGCAGAAATGTATGTTTCTGGCTCATTACCGGTCCTTAGTACGGTATAACCAAGTAAGGGTGTGAAACCTGGCAGCAAAGGTGTTGAATGAAACATGAGAAAATATAACAGATTTCAAGAGGATAGCCAAACGCAACATTTGTGTCATTAATATTGGAAGACATCGAATATTCGAGACAACAACCAAAAACGACAAGGAGGCGCATATTACACTCCCGTCTGAAACTTCCGACCCCAAGTTATGAAACAACAGCAAGATGTACGAATAATGCGTGATATATGAACAACAAGCAACAAAGAGATTAGTGGATATTGCACGCAAAATAAAAAGGGGCTACTGAAAAGAGTGGTAAGCGCAGACATGAATGTTTCTGGCTCATTAGTCGTCCTCAGTACGGTATAACCAAGTAAGGGTGTGAAACCTGGGAGCAAAGGTGTTGAATGAAACATGGGAAAATGTAACAGATTTCAACAGGATAGCCAGAAGCAACATTGGTGTCATTAATATTGGAATACCTCGAATATTCGAGACAACAACCAACATCGACACGGAGGCGCATATAACACTCCCGTATGAAACTTCCGACCCAGAGTTATGAGACAACAACAAGATGTACGAATAATGCGTGACATATGAACAACAAGCAACAAAGAGATTAGTGGGTTTTGCATGCAAAAATAAAAGGGGTACTGAGAAGAGTGGTAACCGCAGACATGCATGTTTGTGGCTCATTAGCCGTCCTCAGTACAGTATAACCAAGTAAAGGTGTGAAACCTGGGAACAAAGGTGTTGAATGAAACATGAGAAAATATAACAGATTTCAACAGGATAGCCGAACGCAACATTTGTGTCAGTTATGTTGGAAGATCTCGAATATTCGAGACAAAAACCAAAATCCAAACGGAGGCGCATATAACACTCCCGTCTAAAACTTTCGACCCAGAGTTATGAAACAACAACAAGATGTACGAATAATGCGTGACATATGAACAACAAGCAACAAAGAGATTAGTGGGTATTGCATGCAAAAATAAAAAAGGGCTACTGAGAAGAGTGGTAACCGCAGACATGCATGTTTCTGGTTCATTAGCCGTCCTCCGTACAGTATAACTAAGTAAAGGTGTGAAACCTGTGAATAAAGGTGTTGAATGGAACATGAGAAAATATAACAGATTTCAACAGGATAGTCAAACGCAACATTTGTGTCAGTTATATTGGAAGTTCTCGAATACTCGAGACAAAAACCAAAATCGAAACGGAGGCGAATATAACACTCCCGTCTGAAACTTCCGACCCAGAGTTATGAAACAACAACAAGATGTACGAATAATGCGTGACATATGAACACCAAGCAACAAAGAGATTAGTGAGTATTGCACGCAAAAAGAAAAAGGGGCTTCTGTTATATTTTCTCTTCTCATGTTTCATTCAACACCTTTGCTCCCAGGTTTCACACCCTTACTTGGTTATACCGTACTGAAGACGCCTAATGAGCCAGAAACATGCATGTCTGCGGTTACCACTCTTTTCAGTAGCCCCTTTTTCTTTTTGTGTGCAATACCCACTAATCTCTTTGTTGCTAGTTGTTCATATGTCACACATTATTCGTACAACTTGTTGTTGTTTCATAACTCTGGGACGGAAGTTTCAGACGTGAAACCCCCACAATATACTTTCAATTATTAACTGAATGGAAAAAGATTTTTCTATTTTCGATGTGACTTAAATACACAAAATTTGGAAGTGGAACTAGTTTTTTAATTTCCAGCCATCAGTCCGATAAAATTAAAATACCATATCCCATGGAAATCGTAACATCCGATCGGCATGCTACAAAATTTGATGAAGATCAAATAAATGGTGCGAAAATAAAGAACGAATTGAAAATTCAAACTTTGCTGGCCTACAATTAAAAGAAGATTGAAAAAGTTTATATGAAGTACTTATATAATTTTGGCTCAAACTAGACGTTCCAGCCTTGTTTCCCATTAGCCCTGTGATAGATACCTTGTATATGTAGGAAAGAGCTGGGTAAGTTTAACTTCGGTTTCTAAAGAAGCGCGTCAGATAGTGTTATTGAGACTGTGGGTGTAGAGGTGGTACTGGTAAATAGCGTGTTAAGTATGAATATCACCAACGGTTGCAGTTCTTTCGACTTAGACGAGGTATTAATACATATTTAAATTTGAACTGTGTACAATATCTAACGAAATATTCATGTATAATATAAGTAATTTCTTTATATTGTCGAAAATATTATAGAAATTGTAATATTTAACATTACATTTACTTAATGCAATAAAATATTACGAACAAACTGATCTGATCTGTTCGAACGGATGATTGTAGTATTGAAGCGGTATAGTCGACCGGAGTGATGACGTAGATCAGCCATTCTGTTAGGGTTGGTCAGTGTCCACTTTCCAAACAAAGTTTGTGGATTTTGTGATTTGCGTATATTGTGACTTTTTAAAATTATTTTTATTAAGTGGTTTTTTTTTGTTACGTAAGTATGTTTTGAAATAAGTGCTGTAATGTACTATTGAATATCAATTAAATGAACTTCAATAAGATTCATATACAGTATATTATAAAAAGTCTTCCAATTTTATATTTATATGACAACAAAACCGGTTTTGTGGATTCCTTCCGGATCTAAGTAATATGCAAAAAGTACTTACGGTTATAAAAATAACAAAATGGCTTCTAAACACTAATTTTAAAAACATTCTTATAACACAATAGACGCTATCAAAATCTTTGCATGGAAAGTAACCCCTAGCCTGCCCTAAGAAGATGGCTGATCTACGTCACACTCCGATCGTTTATTGCTGGAGTCAAATTTGAAAACGAATACGTCATCGATGGCGTGCATTAATTTTAATGATGTATTCTCTATAGTTGAATGTTTTTTTTAGATTATCTCAAACAGCAATACGGAATTGATATACAATGTGATCCCAGAATATGCAAGATGCAATGTGTTGTCATTGGTAACCATTCTGGATATTGTTGGCGATCAAAAGACTGTGTATGTGTATAAAAATGGAGCTTACGGTGACATGAAATAATTGAGTTATAGTGATGCTTGAATTTGAATTCCAGGAATGTGATTTTATAGTTTCAAAAAAATGCAATAAATATTATTCTCTTCTGATTTAAATTAATTATTTTTTATACTTCTCATGGAAATAAATGGAAAACTTTTTTATTATGTGGTTTCCAACAGGAAGTTATTCTTGATAAAAGATTCCGCATGTCTTGGAACTAAATATAAATCAACGAAAAATAAGAAAACACGCGTAATATACGAGGTGCATCGAAAAACTTGATTTTTAGCCAAGAGTAAAGTACCCTTATTTTGGGAACACCGAAAAATGTTAATTGGAAAAGTGCTGGCATGGGATACTTTGAGTAAAGTTCTATCCATTTTCCATTGAATTCATTATGCAAAAATTAACTTATTGCTGGACTAGAATGAATAGCTGCTCTATCTAACTGATATCAAATTATGTCTCTTTGTCTTCGGTGTATTTGAGTTAAAACTGGTAATAAATCTTGTAAAAATTGCAAATATCGGTTGGCTGTAAGGTTTTCATCAATGAAGAAGGGCCAATGAAAGTATTCTTTAATAGTCCACATAAAACACTTATTTATTTAGGCTCTAATAAAATTGATTTCGGTACCTCTTAAATTTTCTATACGTCGATTCACCACCAAATTCGGATATATACACTTGAAATTTCTTGCCCCTCCATAAAAAATAATGACAAATTACAAATTTACCTGGCAATATATCTCCAGAGATATCCTTTGATACTTCTATCTTCTGTTCTTGATATATTTTTCTTTCTAAACATGTTCAAAACACTCATTTTGATAACATATATGATGAGTACTAGTAGAAATTTCAGATGGTTATTTCAAATAGGTACTGTGTATTATTTTTTATTATATTTATCGACTCGTTTTGTTCAATACCTTTTAATTCAGATTTCAATTTTCTCTGTTTTTTCTTTCAAAACTTCGCAACTGACAATCTGTTTCTTTCTTTTTTCTCTCAATAATCAATAAATTTCTATTTTTTATCGTTTGAGCAACCAAATATTCCACTATTATTTTCAAAATGATCTCATCAATTCAAAATATCATCTGAAAACTTCATATTTCCTTCTTACATGTTTATTTGCATTTACGTATTTAGTTTAAAAGCCAGGAATAATTCAAACTGAACTACCATAATTAGCATACTCTACATTTCAAATTAAGATCATTACATACTTTAGATTAGATACAGGGTTTCTCATTGAAAACTTTATATTATAGAAACATATAAACAAAAAAAGTCCTTTTCGATTAATTACATCATCGCAATACCAATATTCCGGAAGATCGACGAAATATTGTGAATATAAGTTGTATTCAAAACCGTGAGCGGATAGAATGTGAATAAACAGATATACAAAGAGGTTTTTTTTAGGAGGAACTAATAATTCATCTCCAGTAAGTTTCTTTCATAAAAAAATTCTACTTTTCCGCAACCTTAGTTATTACAACCATTTCATTAAATTCTGCAGCGGTTTCGATATTTTCAGATGCATTTTCAATAAAGTAGTGAACGTATTTCATGCACTACCCTTGTCTTCTTGAAATATACAGTTTTGAGTATTGAGTATGTTGTCTTGGACACGTTTTCATATTTTAACGTACACAATAGAAATTTGTTTTTTTAACAAAATATCGTCATTATATTCTCCCAAATCTGCAGGAATGTATGATTTATACGACGTTCGTTATAATTTTATTCTCAATAGGATTCATTACAGAATTCTCAAAGCTATTTTTATAATTGGGTTTATGTTCCTTGTTTAAATCCACGTTTTCCATAATTTTGTTCAAATCTGTTTTGTCTTGTTCACTCTTATCCTCGTTAAATTCATCCTCGTCGGTGTGAGTGAAAAATATAGCATCATCGTTTGTTTCTCGATTAATACTTTTTTCATTGTAAAGCGTACTCTAATCTGTATCACAGTTTCTCCGATCTTATCAAAACTTCATGTCCGAATTGACTAAAATGTTTTGCCAGAACAATTTTTAACATACCAATGTTCGTTATTATTAGTGGTATCATCGGAAATCTCCTCTTTCAGCCTGAACCTCATCTTTAGGTTTTTTATATCATCTTGAGTTTTATAATTTCCCGTGTATTTTGTAATTCTACCTTTAGAATTAATAATGTTGGACACCAACTGTATTCTTGGAACTTTTTGATGTTTTACTCGAAAACGTTTCTTTTTAAGCATCGGATGACCCTGGCTACTACTCTACTCATTTTAACAATACAATTTGACAGTACAATATATATTTTCAATATATACCTGTATATATATATATATATATATATATATATATATATATATATATATATATATATATATATATATATATATATATATATATAGCTGAAAAGCGAAAAACGCCGTGATCGTTGCTGATCAATTAGAATACAAACTGAAAAATATCTTATTGGGGATTGCAGCATAAGAGGAAAAATACACTCTATTCAATTCTCCAAGCTTTCGTAAATCTTTATTTACATCATCAGGGAACTACAATAAGGAAAGAAAAACATAAATTATAAAAAGTGTTCATAAAAACATTTCTACAACTTACATTGATCGAGATTGCATCATTGATCTTGAACACAGGAAAAGTGCACAACAGAAAATCATTGAAGAAATAGGTCCAGTCGGCAATACATTTGCCAATTACTGGTAAACATTTTTATTAAAACATTATAAAAAAGTAAAAAGTTTAAAAAACATTTAAAATCGAGAATCCACACACCCACGCGGACTTGTGAGAATAATGGCGGAAACTAAAAATGTCAGGTTAAGTACACCAGTCATCATTACTAAATGAATGAAAAGAATCGATCTTTGCAATGACGCGAGACACTGAAACAATCGAATTGAAACTTTAAAGAGAATACAAGGGTGGTACCAAAATTATGGAAATGTATTTGAGTAATCATTCCAATGAAAAAATTATTTTAATCACGAGAATTAGTATGTGATTATTAATGTTATTAATTATTATTATAAATATTATTATGGAGCTAATATTAATGGGGGAACACCTACAAAAAGGGAACACCTACAAAAAAGGGGGAACACCTACCATGATGCCACAAGTAAGAAACTAGTGAGAATTATTCATATTATCATTATTATTATTATTGTCATTAATATGGAGACAATTGTGCTTATCAAGCGTTAGAAGGAGGGAGTAGAGATTACTCAAATTTTGAATGTCAGTCTTCTTATTCATACAACTTTCTTCCTGGAAGATGAAAGCCATTTCCAAAAACAGTCTTTTATTATAACTTCTCTCACGAGAAAGGATTTTAACTCCCTCAAAATCAATGACATGATCCAAAGAGGAGACATGATTAGCCAGAGAACATCTTTCAGGATGTAACCTTATATCACTCTTATGGAGGGATACACGGCTTGAAATTTTTTGGGAAGTTTGACCAATATATGATAGACCACAACTGTTACAACAAAGCTTATAAACAACATTACTACAATCCACAACAGGTATCTTGTCTTTCAAAGGACTATAAATTGACTTAACAATCAAGGAACTCCTGGAGGCAAACCTAACATTTTGTAAGTATTGTGAAAAAATTCTAGTAAGTCTAGGCGTAATTTCCTTTATATAAGGCAGAGAAACCGTTAAATCGGAAGGAATCGTTCTGGAGGATGAGAGAGGATCCAACTCAGTTTCACCTGCTGCGTCAATTGAATGTATTGAGGTTTGTGACAAAACAGAAGACGTATTGAAGATGATCTTTCTCAGTAACTGTTTTGGATAGGAATTGTCAAGGAACAAATTAAAGAGAATATTACGATTCTTATTTCTAAATACAGGGTCAGAGAGGTTCATAACTCTAGCTGTCATTTGTTTAACCAAGTTAACCTTTATGCTAAATTTATGGTAAGAATTGTAGTTGAGATATCTCCCAGAGCTACTTTGTTTTCTATACCAATCAATTATAATCACATTATCAGGAGACCTAGTCCATAAAGTATCTAAAAAGGGGACAGCCATGTTAGAGTTTTCTGTTTCGATAGTAAACTGAATGTAAGGATCATAACTATTAAAGGTGAAAAGGAGATCTTCAGTGGAGTCCACAGGGCAAGCTAGGATTATATCATCTACATATTTCTTGATGAAAGGCACATTGAAAGGAAGTACCGGAAGGACCACGTCCAACAGATCATCCATTACATAGCACGCTAATATCGGAGAAATACTAGCACCCATAGGAGTACCAAAAGTCTGTTTGTAAAATTTATTATTAAAAGAAAAACAGGTAGAACTGAACAGGAATTCAATCAACTCAGTGAACATGTCAATATCAATATTACACACTGTACTAATGGATGGCCAGTGTTTATGAACTGAACGTATAACTGCTTGTAAATAAACATTGCTAAAAAGTGAAACCACATCCAGACTGACCAAAACATAGTTTTGTGGAAGAGTTCTTCTGTTAAATAATTCAAAAACCTGGAAGGAGTCCTTAATGAAATACTCATTATCATTATTGTATGCCTTGGTCAAGATATCTGTGAGGAAAGAAGCAATAAACTCAGTAGGAGAGTTAATAGAAGCGACAATAGGTCTCATTGTCAAGGTAGGCTTATGAATTTTAGGAAGAGTGTAAAATTTTGCTATGACCGAGTTATAAGAAGTTAATTTTCTCCTTGTGATCTCATCAATCTGTCTCTTATTATACAGTCTCTTAACAAGAGCGTTAGATTTGGATTGAATCGTCCTACTGGGATCTCTCGAGAGGGGAACATAGGAAGAATCGTTATCGATTATATCCTGAGATAACTTGAGGTAATCCTCCTTTAACATAACAACAGTCACATTACCCTTATCAGACTTGGTAACAATTAACTCAGGGTGCATTTTCAGGAAACATCTTGCCTCAACCAACAAATTTCGAAAAAGAGAAGGATGGCAATCATCTTTATGAGCATGATTAGTGATAACATTAATGGACCTAGCAATAGCAAGACTTCTATTATCAACATCAGGAATCAGAGAAGAAATATAATCGATATCAGAGAGGATGGATTTAATTGGTATATCTATACCTAATTGAGGTTCCACACTGAATTTGGGGCCCAACGAAAGAAACTTCTCAACATTAGGGGGGATATTCACATTGGAAAGGTTTTTAATCCAAGAGGGCTTTGTCTTAAGAAAAGTACCATACCACTCGTCTCTTAAATTATTAAATTTATTTATGTTTTTTCTTTTAATATCATGAAAAGATCTATTATAATGTCTCAACTGTTTATGAATGAAATTATTACAAATGAATTCATTTGTGTTATTAATTATATCAATTCTCAAACTCGAGAGATTGTTTTCAAGAGTAACAATCAACTTTTGATTAATATTAATTTCAATATTTAACAATTTGTATCCTAACCTGGTAAGTAAACTCCTAGTCACGTGTGTGTGTGTATCTTGTCTATAAATTAAATTTTCAATAGGAATAGTTGAATGTATGATATGACTCGGTAAAACGCCTGCTTTTCTACATTTTAGCAGGAAAATCCTTCTATTACGTTCCTTTGCCAACTTCATCTTAGTTTTAGACCATCTCTTCAACAAACCAACTGCATATATCCCATAGGTGGACTGAATATCATTGAAAAACCCCATCTTGCATAAAGCTGAAAAGCGAAAAACGCCGTGATCGTTGCTGATCAATTAGAATACAAACTGAAAAATATCTTATTGGGGATTGCAGCATAAGAGGAAAAATACACTCTATTCAATTCTCCAAGCTTTCGTAAATCTTTATTTACATCATCAGGGAACTACAATAAGGAAAGAAAAACATAAATTATAAAAAGTGTTCATAAAAACATTTCAACAACTTACATTGATCGAGATTGCATCATTGATCTTGAACACAGGAAAAGTGCACAACAGAAAATCATTGAAGAAATAGGTCTAGTCGGCAATACATTTGCCAATTACTGGTAAACATTTTTATTAAAACATTATAAAAAAGTAAAAAGTTTAAAAAACATTTAAAATCGAGAATCCACACACCCACGCGGACTTGTGAGAATAATGGCGGAAACTAAAAATGTCAGGTTAAGTACACCAGTCATCATTACTAAATGAATGAAAAGAATCGATCTTTGCAATGACGCGAGACACTGAAACAATCGAATTGAAACTTTAAAGAGAATACAAGGGTGGTACCAAAATTATGGAAATGTATTTGAGTAATCATTCCAATGAAAAAATTATTTTAATCACGAGAATTAGTATGTGATTATTAATGTTATTAATTATTATTATAAATATTATTATGGAGCTAATATTAATGGGGGAACACCTACAAAAAGGGAACACCTACAAAAAAGGGGGAACACCTACCATGATGCCACAAGTAAGAAACTAGTGAGAATTATTCATATTATCATTATTATTATTATTGTCATTAATATGGAGACAATTGTGCTTATCAAGCGTTAGAAGGAGGGAGTAGAGATTACTCAAATTTTGAATGTCAGTCTTCTTATTCATACAACTTTCTTCCTGGAAGATGAAAGCCATTTCCAAAAACAGTCTTTTATTATAACTTCTCTCACGAGAAAGGATTTTAACTCCCTCAAAATCAATGACATGATCCAAAGAGGAGACATGATTAGCCAGAGAACATCTTTCAGGATGTAACCTTATATCACTCTTATGGAGGGATACACGGCTTGAAATTTTTTGGGAAGTTTGACCAATATATGATAGACCACAACTGTTACAACAAAGCTTATAAACAACATTACTACAATCCACAACAGGTATCTTGTCTTTCAAAGGACTATAAATTGACTTAACAATCAAGGAACTCCTGGAGGCAAACCTAACATTTTGTAAGTATTGTGAAAAAATTCTAGTAAGTCTAGGCGTAATTTCCTTTATATAAGGCAGAGAAACCGTTAAATCGGAAGGAATCGTTCTGGAGGATGAGAGAGGATCCAACTCAGTTTCACCTGCTGCGTCAATTGAATGTATTGAGGTTTGTGACAAAACAGAAGACGTATTGAAGATGATCTTTCTCAGTAACTGTTTTGGATAGGAATTGTCAAGGAACAAATTAAAGAGAATATTACGATTCTTATTTCTAAATACAGGGTCAGAGAGGTTCATAACTCTAGCTGTCATTTGTTTAACCAAGTTAACCTTTATGCTAAATTTATGGTAAGAATTGTAGTTGAGATATCTCCCAGAGCTACTTTGTTTTCTATACCAATCAATTATAATCACATTATCAGGAGACCTAGTCCATAAAGTATCTAAAAAGGGGACAGCCATGTTAGAGTTTTCTGTTTCGATAGTAAACTGAATGTAAGGATCATAACTATTAAAGGTGAAGAGGAGATCTTCAGTGGAGTCCACAGGGCAAGCTAGGATTATATCATCTACATATTTCTTGATGAAAGGCACATTGAAAGGAAGTACCGGAAGGACCACGTCCAACAGATCATCCATTACATAGCACGCTAATATCGGAGAAATACTAGCACCCATAGGAGTACCAAAAGTCTGTTTGTAAAATTTATTATTAAAAGAAAAACAGGTAGAACTGAACAGGAATTCAATCAACTCAGTGAACATGTCAATATCAATATTACACACTGTACTAATGGATGGCCAGTGTTTGTGAACTGAACGTATAACTGCTTGTAAATAAACATTGCTAAAAAGTGAAACCACATCCAGACTGACCAAAACATAGTTTTGTGGAAGAGTTCTTCTGTTAAATAATTCAAAAACCTGGAAGGAGTCCTTAATGAAATACTCATTATCATTATTGTATGCCTTGGTCAAGATATCTGTGAGGAAAGAAGCAATAAACTCAGTAGGAGAGTTAATAGAAGCGACAATAGGTCTCATTGTCAAGGTAGGCTTATGAATTTTAGGAAGAGTGTAAAATTTTGCTTTGACCGAGTTATAAGAAGTTAATTTTTTCCTTGTGATCTCATCAATCTGTCTCTTATTATACAGTCTCTTAACAAGAGCGTTAGATTTGGATTGAATCGTCCTACTGGGATCTCTCGAGAGGGGAACATAGGAAGAATCGTTATCGATTATATCCTGAGATAACTTGAGGTAATCCTCCTTTAACATAACAACAGTCACATTACCCTTATCAGACTTGGTAACAATTAACTCAGGGTGCATTTTCAGGAAACATCTTGCCTCAACCAACAAATTTCGAAAAAGAGAAGGATGGCAATCATCTTTATGAGCATGATTAGTGATAACATTAATGGACCTAGCAATGATGATGATGATGATGATGATAATAGAAGTCTTGCTATTGCTAGGTCCATTAATGTTATCACTAATCATGCTCATAAAGATGATTGCCATCCTTTTTTTTTCGAAATTTGTTGGTTGAGGCAAGATGTTTCCTGAAAATGCACCCTGAGTTAATTGTTACCAAGTCTGATAAGGGTAATGTGACTGTTGTTATGTTAAAGGAGGATTACCTCAAGTTATCTCAGGATATAATCGATAACGATTCTTCCTATGTTCCCCTCTCGAGAGATCCCAGTAGGACGATTCAATCCAAATCTAACGCTCTTGTTAAGAGACTGTATAATAAGAGACAGATTGATGAGATCACAAGGAAAAAATTAACTTCTTATAACTCGGTCATAGCAAAATTTTACACTCTTCCTAAAATTCATAAGCCTACCTTGACAATGAGACCTATTGTCGCTTCTATTAACTCTCCTACTGAGTTTATTGCTTCTTTCCTCACATATATCTTGACCAAGGCATACAATAATGATAATGAGTATTTCATTAAGGACTCCTTCCAGGTTTTTGAATTATTTAACAGAAGAACTCTTCCACAAAACTATGTTTTGGTCAGTCTGGATGTGGTTTCACTTTTTAGCAATGTTTATTTACAAGCAGTTATACGTTCAGTTCACAAACACTGGCCATCCATTAGTACAGTGTGTAATATTGATATTGACATGTTCACTGAGTTGATTGAATTCCTGTTCAGTTCTACCTGTTTTTCGTTTAATAATAAATTTTACAAACAGACTTTTGGTACTCCTATGGGTGCTAGTATTTCTCCGATATTAGCGTGCTATGTAATGGATGATCTGTTGGACGTGGTCCTTCCGGTACTTCCTTTCAATGTGCCTTTCATCAAGAAATATGTAGATGATATAATCCTAGCTTGCCCTGTGGACTCCACTGAAGATCTCCTTTTCACCTTTAATAGTTATGATCCTTACATTCAGTTTACTATCGAAACAGAAAACTCTAACATGGCTGTCCCCTTTTTAGATACTTTATGGACTAGGTCTCCTGATAATGTGATTATAATTGATTGGTATAGAAAACAAAGTAGCTCTGGGAGATATCTCAACTACAATTCTTACCATAAATTTAGCATAAAGGTTAACTTGGTTAAACAAATGACAGCTAGAGTTATGAACCTCTCTGACCCTGTATTTAGAAATAAGAATCGTAATATTCTCTTTAATTTGTTCCTTGACAATTCCTATCCAAAACAGTTACTGAGAAAGATCATCTTCAATACGTCTTCTGTTTTGTCACAAACCTCAATACATTCAATTGACGCAGCAGGTGAAACTGAGTTGGATCCTCTCTCATCCTCCAGAACGATTCCTTCCGATTTAACGGTTTCTCTGCCTTATATAAAGGAAATTACGCCTAGACTTACTAGAATTTTTTCACAATACTTACAAAATGTTAGGTTTGCCTCCAGGAGTTCCTTGATTGTTAAGTCAATTTATAGTCCTTTGAAAGACAAGATACCTGTTGTGGATTGTAGTAATGTTGTTTATAAGCTTTGTTGTAACAGTTGTGGTCTATCATATATTGGTCAAACTTCCCAAAAAATTTCAAGCCGTGTATCCCTCCATAAGAGTGATATAAGGTTACATCCTGAAAGATGTTCTCTGGCTAATCATGTCTCCTCTTTGGATCATGTCATTGATTTTGAGGGAGTTAAAATCCTTTCTCGTGAGAGAAGTTATAATAAAAGACTGTTTTTGGAAATGGCTTTCATCTTCCAGGAAGAAAGTTGTATGAATAAGAAGACTGACATTCAAAATTTGAGTAATCTCTACTCCCTCCTTCTAACGCTTGATAAGCACAATTGAATAGAGTGTATTTTTCCTCTTATGCTGCAATCCCCAATAAGATATTTTTCAGTTTGTATATATATATATATATATATATATATATATATATATTTATATATATATATATTTTTTTTCATTTTTCTTGGGCATTAGGATATTCATAAATTGTGTATCAATTTATATTTTCATTTGACGTTTCGCTCCCTAATTCGGAGTATTTTCAAAAATTTATACATTGATGTTAAACAAGTTGAAAACGATTGAATGTACACACAGAAATGACAAAAATTGGTAACTAATAAAATAATTTCAAAAACAATAAAATCGAAAATACCTGCCTTAGAAACAACTCTTTGCAATATACAAGGGACATTCATTAAGTTGATGTTATTATTATAATAAATTATAATATATCTGGCTTAGATTTTTAATATCTTGTTCATCGTTTACTGCATTGTTCTCTTTTTTTATGTGTATCATTTCTTTTATTCTTAGTTTTTTGTAATTTGAATCTTGGTTTATTATTTTAGTATTATTAAAGTCAAATTTATGTTTTTCATTTTTCTCATGTTTATGAACCGCAGTGGAGGCGTTTTTTGTATATTTATGGCCATTAAGTCTATTTTCAAGATGTTGGGTTGTCATACCTATATATTTTTTGGGACAGTCTAAACATGGTATAGAATATACGATGTTAGATTTTTTTGAAGCATTTATTTGAGTTTTTAATTTGGAGAACAATGGTGATAGAGTATTTTGTACCCTATGACAAACTTTTATGTTATGTTTAGATAATATATAATTAAGTTTTTCTGTTAGTTGATTTGTGTATGGCATTGCGATGTATGTAAGAGGGGATAGTGTATTGGTTTGTGTTGATTGGATTTGACTATTGTAATATTAATGTGTGCGTTGTTTAATAATTCTGTCAATATGTTTGGATAGATAGTGATTGTTTTGTAATATTATTTTTGTTTGATATAACTAATCTATGATTACGCTGTTTTTTGGGAATGAAGATGGTGGGACTGGTAATTCAAGTAGCGACCTGATGATTTTTCTTTCATAAAATGTTTTGTTGTAATTTTATTCTCTCTAGTTTTAATAAGTGTCATGTCCAGAACATTTATGGTATTGTTTTGTTCTGTTTCTATTGTGAATTGAAGCTTTGGATGAAAATTATTGAAAGCAGTCAATATGTGATTTATTTCATTGGATGGAACGGCAGCTAAGCAATCATCAACGTATCTTTTAAAAAATAATGTATTGAAATTTATTTGGTTAAGCACATTTTCTTCAAGGTATTCCATTACAAATTGTGCGAGGGTTGATGGAATTGGTGAACCCATAATGCACCAATTGAGTTGTTCAAAAAAATAGTTTTTATACTGAAAAAATTTATTGTTTTGGATTAGCATTATTCCTTCTATGAATTCTTCATATGTGAGAGTTGTGTGTTCTTTTAATAACCTCCATTTATGTTTTAATATATGGGTTATTAGTTCGTTTGGAATGTTGGTATACATTGAGACTACGTCTAGAGAAATATTGCTATGATTGTTTGGTATTTCAACAGTGTCTAAAAAATGTTTAAGTGTAAACGAATCTTTTATATAGAATTCATTCTTGTTGATTATTTGTGAGAGACAGTTTGATAAATATTTAGACAGTTTGTGAAAGGGTGATTGAACATAAGAAACTATTGGCCGTAATCAATTAGTGCAACGGAAGCTAAGCAATTACAATCACATAATGCCATACCACCAAGAATTTACGGTTTACCTAAATTACACAAACCTGACATACCATTACGGCCAATAGTTTCTTATGTTCAATCCCTCTTTTACAAACTGTCTAAATATTTATCAAACTGTCTCTCACAAATAATCAACAAGAATGAATTCTATATAAAAGATTCGTTTACACTTAAACATTTTTTGGACACTGTTGAAATACCAAACAATTATAGCATTATTTCTCTAGACGTAGTCTCAATGTATACCAACATTCGTAACAAACTAAAAACCCATATATTAAAACATAAATGGAGATTATTAAAAGAACACACAACTCTCACATATGAAGAATTCATAGAAGAAATAATGCTAATCCAAAACAATAATTTTTTTCAATATAAAAAATATTTTTTTGAACAACTCAATGGGTGCATTATGGGTTCACCAATTCCATCAACCCTCGCACAAATTGTAATGGAATACCTTGAAGAAAATGTGCTTAACCAAATAAATTTCAATATATTATTTTTTAAAAGATACGTTGACGATTGCTTAGCTGCCGTTCCATCCAATGAAATAAATCACATATTGACTGCTTTCAATAATTTTTATACAAAGCTTCAATTCACAATAGAAACAGAACAAAACAATACCATAAATTTCCTGGACATGACACTTATTAAAACTAGAGAAAATAAAATTACAAAAAAACATTTTATGAAAGAAAAATCATCAGGTCGCTACTTGAATTACCAGTCCCACCATCTTCATTCCCAAAAAAAAACAGCGTAATCATAGGATTAGTAGATAGAGCCATCATACTTACATTACCTGAATATCGTCCAGAAATTTTATATCAAACAAAAACAATATTCCAAAACAATCACTATCTATCCAAACATATTGACAGAATTATCAAACAACGCACACATAAAAGTAGATGAATAAGGGGGGTACCACTATAGATATAGGGAAAACAATGTGTTAGAGAGAGAGAGTGTGGTGAGAGAGTGTGTGGGAGAGAGATAGCTGCTTGTGTCGTTGGCGGGTGATTGCTGGGGTCACGAAAACAATATACGGGTTGTTGACATAAGGTGGGAGGGTGATGATACTCGCCATGAAGGAGTGTGTCGACGTATACGGGGTGTTGACATGGCGAAAGGGTGTCGATAATCACCACAAAGGGGTGTGTCGACGTATACGGGGTGTCGACAAATAAGATTTCAAGAAGGCGCACTCTGCTACTATTGGTCGAACAAAGGACATCATGATAGGTACGTCACAACGACGTTCGATCAATATACAGGGTGTCGACATAAAGATGTCAAAAGGGGTATGTCAAAAATGCACTCTACGTCGAATCAGCTTAAGTGACATCAGAAGTGGAAATAAAACAAAATAATTTCAATCAATCAATTTATTACATTATCTAAATCGTTCACAACTTTTGGTTTATAGAAATATATAAATTCTCTAAGGGCCACTGACATTATACTATTACTACAATCACAAATGGTGTACAATAGTTCAAATTTACTCAAATGTCCATTATTTTGAGCGAAATTCCTGATAATTTCAATCACATTTCTATAGAATTCACAAAAATTTAGAGATTCTAAATGAGCGAGACGATGGGAAATGAGACAATTATCAACTTGTATAATTTGAAGAACATCTTGTATTCGTAGAAGGAAACTTATGTCGTGTTTAGTTACTTCCAACCATTTAACATCATCAAATATTAGTTGCCGAATAGTGCAATAGTCTCCACAACGTATCGTCTCTGGTTTATATTCTTCGTATAATGCTGGAAGTGGTGCACTCGTAAGTGCTGAAGGAGATTTTTGTATCAGCGTATGCGAGAGTGATTACACTACTGAACGTCCGTGCTGGACTTAGACCACATCCAATTCGAAAATTCGTATTTGTAGAATACTCGCTATAAAGTAAGTAGTGCTTTTCCATTTTGGAAGCAATTTCATACTTTTCTAAAATATGATTTAGTTCAGCATCATAAGTATAACTTTCTGAAGCACTACTAATACTACTACTACTACTATAACCACTATCTTGAGAATTCATATTGACGACTAACAATCTAGCTTGCTGCTCTCTCCAATTTATATCCACTCCTATCTCTTTGAGGATAATAATGCCCCCGCTACAGAACCTTGTATTCTCACGCGACAATCAAAGTGGAAGTAGTTACACAACAACATCTGTGCTTTCTATCCAACTGTTATGTTTTTTGTCTAAACCCAACCATTTAACATACATCTTGTTGTTGCCTTTTCTTCTAAGCACCTTTTCCACCAAGTAAACGTCTGGATTTAACGTTTTCTGCAGCTCTTGCTCGTAAAACCCTCCACTGATTGGTATACCATACATGTCTTCAAGCAAATACGTGATAGGATTGGTAATTTTGATTTTAACGATTTTGAAGTGTTCAGTTGTCCAATTGGGTGTATATCCTTTTTCAAAGACATGTTTGGACTTGCTTATACGAACAATATCACCAACTTTGAATTTTCGCGGTCCTGCAATCTTTAGATGTTTATAGGTTTTGTTTAAAATAGTTTTTTCGTTGGATTTATTGACTTGGGAAGGTTTATACTTGGTAATTGAATGCTTTGTATAATTGTATTTCTTAGTTATTTCGGGTAGAATGTCTATCCATTTATAGTTACCATTTAAACTGAAATGCTTATACAGTTTTGATTTCAATGTACGTATTACTCGTTCGGCCATAGAAGCCTTTTTCGTACTAAATACACTATAGTGATTAATTGCATGTTTTTTCATTAATTGTTGAAACTTGTTGTAAAATTCCGTTCCTTGGTCTGATTGAAGATTTTTAGGAGTTCGTCTTGTGTGAGCGAGAATGTCTGAGAATGCACGAGTTAGCTCTTCACCGGTCTTTGTCTTTAGTGGACGTGTCCACAAAAACTTTGAGAAGCAATCGATAACGACTAGTATCATTTTATGGTTTTTATTTTGATGAGCGTAAGGTCGCATTTCAGCCAAATCCATTTGCCATAAATCATCTATGCCTTTGACAATTGTACGTCTGCGCGGATAATTTTTACGTATCGGTTTGTGGAGTTCGTTTACAAGCTGAATTTTGGATGACATGCTTCGTAAGCGCATACACGTTCTCAACTGATGATATCTTTTCGATACTATTTGATACCTTTCTTCAAGTAATTTGTTCGTAATTCATTTATGGATACTTCATGCTCATTGATTTTTCCTTGGAGTTGTTGTTGTATATCTTTTACCACAAATCGTCCAAGACTTTAATGATGGTTCAACGTCTTGGATAATTCTTACGGGCTGGTTTATGTAATTCGTTAACGAGTTGAATCTTTTCTTTTGATGTCATTATTTGTTCTCTAGAACTGTAAGTCTTCTATCTAGGGTTATTGTAATGAAAGATAGTTTTTCATTAATTTTCAATTCGAGATCTAAAATTTCTTGTTCAATATTATCTATATGTTTTTTAGTTACGTTGATTTGTTGAATGTTTTTTAAACTGTTTTGAAGCGTATTTAATATTGTTTGATGATTGGATATTAATTGATCTACATATCCTTTAGTGGTTGCATCGAAAGTTGTTGTTGGTGGTTTTACGTTACACAGTTTTACGTTTTTAATATCAAGATCTCCATCAGGAGTGTGAGGAAATGTGACTTTAGGGATTTGGCTGTAGGGAGCTTCACCAGAACGACGTCCGAATTTGTCAAGACTCATGTCTAAAATGTCATCATCACTTCACGTTCACGTATTATATGTGCTTCAATTAATTCATTCAAAATTGCTACTATTTCGTTTTCATGTGATGTATTTCCGGCACGTTTTGAAGCAACTAACAGCTTTAGTCGGTCCACCAGTTCATTAGGATCATCCCAGTACACATATTCTATAGGTTTTTCGTTATAAATCAATTTGGAATTTGGTAATCCTGCACCTTCTCGAGGATGAAACATAGGTCGGATAATTTCCATGTACTTTGCTCTTCGTGTACCTTTCAAATGTCCTAAAGAATTTCGATGAACGTTTGTTGCTTCCAACATGATTTTGTATGCTTCTAAATCATCTGCAGCATAATTAGGATCATCATAAAAAATTAATTGATAAAGGCCTGGAGTTCCTCGAAGCCAATACCACTGACCATTAGATTCTAACAATTTAATTGCTCCAGTGCTGATGTCGAAATCGATACGTTTGTTGCCCAAAAACCACCAGTCTTTTTCCGCATCGTACACTGGACCATACACGCGATCGATTCTATCATCGTTTTGCCAGTAGTCTTGAACGACGTTTTGACTCATTGGTGGATATTGATCGATATTGTGAATTGATTTGTGCGGGTGACGACGTTTTTTGTGGATTGAATTTTGTAATTTGTGACATTTCATTCTTCGGTTCTATTTTTACTTCCTCTTTTTTAACAGAGTACTGAGGATACTTTACAATTTCTTGTAGAGGTTCAGATATCGGTTTAAAAAGTTTCTTAAGAGACTCATCTTGGTCTGTTTTACCTCGTTTTAATGCTAAGTATTTTTTTCGAATCGTTTTAGCAAGTTCAGCAATTTTTCTCTTGCGAGTAGCCACAGCAACTCGCTTGTCTAGCATCATGTTGAGTAGTGATATTTTATTTCTTTTACATTTCTATATATTTATCAAAGCCTAAACGATAGCGACCGCAATTAAGAGGAAAGTCTTTAACTATAACTACTGCACCATATGGTTCAGTCCAACATTGTGAACACATTTTTTTAAATTCCTCAAAAGTCAGGTCGGGTGAGACGTGTTCGTCAAATATGTGTTTCAAATTAATTTCATCTTGTTTGAAGAGTACAATTATGTTACAGTTGTCCCTTATTAACTGTTTTGGTATTTTTGAGTAAGTTAGACAGAGGTATGCGGCATCTATATTTTTATGTCTACACATGGAATAGTATTCGCGAATCTTCTGTTGTCCATCACAAGCCACATCATCAAATATGAATATAGAATTGCTTTTCGCTTTGTTGGTACTCACAATAGCTTCATTATTTTTGAATGGGAAATATCCGACGCCTTTGACTTGTCTTAGGACGTCTCGTAATAGCTGATACTTTGGTTGGTACAATGACTTCGAATACAAATAGATATTCTTAAACTTGACACCATTTGAACTGAAAATTAGTGACAACATGACATTAGTCTTTCCACAACCACTTGGACCACATATAATTGCTCTGAAAGAGTTTGGTAATAATGTACCATGCTTATGACTATCTTGTTCTAATGTTATATCTAAATTTTCTATTGGTAACTTCTGCTTCTGTTGAATGAACTTCATCTTTTAACACTTGTGTTGTTAAATCATGTCTATAAATAGATGCTACGCTACGTTTACCTTTCATTTTCAATGTTGGTGTATCAAGGTGAAGGTGTTGTAAATTCTCTTATAAATAAATTACCGTTTGAACTTCACCTACCCAGCTATAATTTCTGTGGTCGTGAGTATTCGTAATATATATATATATAAATTGTTAAACGTGTTAGGTAACTAGACTTTTTTTTTTTAGCGGGAACAAAATTACAAAAACGTCTTACACGTGGAGATCTAGGCATTAATCCATTAGACAGCGCCTGTAAAGAACACGACATTGCATATTCCCAAAATAAATCCGTAGACGAACGGCACAAAGCTGATCAAATACTTGAAAATAAAGCTTGGGAGAGAGTAAAGTCCAACGACGCTACAGTAGGTGAGAAAGCAGCCGCCTGGTTGGTTACCACAACAATGAAAGCTAAAAGAAAGTTAGGTATGGGTAGTAAGCGTCATCGTCGTCCGGTTTCTTTTAGACGGAGTATCATCGATAAAATTGGGACGTCTTTGAAGCCGGGAACAACCTTAAAAAAGTCTGCTTCAAATGCTTTAAAAGTAGCAAGACTTATAGTGAAAAAAGCTGGAGGTCGACGTCGAATTAAAGTGCCTAGAATTATACCACTTGTCAAAACTGGAGGAATTCTACCACTGTTACCAATTTTCGCTGCTCTCGGAGCTCTCGGCAGCCTTGCTGGGGGAGCTAGTGCCATTGCGAAAACTGTAATTGATACTAAAAATGCTCAAAAGAAGCTCGAAGAAGATACTCGTCATAATAAAGCAATGGAATCCATCGGCAAGGGATTATACTTGAGAAAGAATAAAAATGGATTTGGTTTATATTTAAAGCATCAAAAAAACTTCCCATAAAGCTACCTAATCGACCATTATCTGATAGAGACCTACTACATTATAGCATTTTACTCAAAATACCTCATTTCAGAGGTGTTTTTATGCGAGATACTCTACCTAAATCAGGTCCTCTTCAGTATGAATGTGCTATTTTAAATTTAGATATATCAGATAATGAGGGAAGTCATTGGGTAGCTTATAATAAGATAAAGAATAATGTAGAATACTTTGATTCATTTGGTAATTTGAAGCCACCGAAAGAACTAGTCACATACTTGGGACGTAGTGCAAGAATTTTCTACAACAACGACTCATATCAAACATTCAACCAAGTTAATTGTGGACATTTGTGTTTAAAGTTTCTAAACAATGCAACTCACTGATTTAATGGAGACAATTAAAATTCTTTTAAGAAATGCTGAAAATCTAAGTCAAATTTGGTACATTCTACCTATCGAATATAGAAGAGGATTGGTGCAGCTTTTACCTTGTCAAAATGATCCACAACGACATGAATGGTCTGACGTATGCGGCTTGTATATGAAATCATATTGTGTACTTTGTTTGATGGAATATCCGGAATGTTCATAAATTGTATGTTATTTAAATCCTCACCTGATTTGATTTGTATCATTCACAATGTCACTCTTGCTGAGAGTAAACAGCAATAATCATATTTTTTCGTTCAAACCACAAACGCCCATTGTTCTGAATCCCAAACAAGAATATGAGTTAGCTTTGCGGTCATTTCATTCCTACCATTCGATTCCAAATATAGAAAATGAACAAAAATTTTATTACTACGATAGTCAAAATGTGTTAACTACTATTACTTTTCCTACTGGATGTTATGAAATTTCAAATATCGAAAAGTTTATACAAAGCAAGATGGATCTCGAAAACGATGTAGCTCCTGAACGCACTTTTTCATTGAAACCTAATAACAATACGCTTACTTGTGAAATATACAGCAAATACAAAATATCGTTTAAGGAACCAAACAACATTGGTCACATTTTAGGGTTTTCCCCACAAATACTTGACCCACTTCAAATACATTCTTCAGACATACCTGTAAAGATTATAAAAGTATCGACTATACACTTTGATACTAACATTACATCAGGTGCTTTTGACGGAGACAGACCTACGCATACCATCTACGAATTTGCAATAAAAGTAGATCCTGGATACGCAATTAACGAATCTCCAGCCAATCTACTTTATTTACCAGTTATACCACAGAGAGAAATTACTAATATTACAGTGTTGGCTTTAGATCAAAACAGCAATCCTATTAACTTTCGAGGAGAAATTAGTACTGTTGTCTTGGAACTTAGATCACGAAACAGATGGGATTAGTTATAAGAAGTAACACTAATCTTAAATCATCAGTGTTGGTTAAACCATCTAGGTGGAGACGTCTAACATTTTGTTTCTTCACTCACTTGGATACACAGTTAACAATGTACAAAAGACGAAAAACTGAAAACGTGGTTGCTGATGCTGCAATGTTTGACATTTATCGTTCTCTAATATTTGATGAATCAATTCGAAAAGCAGAATATAGGTCTTATACACCGTTTGTAAAGTCGTTCAATTGCAATGACATTATTGAGTTTTCCATCAATCAAGTTGATTCTTTTTTTTCTATGAAAGATTCCCTACTAGCAATTAAAGGAAAAGTTGAAGTAACTGGTGGAGGTGACGTATCTTTATCTCCTAACTATGGGTCTTTCTTATTTGATTCTTGTACCTACAGTGAGAGTGCAAAAGAAATTGAGACTGTTCGTGATCCAGGCATAGTAAGCACCGTTCGAGCTTTAACTTGTTATGCACCAGAAGATTCACGATTTATGGGTATAGCTGAATGGAATTATCCATCAGGTTCTATTATTAATGCAGCTAAAAAAACATTCAGTTTACTAATTCCTCTAAAACATATTTTTAATATATTTAATGATTATTCAATGATTACTTGTGGAAGACAGACAATTCGACTTGTTAGAGCTCGCAATGATAATGATTGCGTAATTATTAAAGAAAAGAAAGGCAGCAATCCTACGACAGGAACAAAAGCGCAAATAGTGATTGACAGTATTGAGTTGAAAATCAAACATATCTATCCTAGTGATAGTGTGAAAGAACGCCTTTTGAAAGCAATACAGTCTGATAAACCTCTACTTATCCCATTCAGGAAATGGGAACTTAATGAACTACCAGCAATTACTGCAAATACACGTAGGGAAATTTGGAGCGTTAAAACAAGCACATCTGTCGAGAAACCTCGTTTCATGATTATATTTTTTCAAACAAATAAGCGAGATGCTGTTGGAGAAGATCCCACCTTATTTGATCACATACATATTAATGGTATTCGAGTGTCGTTGAACGGTGAATACTATCCTAATGAACGTATGCAGTTGGACTTTGCAAACAGTCACTATACAGAAGCTCATTTCAATTATTCAGAATTTTTTCCAAGTTATATGAATTCTTCAGAAAAGCATTGTGTATTAGATTATGCAGCATTTAAAAACCGTGCTCTATATATAATAGACTGTTCTAAGCAAGAAGAGACTATGAAATCATCCACCGTAGATGTGAAACTAGATATTGAAGCGGATGTTGGATTTCCTGCAGACACTAAGGCATATTGCATCATTATTCATGATTGTTTGATGGAGTACTTCCCACTATCGGAGGTTATTAAAAACATAATTTAAAAGTAACCAATGTCATTTCACCTAAGACCATCATGAGGATAGCATTCGTTGACATTCAAGGGTTCATAGTTAACAGTATCTTCTATGTGAAGGAACTAACGATTGAGATTGGTTTCAAACAACATCATTCACTTTTTACTTCCCCAGTACCATTCAATGCATTGGATGAAAAAGATAAACGAACCACTAGATATTTGGAGAAAAAAATTCATGGTATTAGGTACTCTTCTGGAGATGTTGATTTTTCAAAGTTAAATTCCATATTAGAATCCAAGTTAATGTACGCTGTTGATTACATATACGTCAGAGGAAATCAAAAAAAAGAACTTTTAAAAGAAAAGTGTCACCAACTCAATGTATTTCCGACAATTATCGACACATGTGAATTTGATGGTACACCTTTAGCAACAGGAAATTTTATTCCCACTTCTTCATGTTGTGCGAACCACGCTAATGGATTATTTAGTTGCACCCAAAAGAATGTTGAGCATCTCCGCCAATGGTTTATTAATGATATACTATTTAAAATACAATTGTAATGTTTTTTTTAAAATAAAACAAAAACTTGAATATTGAGTATTTATTTCACCATTTTGTATACATTCCTGCATTTAACAATAAATTTTAATAGTAAAATTAGAATTCATTATAATATGATGAAGGATAATATACATATATAGTGTGAATTTCTCTTTGATGTGTCGCGCAGATCGAAATTGCGTTAAAAATTACCACGTTGGACCTTGGCGATTTCCCATGTTAATTTACATAAGGAATGGTCTAGAACCCGCCTAGCTCCTTTACTATTAGTTTTTGATATGTCTGTGTATAGAACCGGTAGTTCACGATGATCGATTACATTCCTTCTTTTCATCATTAAAACAAATGGCAACGTTCTTTATACCATCAGAATCATTTACAAATAATACGTCATTCAGAACGGCAGTAAGTAGAACAAAAGTTAATGGTTGCAGCATTTTTAAGTGTAAATCTCTCTTTGGGAAATTTTCACACACCGTTGTCCCACAAACTTAGATTTTCCAATTGTTTCAATAGCTTCTTTTTATCTCCATACAATTTGATATCTTTATTCAACTTTTGAATCTTTTCAGAAAATTTTTCCATCTTGTTTTTGTATTCAGTATTCATTTGATGACTTTGAGTAGACTCCGATTTTGTTGTGTGCACTCTTCTCTTATAGTTTGTTTTAAACGTTAATAAATTCAAGTTATTTAAACGATTTAATATTATATATTAATAATAATAACTTGATTTTTGAAATGAATGACATTTTTTATTAAAACACCTTGTATTTGCTTAATATCTATTTATCGATTATAAACTACATTACACTGGCTTGTTTGAGTTTAACAATTTTAATAAAATTTTAAAATAACAAATATTGGTATTAATGTTATACATGTCATTTTTCATGTTGTAGAGAATACTGCTGGTGGAGGGTTGTGTGTTGGTCATATTGAACACTTGTAGGCTTTATTCGGTTCAATGGATATGTTGTTGTTTGAGGTGTCTGACGTCTAAAGATGTGATCTAAGGCACTTGCAATCTCCTGTTGTTGTTCTCCGTTTTTCAATTCTTCAGGTATCCAATTTATCGTAAGCTTATCCCATATTCTTTGACTTGAGTCAGATAGACATAGGTTTTCAATTTGCTTCATAACCTTTTTCTTATCTTCATAAAAAGTAACGTCCTTATTCAATTCATTTATTTTTATTAAATATTCCTCAATTCGATGTCTATATTCTGCGAGAGACATCCTGCAACTATCGAGTACTCCAGATTGAATGATATAAAATATGAAAAATCATCATGACATTGATTTGAATGTTGGTTATACACATTTACACAAGTTCAAGAATATTCCACCACACCTGTATATGAATTCGATGAAAATCCACCATTGTCAGTATTATTATTATGATGTTTTGAATTTTTTGTAAAGACCCGTACAGTTTAAGTCCTCTGCAATTGTTGCATGCATTTTGTTCTTTAATGTCGAATGATATGTTAAATAGTGCTCATAAAGAATTAATTTATTTTTATAAAATTAAAGAAATCGATGATTTAAATAATGTTTGATGTAGAAACGTTGTGTTGAAATAAAAGAAAAAATAGATAAACATATATTTTTATTTAAAAAAGTGGTTATAAAGAGAGATAGAGAGAGAGAGGTCCATGGATACGTTAAAAATTACTGCATATATACCTCAAAAGAGTCAATATCGCTATCCACATCAGAATCATCAAACCGAGAATATCTGGGTGTTTCATGTAAAGCATAAATACATGAATCAAAGCTTTTTAATTCAAATAAAACGTTTTTAAAACAGCTGTGACACCAATAATATGGCTCTTGATATACAGATTCAACAATATCGTTAGCATCATAAATTTCGTGAGAGTGATCATAGTTGACTAATATGTACTGATTTAAAGTTTTATGTACCTTTCTAAATATATGAAAACACGATTTGCATACGTTCAGACGATGTTGTTGGAGCCAATATCCACTCAACCATACACAATAACTTGACTCTTCTTCTTCAAATATATACCCCCAATTTGTTTTTCCTAATACCATATTTCTTAAATGTGTAGGTATTTGTTTGGAGCAGTGAATAAATTCCACTCTTCTATATGTGGGATTAGGGTCATTTTCGGCTTCGCTTACAATCATATCCCATTTATATGTGGAAAATCGTTTCAAAACTTTCTTGGTTAACTTCCAAGGAAGAGGGGACTGCTCAGCAAAATCTGCAGCCGTTACTATTGTTTGACAAATTTTTTTTGGTACATAATTCCATCAATGTTGGAGCATTCATCTATAACAAAACCTCTATTCTAAAATACTATAATGCCCCCATGGTAGCGTATCAAAACTATTGGGGATCAAATATCTTTTATCATCATACGGACTTAACCCAATTTTTGTTTGTTCTATGCTGTATACGTTATGAGCATACGATCGAATACATCGTTGAGTAATATTTTTTTCTTTCAAATCACTTAAACAGTTTATGTAATCATCAAAATTTATTTTGTTTTTAACTACATTGTATCGAACTCCCTTTACCTTTTTAACAATTTTACCTGATTGAAGTTTGAAAGAATACATTTTAGATCGTAACCCTGCAAAATGGGTCATAGTTTGACCTTGGTTTTCGTCTTTCATAACCCCCAAAACTTTCTTATTCACCTGTGGCATATTAAAGATATTATTAACAGGGTAATCTGATGTATCGAATTTTGTTAAATCAGCTTTAAGAACTTCCTCATACGCATCATCACAGTAGAGCTCATAAATAAAGCTGTCTGTGTCCATATAGAGTAATTTACATTTATCAATCCCCATTTTTGGGATCATGTAGTCATAATGAAATTCATACATACATAACTTTGATAAATCCAAAATGACCATGCCAACATACAAGGGTTTATTAAAAACTAGTTCCGATTTAGTGAGTTCTATTGCACATAAATTTTCACTAAAAATGGTTCTACTATGAAATCGTATACTTGCCAACAGATTTTTGGCACCATAACGCCCATTCCAAGATTTAACAAGCTTTACAATCCGGTGTTTCCGTATATTTTCCATCGTCTTACCAAACACAGCATTATTTGCTAATTTATATAATTTTTCTTCAAATTTACTCGTAGCTGCAGCCCTCAATCGCGTATTTAATTCGATATAGGGTCGCAGCCACGCAGATTGTTCAAACTTCAAAATTTTGTGTATCTTTTTCAATTTCAATCCTTTGGCTAACATTTGTTTTAAATTACGATAGTGAACTGTGTATTCTTTTTTACAATGAAGTGTTGTCATTAATTTTGAATGATTTGAGCCTACAGGTTTGCGGTGTTCGGAGGCAAATGGAAAATCTTTATGTTGATCGTGCAATTCATGTGGATACTCCAAGTCTACTTGTAATATATACCCTACAGAAGATTCATCTGACACAGACATGATATCCAAATTTTTGTTATCTACCCATTCGAACCCTTTGTAGGGCAAGGGTTCACACATGGCCCAACCATATAAATTGTTCACATCAAAATAGAGCAAGTACTTTGAGGGTTTCATAGGATCATATTCAGTCATGTACTTATTGTTAGCCTCTGACATTCTACCACTGCAAACTGAAATTCCTCCTCGAATTGCTTTCTCGATAAACATTATCATGTCAACATCACGCAATAGCTCTAATTCACATCCCGTGTATTTCAACATGCAGTCCCATGTATATCCTGGCATTGTGTAGTACCATGTGGAATCTAAACCGTAGGTTTTCAAACACTTTTTCCGAAATTGTTCAAATACATCTGATAAAATTAATATATCGGTCTTTAAGTACATATCTGAATATTGACCCAAATTCTCAATGTTGAATATATTCCAAACTGCTTGAGCATGGGCATACTTCTCATCAGAAATATCTTTATCTTCCAGTTTATTATAGAATGTCTGTATGGGTGGTAATTCAGTGGTATTCAATTTTTCCCAACTATCAATAAAATCATAGCACAAAACACCTTTTTTGGTAATTAATTTAAATTGTTCGGCACTAAAATTACTAAATTCTCGTTTGGAAATTTTGAAGTCATTTTCATTTAATGTGGAAGCTAATTCTTCCAAAGAAGCACCTAAAAATCTTAGTGAATCTATGAATCTAAATTTTATGTTAGTATCCGAATCGTTAAGGGTGAATGATATATATTTTTCTTTATTAATGGGGAGTAGACTGATGTTTCCTTTTTTCCTTAAGTCTCTGATCATAAAATGGCTGTCATACGAGCTCATATTGTGAAAGACTATTGGCACAACAAACAGTTTCCGAAAATTTAAATTACATGCTTGGTGCGCAAAATTTCTGAACTTCCCCGTAAAGTGATCATGATCCCTAACAATTGTATCTGTAGAAGAAAATTTTTTTTCACATATGTGACACATTACAATCTTACTTAAGTCGGGTTTTTCTTCCATAGGTACAATCGTTTTAATTTTTGATTGAATATTTTTAGCTAAATTCGACAATTCATTTGCAAACCAATCCATGCAATCCATACCTCTGTAGCTCTTGAAAAAACTCAGTTCCTCGTTATAGCTACATTTCATATAGTAACCAGCACTGTGTGCAATATGCTTTTGATATTTCTTTGTTTTAATATGAAGCGGTGTTTTATCGGTAATATGTTCTAGCATACACTCAAAGTCAGCATATACTACAAAAGGTGTTGTCTGTTTATATATATAATTTTCAAAACTAACAAATTCATATTTTGGGAAAGACATTTTATAATTATTTAAGTCACGACACAATTTTATATGTTCATTTAATCTACTTTCACTACTAAAATAATTTATACATCGATCACAAATATATTTTTTTGTTTTCTTTTTATTCAACTGATTAGTAATTAATCGAGATAAATCTTTAATCCAACAATAGTGATATTTGATTTCAAAATTGTTATCATCATTCTCTACAGGAGGCGCCTCATAATCATTTAGCTTAGGAATATACTGACTTTGAATTAAAAGAAGATTTACATGTTTCTCATATACTACTTTAGTAAGTCTGGTCGGGTATACTGTGTAAAATGACTTTTCTTTATTTTGTATTAATTCCAAGGCATAGACATTTATTGAAATATTATTGGATTTTTCAAATTTAGAAATTGCATGCAAAGGCAGTGGAGAGTCGAAGTCCTGCGTTTTCAATACAGTACTGTACCATGGGTATGAGGAAGTGAGTGCTTGATTAGATTTAGCCGGAAAAAGTGCTGAGACAATTGACCAATAAAAATACGCTCGATCGGAATTTTTTATATTAATACAAGCCTGCTTCTTTTGAATAGGTTCAGGAAGTTTGATATATGATGAACCATTCCCAATTTCATATTTATTGATATTTACTTCTAAAGAAATAATTTTATTTAATGCAAAACCGGAGTCTTTCTCTTGAAATTCTGATAATTTATTATTAATTTTATCTTTAACATTTTCAGAAAACCAATGCTCTATATCTGTCGATATGTCAATGACAACATTTTTTGTGTTGAAATAATTAAGAGAGAGAATTTCATTTTCACCAGATTTTTTAATAAACTCTCCACAAAAGCAAACATTAACTTTAACAACTGGATGATTTTGTTTCAAAATTTCACTAATTTTATTTTTTAAAATGATTTGACAATTATTTAAAAATTGTGTCAAGTCCTTGTGATATAAATTCACTATAGCACCAGTCCTAATTCTTCCCGAAAACCCCGAAACTATATTTTCCCATCTAACCCTATTTTTTAGTTTACTACCCACCCCCATACCAATATGTCTATTCAAAATCAGTTGTTTGAAATGCTTAAAATGTTGTACACATGTTTGTAATTTCCTAATTGTACCTATATGCATACCTCCTTTTTTTATTGACCCCTTTTTTATTGTATTATTACAAGCTTCAATTTGTTTTTGTAACCTTTTTAACCAAAATTTTGCGTCCCTAGCTGTGAATTTGTCAAACAATATTTTTCTAACTCTATTGATAAATAGCAGTAATTTTTCAGATTTTTCAACAATATCCATGGTACTTACCTCTCTCTCTCCGTGTATTTCTTACAATTTCTCTATTTTAAATAATATCATTGGATGATGTTTCCCCACATCTCTCAGACCTTAGAACGTCACAGAGTATGTTCCAGCCGAAAATTCCTGTAGGTGTGGTCGATACACTTCTGTTACACGCTTTGGCAAAAACACCACTTCTTCCTCCAAATTTAACAGCACAGATTCTCCAAACTGTGTTGACACAACTCTAGCTTCCTCAATTTTTTGCGGTGAATTGAGTGGTAAATCTTGCAATTTTCGTACTGGTTTTCTCTCTGCAAGAGACATCTTATTAATTTTAGACAGATCCATCTGTAACAGAGAGAGAATCGTTGTCATACTACTTTTTGGGGGAGCATAGAATGAAAAAACTTACATTTTTATGTTGCTTTCACAAATTTTTCGGTTGAATGTCTACAGTCAAATCTCTCAGGCTTGCTGTAAAAGAGAGAATCGTCGCTTTTACACACACACACTTTCAACTGAAACAAATTTTCTGACTCTTCAGCAAAGAATAATCTCTCTCGCCCGAGTTTGCCTATTTATATGTGTCTCCCCCATGACACTTCGCGATATTTTTTTTTTCATTCTAAGATTGTGACTAGTGGCCCTCAACCTTTTTCTAGAATTTATTTAATGTATTAATATAATGCAAACGTGACGACTGTGCTTCAAATTTATAAAGAAATTTGTTTGAGAACCACTGACTATGGAGTAATTAACCGCATCTTGTTTATGTAGTTGTGGGTTTTGCAAAATTATACCTGTTTTTGTGGTTAAAAGCTTCTTATCTAAAGATTGTTACTTCAGGTATTTTTATAGTTATATATATGAGAATTTCTTTGAAAAACAAGTTCAATTATTTTGTATAGTTTATTTTGAAATATACACATTTATTATTGATTAAATGACTTTGGAGTAATTAACCGTGTCTTGTTTATGTAGTTGTGGGTTTTGCGAAATTGTACTTGTTTTTGTGGTTAAAAGCTTCTTATCTAAAGATCGCTACTTCAGGTATTTTTATGGTTATGTATATGAGAATTTCTATGAAAAACAAGTTGAATTATTTTGTATAGTTCATTTTGAAATATACACATTGATAAAATAAAATTATTTTTGTTAATAAAATCTTGAGATGATTTAAAACGCCATTGGAGGGGTATGGAATATCAAACGAGTTCCAAGGATCCTGCTGCAACAAGTTTTAGTAAACTTCAGATATATACCATGCTCATACATTTCCAGTCCTGATATGTAATATGTTGCGAATTTCTATGTTTTGATAGATTTGAAGTTCCATTCAATTTTTGTGTAATACACATATTCGGTCGGAAGTTCTTAGTTGAAGTTTCTGAAAATGCATAGAAGCAATTTTCAAAAGTATCGCTGTCAGATATTGCATGAGAAACCGACAGTAGTTCAAAATTCTGGATGTGAAATTTATTTGTTTCGATATTTAAGGAGGAAGCGACAATCGTGATAATAATAATAACAGAAAAAATACCTCTATAATGGTAGTATGAAATCTACTAGCAACATGTTTTTGTGACTAGTAAAAAATTCATAGTTACGCTTATTATAAAATCTACAATGTAGTCCATAACCACCAATCAAAATCTGGTTAAAATCTAAAGCTTGATTTTTGTCTTTTGTACAAAATGTTCGACCAATAGTAGCAGAGTGCGCCTTCTTGAAATCTTATTTGCCGACACCCCGTATACGTCGACACACTCCTTTATGGCGAGTATCATCACCCTCCCACCTTATGTCAACAACCCGTATATTGTTTTCGTGACCCCAGCAATCACCCGCCAACGACACAAGCAGCTATCTCTCTCCCACACACTCTCTCACCACACTCTCTCTCTCTCTAACACATTGTTTTCCCTATATCTATAGTGGTACCCCCCTTATTCATCTACTCATAAATATTACAATAGTCAAATCCAATCAACACAAACCAATACACTATCTTCTCTTACATACATCGTAAGGCCATACACAAATCAAATATCATAAAAACTTAATTATACATCATCTAAACATCTAAAGTTTGTCATAGGGCACAAAATACTCTATCACCATTGTTCTCCAATTTAAAAAGTCAAATAAATGCTTCAAAAATATCTAACATCGTATATTCTATACCATGTTTAGACTTTCCCAAAAAATATATAGGTATGACAATCCAACAACTTGAAAATAGACTTAATGGCCATGAATATACAAAAAACGCCTCCACTGCGCTTCATAAACATGAGAAAAATGAAACACATAAATTTGACTTTAATAATACTAAAATAATAAACCAAGATTCAAATTACAAAAAACTAACAATAAAAGAAATGATACACATAAAAAAAGAGAACAATGCAGTGAACGATAAACAAGATATTAAAAATCTAAGCCAGATATATTATAATTTATTATAATAATAACATCAACATGTTGAATGTCCCTTGTATATTGTAAAGAGTTGTTTCTAAGGCAGGTATTTTCGATTTTATTGTTTTTGAAATTATTTTATTTGTTACCAGTTTTTGTCGTTTCTGTGTGTACATTCAATTTTAATCTATCAAACGTTTTCAACTTGTTTAACATCAATGTATAAGTTTTTGAAAATGCTCTGAATTAGGGAGCGAAACGTCAAATGAAAATATAAATTGATACACAATTTATGATTAACCTAATGCCCAAGAAAAATGAAGAAAATATATACAAGGTTAAAGAAAAACAAAGACTTTATATATATATATATATATATATATATATATATAATTTACTGGGATTTCACAGCTGTTACAGATAGACCTGTGGAGCACAACCGGCCGGACATGGTGATTTGGGATAAAAGTGATAACACAGCCATCATAATTAACGTCGCAGTGCCGCAGGACTACAATATGTCTAAAGCATATGCCGAAAAAATAACTAAATATGCAGCGCTTGCACAAGAGATGAAATTGATTTGGAACTTGGAGAAGGTAACAATAGTCCCTTTAATTATAAGCGCAAACTGCCTTGTCTATACAGAAACAGTACGACACATAAAAGAACTGAACTTAGCTAAAAACACCGTAATGTGGATGCAAAAGGCCGTAATAATTGGAATCGTTGGAATCATCCGGCAAATCATCTCTCCCTATTGACAATGGTAGTGCCCTCGGATGCGTAGTGGACCAGATATTATCAAATACCACCAAAAAGGTGTGCGAAAATATATATATATATATATATATATATTGTATAGGATCAATAATTATTTATTTTTTATTATTTGAAAAATAATTAAACATGTATACCAACTCTTTCAGAGGGTAGGGTTCAAGTGCGCCATTCAAATTTACTCTAATTATTGGTTTGTGAAATTAAAATGAACAAAATTAGGATTTCAGGAATTTTTTTAAAACATAGAAATTTACAAACAGAAAATGTGTACAGATAATCTACAAAAAAAATAAAACTACTATTACTATTGAACAATTAAAATGTTTTTTAAATAAAGGCCTTTTTTAATTTAGAGATCTCTAATATAATATTTTAAAATGGTACCTTTTATTTACTAGGTTTGTATCCACTTCAAACTAATCTTCATTTGGACATTTGATAAGCTGAGGATAAAGTTCTGAACAGTTTATTTCTTCTTCGCCTTTTGGACAATTAATGATTCCGTCACATTTGTCTTTATACAGGTCGAAACATCTATCTATAGAAATATTACTGCAAGGGGTAGTTGATGAATTACAAACAGCACACCCCGTTAAATCAGAATGGTCTGTACAAACGAAATCTGCTGTTCTACAAATATTTGTGGAATTGTAACAACCAGATCAATCCAAACACATAAAAAACACTGGGTTATTATATTTTAAAGTTACGGAGAGTTTGTTTCTTGAAGATAGTACAACAGGTTTGGGTAGTATGTCGTTACTGCACACGTTCAATTGAATATTGTCGAAGTTTCTAATTGACAAGCACGTGGAATTTCTTGAGAAGTTCAATTTTAATATTCTTAATGTAGTTATTGTATTTTCTGGTGAAGGTATTACCCAATTACATAAACTATTACTGTTTCTGTCAGATGATATATACTGTATGCTTCCTTGTAATTCGAACGAGGTCGTTTCTCCACAATAATCCGAAAAGTTTGCGTAAATTAGCACGTTCTTCTTGACGAGATCAATTATAATACCACTTTTCACTTTGACATTTTAAAAAACCAACTGACTTTTTTGATTTCCATCATAATCTATCACGTTGCGGGTTGCTATCGAAACTTCTCTATATCGTATGAATTGTATAGATATTGTGTGATTAACGACGATTCACTGTTTATATTACCATGAAATTTTAAGCCGTATATGAAACATGAAAATGACATTTTTGTATTAGAAATTAGCATATAGAGATAAAGATTTTTATACATATAAATATTAACATAACTTATTTACTATTTATTAAAATTCCTGAAATCCCTTGCATAAAATAACCTAATTACTAACTATATGAAAATTTGACGCGTTTCTTTTAAATTATTTAGAATTTCATTCTAATTTCAACGGATGCTTTTGAAATTACATCATGTACTGCATTATTAATTTTAATCTCTATTGTATCTGAATCAGATTTCAATATTTTCGATTCTGATGGTTCAAAGAGTATATCGTCTGTTTCAATATCTTTGGTCAGATTTTCTTCAGTATTATAGTGAGGATTTTGTTCACTGTTTTTACTATCAGCATCTATAATTAATTTAGACATGTTTTTTTTTTACAATTTATAAATATTCGTTAAAATGATGGCTAATAAAGTACAAGATTGAAAAAATCAATATGACTTATTTCAGAAATACTGTTAATCTTTATTAAATTGAATAGAACCAAATGAAAGTGCTTCAACATATATATATATATATATATATATATATATATATATATATATATATATATATATATTAGAATTATATCTTCTTGGGTTCAAAGGTTGTGGAATGAAACATATATATTAGTTAAAATATATTTTCGAATAAAGACTTATCAAACTTGACGTTTCGCTCTTATTTTAGGAGCATTTTCAAAAGAATATGTATAAATATTAAAATTGAATTACATAAAATACAGTTATTGTAAAAATTATTTTGAAAAAGTCAATAAAATGTCATGAAGTGTCAATAGTAATAGAATACCTACCTTAGATATTTACGCAACGATATTATGTTTGGAGTGATGAAAATAAATTAATTAATTAATTTGTAATAAATTTGACTCAAGTTTTTTATGTCTTGTTTGTCATTTACTGATAATTTATCTTGTTTTATATATATCATTTCTTTGATTTTGAGTTTTTGATAATTTGTGTCTTGTGTTAAAATTTTTGTGTTTTTGAAATCGAACTCATGATTTTCGTTATGTTCATGTTTGTGTAGCGCTGTGGATGCATTTTTAGTGTATTTATGGCCGTTTATTCGGCTTTCTAGATATTGTGTAGTCATTCCTACATAATTTTTTGAACAGTTTAAGCATGGTATGGAGTATATAACATTTGATTTCTTATTATTTTTAGTTTTGCTTTTTAATTTAGTAAATAGTGATGATAGTGTATTATTTGGTTTATGGCATATTTTGATATTATGTTTAGATAATATATATTTTAGTTTTTCTGATAATTGATTCGTATAAGGTAGAGCTATATATATATTTTTTTCGTGGTTCAAAGTTGTTAGTGAATTTGGTTTTATATTGTTGTTGTAGTATTTGTACGTACGTTGTTGAATAATTTTATTTATTTGATTTGAAGGATAGTGATTATTTTCTAAAACAATCTTAAGTTTTTTAATTATTTCAGGACGATATTTATTAAAATTCCTGAAATCCCTTGCATAAAATAACCTAATTACTAACTATATGAAAATTTGACGCGTTTCTTTTAAATTATTTAGAATTTCATTCTAATTTCAACGGATGCTTTTGAAATTACATCATGTACTGCATTATCAATTTTAATCTCTATTGTATCTGAATCAGATTTCAATATTTTCGATTCTGATGGTTCAAAGAGTATATCGTCTGTTTCAATATCTTTGGTCAGATTTTCTTCAGTATTATAGTGAGGATTTTGTTCACTGTTTTTACTATCAGCATCTATAATTAATTTAGACATGTTTTTTTTTTACAATTTATAAATATTCGTTAAAATGATGGCTAATAAAGTACAAGATTGAAAAAATCAATATGACTTATTTCAGAAATACTGTTAATCTTTATTAAATTGAATACAACCAAATGAAAGTGCTTCAACTCCCCCCATTTATATTTTAATATATTCAAACTTATTTGATTATATTAAAATTTAAATAATTTCATTTTTTAATAATCTCAATTCAATAAATATGTTTCTTTCTCATTTGAATGAAATATCTTAATTTAAATATTTACATAAATTTTGATTCATAATATCATCAATTTCTCCCCCCTATCCAATTTAAACTCCAAAACGTATATACATCTAACCTATTTAATTTGACTGCTGATGATACTGGAATACACTCTCAATATTAAATATCCCCCTCATTAACCCAGTATATGGATGTGCCAGCTTATAGCTATTTTGAGCATTTTCATTTACCACTAGGTATGGCCCTTCCAATGGTAATAATAACTTAGCACACATATTATCTTTCCTTTTTGCAACTTGTAATGATTTAATTAAAACTAAATCTCCTTTCTGGAAAACCATTTTTCTTTTTCCCTTCTTGTTTGCTCTTTTAATGTATCGTTCTGCTTGTTTTTGTAATTTGTTATTCACTTTGTCAAGAATTTCCAACATATGCGTGTCTTGGCTCACTATCCATTTTCTCTCTGGTAGCTGACCTGTCATTAAAAAGATAAGACATTCTCCTATAATACCATGAGGTGTGTGATTAAGGAATTTATCCACTTGTTTTAAATTATTTTCCCACTGATCATGTTGCTGATGACATAATATTCTAAGATATTTTATTATTTCTTTAATATATCGTTCCGCAGGATTTGTTGATGGTTTTCGTACACTAATAAAATTTAATTTTATTTGAATCTCTTGGCATATCCTTCCAAATTTGTCACTTTCAAAGTACGTCGCATGATCTAGTATGATAGTCTCAGGTTTCCCGAATTCTTCTATAATCTGCCATATTTCCAACTCTTTTTTATTCTACTCCGCCTAAACAACTTACATGGAACTGGATATGATTTTACTTTAACCTTTCTCAGTATTCTTCTCCTTTATTATATCCATATTTTAATTAAGCAACCCTTAGTTACTTCGAAATTCTTTTTGTATACATCTTTAACAATTCATTTATAAATTCATAATGTTCTTCTTCACAATCTGACCAATTACCATTACTTTTCACATCTTCTATTTATTCTATCTCACGCACATAATTATTCACCATTCTAATTTCTTTTTCATACAATCCTTCATATTTCATCATCAAACTCTTCACTTTCTCTTCATATTCCTTATTTCCACTCATTAACTCCAATTCTACCATAATTCCATTCCTCTTTATATTCCACAACTTCCTATTATCCTCTTCAATTGCCAATACTTCCATATTTACCTCCTTAAATTCAATTATTTCACCATTTAATTCTATCTATCTATTCAAAATGAATTATTTCCTTATATTTCATCAATACATCAATAACTATGTCTGTTTCTAACTTCTTCATCGACTATGCTTACATATCAACTTCTGTTTCATCCTTTAATTCAATCTTTTGTATCATATATTTGCTTAGTTTATATAACTTCCGTCCGTTTGTTCCTATAAATGTAATTATTTCATCCTGTACATTTATTTTGTTGCTTAATTTCATTTCTATTTTCTTTATCATTTCTTCTATCAAAGTTTCTAAAATCTCTTCTATTCTCACAATACTTGTTGTCATAAATTTTATCTCCATTTCCATATATTCGTTTTTCATTTTTGTAACTTCTATTTTCATTTCCATAATTCATATCAACATGTCTATCATTTCTTCTATTATCAATCCATGTTTATATAATTTCTATTTAAATATATTTTTAAATATTACTTGTTAATCATAAACCTTTTATTTACACATCGTTTTCATATCCCTTCCTTACCATGTACAATTCCTTTTCGTTTCTAGATTTCGTTCCTATAATCCTGTCATATAATTCAATTTTATTTTCTTTTCCTAAACTTCGTCTTATTCTCTTCTCTTATTGTTTGACCCTCTATCGGTTTCCTAAATTCAATTAAATTTTCCACTATATCTTTTTTAAAATCATTGTGCCATATTCGTTTCCTAGATTTCTTTAAATTTTCCACTATATTCCTTTTAAATTCATTGCCCCATATCTCATTATCTTCATCATCTGTTTCTGTACTTTCTTCCCAGAAGTGCATTACAATTTGCATCTCAAATTCTTCCGTATCATTGAACTGATTTTTTATTATTTTCTTCTCCTCCCTAATCTCAATTCCTATTATTTCATTTCCAATTATATTAATAAAAACTCTAGGATCAATTATTTTCATATTTCTATCAAATTTCACTCTTATTTCGATACTTTCTGTATAAATTAACCGTCCGGCATTTTGTTTTGTGGTTTGTTCTATTTCTTCCATAGTATCCTTCAGTTTCCTATTCATCTCCTCCAGTTCCTTATTAAATTGTTAACCCATTGTTTCATTTCGTTTAACGCATGTACCTGTTTTTTCTTCTACTAAATCTTCTGAGTCATTGAATTTTTTTTTACTTTTTCTTGGTAGCTTTGCATTACTTCCTCTATTGTTTGTCCTTGAAATTTAATGTATTCCAATTCTTTTGTTATATTTTCATTTCGTTTTGCAACTTCAGCCTGAATAGTTCCCGGTAAATTTTCATTTATACATTTCCCTAATTCATGAATTTCTTCCACCATATGTTTTTTTATCCCTTCTCTAATTCGGATCTCATTTTCTTGTATTTCTATACGCAAATGTTTATTTTGTTCAAACGTATCTTCCTTCACCTTATCTATCTGCTTCCTAAATTCTTCATTTTCCTCCCTAAGTTTCTTAATTTCCTTCAAACCTTCCATATTCACCTCTTCTATTTTCTTTTCCATCCTGTTCATGTTTCCATTTAAATCATTCATGTTACCATTCATCTTGTCCATCTTTCCATTCAAATCTCCCCTCATATTATCTATCTTCCCATTCAAATCTCCCCTCATATTATCTATCTTCCCATTCAAATCTCCCCTCATATTATCTATCTTTCCATTCAAATCTCCCCTCATTTTAATTAAAAATTCCATTATTTGATCTCCTCTGCTTACACTATCCTGCCTGTCTTGTCTACTATCCTGCTGTTCCCTCGATTCTTCACTTTCTTTATCTATTAAGGTTTGTTCCTCTCCATCTAAATCTCCCATTCCACGTCTCCTTTCTTCTTGTTCCTCATCTGATTTGCCTTCCAAACCTATTTGTTTTCCGTCCCTAAGCATCATTCTCTTTGCCATTTTAATTGTATCTAATTCCAATGTTTTTAAACGAAAAAAATTCTTAATTCACCACACGTTGGGCCGCCAAATTAGTATAGGATTCAATAATTATTTATTTTTTATTATTTGAAAAATAATTAAACATGTATACCAACTCTTTCAAAGTGTAGGGTTCAAGTGCGCCATCCAAATTTACTCTAATTATTGGTTTGTGAAATTAAAATGAACAAAATTATGATTTCAGGAATTTTTTTAAAACATAGAAATTTACAAACAGAAAATGTGTACAGATATACTAGAAAAAAAATAAAACTACTATTACTATTGAACAATTAAAATGTTTTTTAAATAAAGGCCTTTTTTAATTTAGAGATCTCTAATATAATATTTTAAAATGGTACCTTTTATTTACTAGGTTTGTATCCACTTCAAACTAATCTTCATTTGGACATTTGATAAGCTGAGGATAAAGTTCTGAACAGTTTATTTCTTCTTCGCCTTTTGGACAATTAATGATTCCGTCACATTTGTCTTTATACAGGTCGAAACATCTATCTATAGAAATATTACTGCAAGGGGTAGTTGATGAATTACAAACAGCACACCCCGTTAAATCAGGATGGTCTGTACAAACGAAATCTGCTGTTCTACAAATATTTGTGGAATTGTAACAACCAGATCAATCCAAACACATAAAAAACACTGGGTTATTATATTTTAAAGTTACGGAGAGTTTGTTTCTTGAAGATAGTACAACAGGTTTGGGTAGTATGTCGTTACTGCACACGTTCAATTGAATATTGTCGAAGTTTCTAATTGACAAGCACGTGGAATTTCTTGAGAAGTTCAATTTTAATATTCTTAATGTAGTTATTGTATTTTCTGGTGAAGGTATTACCCAATTACATAAACTATTACTGTTTCTGTCAGATGATATATACTGTATGCTTCCTTGTAATTCGAACGAGGTCGTTTCTCCACAATAATCCGAGAAGTTTGCGTAAATTAGCACGTTCTTCTTGACGAGATCAATTAATCAATTATAATACCACTTTTCACTTTGACATTTTAAAAAACCAACTGACTTTTTTGATTTCCATCATAATCTATCACGTTGCGGGTTGCTATCGAAACTTCTCTATATCGTATGAATTGTATAGATATTGTGTGATTAACGACGATTCACTGTTTATATTACCATGAAATTTTAAGCCGTATATGAAACATGAAAATGACATTTTTGTATTAGAAATTAGCATATAGAGATAAAGATTTTTATACATATAAATATTAACATAACTTATTTACTATTTATTAAAATTCCTGAAATCCCTTGCATAAAATAACCTAATTACTAACTATATGAAAATTTGACGCGTTTCTTTTAAATTATTTAGAATTTCATTCTAATTTCAACGGATGCTTTTGAAATTACATCATGTACTGCATTATTAATTTTAATCTCTATTGTATCTGAATCAGATTTCAATATTTTCGATTCTGATGGTTCAAAGAGTATATCGTCTGTTTCAATATCTTTGGTCAGATTTTCTTCAGTATTATAGTGAGGATTTTGTTCACTGTTTTTACTATCAGCATCTATAATTAATTTAGACATGTTTTTTTTTACAATTTATAAATATTCGTTAAAATGATGGCTAATAAAGTACAAGATTGAAAAAATCAATATGACTTATTTCAGAAATACTGTTAATCTTTATTAAATTGAATAGAACCAAATGAAAGTGCTTCAACATATATATATATATATATATATATATATATATATATATATATATATATTTAGAATTATATCTTCTTGGGTTCAAAGGTTGTGGAATGAAACATATATATTAGTTAAAATATATTTTCGAATAAAGACTTATCAAACTTGACGTTTCGCTCTTATTTTAGGAGCATTTTCAAAAGAATATGTATAAATATTAAAATTGAATTACATAAAATACAGTTATTGTAAAAATTATTTTGAAAAAGTCAATAAAATGTCATGAAGTGTCAATAGTAATAGAATACCTACCTTAGATATTTACGCAACGATATTATGTTTGGAGTGATGAAAATAAATTAATTAATTAATTTGTAATAAATTTGACTCAAGTTTTTTATGTCTTGTTTGTCATTTACTGATAATTTATCTTGTTTTATATATATCATTTCTTTGATTTTGAGTTTTTGATAATTTGTGTCTTGTGTTAAAATTTTTGTGTTTTTGAAATCGAACTCATGATTTTCGTTATGTTCATGTTTGTGTAGCGCTGTGGATGCATTTTTAGTGTATTTATGGCCGTTTATTCGGCTTTCTAGATATTGTGTAGTCATTCCTACATAATTTTTTGAACAGTTTAAGCATGGTATGGAGTATATAACATTTGATTTCTTATTATTTTTAGTTTTGCTTTTTAATTTAGTAAATAGTGATGATAGTGTATTATTTGGTTTATGGCATATTTTGATATTATGTTTAGATAATATATATTTTAGTTTTTCTGATAATTGATTCGTATAAGGTAGAGCTATATATATATTTTTTTCGTGGTTCAAAGTTGTTAGTGAATTTGGTTTTATATTGTTGTTGTAGTATTTGTACGTACGTTGTTGAATAATTTTATTTATTTGATTTGAAGGATAGTGATTATTTTCTAAAACAATCTTAAGTTTTTTAATTATTTCAGGACGATATTTAGGTGAAGTTAGTTTTATAGCTCTATCTATCAATCCTATAATAACACTATTTTTTTGTATTTTTGGATGGCATGAATTATAATTTAGATATCGTCCTGACCAAGTTTCTTTTGTATATAATTTAGTTTCAATTTTATTATCATTGGTTTTCATTAGTGTCATATCTAGAAAATTTATATTATTGTTTTTTTCAATTTCTATGGTAAATTGTATTTTAGAGTTAAAAGAATTAAAAATATTGAGGAATTCATTACATTTGTCTTCTGGAATAGCAGCTAAACAGTCGTCAACATAGCGTTTGAAGAATAATATATCAAATTTTATATGTTCTAATACTTTCTCTTCTACATATTCCATTACAATTTGTGCTAAACTAGAGGAAATTGGAGATCCCATTGTACAACCATTTAGTTGTTGAAAGAAAGTATCATTATATTGAAAATAATTATTGGTTTGAATAAGCATAATACCTTCTATAAATTCATCATAGGTAAGTGATGTGTGTTGTTTTATTTCATTCCATTTTTCTTTTAAAACATGTTTTATTAAGTCATTTGGGATATTTGTGTACATTGAGATAACATCTAAGGATATGATTTTATAATTATTAGGAATATGTATTGTATCTAAAAATTCTTTCAGCATAAATGAATCTTTTATATAAAAATTATTTTTAGTTAATTTTGATAAAATGTTTGTTAGATATTTAGATAGTTTGTAAAATGGTGATTGAATATATGATACTATTGGTCGCATTGGTAAATTTTGTTTGTGTAATTTGGGTAGTCCATATATTTTTGGAGGTATTGCATTATGTGTTTGTAGTTTTTTAGCTTCGTTTGTATTAATGGAACCATTATTTAAAAGTTTTTTTATGAATGTATTGTTCTTGTTTTGAAATGAAGTGGTTTTGTCTGATTTTATTTTTTGATAAACATGTTTATCATTCAATAACTCTATCATTTTATTATTATATTCATCTGTGTCCATTATTAATGTTTTATTACATTTATCTGGTTGTAAAATTGTAATTTGAGGATTACATTTGATGAATTCTTCAGTTTTCTTCAACTTTTTTTGGATGTTTTTCTGAGTTTTATTGATTTTCTGAGTTTTATGATGTCGTAGTTTTATTTTATGGTTAGTGATAACATTGACTACATCAGCCCTAATATCATCTTTTATTTGTTCTGATTTATGCATTATAGCAGATTCAATACTTGCAATGTATTCTGTGTATGGTACTTCATTTTCATTTTTATATGGAAGTGCTAAATTTTTACCTAATGCTAATACTTCTACTATATCATTTGGTATATATGTGTTAGAGATATTTTCAAGCCATTGATCAGAATTTATTTTAATTGTATCTTGTGTGGAGTTATTTACTAGTTTATGAAACTTTTTTAAATTATTTTCCTTTATTTTTTGAAACTGTTTCTCGTATTTTATTTTTTCTAGATTCCAAAATGTATTTATTAAGACTTCAGGAATGCTATTTTTCAAATTATTAGTTTCGTAATTGATAGTTTTTTCTAACTTTTTTATATTTTGAATTGATTCAGTAATATTTAGATTTAAAAGTTTTGATTTTGTTGTGTTTATAATATCGTTGAATTTCTTTCTAAGGTACGTACCTGTTACATTAATATGTGATATATCAAAATTCAAAAAATTTGGTTGGATTCCTGTGTTTTTACATCTCAATAGAAATATACGTCTATTTTTTTGGTTAGCAAGTTTCCTCAATGAATTGGTTATGGATTTCATGGATGTCACAATTGTTGTTCCATAATTCTTACGTATTTCTTCATAGAATGGCATGTTTTGTTTCTTATTTTGCACTTTAGACTCTTGCAAATTATATAAATTCACTTAGGTTCTTCAACCTTCCGATAATATTTAGAATTATATCTTCTTGGGTTCAAAGGTTGTGGAATGAAACATATATATTAGTTAAAATATATTTTCGAATAAAGACTTATCAAACTTGACGTTTCGCTCTTATTTTAGGAGCATTTTCAAAAGAATATGTATAAATATTAAAATTGAATTACATAAAATACAGTTATTGTAAAAATTATTTTGAAAAAGTCAATAAAATGTCATGAAGTGTCAATAGTAATAGAATACCTACCTTAGATATTTACGCAACGATATTATGTTTGGAGTGATGAAAATAAATTAATTAATTAATTTGTAATAAATTTGACTCAAGTTTTTTATGTCTTGTTTGTCATTTACTGATAATTTATCTTGTTTTATATATATCATTTCTTTGATTTTGAGTTTTTGATAATTTGTGTCTTGTGTTAAAATTTTTGTGTTTTTGAAATCGAACTCATGATTTTCGTTATGTTCATGTTTGTGTAGCGCTGTGGATGCATTTTTAGTGTATTTATGGCCGTTTATTCGGCTTTCTAGATATTGTGTAGTCATTCCTACATAATTTTTTGAACAGTTTAAGCATGGTATGGAGTATATAACATTTGATTTCTTATTATTTTTAGTTTTGCTTTTTAATTTAGTAAATAGTGATGATAGTGTATTATTTGGTTTATGGCATATTTTGATATTATGTTTAGATAATATATATTTTAGTTTTTCTGATAATTGATTCGTATAAGGTAGAGCTATATATATATTTTTTTCGTGGTTCAAAGTTGTTAGTGAATTTGGTTTTATATTGTTGTTGTAGTATTTGTACGTACGTTGTTGAATAATTTTATTTATTTGATTTGAAGGATAGTGATTATTTTCTAAAACAATCTTAAGTTTTTTAATTATTTCAGGACGATATTTAGGTGAAGTTAGTTTTATAGCTCTATCTATCAATCCTATAATAACACTATTTTTTTGTATTTTTGGATGGCATGAATTATAATTTAGATATCGTCCTGACCAAGTTTCTTTTGTATATAATTTAGTTTCAATTTTATTATCATTGGTTTTCATTAGTGTCATATCTAGAAAATTTATATTATTGTTTTTTTCAATTTCTATGGTAAATTGTATTTTAGAGTTAAAAGAATTAAAAATATTGAGGAATTCATTACATTTGTCTTCTGGAATAGCAGCTAAACAGTCGTCAACATAGCGTTTGAAGAATAATATATCAAATTTTATATGTTCTAATACTTTCTCTTCTACATATTCCATTACAATTTGTGCTAAACTAGAGGAAATTGGAGATCCCATTGTACAACCATTTAGTTGTTGAAAGAAAGTATCATTATATTGAAAATAATTATTGGTTTGAATAAGCATAATACCTTCTATAAATTCATCATAGGTAAGTGATGTGTGTTGTTTTATTTCATTCCATTTTTCTTTTAAAACATGTTTTATTAAGTCATTTGGGATATTTGTGTACATTGAGATAACATCTAAGGATATGATTTTATAATTATTAGGAATATGTATTGTATCTAAAAATTCTTTCAGCATAAATGAATCTTTTATATAAAAATTATTTTTAGTTGATTTTGATAAAATGTTTGTTAGATATTTAGATAGTTTGTAAAATGGTGATTGAATATATGATACTATTGGTCGCATTGGTAAATTTTGTTTGTGTAATTTGGGTAGTCCATATATTTTTGGAGGTATTGCATTATGTGTTTGTAGTTTTTTAGCTTCGTTTGTATTAATGGAACCATTATTTAAAAGTTTTTTTATGAATGTATTGTTCTTGTTTTGAAATGAAGTGGTTTTGTCTGATTTTATTTTTTGATAAACATGTTTATCATTCAATAACTCTATCATTTTATTATTATATTCATCTGTGTCCATTATTAATGTTTTATTACATTTATCTGGTTGTAAAATTGTAATTTGAGGATTACATTTGATGAATTCTTTAGTTTTCTTCAACTTTTTTTGGATGTTTTTCTGAGTTTTATTGATTTTCTGAGTTTTATGATGTCGTAGTTTTATTTTATGGTTAGTGATAACATTGACTACATCAGCCCTAATATCATCTTTTATTTGTTCTGATTTATGCATTATAGCAGATTCAATACTTGCAATGTATTCTGTGTATGGTACTTCATTTTCATTTTTATATGGAAGTGCGAAATTTTTACCTAATGCTAATACTTCTACTATATCATTTGGTATATATGTGTTAGAGATATTTTCAAGCCATTGATCAGAATTTATTTTAATTGTATCTTGTGTGGAGTTATTTACTAGTTTATGAAACTTTTTTAAATTATTTTCCTTTATTTTTTGAAACTGTTTCTCGTATTTTATTTTTTCTAGATTCCAAAATGTATTTATTAAGACTTCAGGAATGCTATTTTTCAAATTATTAGTTTCGTAATTGATAGTTTTTTCTAACTTTTTTATATTTTGAATTGATTCAGTAATATTTAGATTTAAAAGTTTTGATTTTGTTGTGTTTATAATATCGTTGAATTTCTTTCTAAGGTACGTACCTGTTACATTAATATGTGATATATCAAAATTCAAAAAATTTGGTTGGATTCCTGTGTTTTTACATCTCAATAGAAATATACGTCTATTTTTTTGGTTAGCAAGTTTCCTCAATGAATTGGTTATGGATTTCATGGATGTCACAATTGTTGTTCCATAATTCTTACGTATTTCTTCATAGAATGGCATGTTTTGTTTCTTATTTTGCACTTTAGACCCTTGCAAATTATATAAATCCATAACCAATTCATTGAGGAAACTTGCTAACCAAAAAAATAGACGTATATTTCTATTGAGATGTAAAAACACAGGAATCCAACCAAATTTTTTGAATTTTGATATATCACATATTAATGTAACAGGTACGTACCTTAGAAAGAAATTCAACGATATTATAAACACAACAAAATCAAAACTTTTAAATCTAAATATTACTGAATCAATTCAAAATATAAAAAAGTTAGAAAAAACTATCAATTACGAAACTAATAATTTGAAAAATAGCATTCCTGAAGTCTTAATAAATACATTTTGGAATCTAGAAAAAATAAAATACGAGAAACAGTTTCAAAAAATAAAGGAAAATAATTTAAAAAAGTTTCATAAACTAGTAAATAACTCCACACAAGATACAATTAAAATAAATTCTGATCAATGGCTTGAAAATATCTCTAACACATATATACCAAATGATATAGTAGAAGTATTAGCATTAGGTAAAAATTTCGCACTTCCATATAAAAATGAAAATGAAGTACCATACACAGAATACATTGCAAGTATTGAATCTGCTATAATGCATAAATCAGAACAAATAAAAGATGATATTAGGGCTGATGTAGTCAATGTTATCACTAACCATAAAATAAAACTACGACATCATAAAACTCAGAAAATCAATAAAACTCAGAAAAACATCCAAAAAAAGTTGAAGAAAACTAAAGAATTCATCAAATGTAATCCTCAAATTACAATTTTACAACCAGATAAATGTAATAAAACATTAATAATGGACACAGATGAATATAATAATAAAATGATAGAGTTATTGAATGATAAACATGTTTATCAAAAAATAAAATCAGACAAAACCACTTCATTTCAAAACAAGAACAATACATTCATAAAAAACTTTTAAATAATGGTTCCAATAATACAAACGAAGCTAAAAAACTACAAACACATAATGCAATACCTCCAAAAATATATGGACTACCCAAATTACACAAACAAAATTTACCAATGCGACCAATAGTATCATATATTCAATCACCATTTTACAAACTATCTAAATATCTAACAAACATTTTATCAAAATTAACTAAAAATAATTTTTATATAAAAGATTCATTTATGCTGAAAGAATTTTTAGATACAATACATATTCCTAATAATTATAAAATCATATCCTTAGATGTTATCTCAATGTACACAAATATCCCAAATGACTTAATAAAACATGTTTTAAAAGAAAAATGGAATGAAATAAAACAACACACATCACTTACCTATGATGAATTTATAGAAGGTATTATGCTTATTCAAACCAATAATTATTTTCAATATAATGATACTTTCTTTCAACAACTAAATGGTTGTACAATGGGATCTCCAATTTCCTCTAGTTTAGCACAAATTGTAATGGAATATGTAGAAGAGAAAGTATTAGAACATATAAAATTTGATATATTATTCTTCAAACGCTATGTTGACGACTGTTTAGCTGCTATTCCAGAAGACAAATGTAATGAATTCCTCAATATTTTTAATTCTTTTAACTCTAAAATACAATTTACCATAGAAATTGGAAAAAACAATAATATAAATTTTCTAGATATGACACTAATGAAAACCAATGATAATAAAATTGAAACTAAATTATATACAAAAGAAACTTGGTCAGGACGATATCTAAATTATAATTCATGCCATCCAAAAATACAAAAAAATAGTGTTATTATAGGATTGATAGATAGAGCTATAAAACTAACTTCACCTAAATATCGTCCTGAAATAATTAAAAAACTTAAGATTGTTTTAGAAAATAATCACTATCCTTCAAATCAAATAAATGAAATTATTCAACAACGTACGTACAAATACTACAACAACAATATAAAACCAAATTCACTAACAACTTTGAACCACGAAAAAAATATATATATAGCTCTACCTTATACGAATCAATTATCAGAAAAACTAAAATATATATTATCTAAACATAATATCAAAATATGCCATAAACCAAATAATACACTATCATCACTATTTACTAAATTAAAAAGCAAAACTAAAAATAATAAGAAATCAAATGTTATATACTCCATACCATGCTTAAACTGTTCAAAAAATTATGTAGGAATGACTACACAATATCTAGAAAGCCGAATAAACGGCCATAAATACACTAAAAATGCATCCACAGCGCTACACAAACATGAACATAACGAAAATCATGAGTTCGATTTCAAAAACACAAAAATTTTAACACAAGACACAAATTATCAAAAACTCAAAATCAAAGAAATGATATATATAAAACAAGATAAATTATCAGTAAATGACAAACAAGACATAAAAAACTTGAGTCAAATTTATTACAAATTAATTAATTAATTTATTTTCATCACTCCAAACATAATATCGTTGCGTAAATATCTAAGGTAGGTATTCTATTACTATTGACACTTCATGACATTTTATTGACTTTTTCAAAATAATTTTTACAATAACTGTATTTTATGTAATTCAATTTTAATATTTATACATATTCTTTTGAAAATGCTCCTAAAATAAGAGCGAAACGTCAAGTTTGATAAGTCTTTATTCGAAAATATATTTTAACTAATATATATGTTTCATTCCACAACCTTTGAACCCAAGAAGATATAATTCTAAATATTATCGGAAGGTTGAAGAACCTAAGTGAATTTATATAATTTGCAAGGGTCTAAAGTGCAAAATAAGAAACAAAACATGCCATTCTATGAAGAAATACGTAAGAATTATGGAACAACAATTGTGACATCCATGAAATCCATAACCAATTCATTGAGGAAACTTGCTAACCAAAAAAATAGACGTATATTTCTATTGAGATGTAAAAACACAGGAATCCAACCAAATTTTTTGAATTTTGATATATCACATATTAATGTAACAGGTACGTACCTTAGAAAGAAATTCAACGATATTATAAACACAACAAAATCAAAACTTTTAAATCTAAATATTACTGAATCAATTCAAAATATAAAAAAGTTAGAAAAAACTATCAATTACGAAACTAATAATTTGAAAAATAGCATTCCTGAAGTCTTAATAAATACATTTTGGAATCTAGAAAAAATAAAATACGAGAAACAGTTTCAAAAAATAAAGGAAAATAATTTAAAAAAGTTTCATAAACTAGTAAATAACTCCACACAAGATACAATTAAAATAAATTCTGATCAATGGCTTGAAAATATCTCTAACACATATATACCAAATGATATAGTAGAAGTATTAGCATTAGGTAAAAATTTCGCACTTCCATATAAAAATGAAAATGAAGTACCATACACAGAATACATTGCAAGTATTGAATCTGCTATAATGCATAAATCAGAACAAATAAAAGATGATATTAGGGCTGATGTAGTCAATGTTATCACTAACCATAAAATAAAACTACGACATCATAAAACTCAGAAAATCAATAAAACTCAGAAAAACATCCAAAAAAAGTTGAAGAAAACTAAAGAATTCATCAAATGTAATCCTCAAATTACAATTTTACAACCAGATAAATGTAATAAAACATTAATAATGGACACAGATGAATATAATAATAAAATGATAGAGTTATTGAATGATAAACATGTTTATCAAAAAATAAAATCAGACAAAACCACTTCATTTCAAAACAAGAACAATACATTCATAAAAAAACTTTTAAATAATGGTTCCATTGATACAAACGAAGCTAAAAAACTACAAACACATAATGCAATACCTCCAAAAATATATGGACTACCCAAATTACACAAACAAAATTTACCAATGCGACCAATAGTATCATATATTCAATCACCATTTTACAAACTATCTAAATATCTAACAAACATTTTATCAAAATTAACTAAAAATAATTTTTATATAAAAGATTCATTTATGCTGAAAGAATTTTTAGATACAATACATATTCCTAATAATTATAAAATCATATCCTTAGATGTTATCTCAATGTACACAAATATCCCAAATGACTTAATAAAACATGTTTTAAAAGAAAAATGGAATGAAATAAAACAACACACATCACTTACCTATGATGAATTTATAGAAGGTATTATGCTTATTCAAACCAATAATTATTTTCAATATAATGATACTTTCTTTCAACAACTAAATGGTTGTACAATGGGATCTCCAATTTCCTCTAGTTTAGCACAAATTGTAATGGAATATGTAGAAGAGAAAGTATTAGAACATATAAAATTTGATATATTATTCTTCAAACGCTATGTTGACGACTGTTTAGCTGCTATTCCAGAAGACAAATGTAATGAATTCCTCAATATTTTTAATTCTTTTAACTCTAAAATACAATTTACCATAGAAATTGAAAAAAACAATAATATAAATTTTCTAGATATGACACTAATGAAAACCAATGATAATAAAATTGAAACTAAATTATATACAAAAGAAACTTGGTCAGGACGATATCTAAATTATAATTCATGCCATCCAAAAATACAAAAAATAGTGTTATTATAGGATTGATAGATAGAGCTATAAAACTAACTTCACCTAAATATCGTCCTGAAATAATTAAAAAACTTAAGATTGTTTTAGAAAATAATCACTATCCTTCAAATCAAATAAATAAAATTATTCAACAACGTACGTACAAATACTACAACAACAATATAAAACCAAATTCACTAACAACTTTGAACCACGAAAAAAATATATATATAGCTCTACCTTATACGAATCAATTATCAGAAAAACTAAAATATATATTATCTAAACATAATATCAAAATATGCCATAAACCAAATAATACACTATCATCACTATTTACTAAATTAAAAAGCAAAACTAAAAATAATAAGAAATCAAATGTTATATACTCCATACCATGCTTAAACTGTTCAAAAAATTATGTAGGAATGACTACACAATATCTAGAAAGCCGAATAAACGGCCATAAATACACTAAAAATGCATCCACAGCGCTACACAAACATGAACATAACGAAAATCATGAGTTCGATTTCAAAAACACAAAAATTTTAACACAAGACACAAATTATCAAAAACTCAAAATCAAAGAAATGATATATATAAAACAAGATAAATTATCAGTAAATGACAAACAAGACATAAAAACCTTGAGTCAAATTTATTACAAATTAATTAATTAATTTATTTTCATCACTCCAAACATAATATCGTTGCGTAAATATCTAAGGTAGGTATTCTATTACTATTGACACTTCATGACATTTTATTGACTTTTTCAAAATAATTTTTACAATAACTGTATTTTATGTAATTCAATTTTAATATTTATACATATTCTTTTGAAAATGCTCCTAAAATAAGAGCGAAACGTCAAGTTTGATAAGTCTTTATTCGAAAATATATTTTAACTAATATATATGTTTCATTCCACAACCTTTGAACCCAAGAAGATATAATTCTAAATATTATCGGAAGGTTGAAGAACCTAAGTGAATTTATATATATATATATATACATATATATATATATATATATATATATATATATATACATATATATATATATATATATATATATATATATATATATTGTGACGATATTTATTTCTATTGTAATATAAATTTGGAAAATTAAAATGAAATTTTGTTTAATGTCACTGTCAAATTATAAATTGTCACACTTGGGCTTTAACAAACAGTTTATTTTATCAAATTTGAATTTCTGGGCTCCGGCTATATAATAATTTTCACTAGATTTAAATTTTAGTTTTATATAACTTTATCTTAATTGAGAACTCTTTGCTTCCGCACTCTGGGCGTACGGGTTCAATATCTCATTTTTCCAGACCTATGGCCTCCAACTGTGTCAGACATTCACTATATTATAACACACAATAAACTACTCCAAATAAAAAAACTAATCAATTCCAAAATACGTCTGTTACTTTGTTAAGTTTGTAATTTTGAATAACGAATTACCAAATTTAAGTTAACAATAAATATACATGAAGAATTAAAGATTGTTATTATTGGACGTAATAGATGGAATGCATTCTCTCTACTAAATAAAAGAGAAGAAACTTAACCTATAAATTTACAATGAAAAATACTGAACAATGATGATTTCTCGGACAAAATATTAATAAAGACTTGTTACCTTGCAGTTCAATTGTCAAATACACTTAATAAAGAAATCCTCTTCAATAATTATTGAACTCCTCACTAAACCAAAGCATAAGGTATGTACCATTTAACTTTTATTATTCTTTTTATAAATTTTGGGAAATTATCCCCTTTACCATTCATATATCTTTCAAATATTTTCTTATCTCTTCAATTTACATATCATCCAGGAATGTTCATGAAAATTTTTTATGCAAAACGAATCCAATTCAGCCTTCTTTCTTTTACTCTTTATATCTTATAGTGTATGTTCAAAAGACCGCCATTTCATCAATTATATCTCTTTTTTTTTGAAATCTCTGACCTCTTTCAAAATTATTTTAACTCTTGACAGCTCTTTCAAAATTTTCTTAATGACACTATCTTATTTATCTCTTAGTCCCCTGGATTTGTATCTTTTGGTTACCGCAAACAATCAGAGAGTAGTCATTAGACAGAACAAGTATCCTTTCTCCTTACTCATCACTAACTTTCTTCTATAACCTTAAATTGTCACCATTTGTCACCCGCACTTGACAAGTATAAATTTAATAACATACTCTGTATGTTCGGTAAATTACTCTACCCTCCTATAATTAAAATGCTACATAATATCTAAAATAATTTACCATCAATAAAATAATCTTCTATACTCCTGGACTTTGGTCAATGGCTTGTGAAGGTATGTTTCTATATTACACTGTACCATTTTGATTTCATTTCAATTTCAAAATCTTTACCTAACTTCTGATTAATTACTTAGGTACTTTTCAAATTTCTACAGTGTGTGCCAAATTTATCTAATATTTTATAAATCATTTATTGTTATTTGGTACATTATTCTAGCTAAAATTTTCTTAGACAATTTATTTGTCTCAACATTCCCCCTCAAGCCTTTGAGCAATTTATATGTTTACAGTAGAAATTCTCAAAGGATTGACCCATATTTGGTAACAAGTTGAACTAAGCAATAATAAATAACTTATAACTTCATATACTATTTCTATATTATGTTGATGAGCAACCATGATAATCAAATAACTGATCAATGTTGAATACACCACGTGTATTTCCCGTCTCTGGATGTACTAGTACATAACTATTCACTCCATCTTTATTATGAATTCTATAAGGACCTTCAAACAAACTATCCAGTTTCTTACATTTATCATGTCTGTGATCAGCAAATCTCAGTGCTCTCAATAATACTAAGTCTCCCTGATTAAAAACTTTACTATGTTTATTTTTTTTAAATTGTTTTTCTCTATATCTCTTTTCTTTTATGGACTCTTTTACTCTGGCCTGTTCAATTATCTGATTATAATCAAAATCAATTATCCATGGTCTATCTGAATTTATTCCTTTGAATAGCATAATTGGTGAAAATCCTGTATTTATATTTGGACTATTATTTATAAAGAATTCTACATCAGACAATTTATCCTCCCATTCTCTATGATTATAAGAAACCAGTAGCCTTAAATGTTTAATGACCTCTTTAATTTCCCTCTCAGCTAAATTAGCTTGAGGATGTCTAATACTAGTATATCTATGATTTATTTTATTTTTAATAAACCAATTTTGTAATTGTTTACTTCTAAAATATGTAGCATTGTCCATTATACAAGTATCAAATTTTCCATGATCGTTGATAAATTTATTCAAAAAAAATTTTACCATCGTTTTATTTGTTTTAGAACATGCATGTAAAGATATGTATTTCGAAAAAACATCTAGAATTACAAAAATATGGAGATTTCCGTGTGTGCTTGGAATTAAATTTGAAATAAAGTCTACAGTTATTAGCTCTAGTGGTTTACTAACTATTAAAGATCTTGGTAAGTTCGTATAATGCATATTTTTTTCTTTATTGAACTGACAAGTAGTACAATTTCTAATTTGTTTTTTTATTAATGATAAATCATTCTTACAATAATAATTCTCTCTAAAAATTAAATGAGTACGTCTAACTCCAGGATGATTAAAATTACTATGTATTTGATCTATTATTAAATTAGCCAACTCGTCTGTTATTGCATAAATTTCTATTCCATTCATTATTTTAAAATAAATATTTTCCTTATATTTTAGCCTAGCCTTATCCTTATCTGTTAAACTATTTTGGTTAATTTTAATAGCATCTGACGAAAATATTCCCTGTTCAAATTTTAATTGATTAAGTCCAACTTTATGAGTGTTTGGCCTACCAAGGCTTTCCCCTTCCATTCTTGTGATAGCATCTGATACAATATTCAAATGTCCAGGAATAAAAATTATTGTAAATGAATACTCTTGCAATAATAGACTCCATCTGTGAATACGAGAATTATTATACCTATTGTCTAAGATAGTAGTTAGAGCCTGATTATCTGTCTCAATTATGAAATGACCACCCAATAAGAAGAGAAGCTCTAGTTCACTTACTCCATAATTTTTTTCTGCTTGACGAGTTAAGCGAGAAACAAAAGATATTGGAACTTCTACATTATTTTGTTCCTGTAAAAGCACACCAGCTATTCTTTGTATAGAGGCATCTGTTCTTAACTTAAAAACTTTTGAATAATCAGGATGATAAATTTTTACGTTTTCATGGAAATCTTCCTTTATGGACTTGAATGATTCCTCCTGTTTATTCGTTTATTTCCAAGTTACATTTTTCCTCAACAATTCAACAAGTGGTAATTCCTTTTCTGAAAGATTTGGTACTAATCTTTTAAAATAATTTAAAGTTCCCAAGAAACCTCTTAAAGTTTTTAAATTTGTAGGCCTTTTATAGTCCTTAATCAAACTTATCCTTTGTGGATCCATTTCTATTCCCAATGGAGTTAGTTTGAAACCTAAATATATGACTTCTGTTTTAAAAAACGAGCATTTTCCTAAACTAAGCTTGAGACCTGCTGAATCAAGATCCTGTAAGACATTTTTCAAATGAGTAAAATGTTGATCCTTGTTTTCTGAGAAAATCAAAATATCATATACATAATGAATAGTGTAAGCTTCATGTCTTTCTAAGATTTTATTTGTGGCTTTTAGTAATGCTGATACTGAACTTTGTAAGCCGAATGGAACTACATTGAAATGATATACCCTACCATTTATTTTGAAACCTACCAAATGTCTACAATCTGGATGTAAAGGAATTAACCAAAAAGAATGTTTCAAATCTAGTTTTGAAAAAACTTTAGCATTTGTTACTCTACCTAAAATTGATTCTGCTGTAAGTGGTGCTTCAAATTCTGGAACACAACATTTATTAAGATTTCTTGCATCAAGACAGATTCTCACTGAATTATCTTGTTTCCGAACAATCACTACTGGATTAATATATTGTGTGATACTATAACTAATTATGTTATCTCTCAATAAATTATTTAATGCATTATTAACATCCTCCCTATACTTATATGGTATTGGATAACTTTTTGCATGGAATTGTTTAATGTCTTTTATCTTTATTCTATGAACATAATCTTTAGCTATTCTTGATTCCTCATTTATTAAATCTTTATACTTTTCTATTAAATCTACCATTCTATCTCTCCACTCATTATCACAATCAAAACCTATATTCTCAAGTACCACTCCTTTTATTATGGCATCTTTGGCCTGAATCCTGCTTTCAAAAATCTCTCTTCCATTTGACCTACTAACATAATCATATTTATCCTCCCTATTACTTTCATTTAATATTTTATATTCATCATAATTATCATATTTATTCATTTCTTCATCATTCCATGTACAAAGAATTCTATCTATAAAAATCTTATCATTTTTTTTATTTTTGCAATTATTTTTATTTTCCGAATTATGTTCACAAAAATCCCATATACTAATTATATTCGAGTTTTTTACTACCCTTATACTTTCTTGTAATGAAAAATTTAATTCAAACTCTTTATTGATTTTAACAATTCCTTTTTCAAAATTTATTACAAAGTTATTTTTACTGAGTTCATCACTACCAATAAGTATATCGCATTCCAGATGGTTTACTATTAATAATTGAACTATAATCTCAAATTTTTCAAAGTGTATTTTAGTAACCACTGATCTATTTGTGTATCCTAAAGTTTTTTCATTTATGCCTACTAAGTTAGTTTTAGGAATTTTAATAATATCATTTTTCAAACATTGTACTTTATCAACAAATTTTTCTGATATTAAAGAAGCTGTAGATCCTGTATCTAAAATTATGCTAACATTATTGTCGTATATTTTACCATTTAAAATTATTAAACCTACATTTTTTTGTTCCAGGTGTACATTATTATAATCTCCGAGATCAAGAAATTCACGTGGGTGCATGTATTGACACCTAGTTGCAACATCATACACCCATTTTAAAAATGCGGTTCGGTATCATGTCTATTCCGATAATCTTCTGAGGAACGAGATCTTCCTGTAGATCTGAAATTTTCCTGAGAAGCAAAACTTTGTGAAGTACATCTTTCTGCACTTCTACCTCTGTGATTTTCATCTACCACATCCACTCGATTAACACGTCTCACATGTTCACCTGAGTCTCGAGAATTTATGTCTCTGTTATAACCATTATTGTTATTTTGGTTATCAAAATTTTGTTGGTTTCTTGTATTTTGGTTATAATTATGATTTAGATTGTGACTGTTTTGATTACCATTATTCCCCCGATTATAATTGTTATGATTATTTCTTTGGAAGTTATTATTTTGATTTTGGTAATCGCGGAAATTACTATTTTGATTATATCTATTAAAATTTCTATTTCCATTATTGTTTGCCTGATTATATTGACTGTTCCTATTTTGGAATCCTCTATTAATTTCATTAAAATTTTTGTAATTATAATTATTTTTAATCTGATTATTTCCATCAATTAATTCATTATAATTCCTATTATTTCGTGCCCTATGTTGATAATTTCTATTCTGGTTACCATCCAAATTTTAATATTGAACACTGCCATCTAAGTTTCGTTCAACTCGAGTTAAATATGACAATAGCATATCAAACTGACTAATATTTTGTATGCTTATAGTTTCACAAATTTCACTTTTATAGTGCCTAGACAAAAACATAACGATTTCTGATTCAGGTATGCTTGGTACAAGGTATTGTGCTTGAGCATACACCTGTAAAGCATAATTAGTTAAATTATTGCGTTGTGAGTCAAATTTACCAAAATACAATTTTTCACGAACTTTTCCCTGCTGTAACTCACCCCAAAAATTGTGTGAAAACAATTTTTCAAAATCATCCATATTCTGAATTTTATCTTCCTTACAATTCAACCAAAGTAAGGCCTGACCTGTTAAATTACTCCTCAAAAATTCGTGAAGATCTCCAGTGTTTTCAATTCTCCTGGCTCTACTTTTAATTGTTTTTATAAAATTTATAGGGTGTACCTTTCTAAAGTCACCACAAAATTTTGTAGACTCATCAACTTTACTATTACAACCAAAATACATAGAACCTGATGACTCACCAATAATACGATTATCTGATAAGTTTTTTACTTCTGCTGTAATATTTGTTAATTTTTGTTCTACCTGTCTCCTAAAATTTTCCATTAGTTCATTGTTGTTTGGATTGTTTCCTTGTATGCTTTTTTTTAACTCTTCTCTAAATCTTGCTTCTGTCTTTTTGTTTTCGTTCTCGGCCAGATCCAATGTTGTTTGTATTTCCTTTCGAACATTTTCTTCGAAATCTGTTATTCTCTTGTTAGTTTTTATATTTTCATTAGTTTGCCTTCTTTCTATCCGTTGCAGATCTTCTTTGAATATCTTTTCTTGTTGCTTGGCTTCTTCTCTTAAGCTCTTGGTCTCTTGTTTCAAGCTTTTCTCCATACCATATATTTTTGTTTCTTGTTCCCCCATTTTATCTTCTATCTTATCGATTCTTGCCTGATGAAACTCATATCTTCTATCAAAATTTTCTAAAATTGCTTGTATATCAGATTGTAACTCATTTTTCACATTTTTTATATCTCCTTTTACTCCTTGGATTTCACTTGTCACCCCTTGGATTTGACTTGTTCTCCCATGGATTTCACTTGTCATCACTTGCATTTGACTTGTCATCATTTGCAAAAATCCTTTTAATTGTATAATATCAATATTTTCTTGAGGATTAGTCTGTTTTGGGCTTTCTTGAAGAACTCGAGTATCCTGTTTCTCTTTTTCTTGAGTTCTTCTGTCATCATTGTTACTCTCCTCCACATCATTTCCCAATATTTTGTCCTGTTCATCCAAATTTTTCAAAGTTTCTTGTTCCACCTGTATATCTCCTTTTCCACATTCACAAGATTCCATTCTGATGGCTTCAATAAGTCTCTTTTGCAGCTCTGCTTTCTTTCCACTATCACTTAAATTCCTTTCCACCAAAAGTTCTTTCAATTGTGCTATCGTGTATTCTTTTATCTCTAATTCTCGCTCATCAGACATGTCGTTTTATTGTGTATATTATAAATTTACTCTACAATACTGATGATACAAAACAGCAAAAACACACCTGAGACGTACCAATCAAGCAAATAGCAAATGTTTCACAGAATCTGATAATTATTTTAATATTATTTGTATAAATAAATTGTTTCAAAATGACTACCTGTAATTATTAGTTTATCTGAAGTAGATATTGTTGTTACTAGGAAAAGAATAACCTTACGTCTGGAAAATTATTTAGCCCTGTTTTTGAAAAAAAAACTACCGCACCACGTTGGGCTGACAAAATTGTGACGATATTTATTTCTATTGTAATATAAATTTGGAAAATTAAAATGAAATTTTGTTTAATGTCACTGTCAAATTATAAATTGTCACACTTGGGCTTTAACAAACAGTTTATTTTATCAAATTTGAATTTCTGGGCTCCGGCTATATAATAATTTTCACTAGATTTAAATTTTAGTTTTATGTAACTTTATCTTAATTGAGAACTCTTTGCTTCCGCACTCTGGGCGTACGGGTTCAATATCTCATTTTTCCAGTTCTATGGCCTCCAACTGTGTCAGACATTCACTATATTATAACACACAATAAACTACTCCAAATAAAAAAACTAATCAATTCTAAAATACGTCTATTACTTTGTTAAGTTTGTAATTTTGAATAACGAATTACCAAATTTAAGTTAACAATAAATATACATGAAGAATTAAAGATTGTTATTATTGGACGTAATAGATGGAATGCATTCTCTCTACTAAATAAAAGAGAAGAAACTTAACCTATAAATTTACAATGAAAAATACTGAACAATGATGATTTCTCGGACAAAATATTAATAAAGACTTGTTACCGCAGTTCAATTGTCAAATACACTTAATAAAGAAATCCTCTTCAATAATTATTGAACTCCTCACTAAACCAAAGCATAAGGTATGTACCATTTAACTTTTATTATTCTTTTTATAAATTTTGGGAAATTATCCCCTTTACCATTCATATATCTTTCAAATATTTTCTTATCTCTTCAATTTACATATCATCCAGGAATGTTCATGAAAATTTTTTATGCAAAACGAATCCAATTCAGCCTTCTTTCTTTTACTCTTTATATCTTATAGTGTATGTTCAAAAGACCTCCATTTCATCAATTATATCTCTTTTTTTTTAAATCTCTGACCTCTTTTAAAATTATTTTAACTCTTGACAGCTCTTTCAAAATTTTCTTAATGACACTATCTTATTTATCTCTTAGTCCCCTGGATTTGTATCTTTTGGTTACCGCAAACAATCAGAGAGTAGTCATTAGACAGAACAAGTATCCTTTCTCCTTACTCATCACTAACTTTCTTCTATAACCTTAAATTGTCACCATTTGTCACCCGCACTTGACAAATATAAATTTAATAACATACTCTGTATGTTCGGTAAATTACTCTACCTTCCTATAATTAAAATGCTACATAATATCTAAAATAATTTACAATCAATAAAATAATCTTCTATACTCCTGGACTTTGGTCAATGGCTTGTGAAGGTATGTTTCTATATTACACTGTACCATTTTGATTTCATTTCAATTTCAAAATCTTTACCTAACTTCTGATTAATTACTTAGGTACTTTTCAAATTTCTACAGTGTGTGCCAAATTTATCTAATATTTTATAAATCATTTATTGTTATTTGGTACATTATTCTAGCTAAAATTTTCTAAGACAATTTATTTGTCTTAATATATATATATATATATATATATATATATATATATATATATATATATAAATATATATATATATATATATATATATAAATAACCAATGAAAAGATGATGATGAAGATCATTCTCTGTAACCTCTTTTGCGTGATATGCCCGCTTATTCCGATTTTGTTTTATATTCCACGCGTTATTCTTCCATCTTTTCATTGGTTATTTGTCTATTTCCAGGGTCGGAAGGTTCTGACAGGAGAGCTATAGACGCCTCCGTGTCTCTGTTGGTTGTTGTCCTGAAAACTCGGGATCTTCCATTTGAAGGCACAAATGTGCGTTTGGTTATCTTGTTGAAATCCGGTGTTTGTGTTTTCTTAACATCCTTGCTCCCAAGCTGTACACCTTTTCTGGGTTATTCCGTACCGATGAAGGCTAATGAGCCAGAAACATGCATGTCTACGGTTACCACTCATTCTCTGTAACCTCTTTTGCGTGATATGCCCGCTAATTCCGTTTTTGTTATATATATATATATATATATATATATTCACGGCGAGAAGTGGCATCCGCCCATGTTAAAATCACGGTAGCTGTGGCGTCCGCGGCACTATGACATCCGATATACGGACGTCACAGTGCATCGAGCTCCAAAATATCGCAAACGGTTCAGTGAATGCTTGGGAATCTATTGCTGATGAAATCAGCAGGACGTCACTTTCGTCGTTTTTTGTATGTGATGATTTTCATCTGTTTTAGTTGTTTGATACCATTGCGGAGGAAGTTAGTTATTGCAGAAGATCTACCGTTAATAATAGAAAAATGATATTTTCGTTCTACACTTCACTCAAATCTGATTTTGAGGCAAAATCAAACACTACTAGCGATAAAAATGAATAATGCTGACGATAAAACAGACTAAAGAATTCTGAATTTCTGTAAGTAAGGGGACCATTAATTGAATTTTCCAACGTAAACCACGTAAAATTACTAGTCAATTTTCAAGTTAATTTTAGAATGGGTATATTTTTCTACTTCACTATAGCAGATAGCTGAGGTCAAGTTTTTCTTGTGAAAATTCCGAAATCCTAAATGCAATCAGATTACTAGGTGGATTGTTACCAGTTGACCTAGAATATTGAATTTCACAAAAATTCGTATGGCATATTCAGGGTGTATCAATTATAATTGTATGGACGATAGCTGCATCCTTATCTGATCTAAGGAAAAAAATGTCTTAAATAAAAGTTGTAGAGAGCAATAAAAGCTATGTATACACTATAGTTTTTTTCCCAAGACCATAGAGGTTTGGTATTGGGAAAAAACTCTAGTCTGTTCATTACTACACCATCGGTTCCAAACAGTGCAGTGCAAAAATGAAAGCTATGTTCCAATATATAGAGTGTCTGATAAATGCAAAACCTAAACATGTTCAAATGGTTCTATTGGTGTGATGTCTGTATACAGGGTGTCCCAGACCAACATACAATTAATTATACAGGGTGAACTTGAGCTCAAAATCGGGCGATTGAAATAAACTTACCTTTATATGCACCACTGAGCCGTGTGAGGTTGAAAAAGGATTTTTTTCATACTCTTGAATAATTCGAAACCCGTGAAAAGTTAGGCTATGAATTTTGAAGAAAAACTTTGAGATAGAATTTCAAAAAGAAAAGTGTGACGAAATTTTTAAAGTTTTGAATTCACTTGAATTGCTAGATTTAGGTGTAACGCTCAAAAGAATAAGGAATCTAAAGAGATAATGAAGTAGTGAGGAATCCATCATGACGGTGTGCAAGTTTTCAGACCAGTATCATCATTTCAACTCTTCTCTATTGTGCGTTTTAGATAGAATAGACATGAAACAATATTTAATGAAACTTATACAAATGTTCGTACACAAAATGAACAGTACATATTCCAAATAAATATGTTGTTTTTTATATACGGGTGTTTCCTAAGTATTCTAAAATATTGTAGTGGGCGCTTGGTCACTCCATTTGAGGAGGAAAAGTTCCTATAAACATGGGTGATAAGCCGTGTAGTTAATGAGATACAGGGTGTTGATTTTTTTATTATTTCAAATTTGATGTTTTATAACTCGGTAGCCAGTAGAAAAGTGCCGTATTTTTTTCATGATTGTACTTACTACTCTCTTTCATTTTCACTATTTTAATTTATTTCCAATTCATAAACGTAGCCGCTACGAATTTTTTTACGGTGGTTTTTAATAAAAATGTATAGCCTTAGGGCTAATATTATCTAAGCTTTAATATTTGTTGTATCATATCTTTTTTCTACTAACATATGTTAAGTCAATCACAAGGTAGGTCACTTTTTGGCTATCCAAAAATAATAAAACATCAGGTAGGCATCAAATAAAATGTAACTTCTGTCATTCTGACGATGATATTTAGGTAATATCGAAACAATTATCAATTTTTCAGAATTTTCAACATTTTTTCAATATATTGTGGAGTTAGCCAGAAACAGTAAGTTTCATTCAAAACAATAATGACAGTCAGATGTTGATGACGTCAAATATTTATTCCTAGTGGAAGCCATATACTAAGCCCCATATTCAAAATCTTCTAAAGTGTTCTGCGCCTAAAGTTGCTATTTTCACAGGTTTTATGATGACATTTTCAATGTAGGGATTTTGATTATTATGATAATGGGAATTAATGACTGCATGAGAAATCATTTATAACAATGAAACTTTCTAAGTATTGGACCTAAGTTATTTTCATAATCAGCGGCTGAATATCAAATTTTACGGCATTTCCGTTAGAATCGGATTAAATGTTGTTAGTACTGGAACAGACAAGGCCACCGAAATAACGATGCAATATATTTAGGTTTTCTGGTATATTAGTTTATTTTATTTCAAACTGATAAAATGTTCGACTAATTTGATATTTCTTGGAACCGTCATAGCTAAAGATAAAGGGTGATACATGTTTCAAGTTTTCAAGAATCCATATATTGAAAAATATTTAGGTTATTCGAATTAAACGAACTTTATTCAATTTCCATTTGAACCGTAAATTATAGTCAGATGTTTGAATACCTGAAATTTTAATCTCTATGTCAAAATTCATAAATTCAACATAGCGGCTCCAAAATGGTGGACGATATTTGTTATTACTGTCCAATTGTGGGTTTAGGTTCCGAAATAAGCCGGAGATTGGCGAAATTCAATATAGCAGGTCAATAATAGTTCAATATTTTCAAAACACTCTGTAGTTCAAATGAAAATACTACGCCAATAAGAAACATACCTCTTGGCATTCAAAAAATGGCAATGGAAAATTCAGGTCCGTATTTGAAAATAAAATGTTGAGGGTTCCTCAATTTCTACCATACTTCCTATATAATTTTTATTTGCATGTTTGGATAGTCTACAAAAAGTTGCTATGGCAAGGCTTTGGAAAATCCTCGCAAAATAAAAAGATGTAGGCAAGAGAAGAATTTCAAAATATTCAATTTTCCCGGTATAACTCCAGAACTAAAGAAGCTAGATTGTCCTGAATCAGATAAATGACCTCCGAAATACACAACTTTGCCCCCATTTAACCATCCCTATATCTCTTACCGTTACCATGATTCCAATGCATAGCCTCGAATTTGAATAGCATTGTATAAGAAGTGTGGAAAGTGACATATTCCGTATGAATGTAGGAAATACAATTTCTAACGATTCATGTACTCTATTTTTCTTACGACCATGAATATACAAATTGTCTGAATTATGAGTGTGAAAATATGAATTCTGAGTATATAATTATTATGAGACGGACTAACTGAAAGCAAAAGTTGTTTTTCGTTATTACGTATTCCGTCCTCCCCATTGCCCTTTTTCCTATAACGACTATTCAAATACTGGACTTCTTGCACTGGACTTTTTGCTTCATACGCATTCAGTCGTATGGAATTAATTATACATTAATTTAATTTTAATGACTTTTTTTAACGTGGTCCAATTTTAATTGTGTTTGACTTTTGCATAATTACGTAAATTTACCTGACTATTTTTAATAAACTTTTCCTACAGTATGTTTCCCATATTACCTACTGACACATCTTGGATTCTGCTAGATGCCACGGGCATTTAATTGTTAATTGTGAATGTCTTCATTGTAAGCTACCAAAGTTCATTTTAATTCTTTCCACTCGTAGGTACTGTTCCACAAAATAAAACAGATTTTGATAAAGCCTACTATGATGGGCGAAACGTCGTCATAAAATTTTCGTATTATTCACAAGAAACCTATACCCACGAACTATCCAAAAAAGATATATATATATATATATATATATATATATATATATATATATATATATATATATACGTATATATATATATATATACACTGGAACCTTGATAGATTTTGAGTAGGTAGATTTGAATTTGTTTAAGAATCGGTGCGTCCTGTATATTGTTTATAGATCGAGTACGGAGTGACTTCCAGTAATTTTAAATATGAATTAGTTTTTCTTTTGAGAGAGAAGAATGAAACACATATTCTATTAATTGGGATGTTGAAGGGTGTTACAAATCTATGTGAAGCTATATTTTACACATTGAAGACGGTTTTTAGAAATCTTTAATAACATTTTTAAAACCTTATTCCTCGCCTTAAATTAAATATAATTGATTTGAATTGCCTTATTTATAACCCATTATCACGTGACTGCGAACACCAATCAGAGCGCGATGACGTCACTACACAAAGAAGTGGACTTATTTCTTATAACGCAGTTACAAGTATGAACTATTTTTCTTGATAACTTGTTAGAACAACGATACTATTTTTATCACAATGGAGACTGGATCCATCAAAAGAAATAGTTGTAACTTACCGAAGATTGATTCTATAATGGTGCGAGTTTCTATGTTAGAAACATGGTTTTTGTGCAGTGGAGAAGAACGTGAAAATGTCTTTGTAAGTACCTATACTTGTTGATTGACATACTTTATTACAAATCAGAGAGACACCTTACTCATTTCATATACTCTTTTATCATATTTAGAGCTACTTATCATCTATATCAACGAAATTAAACTTGAAATCAGCTCTGCAAACAAACAAACTAGTAATGAACTAGTGAATAATTGACTTTTTATTTTTAAACAACTAAAAATATTTTATATGATTTTCAATTTATATTTGTAGCTTATTAGAGATTATGACCTACATTAAAGTAAATGGAAAAGACTCTCCATCTCAAATGTAGTCTGTAGGCAAATAGCAGTAAGTAAAACGCAAACTCCGTACTACTATTACAAGTTGGAGGGGCAACTAGTTTCGGCACACTGAGCTATCATCAGGCCTTAAATGTATATATCATTCACATGAAAAGTGTTATGAAAGGAAAGCTGTCACATGCCCGTGGCATCTAGCAGAATCCAAGATGTGTCAGTAGGTAATATGGGAAACATACTGTAGGAAAAGTTTATTAAAAATAGTCAGGGAAATTTACGTGATTATGCAAAAGTCAAACAAAATTAAAATTGGACCACGTTAAAAAAGGTCATTAAAATTAAATTAATGTATAATTAATTTCATACGACAGAATGCGTATGAAGCAAAAAGTCCAGTGCAAGAAGTCCAGTATTTGAATAGTCGTAATAGGAAAAAGGGCAATGGGGAGGACGGAATACGGAATAACGAAAAACAACTTTTGCTTTCAGTTAGTCCGCCTGATAATAATTATATACTCAGAATTCATATTTTCACACTCATGATTCTTTGTATATTCAGGGTCGTAAGAAAAATAGAGTACATGACTCGTTAGAAATTGTATTTCCTACATTCATACGGAATATGTCACTTTCCACACTTCTTATACAATGCTATTCAAATTCGAGGCTATGCATTGGAATCATGGTAACGGTAAGAGATATAGGGATGGTTAAATGAGGGCAAAGTTGTGTATTTCGGAGGTCATTTATCTGATTCAGGACAATCTAGCTTCTTTAGTTCTGGAGTTATACCGGGAAAATTGAAAATTTTGAAATTCTTCTCTTGCCTACATCTTTTTATTTTGCGAGGATTTTCCAAAGCCTTGCCATAGCAACTTTTTGTAGACTATCCAAACATGCAAATAAAAATTATATAGGAAGTATGGTAGAAATTGAGGCACCCTCAACATTTTATATTCAAATACGGACCTGAATTTTCCATTTCCATTTTTTGAATGCCAAGAGGTATGTTTCTTATTGGCGTAGTATTTTCATTCGAACTACAGAGTGTTTTGCAAATATTGAACTATTATTGACCTGCTATATTGAATTTCGCCAATCTCCGGCTTATTTCGGAACCTAAACCCACAATTGGACAGTAATCACAAATATCGTCCACCTTTTTGGAGCCGCTATGTTGAATTTATGAATTTTGACATAGAGATTAAGATTTCAGGTATTCAAACATCTGACTATAATTTACGGTTCAAATGGAAATTGAATAAAGTTCGTTTAATTCGAATAACCTAAATATTTTTCAATATATGGATTCTTGAAAACTTGAAACATGTATCACCCTTTATCTTTAGCTATGACGGTTCCAAGAAATATCAAATCAGTCGAACATTTTATCAGTTTGAAATAAAATAAACTAATATAACAGAAAACCTAAATATTTTGCATCGTTATTTCGGTGGCCTTGTCTGTTCCAGTACTAACAACATTCAATCCGATTCTAACGGAAATGCCGTAAAATTTGATATTCAGCCGCTGATTATGAAAATAACTTAGGTCCAATACTCAGAAAGTTTCATTGTTATAAATGATTTCTCATGCAGTCATTAATTCCCATTATCATAATAATCAAAATCCCTACATTGAAAATGTCATGATAATACCTGTGAAAATAGCAACTTTAGGCGCAGAACACTTTAGAAGATTTTGAATATGGGGCTTAGTATATGGCTTCCACTAGGAATAAATATTTGACGTCATCAACATCTGACTGTCATTAGTGTTTTGAATGAAACTTACTGTTTCTGGCTAACTCCACAATATATTGAAAAATTGTTGAAAATTCTGAAAAATTGATAATTGTTTCGATATTACCCAAATATCATCGTCAGAATGACAGAAGTTACATTTTATTTGATGCCTACCTGATGTTTTATTATTTTTGGATAGTCCAAGAAGTGACCTACCTTGTGATTGACTTAACATATGTTATTAGAAAAAAGATATGATACTACAAATATTAAAGCTTAGATAATATTAGCCCTAAGGCTATACATTTTTATTAAAAACCACCGTAAAAAAATTCGTAGCGGCTACGTTTATGAATTGGAAATAAATTAAATTAGTAAAAATGAAAGAGGGTAGTAAGTACAATCATGAAAAAAATACGGCACTTTTCTACTGGCAATACAAACCGAGTTATGAAACATCAAATTTGAAATAATAAAAAAAATCAACACCCTGTATCTCATTAACTACACGGCTTATCACCCATGTTTATAGGAACTTTCCGTCCTCAAATGGAGTGTCCAAGCGCCCACTACAATATTTTAGAATACTTAGGAAACACCCGTATATAAAAAAAACATATTTATTTGGAATATGTACTGTTCATTTTTTGTACGAACATTTGTATAAGTTTCATTAAATATTTTTTCATGTCTATTCTATCTAAAACGCACAATAGAGAAGAGTTGAAATGATGATACTGGTCTGAAAACTTGTACACCGTCATGATGGATTCCTGACTACATCATTATCTCTTTAGATTCCTTATTATTTTGATATGATCTTCATTAGCGTTACACCTAAATCTAGCAATTCAAGTGAATTCAAAACTTTGAAAATTTTGTCACACTTTTCTTTTTGAAATTCTATCTCAAAGTTTTTCTTCAAAATTCATAGCCTAACTTTTCACGGGTTTCGAATTATTCAAGAGTATGAAAAAATATATACGGATATATATATGTATATATATATATACATATATATATAAAACTAGTGAATATATATATATATATATATATATATATATATATATATATATATATATATTATTATATATTTTTGAATAATGCCTCTACGTTGGGAGCCATTTTTATTATATATAATTTTACTTACGCCCTTATGTTGTAGTGCTATTTTATATTATAATTTTTAATTTACCTCAGTTTTTTATTATGTATATTTTTTTTATTTAATTTAATATATATTTTATTATTATTTATGGGCGCCAGAATTGGTTATGCTTACCGCTATACCCAATTCAAAATTATTATCAATTTTACTTTACCTTTTAAATACTGTATCTCAGGGATGAGATTCGGCACTTGACGTTTGCTTGCAACAAGAAACTATAGGTAGATATCAGAGAAAAATAAGACGAACCTGAACAATTGAACATAATTTAATTAATGAGAAAACATAAGAAATTTTTATAATCAATTAATAAACCAATATTATACGTTTAAATTCATTATTGTATCATTATTACGCAACAACCATATAAACGCTTTCATAACTATAAATATTATTGAAACTCAACAAATAAATTTCGTGTATCATTATTCTTATTCTATGTTTGAATGTACATCCAAAAAAAACTTTCAATCTCAACCATAGATCTTTAAGTGCGAAAACGTGTAGTGTGCTGTTCTATTAAATGTTTTGTTTAGTTTACAAAATGGAAGGCAAAGTGATGTGTCTAAGAATCTTTATTATTATTATGCAAAAATCTAGTGAATACTTATTTAATATGAATTTAGTGTTTGTGTCCGTTATCAGTGGAGATTGAACAGTTAATACTAACGTTTAACCAATAAATTGCTACCACAGACAATTAACCTACATACAAAAATATATAAGTGAAATGTTTTTATAGAAAAAGTTCAATATACACGTGGAAAATGTTCATCGTTAGTTATAGAGCATAGCATTGAATGTGCTGTTCTTGGAGGAAAAAATGATCAGCTGTGATCAAACAAAAACGAAGTCCAAGATGTAGGAATGATGATATATGTGGTTAATATCGTCAGCAGAGTATCTCTATTATAAGATACCTTGGATAACCACCAGAATAATTGTAATAAGGTAATTATAGTTATAGTTCTTACCAAATCTACATGATTTCACTAAAGTTCACTTATTTTTAATTATACGGAATGTATTTTAATTTATTTACTTTAAAACGTCGTCTGAACACTTTTGATTAATATTTCTGATAATTTATTTAAGTTATTTCAAATTTTAATAGAAATTTGAGGAGATAAAATTTTACACGTCCACCCTCTAATTCATTTTCACGGCGTCTCCTTAAGCTCAAAATCAACAACCTTTTATTGTTTTTAATTTTGTTTTTCCAGTTCATTTGTTGATAAACAAACATTGTTTTCCTAAATCAATATATCTATCCTTGCGTTAGTATAGACGAAATCACTTTGTTTTTATGCATTTCGAAAAACACACCGAACTACACCGTACGAATTACTAACATAACATTGCTTCTAACGTTGATCTTTTGACCTTGACGTTTGCTAATAATTATAAAAGTTTATGCGATATACGGGGTTTCCGAAAGTGTCTATAAAATATAAAATTGTAGTAATCGAATTTTGTTTGAAAATTTATGTGATGATATATACAGGGATCACCACAATTATGTATAATATTACGTTCGACGTAATTTACTTGTTGGTGTTATTTATTTTGCAATATACTTTAAAAGAAAATAGATACTAAATTAAATAGCAATCTCTTGAATTGATTTATCAATTGTATGTGATAGTTAAAAATTTCTTGACACGTTCAACTCATGTCTTTACGGATTATTTCTTTTTTTATTGGATGTTTACTAATGAACTACTAAGATTCACACTATTTGTATGATGCTGATTTGATTTAATTTGTCTGATAGATATATTTCACTTTAACATTCCCTAAAATTCTATGGAATTATTCTTGATTTGACAAGAATGTTCTATAGAAGTTTACCTTGATTTTCTTCTCATAATTTCATTATCATATATATTACTTGTTTAATTAATTCCCAATTTAATCCTATGTCAATTTCATGAAGAAGTTATTAAATCGTCGCAATTAACTTATACTTAGTTTATCAATAAATTTCTTATTACACTATTCCTAACTCTTATTAAGATTGATTGGATTGAATCAATTCATACTTGATTACTTAAATATTTTCTAATTCTAGTGTTTCTTAAATTTTAGTTATGGCTGATTGGCGTTAAATTGATGCAGCTGGTTTATATGAAAAATTCCACGTTCACGATGAGTGTCAGGATGTATCAACTTATAGCTATTTATACCATGACTGGTTTCTACTAAATAAGGACCTTCATAAGGTAACTGTAACTTAGAACATATTCCTTTTTTATGATTAGGTACTCTTAATGCTTTTATTATTACCAAGTCACCCTTTTTAAATGTTTTCCTATTTCTAAGTCTAGCTAGTTTCCGTTTAATGTATTTGTCAGCTTGTCTTGATTGTCTTTCTCTGGCTACTTTAATCAGTTTGTTGTAGTCAATTTCACTGGTCCATGGTCTGTCTGGTTCTATTCCTGTGAATAAAGAAATAGGCGCTATTTCCGTAACGATATTTGGTATATTGTTTATAAAATCTGTGGTCTCCTTTAATCGTTCTTCCCACATACGGTTTTCGTAGTATGTAAGTATCCTCAGATGCTTGATCACTTCCTTGATTCCTCGTTCTGCAGGATTACTACTAGGATGTCTTATACTTGTGAAAACTTGTTGTATTTCCAGGTCTTTCAACCATTTTTCTATTTTTTTGTTCCTGAAGTATGTTGCATTGTCCATTATGCATTTCTTTGGTTTCCCATATTTCTCGAAGTAGTTTCCTAGCGATTCTTTAATGGAATTTTTATTTGTTTTACTGCATGGATATGTGCTAATAAATTTAGAAAAAATGTCTACGATTACCATAATGTGTTTGTTACCATTATAACTTGGTATAAGGTTTGATATGAAGTCTATCGCTATTATATCTAATGGATTTTCCGCTATGATGGATTTCGGTACATTTTCATAATGAATGTTCTTTTCCTTGGATAGTTGACATAGTTCGCACTGTTTAATAATATCCTTCATGATAGTAATGTCATTTTTCGATATATAATTCTCCCGAAATATCATGTGAGTTTTCCTAATTCCTAAATGATTAAAATCTAAATGTATTCTTTTTACAATTAATTTTGTTAAATTTTCAGATATCACATATAATTCCTTGTCATGTACTAATTTATATATTACTCCATCCTTTTCAGAGCATCTTCTTTTGTATTTCTCATCTAATAATAGTTGTTCCTGTTTTATTTGTTCTAGTGAGAACATACCACTACTTTGTTTCATGATATTAATTCCCACTCTAGCTTCGTTTGCATCTTTTCTTTTCTTTTCTCTCCATCCATTCTACTGATCGAGTCTGGTACTACATTTTGAATCCCAGGAATATATTTAATCACGAAGTCATATTCCTGTAGGAGTAATGCCCATCGATGTATTCTGGCATTGTTCATCTTGTTGGTTAGTATCGTTAGCAGAGCCTGATTATCAGTTTCAATTATGAATTTTCCTCCCAATAAAAAGTATCTGAGTTTATTTACACAGAATATGATGCTAGCAAGTTCTAATTCACTTACTCCATAGTTTTCCTCTGCTCTTTTTGTTATCCTAGAGACAAATGATATGGGTACGTACATGTCATCATATTCTTGAATTAAAACTCCAGCTAGTCTGTTTTTAGATGCATCTGTCCTTAAAATGAAAGTTTTCTCATAGTTCGGATGATATAATTTTATGTTTCTGATGAACTGATTCTTGATTTCATTGAAAGCATCTTCCTGTTTACTGGTCCAATTCCATTTCACTCCCTTTCTCAGTAATTCCATTAAAGGTAATTCTAAATCGGTTAGATTTCCCAGCATCCGTTTGAAATAGTTTAGCATCCCAAGGAAGCCTGGAAGAGTTTTCAAATTTTTCGGTCTTATGTACTCTCTAATGGTTCTTACTCTCTCTGGATCCATCTCGATTCCTGTCTCTGTGATTTTGTAACCCAAATATATTACTTCTTTCTTTAAAAATTGGCATTTTTGTATGTTCAGTTTTAGTCTGTTTTCGTCAAGTTCCGCTATGATTGTTCTGAGGTGTTCTAAATGTTCTTCTATACCGTTTGAAAAAATAAGTATGTCGTCCACATAGTGTATTGTAAATTGGTCATATTTGTTTAGAATTTTATTTAGCGCTTTTAATAGTGCTGATGTAGCGCTTTGTATGCCAAATGGCGTTACTCGGAATTGATATACTTCCCCATTAATCTTGAATCCTACATACTTCCTGCTTTCCGGATGTAGTGGTATCAGCCAGAAGCTGTGCTTCAAATCTAGCTTAGAAAAAACTTTAACTTTACTTATCTTTCCTAATATCGATTCGATAGTTAAAGGCGATTCATACTCGGGCATTGTACATTTATTTAAATTTCGTGCATCAAGGCAAATCCTTAAATCTCCATCCTTCTTCTTTACTATAACAACTGGATTGATATACGAGGTGGTACTATGTTCTATAATTCTATCTTCTGATAATTTATTTACAGTTTTCTTTACATATTCTTGATATTTGTAGGGTATCGGATAACTTCGCTGTTGGAATTGTTGATTTTCTTTCATTTCAATTTTATGTACATAATTTCTTGCAATTCGAGATTCCTCATTAATTAAATTCCTATGTCCTCTCAGTATTCCTTTTACTTCATTTTTCCATTCTATTTTCCCATCTATATCCAAATTCCATTCCGGCATATTATTATTATTATTTATTTCTCCATTGCCATCCAACATCATATCTCCACTCATTTTTCCTTCCTGCCTATAATCATATCTCTTCTCCATATCATCTTCAAATTTCTTATTATAATCAATACATTTATCTACTTCATTCTTCATTCTTCCTCGAATTATCATTTTTTTCTTCATAATTAAAATCAACTTTCTCTTTATTAAAGATTATGTACATTTCTTCATAATTAATAATTGCTTTGTTTTCATATAAGATATCCGATCCTAACAATAGTTCGCATTCCATATTTTCCACTACTAACAGTTGTACCATAGTTTCTCGTTCCTTTAATCTTAATGCTACAGTTATCGTAGTATTTGAAATTGTTAGTTTTCTTTGATTTATGCTGATTAAATTTATTTTTGGCACCTTGACGAAACTTTCTTTTGATATTGTCAAATCATTTACAAATTTATTATTTATTAAAGATATTTCTGACCCGGTATCGATTAATATTTTTATGCTAGTGCCTTCTATCGTTCCGTATATATAAATTAATGTTTCATTGTTTTGTTCTAGCTGGTCCTGTACCTTTAGAAATTCGCGTGGGTGAACATAGCTGCACCAACTTAACTTACCATATTCACCCTCTAGTGGGAAAACTGTTGTTCCGTACCAGAAGATGACACGGGAACCACAACATTATCATTATTATGATTATTGTTATTTGAATTAGTTCGATTAAAGTTTGTGTTACGATTAGTTGTGTTTCTTTCTAGGCTGTTCGTCCTGTTAGTTCTTGTGTCACGTCTTATATTATTCGTCCTTCTTATGTCTCCGTCAGAGTTTCTTCTTTCTCTTCTATTATAATTATTATGCTGTCTCCTATCTGGATAATTTGTGTACCTGTTATTGTTATTATTAGTCCTATCGTTATTTCTGTCATATCGTCTATCATCGTTATTATTGTTATTTGTGTTGTCGTAATAGTGATTATTATTTTGTCTATAATTGTTACTTCTATTAAAGTCTCGTCTATCGTTGACGTTTCTGTAATAGTCATCATAGTTACGTCTATTGTTGTTGTGCACCGTTCTCTGTACTCGGTTCAAATAGTCTAGTAAAAATTGGAAATTTGTAATATTTTGTATTGCTATACCTTGAGTAATATTGTCATTGAAATGTCTAGATAAGAATATTATAATTTCTTGCTCAGAAATAACTGGCTCTAAATATTGTGCCTGGGAAAATAAAGACAAAGCATAACTACTCATGTTGTTGCTTCTTCTACTATCAAATTTTCCAAAATATAACTTTTCCCTAACATAGCCTTGTTCTGTTTCCCCCCAGTATTGTTTCAAAAAGTTACTTTCAAAATCGTTGAAATTATTTATACTTACATCATTACATGTGAACCAAAGTAATGTTTGACCCTGCAAATGAGATCTAATTGTCTCTTTCAAATCTTCTATCTCTCTGATACCTTTTAATTTATTTTTAAGACATCTCAAGAAAATTTTTGGATGCATTTTTCTCGTATCCCCGTCAAATTTAAGATTACTTTCCCCATGGTTATAGATGTAATTTACCCCTTGAGTATTGATGTTTGGATTCGTCTTGTTTTTTATGGTTTCAAATTCTTTTTCTAATTCCATCATTTTCTTCTTAAAGTCTTCTTTAATTTCCCTCTCCAATTTTGTAAAATCTTGTACATTCCTATCTTCCTTGATTTGTTTTAACTTCTTGTCCATTTCCCATATTAGTTCTTTCTGAGTTTTTAAATTCATCTCCTCCGCAATCGATAAATTCAACTGGATGCCTTGCTCTACATCATCTATACTGGCATTGGTTTTCATGATGTTTCTCTCCATTCTGCCTATCTGTTCCTTTCCTTCTTCTCGTAGTTTATTTCCCATGTCTTCTATCTCTTGTTTCCGGATGGTGCCTTCTCGCATTAAATGTCCATATAGTTTATTCATTTTCTCTTCGTGTTCTTCGAACTGTTTTTTCATTTCCACCATATGTTCTGAAAATGTTTCTTCTTGTTTGTCTAACCTTCTGTTAATTTCTTTCTGTGTACCTTTTATCTCTTCTTTTGTGTTTTTTATTATATCTTCTCTGGTGTTTCTAATATCAGCCATCATTATTTTCATCATATTTATTAACTCTTCATTTTCATTTGGTTTAGGTTTTGTATAGTGATGAACTTCTTCCACCATACTGTCTCCTTTCTCCAGTTCCGCTGCTTCTTCAGCTTGGATAGCCATCGTCAAACGTTCCCTTAGTACTTGTTTGTTTCCCTTTGTGTCCATATTTCTGGATTTCAGATATTCCCTCAGCTCATCCACTGTCAGTTCGTCGATATTCATTGATTTGTCAGCCATTATTATTTTATAAGATTTTCCCTAGATATCTCAAAAATAAAATTGTAACCTGTTCCTGTTGCTAATTTGTTGAACGAGCGTTACTTAAGTCGTCTAACAAACGCCCCACGTTGGGCGCCATCTTATTATATATTTTTAAATAATGCCTCTACGTTGGGAGCCATTTTTATTATATATAATTTTACTTACGCCCTTATGTTGTAGTGCTATTTTATATTATAATTTTTAATTTACCTCAGTTGGGCTGCTGTTTTTTATTATGTATATTTTTTTTTATTTGATTTATTATATATTTTATTATTATTTATGGGCGCCAGAATTGGTTACGCTTACCGCTATACCCAATTCGAAATTATTATCAATTTTACTTTACCTTTTAAATACTGTATCTCAGGGATGAGATTCGGCACTTGACGTTTGCTAGCAACAATAAACTATAGGTACATATCAGAGAAAAATAAGACGAACCTGAACAATTGAACATAATTTAATTAATGAGAAAAGATAAGAAATTTTTATAATCAATTAATAAACCAATATTATACGCTTAAATTCATTATTGTATCATTATTACGCAACAACCATATAAACGCTTTCATTACTATAAATATTATTGAAATTCAACAAATAAATTTCGTGTATCATTATTCTTATTCTATGTTTGAATGTACATCCAAAAAAAACTTTCAATCTCAACCATAGATCTTTAAGTGCGAAAACGTGTAGTGTGCTGTTCTATTAAATGTTTTGTTTAGTTTACAAAATGGAAGGCAAAGTGATGTGTCCAAGAATCTTTATTATTATTATGCAAAAATCTAGTGAATACTCATTTAATATGAATTTAGTGTTTGTGTCCGTTATCAGTGGAGATTGAACAGTTAATACTAACGTTTAACCAATAAATTGCTACCACAGACAATTAACCTACATACAAAAATATATAAGTGAAATGTTTTTATAGAAAAAGTTCAATATACACGTGGAAAATGTTCATCGTTAGTTATAGAGCATAGCATTGAATGTGCTGTTCTTGGAGGAAAAAATGATCAGCTGTGATCAAACAAAAACGAAGTCCAAGATGTAGGAATGATGATATATGTGGTTAATATCGTCAGCAGAGTATCTCTATTATAAGATACCTTGGATAACCACCAGAATAATTGTAATAAGGTAATTATAGTTATAGTTCTTACCAAATCTAGATGATTTCACTAAAGTTCACTTATTTTTAATTATACGGAATGTATTTTAATTTATTTACTTTAAAACGTCGTCTGAACACTTTTGATTAATATTTCTGATAATTTATTTAAGTTATTTCAAATTTTAATAGAAATTTGAGGAGATAAAATTTTACACGTCCACCCTCTAATTCATTTTCACGGCGTCTCCTTAAGCTCAAAATCAACAACCTTTTATTGTTTTTAATTTTGTTTTTCCAGTTCATTTGTTGATAAACAAACATTGTTTTCCTGAATCAATATATCTATCCTTGCGTTAGTATAGACGAAATCACTTTGTTTTTATGCATTTCGAGAAACACACCGAACTACACCGTACGAATTACTAACATAACATTGCTTCTAGCGTTGATCTTTTGACCTTGACGTTTGCTAATAATTATAAAAGTTTATGCGATATACGGGGTTTCCGAAAGTGTCTATAAAATATAAAATTGTAATAATCGAATTTTGTTTGAAAATTTATGTGATGATATATACAGGGATCACCACAATTATGTATAATATTACGTTCGACGTAATTTACTTGTTGGTGTTATTTATTTTGCAATATACTTTAAAAGAAAATAGATACTAAATTAAATAGCAATCTCTTAAATTAATTTATCAATTGTATGTGATAGTTAAAAATTTCTTGACACGTTCAACTCATGTCTTTACGGATTATTTCTTTTTTTATTGGATGTTTACTAATGAACTACTAAGATTCACACTATTTGTATGATGCTGATTTGATTTAATTTGTCTGATAGATATATTTCACTTTAATATATACATAAACATGCATGTCTGCGGTTACCACTTTTTTCAGTAGCCCCTTCTTCTAATTGCGTGCAATACTCATTAATATATTCGTTACTTATTATATATATATATATATATATATATATATATATAATATATATATATATATATATATATATATATATATATATATATATATATATATATTTATTTATTTATATGAGAAAATATAACAGAATTCAATAGGATAGTCAAACACAACATGTGTGTCAGTAATATTAGAAGATCTCGAATATTCGAGACAACAACCAACATAGATACGGAGGTGCATATGACACTCCCGTCTGAAACTTCCGACCCAGATTAATGAAATAACAACAAGATGTACGAATAGTGCGTGACGTATGAACAATAAGCAACAATGAGATTAGTGGGTATTGCACGCAAATAGAAGAAAGGGCTACGGAAAAGAGTGGTAACCGCAGACATGCATATTTCTGGCTCATTAGCCGTCCTCAGTACGGTACAACCAGGAAAGAGCCTGAAACCTGGGAGCAAAGGTGTTGAATGAAACATGAGAAAATGTAACAGAATTCAACAGGATAGTCAAACACAACATGTGTGTCAGTAATATTAGAAGATCTCGAATATTCGAGACAACAACCAATATAGACACGGGGGTGCATATGACACTCCCGCCTGAAACTTCCGACCCAGATTATTGAAATAACAACAAGATGTATGAATAGTGCGTGATATATGAACAATAAGCAACAATGAGATTAGTGGGTATTGCACGCAAATAGAAGAAAGGGCTACGGAAAAGGGTGGTAACCGCAGACATGCATGTTTCTGACTCATTAGCCGTCCTCAGTATGGTACAACCAAGAAAGGGCATGAAACCTGGGAGCAACGGTGTTGAATGAAGCATGAGCAATTATAACAGAATTCAACAGGATAGTCAAACACAACATGTGTGTCAGTAATATTAGAAGATCTCGAATATTCGAGACAACAACCAACATAGATACGGAGGTGCATATAACACTCCCGTCTGAAACTTCCGACCCAGATTAATGAAATAACAACAAGATGTACGAATACTGCGTGACATATGAACAATAAGCAACAATGAGATTAGTGGGTATTGCACGCAAATAGTAGAAAGGGCTACGGAAAAGAGTGGTAACCGCAGACATGCATGTTTCTGGCTAATTAGCCGTCCTCCGCACGGTACAACCAAGAAAGGGCGTGAAACCTGGGAGCAAAGGTGTTGAATAAAACATAAGAAAATATAACAGAATTCAACAGGATAGTCAAACACAACATGTGTGTCAGTAATATTAGATGATCTCGAATATTCGAGACAAGAACCAACATAGACACGGAGGTGCATATGACACTTCCGTCTGAAACTTCCGACCCAGATTAATGAAATAACAACCAGATGTACGAATAGTGCGCGACATATGAACAATAAGCAACAATGAGATTAGTGGGTATTGCACGCAAATAGAAGAAAGGGCTACGGGAAAGAGTGGTAACCGCAGACATGCAAATTTCTGGCTCATTAGCCGTCCTCAGTACGGTACAACCAAGAAAGGACGTGAAACCTGGGAGCAAAGGTGTTGAATGAAACATGAGAAAATATAACAGAATTCAACAGGATAGTCAAACACAACATGTGTGTCAATAATATTAGAAGATCTCGAATATTCGAGACAACAACCAACATAGACACGGTGGTGCATATAACACTCCCGTCTGAAACTTCCGACCCAGATTAATGAAATAACAACTCGAGAATATGGGGAATTGCAGCAAGAAAGGAAGAGTGGACTCTTGTCAGAAAAATTCCAAGATTTCGGGGATCGTTACCTTTATCATCAGGGCAACTATAATAATCTTTGGCTTTAGCTCATTTCATTACCTCTTCCATCAATCTCACTTTGGGTCTACCTCTTTTTCTCCTTACTCCAATCTTACTTTTTATTATGATGTTTGCAGGTACTCTTTTATTGCCCAATTTTAATCTGCGTCCTTTGGCGTTGCCTATTATATCGGATTGGTCGAAAACGTTCTTTATTGCTTCGCCTTTGCCGTATTCCACCTAATTTCTTTTCCTTATAAATTATCCGTAGGTATTTTATTTTCCAAGAGAGAGAGAGAGAGAGAGAGAGAGAGAGAGAGAGAGAGAGAGAGAGAGAGAGAAATTCGAATAAAGTATGTGTTGGTTGGTAATTGTTGTATGTTGAAGTGTTTGTTTTGGATGTCTGCCCTGATATAGGATTAGTTTCCTCTGCTGGATTGGGGGTGTATTGAGGGGTTTGTGCTGAGTCAGCTGAAAAGGTGGTTGATTGAAGAAGTTTGGGAGATTTGAATAAGTCACTTAAAAGAGATTAAAGGGGGTGGAATGGGTTTGTCAGAAGTGTTGACTATTGTGAGATGTGTGAGCGTGTTTAAAGATAAGCCCACACAGCCAAATGACGTTTCATAGATGTATCAAAGATATCTATAGCGAGATATTGTATATCTCAGAGACATCTACAAATATATTTGAGACATCAATGAGATATCTCTAAGATATCTTTATGTCCGCCTTGTAAACGTCTCAAAGATATTTTACTGAGATATCTCTGAGATTTCTTGAGATATCTAGGAGATTTTTCTAAGATATCTCTAAGATTTCTCCGAGATATCTCGATATTTCTTTATGTTCACCTTATAAACGTCTCAACATATTTTGTTGAGATATCTCTGAGATTTTCAATATTCTTGGACAAAAACACTCCTCTACTAGTTGAAATTATATTAATTGCCAACGCCGTTTCGACCGCAGTTACAGTCTTCAAAAAGACTTAAAGCATAAAACAGGTAACATCAACAGGTCTTGTAGAAATCAGTACATTCACTTTAAAGATTCTGTTAAAACAGTTTTAAAAACATACAAAGCAGATTAAAATTCAATATGGTATTTTATCTGTCGTTTTGTCTGTTTCAAAAACTAGTTTAACCAAGTGTTTAAATATCAAAATACTTATTATATTGTACAAGACCGGTGGACATCACTTTTGTTTGATGAAGACTGTAACATTGCCGAAACGTTGGCAATTAATAATTTCAATAAGTCGAAAATGTGTTTTTTATGGAAGATCCACTATTACATTTCTTTTTATTTAGTCGAAAAAGTCTGCCATAATAAACAAATAACATATACAGTTAAACAATTAATTTATTACATACACAACTTATTAACAGCGCAATATTGCATTAACAGAATCTGAGACTCAATTTAAACATATGTGTCTATCTAAAAAAACTCACTTTAAAACTATTATTAGAAATTTCTAAGCATATTAATTGGTTAAATGATTTTAAATAAAATATTGAATCCAGAAATGAAAAAAAAATAGTACAAAAGAATATATGATTAAAGCTAATCAGCCACGTTTTCTTTTTTTTCTCTATCTCTTCTTAATGGTCCTAATCTTAACCAATTTTTAACAACTTCTGATATTTCAGAATCGGTTGCCATTTCTTGATCCTTTTTACTGCGAACTGCAACTATAAACGAATAAATATTACTTATTATCGAAGATTCTAGAAACTAACTATGATTATAGGGTAGAAACAAAAAATTTATCTTTTAAAGTGGATGAGCCTATAATTACTTGATTTGGCATTTTCATCAAAATATCTTTACTCTTATGGAAAACAAAACACACAAAATTATTTGTTTTTTTTACTTTATTCACATTTACACGTACAACAATGACTGGGCATAAAATAAGTTTAATACCAATTTGTAAAAAAATTACTAATTGTTAATGTGTGGGTAAAACAACATTAAAGACATTTACTGTTTCAACGCTTACTGTGTGGAAAATGAAATAACAATGTCTGTCGGTCTGTAAAACAATATTAGTTTATACTGTGTAATCAGAATCCTTACCTTGAATTACTTTAACTATCTCTAGTTCAAAGAATGGTTTCTTTCTCTTTGCTCCGACCCAGCTGTATTGAGCAGCAACTGTATTAGTAATTAAACTTTTTAAAATATTCACAATTGAAGACTTGATATTTTTTCCCAACATAAGCCTACTTCTCCGAATCTAAAACAATTAATCAAATTTAGCACAAATTTGGCCACTATTTAATATTTATGAATGTGATAGAACAAAGTGAATAATTACATTTCCGGAAATTATCATTCGTTTTTAACAACATGTTAACATTGTCCATATCTTCACAGTTGTTGATGGGAAATTTAGCATCATACAATTCATTAAGAGGGTCTTCATTTTCCACCTCTACCTGCTTAATATTAATTCCCTGTTCAATATTGTTAATTCTATCCAGCAGTTCTTGCTGAAGAAGTGATAAAGCCACAACTTTTCGTTGAATATTTTTCAGGAGGTCCACGGTTTGCTGCCGAAAACCTAAAAAATAAACTTATTTATTAATTTCCATTAATTATAAATAAAATTTTACCAATATACTGATTTACTAACTTAGTGATTCTGCTGTAGTTTGCTCATCCCGTAGCACAATTTCATTTGCTTCTGATGTTCCAGCCACACGTTTAACTAAAACAAGTGGAATTTAGCATAGTTTCACAAAATTGTCACTATAAAGTAATAAATAAATATGAAAATTAAAAAACAGTCCAAATAACTTACTGGTATTGTTTGTTACACATTTTGACGATTCAATTGTTTCTTCAATAATTTCATGGCTATTTTTTTTATACTTCCATGTTTTGTTAGTTTCTTTTCTGTATTTGTCCTAGACAAAGCACCTGAAACAGTCATAAAAATCAATTTAGGTTAAATTCACAAAGTATGTCCCTAAAACATATTAAATTCATATTAAGAACCAACCCAAACAACAATGACTTACATGTGTTTTTTGGAAATTTTGGATATTTAATTTCTTCGGCTAACAATGTTTGGTCTAATAAGTCATCATCTGATGAACTGATTACTCTTGTAGCTCTAATCCTTCTTTGTTTTCTTTCTTCCTCTTCATCGGTTGTACCAATTTCAGTTTCTTCCTCAGCTTCTTTAGCTTTTTTTAACCCATATTCGTAGTCATCTGGAAGAACAGAGTATTGTATCAGACATGTTTATTTCTGTGGTTAGTCACTATCAACAATAAAGTATCACTGAACACTGACACAGTATTTCAACATGGTCTTACCTGTACTGTACAAAACTCTCAAAATTTTACATTTCTCCCAATCTGGTTTTGGTGGCAATTTATTTTTGACGGAAGAATAATATTTACTCATAGTTTTAAAATTTGGCCAAAAGGCTTCATTACCCTGAATCCATATATTAGGGATCAGCTGCACTCCATCATCAAATTCTACTACAGTGTATTGTTTGTTCATTTTGAAATCTACGGCACAAAAATCGGTGTAAAGCTGTACATTTTTCAATTCCATTTATTAAATATACCTATAGACGTAAATTATAAAAAATACATACCTCACTATGAAGTAAAGGGATAAAAATGAACGTATTATTATTGAATGGCAATTTCATACACTTCTGCTTTACAGTATTTAAAGGCCAAGTTTTGAGTACCGATAAGTGTGAAACTACATAAATATTAAGAATAGAAGGAGCACATGGTTTTTCATACAAGTTTTCTTTCTTTTTAAATTCCCTCCCTATTAACAAAATGCAGTGATTTTTATGAGAGTAGGCAATATTTTCTAGGATAACGACACTTCCATTTTTACTTAAAAAACAGTTATCTGCAGTAGAAGAACATTTTAAAATAAACATCATTATGTACTGTATCATACTGAGGATCTGAACATCCATTTATAAGAGGCCCATGAGTGTGCAAAGTTTTATGTAATACTGAAAAATCAGAATTTTCCTGACTAGGTAAAATTTTATTTTGAATTCCTACTGCTTCTAATTCAGAAGTACGAAAAAATAACTGTTGAAGGGGACGCTCTGATTTTCTAATTAATTTTTTTATTGAAAACATAAAATTTTCAAACTTAAAAGCACTGAAAAAATCTACACTACCAAAATGTTTTACATCCTCAGCAAGGTGCAATACATTATGAACATTATGTGAAACATTGTATTTTTTATAAATTTTTTCATATGTAGACACAAAAATACGCAATAAGTCATTTGCATATTCAACTATTTCTAAAGATGCATTTTGAATGCAAAGTATTCTAATTGCCACATGTAGCACAAGAAAATTTTCAAAAATTTGATTTCTTAAAATTCCAGAAAAACAAACAGGACCTATATAAAGCAACAGCATACGAAATTCTGTTGCTTTATATAACTTAATATATTCCAAGGAACGGGGCTTTCTAACAAATTCTTTCGGTATATGATGCTTTAACAATTCATTTTTTTGTGATATAGCTTTAACATGAGAACTTCTTAGTCGGAATGATAAATCACCTCCTATCCATAAAAACAAAAGTTTTTTAGTAATTCCAAGGCACAAAAGGTGCATATAATCCAATGGAACTCCTTTCACCATATCAAAATTGGGAATATTTTTTATAATTGTTTCATGAACATGATATTCCTCATCACTATTAGCCCTAAACCCGGTATCTGTTCTAATATGAAAGTTATTACCAGGAAAGCATACTCGATTATTTAAAAAAACACCACTTATTAAACATTTTGTACAGCTTGAGTATCCATTATGTCCTTTGATGCCTAACACAAATGACTTAGCAGGTACATCACAAATTATACCCTTGAGAGAAAAAGGAATGTTCTTTGTATTTATCCATAAGCCATTATTTACTAATTCAAGACATTCTGCAACAAAATCAGATAAAAATAGGTTAGAATCTTGTGGTTTTTGAGGACCAACATAGGCTCCTATAATAAAAACATTCGATAAACCATAAATATTTCCTAAAATTGGCCACAAAGCATTAGTTGATGATCTAGTTAGAGGTAAACCATCAATATTTATGATTAATTCAATCTGTTCAAAATTTATATTTACAATCTTTTCCAAATTTTTTTGTAAACCAAAATGACAATAATGCCCTGGATACACTATTTTAAGTGGACATTTTCTGGCTGTATGTAATAATGTTCTACTATCACATGGTAGGCCAGAAAAGCACTCATGACTTTGCAAAATGTTTAACAAACTATTTAGGGCCGTATGAGATATGTTGTTTGTGACTGCCCAATTAACTAAACCTGACCTTACATTGTCAGCCACTACGTTATTTTGTGTAGTATCAGTAGCCACATTTAAAGTATGTGTGCAATCATTTATTGCCTCTGAGTTAATAAGTGATGGGGTCTCTTCAACATCACTTTCATGATTTTGAGTTGAATTACATTCATCATTACTCGATTCATCAATATTAATCGCAGATTCCAATGTATCCAGATTATTATTAGAAGACCGAGGAATTTTTATTACTTGTTTTTCAGGTTGTATTACAGTATTAATATTTTTTTGAACTAGACGACGTAAATGTCTCTTACTTACAGTACTAACCGTTTTATATTTAGGCATGATTGAATTTTAAAAGAAAGAAAACAAACCTACCGAATATCACAAACTTGAACAAATTATTATGTAGATGTAGGTACTTTATCACTTTATATAATTATTCACACAGCACGTTGCAAAAGTCTCAAAAGAGAGGTTATGTTTGGTTATGTTTCAATTCCCGCGACAACTGTGTGGTTAGCGAGTGACCGTTACGCGCAGACGCAAGTTACGAAATAGTAGTCGTAAAGTTCTGTCTGTGATACGTCTCTGAGATATGAAATAAGCCTATAGCGATAGTCCTTTTAAAAAATTTAAATATTTCAGCTTATATTTTCGATATATTTATAATGACCACACTTTTGTCACTCATGGGCTTGCCGTTTCCAATTTAAATTATTGTATTATGATTTTAGATATCCATGTAATTTTACATTAAATTAATCTTTTTGACAACCTATGAATAAAAATCAATTGCAACAACTTTGCTATCAGACAGAAAAGTGACTGGATTGCTTTAGAAATATATCGGAAATCGGAAAAATATCTAGAAAACTGTAATAATCTTTAAAAATTTGCTAAAATTCTTGAATGACTCAGAGATATCTCGGAAATATCTCGAATATGAAGAAACATTTTAAACCATTTGTTAATATCTCCGAAATATCTCAGAAATGTCGCAAAATATCTGAGATATTGTGATTTAAATGAGATCTTTTTGAAATATATCTGAGATATTTGGTGCTGTGTGGGAGGAGTTGTGTGGTTATATAGATAGAAAGAAGGAATATGTGTAGAGAGATATAGAAGATTATATGTGTAGTAGTTGCAATGTTTGGTTATCGGATTGAAATTGGGGGTGGTCTAGGTAGTCGATGTATATGTCTGGGATATCGTTGTAGGCCGTGGCTAGTAGCCGTATTGGAGGGAATGGGACCTTCCTCTTGGGTTTTCTGCCAAGAGGCCGTCTGTTAGCGATCCACGGTGTGAGGAGGGCGTTTTTCGAGATTTCGTTGCCCGATTCGATAGTGCGACTAACGTATCGGGCTTGAAGGGTGTTTAGACGGGACGGAATGGGTTCAATGTCGATATTGGCATAGACGGTGTTACTGGGTGAGTAGGGTGCCTTGTATTGGCAGTATCTCAGAATTGATTGCTCACAAGATTGAAGCTTTTTTGCAAGGTGGTCAGGAAGGGCGCAATAGACGTTTGCTCTTTAGTCGATGATGGGGCGGATATATGTCTTATACGTATGGAGTAAGGTGGTTGGATGAGTTCGTCCGAAGCTTCCGCCGAGTGCCTTGGGAAGATTAACTCGACGTCGGACTTTATTCAGCGTGTCTGTTAGGTTGACCATTGAGTTGAGAGTGTGAGTAAATCTCACTCCCAAATAAACGGCTTCCCTACGGATTTCGAGTTGTTCTACCCAGGGCACGAGACGAAAGTTCGTAGGTAGAAGTCGCTCGCTCTGAGTTGAAGGGTGTTTAAACACGATGACTTGGGTTTTTTGGGTATTGAGTGTCACCCGCCATTTCCTGCACCAATTTGAAAATTGAGTCACCAGATTTTGGGATCGAATATTGAGAGAGCGTATGTCAGTGGCGGAAATGATTAGTGCGGTGTCGTCCACATATATTTGAATATTGTTTTGGGGATGTCGTGGAATTGGTGTGTCATACGTATAAATTAAGTATAATAGTGGAGCGAGTATCGAGTCTTGCAGCACGCCAGTTTGGGGTGTGAATGAATCGGATAGGCTGTAACCAACTTTGACGCTGATCGATCGGTCTGTGAGGTAGGAATATAATAATTTTACGATTTGGTTTGGCAATCGGATGCTCAGTAGCTTTCTCACTAGTCAGGCGTGCCAGACTTGTTCAAAACCTTTTTGAACATCCATCAAAATGGCGGCTGAACAGCGTTGTTGGTTTAAAGCTCGGGTGACGATGGTTTGCAAGTTGGTGGTTGCGTTCTGACAGGAGTGGCCTGGCCTGAATCCGAATTGAAATGCCGGAATGATATTATTTTCGGTACAGAAGTCCCAGATTCTCTCTTTTAACAAACGTTCAAAGATTTTACCTAGGACGCTCATCAATGAAATTGGGCGGTAGGATTCAGGCTTTGTGGGGTCTTTGCCGGGTTTGGGGATGAGAACTACGTTGACAGATTTCCAACAACGAGGGAAGTAAGAGTATCCCAAGCAGGCGTTCAACAGTGAGCAGAGCGGAGGGAAAATCTCTTCTGGCAGGTTTTTGAGTGCCTGTCTTGAGACTCGGTCGTGCCCGGGGGCACTGTTTCTCCCCGCTCGGCACGCCTACTGAACTTCTTCTATTGTAAAGAGTGTAAGAAGTGGAGAGTTCTCATTGAGTGGAATGTGGACCTGTGGGCTTCGAGTTATGTTGCGGGTGAGTAGGTCTGTTTCGATGGCAAAACCCCTGAGAAATTTTGGATTGTCAGGTGATGTAAAGACAGTTTGCAGGCTGTTTTTAAAGGCAGTGGCTTTATCATCAGGAGTGTAGCCTTGCCTTCCTCTTGAGGCCGACGAGGCGGTATAATTTTTGCCCAAAACACTCGCCCTTGTCTAAAGTCGAGTCCGGCTGTGTCGGCCTTCCATTTTCTCTGCTTTTCAGCATTGCTTTTGTACCGGACCTGGGCGTTTAGACGGTTCCATTGTGTTATGACTGCGGGATCTCGAGTGCGGACATATAACCTGTATAACTGTCTTTTCTGACGGATTTTAAGAAGAATTCGTTGCGGAAGTGCATAGAAGTTGGTGTTTATGGTGGTGATAGGGACGGCGATGTCTTGTGCATCGATTAGGAGGGACTGGAATTTCTCTGCGTGATTATCTATGTCATCAGTAGTCTGATGAATGATGGGTTGTGGTAAGTTAGAGGAGACGTGGTTTACGAAGGAGTCCCAATCGGCTTTTTTGAAACCGCGGTATGTGAAAGTTGTTGACGGTGGTGGTATCGGATTGTGTAAAGAGGTGTTGACCAGAAGTGGAACGTGGTCAGATGTGATGGGGTCGCCTATAGAGCATTCGTCATCGAAGCGGGTGATTAATCTGTCAGTGCAGATTATGTGGTCGACAATGGAGGAGCCGAGTTGGATTATTGTTTTTAATCCGAGTGATGGGGAGGGAGACTAATTGGTCGGCGAGTGATCTGCCGCTTGGGTTGGTGTGTATCACCAAAGAGAATATTCCGAGAGTTTAAGTCGCCCATTATGACGGCTCGAGGTAGAGAGGATGCATATTCGAGGAGGTCGATTGATAATACTTGGTTGGGATGTTTATTGTAGGAAAAGAAGGTGGTCGCGGTATTATTCCACGATATATCGATGGCTATGCAATCCAGGTTCTGTTGAGACAGAAAATCTGGGAGAGGGTGTGGGGAGGCGGGAAGTCCGTTGCCGTGACAGTAGAAGTTCCTATCTAAGTGGAATGTGGTCTAGCCAGAAAAGCGAGGTGAATTTTTTAAGAGAGTGTCGGTGATAGTATTTATATATTTTGGGAGTGTAGGAGGTATTTAAGAAGATGCCGCTTTCTGGCTAGACCTTGGCAATTCACGGTCCCGATTTTAAAGTCCATGACTTAATTGTGGCGTTTCTGGATAAAGGCGAAGTGAACGCGGATGCCCACGCCACTGGTGATGGTACACTTGTATCCGTAGAAAGAGCGGACGAGGTGACTGAGGGTGTCGGCCACCAGGCCACGGGATGTCGGCACAGCGTTCATTGTTGATGTTGCCAAAATTTCGATCAAGATTTTGGTGTCTGTAGAGAGGTCTTAAGAGGTCTGGGGTTTTTCGAGAGTGAGAGGTGCGATTTCCGCGGGGGTTTGTGGAGTTTCCATCCGCTTTGGACAACGAGGATGGAAGACCGGGAGTGCGCCGCCACAGTTTTTGCAGGTGGGGGCGTTTGCATTTGGGCAGTTGTTAGATTTGGGGTCTGATGCTCCACAGGAGGGGCAAACTGGTTTGGCCTTGCATGTTTCAGCAAGGTGGCCTATGGTGGAGCACCTGTTGCAGTATCTGAATACTGAAGGAAGTGGGTTGGAATAGTTTGAGGTCTCACACTGATGTGAGAGACCGTGAAATTTGATGCCGTTTGAGAGGGCTTGGCGTTAGGCTATTTCGGAATCCGTAAGGATTCTAAACATAGAGGTGGCATTGTTTAGACGGCAGGAGATAATGCGCCAGGATCTGGTGAAGTTGAAGTTCACACATTGCGGATGATGTCCTCAAAATCTTTCTCGGATAGGGACGTGTCTACATTTCTGCAGGCGAAGGAGAAGGTGAGCGTGTGGTTTTTCGATTGCGAGCGGGCTCGGGGAGTTGAATTTAAGCGGACGATAGTGACCTGGGGGTCACGGATGGCGTTTCGAAGTTTGATGGCGAGGGCGAATGTTGGCGGGGATTTTAAGGAGTGCCGTGCGGTTTAAGTTTGCCTTCAGGTGGTTGATTTGTCCCCTCAGGAGCTCGTTTTTATTGATCAGGGTGAATAGTTCTCTTTGGGAGGTATATTTTGAGGGTAGGTTCCGAATATCCAGGGTTTGGAGTGCGGGAGTAGGTTGGGGAGGTAGGGTTTGATGGGTGGTTTGTGGTTGTTGAGTGGGACGGGGTTGTCTTGTTGTTTGTTGTTGAGGTTGTGGAATTGGAAGTTGAGTTAGTAGATGAGTTGATGGTTGAGTTGGTTGAGTTGGTTGAGTTTGTTGAGGGGGTGGGGTACGGGGTATTAGGGGTCTCTTGGGTATGGCTCCCAAGAGAGTGTAGTTCTCATCTGGGTATTGGCGGATAGTATTGGGAGTTTCTTTTACAGAGATGTGTGAGCGGGGACGAGAAGTGTGGGATTTTGCAGAGTGAATTATTGGTGAGGAGCTGCGGGATGTGTGGGAGATGATTTGTGGTGAGTTGATTTGTGAGTTGGCTTGTGAAAGTTGTAGGAAGAGTTGTAGGTCTTTTGAGTTGAGAAATTGGTTTTGTGAGGGTAGAATCTTGACCGCCTGTTCTAACTTGGCTACCTGGGCTTGTATTGTGTGGGTATCGCGTATTACGTCTTCGGTTGGGGTTGAGCGGTTGGTGTTTGGGCGTTAGGCCATGAGTGGAAATTCATCAAGAGATGAAATGGAGGGTATGTTTTGGCCGTTTTGGCTGCGGGTGTTATATGGGGAGCGTTGTACAGAAGACATTGCTGTAGGTTATGGGGCGGAAGGGGACGGAACAGAAGGTTGCTCCGTTTTGTGGAGGGTTGTTAGTATAAGGGGTAGCAGACAAAAGCCAGACAGCGGACTCACTGCCGGAGGGAGTTTTCTCCCCGGTTAAAGGTTTCCTGACCCTCTTATCTGCCAGTTAGTTTTAATATTCACCTGAAAAGTCCTTCCCTTTTCCTGAATGGCGGTGGATTTCTTATTTGCAGCTTCTTCACAACATTGTTGTTGAAAAAAATGCAATTTCCATGAATATTTGCTCTAGAGAGAGCAGTTTTTCATAAATAGAGAAAAGTACTATGAAGGACTGATCGAGATAAAAATCTCGATTATTTTGGCGAATGCGCCGGCAAGTCGCTACATGAGTGGTTTGGTTTGCAACAACCGAATTTCCAGTGATGCTGCTGCTTACGTGTCGACGTCTTCGCTTCGGAGTCTCGGGATAAGAGGGTTAGTTTCATCATTCCAGTCAGTTTATCATTGATTATCAATTCATTTAATGCTGGATATAACTTGTGTTTTCACTCTTTTACAGGCTGAATAAAAATAGCGACTACTAAACATAAAGTGAAGAAGATAAATCATCCCAAATTTAAAAGTGGTATCACGATAATGAGAAACTCTCCTACTAAAAGTTATGTTTCCAGTCCTCTCTATACTTTTGATCCTTTTTTCTTTGGCTTTGACCTATCTTAAAGTGTACATGAAGCCCTTTCCAACAATATAGAGTTGGAAAATTTGTCCTAATTGTTAAAATTTTCATTAAGATCACAAAAGAATAAAAACTTCATAATTTACAGAGATTTCTAGATATATCCGCATAACTATCTTAGATACCCTGTAGGGAAAACTGAACTTTTCATTAAATCATCATTCCTGTATTCATAAACAACAATCTCGCTTTTAACCGTTCCAAATTGCTACAAATTATAAAAAAAAACATAGAGTAGTTTCAAATTGGCAGTTCAACGCATTATAAAAAATCTTGTACTAGAAAAACGATAACTTGTTTTTCCGCATCGGTTGGTTATGCACATCAATTTGATGTATTAAATATGTCGATTGTCTATCCAGTTGAAGGTGAATATCGAATACGTTGTGAGTAAATTTGATTATTACACGATTATATTGAATAATAGTTATAGAAAAATGGACGTGTTTGTCCCAGTATTTCATTTTGTAGTAGAAACTATACATCAAATAGTATTTGTATGCGGTAGTAACCCTAAGCATTATATCGTGCACTATTTTTTCTGGGAACTTGGAACAATTTCTCGAAAACAGTAAAACTTTCTGACAATTCAAGCAACTTCTTGAAGTCTTGTAACGATCTGGGTCATTGAAGAAATTTCATGAAAGTTCGAACACTCTTTTAATCATTCCCAAAAATTCTATTTTTGAATGGTCCGATAAGTTTCTGAATAATCATTTGAAACGTATATGTATACTTATAAGAATAAAAAAAATGTTATGAAAAAAGATATCTCAATGAAATATCAGTAGCTAAATAATATTGTAGTTCCAATTATTTTTTTTTATTCTAATAAATCTGCTTTCAGCCAAGGTAGTTAGCGGTGGTACAATAGTTCAAAAATATACAATATCGAATTAGGGTCAGTAAATTATCGTCCTTCAAAAATACTGACAATTCTGAATTGGACAGATTTCACACTAATAGTAAATTTAAATTTGCCGGTAGTCATTGTACCATTTCCAGTATTATCCAGAAGCTTCATGTCCTTGATATAGGTCACTAGATTATTTGGGAGGGTTTTGAGTAATCCCGATGGTTATATTATTTCCTTTCCAAGAGGCTTCTGCCTGAGTCATTGTAAGTTCATACATATGAGTAGGTGTTTCATCCCTTAGTTCACATTTCCTACAGATAGGTTCACTGACTTTTCCCATTTTGTATAGATGTTTCCTTAGGGCACAGTATCCAGTAACCAAATCGGTAACTGTCTTCAAATGTCTCTTCCCCACTTTCAATAACCTGAATGAAAGTTCTTTGTTTACATTTTTCAGTAAGCTTTTTGTGTGAAGACGACCATTTTTCAATCTTCATTTGAATGGTGTTCCTTGTCTAGCCAGTTCCGGATTTCACGTCTTATGTAATCCTTTGAGATTCCACAGAACGGTTCCGGGCCTATGAAGTCTCCTTGAGAGCCCTGTTTAGCAAGCTGGTCTCCAATTCATTACTTGCAACCCCTACATGTCCCGCTACCCATACTAGAGACACTGTGTTGTCTCTTGCCAGCTTATTAAAGGACTCTTTACAGTTTTTTACCAGTCTAGCCTGATAGCTTTAAGCGGAGCCTAACTGTTAGTACTTATTTTTTTGGCCGGTATAACCTCTCTTGATGTTTTCATCAATACAGGCTATAGCAGCAGTTGTTTCTGCCTCAAACACAGACATATATCTACAAAGGCTGAAGAATATTTTCTTCCTATGTCCATTAATACGAGCCCCAGTGCCGTGATTCGTTTTAGAGCCATCGGTGAACCTGGTGATGTCTTCAGGATTTCCCGAGTGCATCGCAGGTTCCTTAGATTGAATACTGACTCGCTTAGTGAATATATTCTCTCATATCACGCTATCCAAACCCATCTGAAAGTTCAGTCCATCTAGTATTGTCTCAGTTGTATCAGTATGTCGTCCGCGAGAAGGAAGGTTAATAGGGGCTTCCATCGATAAATTCCCTATGCTGTTCATTGCCCCGGTAATCCCGTGGAGAGCTTGTCATTGGATTCTAGTTAATTTATTCTCTACTGAGGACACTTCTGTCTTTCTTCACTAGACTATCGTTCCACGATGATCGTTGGCTTAATCACTGTTGTGTAAAGGCAGTGTATATCACGTCGTTATAACGAGAAAAACTCAACCTCTCAGTGCTCGTTATAGATATGCGGGTTGTCTACAGTAGTACAACCCGTGCTCGCCAGTCGACTAGCTTCGAGTCGAAGAAGGGGTAGATTCTTCAAAACTTAAAGGTTTACTAAAAGGGCGCCAGAGAAGTTTTGGCAAGCAACCAAGACTTCTTAAGTTAGCCCAAAACTCCTCAGTGGGTTAACAGCACTAATAAAACACTCTGAAAAGGTTTTAGGAAAGTTAATATTAAAGATGAAAGTCAGCAAATATCCCCTGATTGATGTTCAATATTTTCTTGGACCTTATGTCTCTTTTCAAAATATGAGATACAAGTTCACAACAAACAAAAATAATGAAATTAATACCTGAGCTCAGCTGAAGGCTGTAGCTTCAGTATGTAGTTAGGCTGAAGGCTGAAATCTACATAAAAACTTAATTCGTACGCTAAATTAGCAGCTACAAGCAAAAACTCCAAAATACAATTTGTAAATCGAAGAAGCAGGTTCTACGATACCTGAGTAGAGCTGAAGGCTACTAACTCAGGGTGCAGAAGAGCTGAGGCCTCCAATCTACACAGATGTCTCAAATTACAGTTCAATTACAGAAAACGAACAAATGGTTCATGCACAATTCTTAAAATTCGTTGTAACTCTGTCACCAAAACTACAATTGATTCAATAAATTGGGTTCACACTACCGCAAACTATATAAGTTCAAATATTTATAAATTACATTACATATATAAATGAAAATCGTCAAAGACCGAAAAATATACCTTAATATCGCAGCACCCTGGTACGTACCGTGGTAAACCTAGTGTTCAAGATTAGAAAATCTTGAATTGTATTATTTAGGATGCTTTTAAAAATATGTAAGATATTTGTATGTTACTTCTTTTCGTCATTGTATATATTTAAAGCTTAAATGCATTTCAGTTGCTAGCGCTGTAAAAATGTGTTAAAGAATTGATAGACCTTTTGTATTGTTATGAATTGAAAGGGTACTTACACTTTATTCGCAGCTTTTGTCAAATACCTTTAAAATATCACGTTTTGCAATAATAATTGTAAATAGTTTTGTTGGAGCATTGAAATAACACATTTTGAAAGTCGACATATTGTCGCATTGTGTTTGAAATGCTATAGTTAAAAATTTAGGAAAATGTCACGTTACGCACTATTATCTATTCTATTGTAATAACCCTAAAGCAAGACTATAATTGTATTGTCACTTTGTGCGTGAATTTTTATGGTCGATGTTCGAAAGATTGTAAGAAATATTTGAATAACCTTTCTGAGTAAAAAGGTTACAATTGCTATTTGATTATTCAATAGAAATATCTTTTGGATGCGTCCATTGTTGATTCTTGTCGATGAACCCGACGAGTCAACTGATACTGGCCAATAGGAAATGTTTATTTCCGTTTGGTGTACCCAATGCACGTGTCAACACGCCCCTTGCAGATTTCTATTTAACACGTCTTACAACGTGAAGAAATCATTTTTTTAATACTCATCGAAGCTAGCTTACAACTCGAAAACGAAATCAGTTCTACTACTCATCGAAGCAAGTTCAACACTCGAAATCAATTCAATACTCAAGTTAGTTCATAACTCAGTTCAACACTCAATCGAGTTGATCGAGTCGTCGTTACATATCGAAGTAACTTCACTTAAAGTCAAACAATCAGAGATACTAAGTCTAACACATCGTTACCTAGTTTCTATACGAGCCAAGTGAATATTCATCAAATCGAAACATCTTCCGATCTGAAACCACGGAAGTTCAACATTCATAACTTTGTACCATTCTTGTAAATTTGTACATAATAAATTATTAATTTCGACATTAATTTTGGCAAATTAAGATTATTTATCTAGTTGAATGTCTACGCCAGTAGACGAAGTTCAGCTAGGAATATAATCAAAAACACCTAGCGTTTAAAGCCAACAATTTAATATTCAAATAAAATGTTTAACGTTTTAAACGTTGAACGAGTAATATCGCTTAATTAGCGCAAACATATGACATAGGGAAAACCATATAATAAAAATTTAGTAAAATTTTGACGGTTAAAAAAATGGATAAACGTTGAAAGTATATAACAATATGAAATAAAATGACGTTTAGTACGATTTTCCTGCTTCAGAACAGCAATCGAATCCCTCGATGTCGACGCTTCAAAAAAAATATTCCAGCCCTCCTGGCTACTGATCCAGGCGAGTGGTCTGGCTGACTATACTCCTCAATCGGCGGATAAATCCATAAAATCCAAGAATAATAAAAAAAACCCTAAAATAGAGAAACGAATTAGCCTACTCATAGGATTTACAATTTTACCCCTGTCAGCTTTCCGACTTCCCCTCGTAACATTTCATTATATCAATTACACTATAATTATCCAAAACCCACAAATAATCATACAACCAGACTTTTAGCAGTATAAAAGCCATCTACGTTACTAGCAGAAACTGCAAGACTGGTTTTTTTTATTCGATTACCAAAAAACTATGATATCTAAAATCTATCAAAAAAAAATACATTACTGTACACATCCCTGAATATTATTCAGCCCCCGTGATATATTATACTTCCAAAAAATCTACGAAACAATAAGAGAATCAACTTGATAACATTTATGAACTGTACCAAACTATTTCACACAATAGATTACATACTTCTACAATCTACGATTCAAAACTTTAAATTGCTACGTTAACTACCTATTAAATTCTCAATTTCGTGAATGTGTTCAGAAATTTACTTAAATATTGAGTTCCTCGAGCAAAACATCTAACAAAATATCCACGTGGTTGTTTAAATCCTGCAAAAATCCTGGAACTCGCTGCTCATCGGAACGGTTTTCCACAGCAAAACGCCGGGTCGGACCTCCCTAGATGTCAACTCACACCGTATTTTCCTTTCCTAATCAGGTAAAATACTTTCCACGTAAAATGGCTGCCTAAGTGCACTAATTTTTCAAAACTCACACAACGTGGTATATTATTCGACGTCTGATGAGGAACTAGCTTCGTTTTCATTACGCTGGCCTCTCGTCAAAACCAGCGACAGTCTTGCCAAATTCAATTTTTAACGGTCGGGTGATTTTTCGCGTTACATCATATTCCGCAAGTTTTTCTCAGAACTCTTCTGCATTGCCAGAAGAGCCTGGTGGCCCTGTCAGTAGTTTTTTCAAGGCATATCTTCCAATTCAGTTTAGCATCGAGGGTCACTCCCAGATATTTCAACTCATTAGATATTTCTAGTTTTTCCACTAAACCACCAGATCGTAGATTGTACACCTGGAAATCCCCAGCGGACAACCCAGGAAATAGAGTTAGAAACCAAATAGATTACATCCTCATTAACAATCGCTATAAGAACTCAGTCAAGGCTGCTAAAACCTACCCCGGTGCTGGCATTAATTCCGATCACAACCCAGTTATAGCTAAACTCAGTATAAGGATGAAAAGGATAACAAAACATCTAAACAACTATATAGATCCAAAACTCCTTGAGAACTCTAAAATCCATGACACGGTTAAGAGGTTAACGACTGTATGAGAGATATTGGTGCATCAGATGATGTTAGTGTAGATGAAAAGTGGAAGCAAGTACAAATAGAGCTATAAATAATAACTGGAAAACATCTAAGAAGCGAAAGAACTAAGAAAAAGCCCTGGTTGACATCAAAAATTTTAGATCTTATGGAGGAAAGGCGAAAGAGCAAAGGCAACAAAGATGAGTACAGGACACTAAATAGAGCAGTACAGAAAAAAATTAAGGAAGCAAAAAAGAATACCTAGCAGGTCAATGTGAGGAAATAGGAGGACTAGAAACGAAATTTGACAGCTTTCATATGCACAAAAGATGAAGGAAATGGCTGGATGTAACAGGGTCAAGGCAGCTAGTAATACTGTCAAGGATAGAAATGGGCGTATAATAACTGACGTGGGAGACAAACTTTAAAGGTTGAAAGCATACCTGTCGGAACTGTTCGATGATGGGAGACCTCCTAAACCGGTCTTATAATCAAGCAATGTGCACTTAAAAATATTAAGATCAGAAACAGTTTATGCCCTGGAAACTATGGAACCAGGTAAGGCTACTGGTCCTGATCGGATACCCATAGAGCTTATCCAACACGATGATGTGTTTGATATTCTTCTGGACCTCTTTAACCACATTTACGATAAGAGAGAAATTCCTAAACAGTGGCTATCATCCACTTTTGTGCTCATACCGAAGAAACCGAATCCAAGAGAATGCTCAGATTACCGAACCATCGCACTTATGAGCCACACCTTGAAGTTGTTCTTAAATATCATTCACAAAAGAATTTATAGAAGACTAGAGGAAGACATATGCTGTCTCGATATAAACCAAGAGGTGTATGCATGTTATATCTATTTCGAGAAAGCCTTTAACAAGGTGAAACATTACAAGTTACATCAGTTGCTCGTCAGCAAAAATATTGACTCCGACGACGTTAGAATAATTAGTAATCTATATTGGGGCCAAAAAGCTAATACAATGGTAGAAAACCAGCCAACAGAAGAATGGAGATTCGCCGTGGTGTTAGACAAGGTTGCATCCTATCACCGCTTCTATTTAACCTCTATAGCGAAGCTATTTTTTGGGAAACCCTAGAAGATGAGTCAGTGGGAATAGTTAAAAATGGAGAAGTAATTAAGAATATGAGGCGTGCTGCGCAACCTTGGAGACACACAACACCTTTTAGAAAAATTAGATGATCGATGTAATAATACGGACTAAAAATTAACTTTAAGGAAATGGTAGTTACAAAATTACCTCAAGATCTGAACCATGCGAACCTGATGGTGGTAAGCACCACGATAGAGAATGTGTCGACATATAAATATCTAGGAGCCTGGATAGAACAATCGGATGACCAGACATGAGCAATAAGAACGAGGATAGAGACAGCCAGATCAACATTTGCAAAGGTGAAGAAGATATTAAAGAGTCGAAATATTAACATGGAATGAAGCATGGACCCTCAAGAAAAACCACATCGACAAACTACAAGCATTCAAAATGTGGTGTTACCGTAGAATGTGGCGCTTTCCCTGGATCGATAGAGTTACTAATGCCGATGTGCTGAACCGGATGCAGAAGGAGTGTGAAATCATTAACACCGTGAAAAAAAGAAAGCTCCAATACGTGGGTCATATAATGAGAGGACAGAAATACACACTTCTCCAACTGATAGTTCAGGGAAAGATTCGTGGAAAGCGGAGCATTGGAAGGCGCCGTATGTCCTAGCTAAAGAACCTGAGGGATTGGTTCAGCTGTAGCAATGTTAAACTGTTCAGAGCTGCAGTAAACACGGTACGGATTGCAGCGATGATAGCAAACCTCCGATAGGAGATGCACTGTGAGAAGAGAAGAAGTTTTCCCTTGAACTGTTGTACTCTGCCCTGCGAAAGAGCCCTTCGATTTGTAAATGCAACTAGTTTGGTGTTCTTTGGGTTGACTGTTAGGTTCTCTTTAAGGCACCAGTCTTCCACAATTCGTAGTGCTTCTTGTGAGACATTCGCGACTACTTCCGGGAATTTCCCCTTGGTGACAATCACTAGATCGTCCGCGAAGCCCTGCGTCCATATGCTTTGATAATTTAGCCTACATCTAGCATGGATCTTATGTGGTATTGTTTATCCCTCTCATTTTTTGAGAGATTTATTTATTGATGACACCGATGTGTTACCAAAAGCACCTTCGATATCTAAAAATCATGCAAGGGCAATTTTTTTTTTGGTTCAGGCTCCTTCCGAGACTCGAGACCAACTTTTGCAGGGCAACTTCTCCTGATTTCGCTGCCTAATAGGCCCATCATAGATTAGTGTTTTCAAATGAAACTCACGGTCTCTAGTTAATTCCACAATATAATAAAAGTTATTGAAAATTCTGAAAAATTGACAATTGTTTCGATAAATCAATATCATCGTCAGAATGACAGAAGTTACATTTAATTTTTTGCCTACCTGATGTTTAGTAGTTATTTTTGGCTAGACCAAGAAGTAACCTAACTTGTGATTGGCTTAATATATGTTTAGAGAAAAAAGAAGAAGATGTGATATTACAAATATTGAAGCTTAGATATTATTAGCCCTATGGTGATATCCTGGATATCATTTTTCCAATTAAGATCAGTATAACTGTGCAATGATATAGAAAACCAGGAAAACTATATCTGCTGATCTTTATATATATCTAAGCTTCAATATTTGTAATATCACATCTTCTTGTTTTTTCTATAAACATATATTAAGCCAATCACCAGTTAGGTTACTTCTTGGTCTAGCCAAAAATAACTACTAAACATCAGGTAGGCAAAAAATTAAATGTTACTTCTGTCATTCTGACGATGATATTGATTTATCGAAACAATTGTCAATTTTTAAGAATTTTCAATAACTTTTATTATATTGTGGAATTAACTAGAGACCGTGAGTTTCATGTAAAAACACTAATATGAGCATATTCCACGAAGTAAGGGTCGAGACAGTTAATTCCATCATAGATTACGTAGAGGGATGCTCTTACGCACTCCTTCTTGCAGATGCATTTGTATCACTTTTGCATGGTTTTTACCATGAATAATGTCAGACTGATTGGTCTGTAGGATTTAGTCTAGGTGTCCGTTTCTTTTCCTGGTTTGGGAGTAAGCACCACTTTGGCTCTCTCCATGCAATTGTTATATACCCTTAAGCATGGCAACTGCGTAATATCAGAACTAAAAGACCCACAATTATGTCGATTCCCTCTTACAAAAGCTTGGGAAATATACCATCTGGTACTAAAGGTATGTAAGGGTCACATAAATTTACAGCCCATCTAGTGAGGTGGGGTCTGAAGATCTCATTTGTTAGTTTCCTGTCCCCTTTGGTAGCTCTTGTTTTGGCTACCGGCCCGTTATCGTGATTTGAATCTATCTTTGCCTGAAAGGTGCACACTAAGGAGTTGTTGCTGCAAAGAATTTTTCTGAAAATGTAAAACTAGCTATGATTAATTTGAAAATTACTGAAATTCCAAGAAAATAGACAATAAATGAAAAAATCGATAAATAACACGAATGTATCAGTTTTTCATGGAGAAGAACTTATTGAAATTTTTTATGAATAATCATGAATTTCATATAATTATAAATTTTTGTAACAACTATCATCTAAATTAATTGTCTTCAACGTATTCGTCTTCAATCCCATCCATAAATATCAATGGTGTTACATTTAAGCAGCTAATTTTCTTACAATGTAAACATACTGTAGAACAATTTTAGCTCTTTTTACGACCTCAAGCAGATCCACATCCAGTTTAACATGAACAAAAAATCATTTTTAATATATTTTTTGCAGCCGATGGTTGATTCACCGTAACTATCACTATTTTTCTTTCCATTCCCATTTTTTTGGTATCCACAACTGCACTTGTAAAAATGATCTTTTCATATGTTCTGAAGTAGTATCCAGTGTAGGTATCATCAGAGAAACACTCTAGCGGTGCTTCCCAAGATTGGATTAGCCCAAAAAGTTTCTGCAGAACTTTGACACCGCTAGATCCAAAAAGTGTCTCCTCATGGGTTTACTTACAAGAATTTGCCACCTCAGGGAGCATCTTATGAGAGCAGGTCTAGCAGAAACTGACGAGTGCAGATTTTGTGGGGAGGAGGAAGAAACTCCTGGTTACCTAGTTCTAGAATGCCTCACCATTGTGAAGCAACGCAAAAAATGATTCGAACAAGAAACTTGTAGGAGCGACGATCTAACCTCCTTGAAGCCATCCCAAATGCTAGAGTTGATTAGAACTCAGGAACTTGAAGGCGAGCTATAGAAATAACGAGAACTGCTCTGATGGTGTGATGGGGGGGGGGGTACAATAAACTTTAAGGCTGAAAAATTCTATTTTTGATTTCATTGGTAATTGTATAATTGCACATCCATCCATCTAAGGTTTTTAAAGCTTATTTTCCCTGCGCAATTTTTATTTCTGCATCCCTTAAATTGTACCATCCCGCTGAACAACTGATACCAAATATTCATAAGTTTGACATCTTTTAATTATTGTATCTTCCAGATTTAAATCAGCAGCAGCCTTATCCATATTTATTGTAAGGCCTCATTTTGCTTTTATATTTAGCAAAACAAAAGAAAATATTTGTTTCTATGTTATAGACGAACCGCTGAGTACTTTAAAAAAATGCATCAAGTTACATGATTTCGAGGGTTTTAAAAAATATTTTTGGCACGCCGCTGCTCTGCTAAAAGTATTCATTTTGCTAGGAAGAACAATTTACGCGGGACAGACGTTGAATCAGCCAAAACGACTTGCGGAAATTGTCGCCACTTATCCAGTTAGATTTATGGTAAGATTTTCAATAAATTGAGCAAACTGTAAATTGAACTGTAAAACTCTCAAATTAAAGACTAAGACTAGTACTTAATGACGGAACTAAGAGAAAACCCCAAATAAAGTCTTTTTCACACAACTTCAAAATTAGCCAAAAATGATATATTTTTTGGGTTCATAAATTGAAATATCTCAACATTTTGACGTCGCAGAGAAATAGTGGGACGAGGCTCAAATTATGCACAAAAAATTACTTCAAAAAGTCTCTTTTCTTTATTTAGAATATAATATTAATAATATTGTTTTGAAATTTCAGGCTATAACTAAAATATATATGCTCTACTTTGACAGAAATCGTGTGAACTACTTTTACAACACCGTAACTCAGGAATTTTGGGACTTCCATGTTGCAGGTCCCGAAGTTGAAAAACAAATAAAAAGAAGATTCTACATTATCAACTTTGCTGTCACATGTCAGTTCATAGCAGCTATGCTTGTAGTAACGTTGTTTTTGATTTTTCCATTGGTCGATATGCCGGAAGGAAAAAGGCCTTTGCCGAATATAATCTGGACACCATTCGATACTGATCCAAGTCCTTTGTATGAAATTATGTACGTCATAATGCTTTGGAATTTGATTCTTTCGGTACTCGGAAACGCTTTTTATGATGTTTTATTCACGTATTCCCTTCAACATCTATTCGTTCAATTTATACTGCTAAAACATTTGATGAAAAATATTACCAAAGATATTTTGGAAGAAACTTCAGATTGTGATAAATTTAATTCTAAATATTTTCAAAGTGTAGTTTACGAACGGTTCCGAATATGCGCCGAACATCATGCAAAACTGTTGAGGTAAGTGATAATCGAAACGATATTTTTTTTATAAATGTTTGTTCAAAACTCTGTGCTTATAGATTATACATAATGAAAATTGATGCACGTCATTCATCACGTATTCATACCAACATTACCGTTTCAATACTACAATCACCCGTTCGTTTTGTATAATCTCAAACATATTGGACCAGCTTGTTCGTAATATTTTATAGGGCATGTCCACGTGACGTCATGAATCAGTTTGGCAGTCGCCCTAAGGAAAAACAAATCGTTGTTTACAGTTATTTCATAGGTTATTTTGGACGTCTGTCATTCTTGTCAAGTGTCAGATCGTGCACTTGCCCTATTGCATTGAAGTCTTAACTATTACAATTTCTATATTATTTTGGACAATATATTTATACACAGTACGGCGGTCGGAGCTCATTTTCGTCCATGAACCCAATATTGGCGTATAACCAAATGGGACCTATACCAATGTATCACACATGTTACTTTTCCTTTTTGTAAAGACCAAAATTATAGTTAACAAACATTAAAAAAAATCAATTTAAATTTTGAGGCTTTATATCTCGGGAAATAGAATAGCTATTGCAATTATTTTTTCACTCATTTATAGCCAAAAAAATTCTCTTTTATTTGCAATTCATTGATTTTTAAAAAATTTGAAGGATATTGAGAGCAAACACAATTTCGAATAGAAATAAATAATGAAATTAACTGTCTGGACCCTTACTTCGTGAAATCTACTCGTATTACTGCTTTAAATGAGACTTACTGTTTCTAGATAATTCCACAATATATTGTTGAATTAACTAGACAGTGGTTCCCAATCTTTTCTGGACCACCGCCCCCTATAGAAGAGAACAAAAATTTCAAAGCCCCCCCCCCCCAGTCGCTGGTTAGTCCAAAGTAGTTAATTTTATTTGAATATCCTCTGTTCCGTCCAAATTGATCTGTATTTAGCTTTAATTTCAGTTGATGTCAAAATTTTATTTTAGAGGAATGATGAAGTAGAAATTTATTAAACGACTACCAAATGTACAATAAAATTGTTTATTAAACTTTTAAATATAAACACAGAATCAATAAGAAATACAATAACAATAGAAATAAGGAATACAATACAATGAGAAATACAAAATTAATAATAAAGAAAAAATCAATGAGACGGTTGAGGCTGGTGGAGTGTTACCAGTTTGTTAATATCGGGTTCCAATTTCGTTAACATCAATCGCAGATCGCCACGTTCAGTGATGTGTAGTCTGTTCCTCTTCTTTGACAGCAAATTAGTTACTGCACTGAATGCACGCTCAGCCATATAGGACGAAGGAAATGCAATTAACAACTTCTGTACTATTGTCCACAATCCAGGATAGGGAACTGGTATTGGTTTTTGAAGCCAGAACTCTTGATATCCACGTTTGAATTTTACTTTCAGTTCTTCGTTAGTTGTGAGTTCTAATAGCTCCTCTTCCAAATTTGATGAGCCTTCGGTATCTGTGTTTGCGAAAGGATCTATAACCCAACTTGGTATTTCCATAATTAAAATATCTTGGAAACGCTCTGTAATATCAACATGAAGAACTTCCAAGTGGTGAAGGTAAGTAAGTAAATCTCCCAGTTTTGCAGACACTGTTGATAATGTGGGAAAATGGTTGTACTCACCTCTACCAAGATTTCTTTTGAATATAAGAAGTTTTCCTGCAAAAACAGCTATGACGTTTTCAGTTTTAATTAAATTTAAATCATCACCTTGCAATTGTAGATTAACTTGATTAAATACTTTAAATAGGTCCGTCAAATAAGCGATGTCATTTTTTGACGTAATCAGGTTTTCGCGCAATTGTTCGTTTTCTTCTAGAAATTTCAACACTGAGTCAAATAGATTGAAAAAACGATTCAGACAAACACATTTAGAGAGCCAATGTACTTCTGTGTGCACCAGCAAGCGATTGTAGTCTTCATCGTTTGCATTGCAAAGCTTATGAAACAAACGGTCATTCAATGAATTGCTTCTAATGATATTGATTGCTTTAATAATGTTATTGAGGGACGCATGCAGACGTTCATTTAATTTTTTTGCAACCAAATACTGACGGTTAATAATACTATGTACAGCGAGTACATTTGGCACTGCTTTTCTCAAATGTGCTATAAAACCCTTATGACGCCCGGTCATTGCTGGAGCACCATCAGTAGCAGCAGACAAAATATTGCTAATAGGAATTTCTTTCTATTGAAAAAATTCTTGCATGATATTAAATATAGAATGTCCCTTTGTATCAGATTCCAAATTCTTAGCAAATAATAACTCTTCATGAATTTTTTCTTCTTTTATAAATCGTACGTATGATAAGAGTAGAGCTTCGTTACTTGGTAGAGTTGACTCATCGACTTGAATGGAAAATTTGCAAGTCTTGAGGTAATCGCATAATAATATTTCAACGTCATTTGCCATTTCATCTATTCTTCTTTGCACTGAATTATTACTGAGAGGAATTTTTTTAATGATATCAAACGGTGTCTTATGATGGAGAACAGTTTTTAATATCTCTTCGACTGTCGGCAAAATTAATTCCTCGCCAATGGTGTGTAGTTCTCCTGACTTTGCAATTAACAATGAAACGTTCGTAGCCCATCATCGTCTCGTTTAGAAGGCGATGCAAAAAAGTTTGATATAGTTGGCTGTTTTAAATATTGTCTTTCGAGTTCTTAAAAATAAAATATATCTTTGTTCTTCTTATCAGGATGCATTTTATGTAAATGCTCTTGTAGCCTAGAAGGTTTCATAGCTTCATTTGAAAAAACTTTTCGGCAAATTGAACACATAGGTAATGATTTGTTTGTAGAAGATTCCGCAAATCCATATTTTAAATATTCAATACTGTATTGCCGGCATTTATTTTTTAATTTAGAAGTAGATTCAGCCATTCTCATACAAAATTAAATTCTCAATAGATTTATAGATAGTAATGTTTATAAAATGACACACCACTCACGATTATTTACTATGGCAGAGCTTATGATTCACGACTATATATCGCGGCCAAGCACATACAACTAAATAACACAAAATTCGTAAAGCTGTTGCTAATATACGTTTCATTTCGTGCATGATTCATCTTCTCTGTGTGCGAACATGTCGAAACATGTTATTTTGTATTAACATCGCGAGAGTTATACGCCCAGAAAGTACGCTCATGGCGAAAGATGAGAAGATTGGAGATTGCTCGATCAGCGCTTATATTTAATAAAACCAAATGCATTATAACTTTAAGACCACTTCTTGTTAACATCTCGCTAGCTTCTTGTATATTCATATTCAACGCATTTATATATTGTATATTATTTTGTAACAATAAAGTTTATGAAATCATTTTTTAAAAATACGATTTTCAAAAGAAAATCTATAATTGGTGCAGTCAGTAGGATTCGTGCGGGTTGTGAAAAGACTTTTCGCGTCTAGTGTAAAACTTTCCATAACTTTGGTGTTTCAACATCGTAGTGCGGATCAAGAAAGAACCTACCCCTTCATAGGTGCCAAAGAAGCCGAGAAGAAGTCGGAGAGAAGCCCAGTACTTCAGACAAACTGTAAGTGCCAAGTTTCTTTTGCCTTTCCTTACCTTTTGCTTAGAGTATAGGAGAGATAATTTGTTAAGAGTAATTTTGAATGTTCCTTATTGATTGATAAGTTCATCATATTTTATTATTAACAATATTACGGAACGTATATTTTTTATTCTAATCATCTTTTATAAATGATTTAGAAAGTTTATTGAAAAGATTGAATAATTTGAATATATCGACGAACGATAATTCTGATAGTCTAGATTCAGTGGATGATAATTGTGTCAATTTAAAGATAGCTACAGCTCATACAGAAGAGCGTCCACTTATTTGGGGATTACTTAAATCCAAAATAGAAAATATAAAACCCTACGATCGGGATAGTAACACTTTAAATAAATTTATTTCATTATGCGAAAGCTTAATAACGACATATAGTGTACGTAATGATAGAGAATTAAATGAACATATTTATGAATGTATACAAGGTAAACTTGTAGGACGAGCAGAGTTAATGGTCGGTAATAGAGTAGAACTGACAATTTGGAATGCATTAAAAGGAGCTCTGATACAATGTTTTTCAGACAAACGAAACTTAGATTGCTTAACCCAAGAATTAACTAGAACTAGACCAAATAGGTATGAAAGCCTATTAGAATTTGGAAATAGATTACAATTGCTTAGAAGTAGTATAGTACAAAGAATCAGTAATGATACTAACTTGAATCAAAACAAAAAAATTATTCAAATGCAATTCTGTGATAAAACTGCTTTAAACACGTTTATAGCCGGTTGTACAGGTACTTTGAAAAATAATATGCATCTAAAACAGCCTGCATCTTTAGAGCATGCAATAGCATATGTCAGTGAATTTGAAAACTTTGAAAGATTATATTCATTTCCTAGCGAATCGAAAAATCATTTATATAGAAACAATAATTTCAGACCTAGACCACATAATAATTATCATCAACAATCTCAACCCAATTTACTTCACCAAATCAACATTTCCAAAATACCAATACGAATCAATTTCAACCAAATCAATATAATTTCCAAAACCCTACATGGTCTCAACGACTAATAAATATCCAACCTCGAAATATGCCACCCAAAAGATATCCAACAAATTCTCAAGTTTTTGGACCTCCACGAAATGTTTTTAAACCCAATCAAATTCCTCAAACTCAATTCCCAAAACCTGAGCCGACGTCAACTACATCGAAAAACTTTACATATAATACCAGAAATAATAATAACTTCATTCCTCGAAATAATCCAAACAAATTTCAACATAATAACAAATATTTTCAAAAAAATGGTCAAAAACCAAACTTTATAGCCGAAGAGCTATACACTAATAATTATGAAAATGATACTGATCAAATGTATCAAACTGACGAAGAAGAAATGCTACATGATTTTGAAAATTTTTCTCACTCTGCAGAAAACGAAACAGAACATAAACAAAATTTTCAGAAAATGCCTCAGTCGAAAGAACCGAGATAGTAGAAATTAACATAGCTTCAAACAATCCGCTACCGTATATAGAAATTGATCCATCCAAATTTAAACTTCTAATTGACACCGGTAGTACTAAATCCATAATCAGACCTCACATTGCGGAAAAATTCTATTCAAATTGTATATACCACTCGAATGTCGATATTAAAACAGCACTCGGTAGCAAACCGATAAGGTTTCAAGCCGAGATACCTGCTTTCAGAGAGTTTAATTTTAATGGAACTATACATTACTTATTATATGACTTCCACGAATTTTTCGACGGAATTTTAGGCGTAGAAGATATGGTAAAAATGAACTTAAAAATAGACTTTAGCAATAAGCAATTAATTGGTGATCATGTTTCTATACCGATTAAATTTAGGTTACCCACTGATATCAAATTTGAATTTTCAGTAGGCCCGACAGAAAAACTATTGAAATCTCTACCTGTGAGCATAACAGACGGAGAAATTTTAATTAATGAAATATACTTAGGTAAACTTTATATTCCTGAAACTCTAACAATAGCTAGAAATGGTTACGCGATAGTTGAGATAATCAATGAAAGTGATCAAACAATTTCTATAGTTTTAAATAAACCAATTCTCGCTCAACCATTCGTATCTTCACAATTTGAGATACATAACTTTGATTATATCAATAAAATAAATGAAAAACAAAATGTAAATAGTAACAATCAAAAATTAGATGTAAACAACCTAATATGGACCAATCATATGAACTCCGAAGAAAAATACAGTATTACCAAAATATGTCGAAAATTTTCCGATATTTTTCTAAAACCAGGTGATCCATCAACGTTCACTTCAAAAATCAAACATGCATTTAAAACTACCGACGAGATCCCCGTTCACGTGAAATCTTATAGGTATCCCTATATGCATCGAGAAGAAGTTCAGCGACAAGTTAATGAAATGTTGGACAAAGGGATTATAAGAGCATCATATTCCCCTTGGCGCTGCCAATTTGGCCAGTAAGCAAAAAAATGGACGCATCGGGACGACGAAAGTGGCGACTTGTGGTCGACTACAGGAAACTCAATGAAAAAACAATTTCAGATAGATATCCCGTTCCGAACATCACTGATATTCTGGACAAACTAGGCAGAGCACAATACTTCAGCATCCTAGATTTGGCAAGTGGTTTTCACCAAATTCAGATGTCGCAAGATTCCATAGAAATGACAGCATTCAGCGTCGACAATGGCCAATACGAATTTCTTCGTATGCCTTTCGGCTTAAAGAATTCCCCATCCACCTTTCAACGAGTAATGGATGAAGTCTTGAAGGAACTCCAAAATAAAATTTGCATGGTATATATGGACGACATTATAATTTTCAGTACAAGTCTTCAAGAGCATATACAGAACTTGCAATCAGTTTTTTTCAAATTAAGAGAAGCTCGTCTGAAGATTCAATTAGACAAATGCGAGTTTCTCCGCAAAGAAGTTGAATTTCTCGGACATGTAGTAACTCAAAACGGAATAAAACCGAATCCCAAAAAAATAGAAGTCATAAAAAAGTTTCCAATACCGCGTACACAAAAACAGATTAAATTATTTTTAGGCTTATTTGGTTATTATCGTAAATTCATAAAAACTTTGCCAAAGTAACCAAACCTATGACTCTTTGTTTAAAAAAGGATAACAAAATTGAGCATACCAAAGAATTTATTAATTGTTTTAATACATGTAAAAATTTACCAACTTCAGAACCTATATTAGCATACCCAGACTTTAACAAACCATTTGAGCTAACAACCGATGCTTCAAATTATGCTATCCAAGCTGTATTATCTCAAGAAGGCCACCCAATTTCATACGCATCACGAACCCTTAACAGCGCAGAAATTAACTATTCAACGATTGAAAAGGAATTACTAGCAGTCGTTTGGGGTTGTAAATATTTCAGACCTTATTTATTCGGTCGCTAATTTCTAATATTACCAGATCACAAACCTTTACAATGGTTGTTTTCTTTAAAAGAACCTAACTCACGCTTAGTTGGATGGAGACTGAAATTAGAAGAATTTCAATAAAACATAAAATACCCAAAAGGTAAAGCTAATTTAGCAGCCGACGCTTTATCAAGAATAAAATCCAATTGTGACCTTAACGCTTTCGAAACAGACTCATTAGACGTAAACATTGACGATCTTGACTCTATAATTCAGAGAGAGATTGATAATTTAAATTCTCTACTAACTCAAACAGAAATAACTCCAGAACAAATTAATTCACTACCTAACTTATCAACAGATGACGTTAACAACATTTTAGGGAACAATGAAAAAATTATTATAATGTCAGACATACAAATAGTACAACCAAACAATAATCCTATACCGGACGACACTGACTTGGAAACAATTCATATATCGTTAGAGGATCCAATTCTCGAAATACCCATCTCAAATAAATATTTAAACTCGTACAAAAATCAAGTATTAATTACATGCGGCGAGGTAAGCGAAATTAAAACTAAACGTTAAAAATGTTTTGAAAACACACGGATATTCGTTGTATTGTCTCGACGAGATTTGGAACAAAGTATAACTCAGTTTGTCAAAGAGTTTATTGACCCGAAACAATTATGTGCACTTTATTTCAGATAACCTCTCAACTCTGAAAAATTCATTTCAACTGTACAGAAATTTTTCAAAAACAATTCATTCAAATTTATACACTGTACAAGAATATTATAAGACGTTTTAAGCCTAGAAAAACAAAACCAAAAATTAGAATATAATCATGTGTTCAAAAAAGGACACAGAGGAATAAATGAACTCAAGGCTTCACTAAGTTCAAAATATTATTGGCCTAAAATGTCGGAAGACATAGAAAATTTCGTAAACAATTGTGAAATATGTCAAAAAAAAATACGACAGAAATCCCCCATTAATTAAATTTAATCTTACTCCTACAGCTGCCAAGCCTTTCGATCATATTCATATTGACGTTTTCAAAATATCCAATCACGCATATTTAACGATAATTGATGCATTCTCCCGCTATGGACAAACTTATCCAATCCCAAGCATAACAGGTGTATCTATCGTCGAAAATTTATTGATTTACATAACTCATCATGGCCTTCCATACAAGATTACCGCCGATTGTGGTTCAGAATTTAAAAATGATGACTTACAAGATTTCTGTAAACTTCATAAAATAGAACTCCATTACACAACAGCTAAAAACAGCAATTCTAACTCTCTTGTCGAACGTTTTCACTCCAGCTTAATTGAACATTTTAGATATCCACGAGAATCTAATAAAGACCTTACTCCTGATTAATTAATAAAACATTCAATTCTATTTTACAATAATTCCATTCATTCTGTCACGAAATTTACCCCCTTCGAAATAATAAAAGGACACATCAATAACCCAGACCCTTTCGATCTAAATGATCACTTAGTTCTATCACACTATGTCCAAAATCATAAAGAAGCCTCCAAACGTCTTTACGAAACAATTTGCGAGAAAAACACTCAAACCAAAGAGGAAATAATCAATAAAAGAAACGAAAAAAGATCTGACCCACCTACGTATACTAATCAAAATACGGCATACATTCAAACAAAATTTAGAGACAAAAAACTTCCCAAATTTAAAAAGGCGGAAATAATTAAAGACTCTGGCATAATACTAGAAACTAACAAGAGAAACTACCACAAAAATTTAATTAGAAAATCAAAAAGTAATCCTCCAATATTGCTACAGGATGATGAAAATCACCTTGACAACAATCATACTGGTATTCCTGATTCTCCAACCGAGATGCCGGACAGAAGATATTCAAGTGATTAAAATAGATAACCCTCTACTACCCATTAGTTTAGGACCCTGTAGATCAATTTACACTAAGCATACATTTATATATTACATAGATTTAAGAGAAGTAGTTAAGCAAATAGAAACCGTAAAACAATATTTTTATACTTTAAGAGATAATTTACTAGTTAGTAACGCAACAAATCCTATATCGTACCATAGCTTAGCAGAGCAAATGATAGAGAGAACAAAAATTTTAATAAACACATTAGACAGGAAATCAGAAAATATTTCCCCTCATGTCAGACAAAAGAGAGGGCTAATAAATGGCATAGGTAAAATCAATAAGTGGCTTTTCGGAAATCTTGATTCAGATGACGAAGAAAGATACGATAAAGCAATCACTATTCTACAACTAAATCAAAAACAAATAATCCAGGAAACTAATTTACAGATATCTTTAAACAGAAAATTAATAAACCATTATAACAAATCTCTCACAACGTTATGGCAAAATCAACAAAAGCTCCAAGATAGTCTAGGAAAATTCCGAATTTCTATAGAAAGTAAAATAATAAACTTAAATAATTTCATTATTTTCTACAGCACCATTTCACAGATTAATCTTGATTGTCAAAACTTAATTACATACATAGATGATATCGAAAATGCTATTACCTTTTCCAAATTGAACTCAATTCACAGCTCAGTCATATCTAGTCAGGAAATTTTAGAAATGATAGAATACTTACGATCAATTTATAAAGAGGAACAAATTCCGAAATTTGAAAATGCTTTAACATATTATCTTTTTCTGGGTTCACAAGTAACCTTCTCTAATTCCAAAATAATTTTTGCCATCCATGTACCTATATTAAATCCCGAAACAGCAGAATTCTATCACCTTTATCCTATCATCCAAAATCACAAAATGTTCATCCCTCTTCAACCATACTTGGCCAAAGCTACAGAAATAACGCTAATTAAGGAATAATGTCCAATATTAAAAGAGAAGTACTATTGCCGACAGAAATTAAAATCCAAAGACAACTGCACCCTGGAACTACTAGAGGGCCATTCACCAACACATTGCTACGCCACTGATGCGAATCTCCAAGAATCTATTGTGGAACCAATAACCAACAACGAAATACTAGTTATTCCAAATCCCGTAATGAAAGTAATATCCAAATGTACATCAGATCAACACTTAGAAATAAATCAACCAACGATCATCAGAATTCGTGAAAATTGCCAACTTCAAGTAGGAGACGAAATATTTTCACACAACATACAAATTCAAAAGGGTAAATCAATCATTCTACCCAAATTGGATTCAACATTTTTGAAAGCTCAGACGTTTCATTCTCCAAATTCAACGAAAATCGACTTTGACGGCCTCTACGAAATTAATCAAATCGCAAGAAACATCAAAACAATTGAAGAAGCGGAAATCTCGAAAACACCTATGATAATTGGTACATTTTTAACAATAATAAGTATTCTTTCTGCTCTAGTAATATTTTATGTAATAAGAAGATACATAAGAAACAGAAGAAGACCAGAACAAAGCAAGAAAGAAGAAATCCTGTTAGAAGAAAGAAGTTCAGAACCAAAAAATAACTCCATTATTTTTCAGTCTTGAGGATGGAGGAGTTATATGCCCAGAAAGTACGCTCATGGCGAAAGATGAGAAGATTGGAGATTGCTCGATCAGCGCTTATATTTAATAAAACCAAATGCATTGTCACTTTAAGACCACTTCTTGTTAACATCTCGCTAGCTTCTTGTATATTCATATTCAACGCATTTATATATTGTATATTATTTTGTAACAATAAAAAATCTATAATTCGCGTTCGCTTATCAGCGTGCGAGGACAAGTCATATACTTCTATTCTGAACTAAAAGAAATTATTATAATTATTAGTATTATTATTAACGCTAATTTAAAACTGCTTATTAACCCTTATTAAATCATTTTTATTTCACCATTCCTCTTGACTGCTTATTATTTGCTTCTGACTCCGCTACCGCCCCCCTAAATGGCTGCAGCGCCCACAGGGGGGCGGTATCGCCCCCGTTGGGAACCAATGCTAGAAACCGTAAGTTTTATTTAAAACAGTTAACATGAATAAGTTTCTTTTTAATTCGCCCTGTCATAACTCGCTTATATAAAATAATATTTTTGCATCAGAAACTGGAGAATTTTATGTACTTTATTTTCGATCGAATAATATATAAGGTCTATTTTCGGAAATGAAATGGCCACAACATTTTAAACGCAGCAATACACAATGTTGCGGTGACCAAAGCGCGCGCCGTTTTGTCTTTCGGCGCGTTCCGTTCGGCGCACCTAATACTTGTAAATGTATTATACTAGTCAATGGAGGTATTTAGAGAAAATGTGTCAGTTATAATTAAATCAAAACTGAACCATTTATTTCATTTAACGTAACCTACAAATATTCCGAGCTACTCTAATTGTATATCTCCTTTTTTTCCGTCTTCTTAATATATACTGTCGCTACATTTCATTGAGTACTTCCACTCAAGTGAAAAAAACATGCTCTCTGCTTTATAGACACATATTTCACTGTTTCAGTTTCTATCATTGCAGAACAAGTTAATCAATTTTCTAGTTTCGTCAGGAATTGGAGGCTTCGTTGAAAATTTAAGTACTAAAAGAACATTCTCTTTTACCCAGCCATAATTGTGGGGATCCACCTTTTCCCTCAATCTAATATGACTAGATTTCTACAAAACCACTTGATAATAACACCTAAGAATATGGATTTAAACTTAAAAAGTCTATGGTAACTTAAAGGAGTCTTCTGTTAGAGGTTACTTGGCAGATTTTTGTATCTTTTGTCAGAATTTGTCTAATTTCATCAAGATTATCACATTTTCATTTGCAGTAAAGGTACGCAACTAGCTTCCTGCCAATATCAACGCTAGTTTCTAGAATGGAATTTTCAATCGAGGTACCAAGAGAAAGAATTGAGAAATATTCTTGAGAATGTATAGCTCAAATAGATAAACTCACAAGATATAGAGAGAACGAGAAGCGTGAGAATAATAAAATGAGTTACAAGAGTTACTTCAGTAAACTGCTGAGACAGAACTTGATCTTGACTCAAGCTGGAGTTGAATCGATTCACTTGAAGAAACATTCACCATTGAGGGTTGGAACTGAAATCTTCTAGCAAGAAATATGGTATGCGAATAATAAAACATGTGCAAATCTTACAACTCGAAGATATATTTACTTTTCTAGGCAAAGCTATATTGCACAAATAAAAACAGAGAATAGCTGTCTCTACAAATTGTATAATCTTTTATGGGAAGTAATGTGTCAGATTGTATTTCGAACGTAGCAATGAAACTTGAATATTATGATAGGGATCACAGTCGTTGTTTTTACAAAATATACAGTGTTTGACGTTTTGTACGAAATTGAATGTATTGGATCATTGGTTGGAGTGAATATTATGCACATTGTTTGTATGCACTGAGAACTTTTGCGGAAGTGTAAACTTTGATCTACTGTCTTTAAAATGAGACGGATGCCTGGTTGCCTTAGTTTCTGTACGAGACATGGGGGAAGTAACATTTTCTAAAATCATGCATTTCCAATCTAGAACATCTAGGAATTTTTTAATTGATGGGAGTGACCTTTTTTCGCAACTTTCCTCAGAGGTACGCTTCGTAGTTTACTCTCTAATAAAAATATGGTTACATTTTCAAACTTTACTTCGTGTGATATATGGAAGTTTTTAAGCGTTCGAGCAAAGTTTGCGTCTTTATGACATCGCTTACTTCACTGTCAGATTCTTCGTTGACAGTAATACGTCTTAGAACTTCACCTTTTTAACAATTTTGACCTCATCCCTTTCCCCGTCCAATTCCCGGTTAGAGACCTTCGCATCTCTTAATAGATTATTCGAAATCAAATTTATAGAGCGGTTTTTATTTTAGGTTTGGGTATTGGTTAGGTTAGGGTAGAATAAGCGATTATTTTATACTCGATGATATTCTTGGTTTAAAAAAAAGACAGAAAGTTTTATAGTTCTCAGTCATCCATGCCCGTAGATGATTCGAGTTGAACAGATGATACTGAAGCTGTTCTTGATTACTTGGGGCGCAGGACCCTCTAGCTGGTATTTTATTATGGCCCATTTGAATGGAGGATTCCGAAACAGTAAATAAAGTGGGTTGAAGAGACGAATAATGTTACAGTGACAAATAACTGGAGCGGGTTCTTAATCAAATACATTGTATTAGCTGATATATTTTCGTCTTTCATTACAAGCGATTGTAACTCGGCTAAAAAATTGGGATCTGCAAAAACTTGGGGATTGAATGGATATATGCCGGTAATTTGGAAACCATTTATTGCGATCTCAGCTGTTGCGTATCTTACGTAAGCCTTACACAATAAAGCAGCAATATCATTAGGTTTAAGCCTTCTGTCAGAATGTCATTTTTATATTTCGTCACTCTAGTGAGATTTAAGTGCATCCACAAATGTTTTGTCAAGCGTAATATGCGGAGGCAAGTTGATAATAGTGACATGTTTTTCACGAGCAAATTCTAAAATATCAACATTACGAGTGTCTGTAATGGCCATCGAGTATAAGGAGAATCCTCTATTGGTATTTGTTACAAAATGATTGAACCAACCAGAAGAGTGGACTTTCCCGATTGCTTCAGGAGGAGTCCCTTTCATTAAGGCATCAGTAAAAGTTCTCCTTTTAAAAATCAATATTGGTGGGATGAAAGTTCCTCCTGCACTCGTTGCACACACCAGCGTCACTGACCCAAGTTCTGCTACAGTTACCGCCACTATTCGCCTTTTACCTTTTCGTCACACTACGTACGGTACTTTTGATTGAACAATTGTGAGACCAGTCTCATCTAAGTTGTAGATCCAGTCGGGAGAATGTCTTTTTGCATATTCAACTACTAGAAGGTCAAAGAACTCATTAACAGCTGGACGATTGAAACCTTGTAATCGAGCGTAAGATGTTCCCATCAGTTTTTTGAGAGACAATTGATTTTTATATCTATTAAGGAAATTGCACAACCATCCTCTATCCGCTCTTTTATTCTTAAAAGAATATGTGATATTATTTTTCACTGCTAATTGATACGCCATTCGCCTAACATACTAGTGGGTTAGTCCATACAAGGTGAGCTCCAATTGCAAAAGATAATCAAATAATTTTTGTTCCATAATCAAAGATGAAACGGTTTTATACCTAACAGTTTTCTACTACAAGATCTAATGATCATTCCTGAATCAATTTTTTTAGCGTAGTTCTTGGTTCAGCAAATATTTTGACTACTTTCTTGAAACCCATATGCTTATTACGAACAGCTTCTACTGCCTTCTTCATATCTTCATATCATCAGCCATTTCCTTTTCTTCTTATCCGACTTAGCCGACAGATTTGTACGAGGCATCTGGCAATATTGAAAGTACATGCATTTAGTATGGTCATCCGTAGATGTGGGCAATAGTACATATTAATTTAGATTTACAGCAAGAGATAAGTATCCTTTGAAGAAAACAACTTTTTTGCACTGTTTGATAAACAAACTACGTTGGTTTCACATTTAAAATAATTTAAAACTGTTAAAAGGTAAAATTATCTTCAAAATGACTAATACTAAGCTACAGATTTTTCCATTTTGCCAAGTCGTTTCCAAAAAAACCAAAAACACTTTCGAAAGAAACTTAATGTTTTTGATTCACGTGACGTTCCATAAAGTGCGTCCCGAATTGTCGGAACATAGACAAACATCGTTGGTGTAATTCTGTCAACCGCATGTTTGATTCGTCATCCTAACCGGCTGTACATCCACCATCTACCAAAAATAGTAATTCTGGAGAGAGACTAGATATCCATCCAGTGAGGGTGGCGACCTCTCACACTGAAATATTAAACATGATTCAAAAATAAAATTTGATGACATAATTTTTTTCTGATGAGTGAATTTAGTTGAGTTAAAAAGGTTTGAGTTCATTGCCCTGATCCGCTGGACATCTCCATCTACCAAAAATAATAAATCTGCAGATATACTTGATATCCGATTGAAAATTAAAAGATTAAAAATTTAAAATATCTATTTTATGAAAGAAAAGTTGAATTTGGATATGATTTTAGAGTTCATCGCTCCAACCAACTGGCCATCTACCGGCTATCAAAGAGAACAAATGTGGGGAAAGTCTCGATGGCCCCCTAGTTAGGGAACCGAACTCTATAGATATCAAATACTTGTGATTAAATACATAAGACTCGGAACAAACTACTAAAAGAACTAGTAGAACTAGTAAACCTATTGTCATAATTGAATACAATGATGGCAATATCCATGGATGGATATATATTCTGCCTCCAGAATTACTATTTTTGGTAGATGGTTCATGTACAGCCGGTTAGGATGCCGAACTCAGCATGGGGTTGACAAAATTACACCAACGATGTTTGTCTATGTACCGACAATTTGGAACGCACTTTATGGAACGACACGTCAATCAAAAACAATAAGTTTCTTTCGAATTTTTTTTTGTTTTTTTTGAAAACGACTTTGCAAAATGTGTAGTTTAATATTAGTAATTTTAAAACCAATTTTTCCCATTCAACAATTTTCAATTATTTTAAATATGAAAACAACATTGTTTGATTGTCAAACAGTGTATGATGTTTGAGAACCCTAGCCATGTAAATTGACAAGTAGGTATAACTTTCATACATAATCATCAATTTTTCCAATTAAAAATATTTGTAGTGACCGCACTGAAGATGGCATTTCGTTGAAAGCGCTCTGCAAATTAAATTTAATAAAGTTTGCACAATAGTACAAAAAAGGTGTGACCTTCAAAGGAATTCCGTAATACATAATACATAAATTTAATATGCACCCCCGAAGGTGGTACAAGCCCTATTAACTAAATGGATAGATGCTAAAAGAAATATCAAAAACAATTTATTTCACAAAAAAATAAATTTATAACTGTTTTCTTGGAAAGCAGTACGTATTTAAACGAATAAAATGTTATTGCACACGTCCAGGAAGCGAGCTCAATAAATCGACAAAACGCCAACCGCCATAGTTCTCGGGTACTGACAAGTATATACGTAGTATTAAGTGTAAATGAGCGATCAGATCAGATATACTCGGGGGCTGATTGACCCGCAGGGGCCATATTCTCACCTTCTCCTCTAATATCATAATTCTTAATCATAATATTGTTAAAACTGCAACTTTTGAAGGCTTTTCTGCAGAAAATAGGCATATTTGGCTATATATTGCAACCATATTTTATTAAATTTTTGAAGTTCATAAACCGAGTTCAATAGTAATATTGAATAAAAATGTAGAATGTTAAATACGACCTTAATTTGATGTAAATTATTTATAAGTATTCATCATTATTCAGTCCTCTTCTGAAATAGCACTCTCTCATCATCTAGGATGTTACCACATCCTAGGTCTGAGCCATTGCCGTATATGTTTGAGCAGTTTAGACGACTCTTTCTACATTGGCAGTTATGGATGCATTGACAAGCGTACAGTATTAGGGAAAGTCGCTCCTGGGGAGCTGAAGGACATACTGTTGTCTCAGGTGTTCTACAATATTTTTCCACCTTCTATCGAACGGATTCTTCTTCTCAGTCATCCACTGCTGCACTTGGGTATAAACGAATGCTGTCTAGAACCTGCTGAAGTAGGGGGGAAGTGCAGCTGACTTGGTCAATGAATGTTTAGGTTGCATGGTAATAACCTGCAAGTAACACTGATAGCGACAAAAGTATAGATCTTCAGTGTTCTTGGCTATAAACATCGCAAGAAGGAAATGCTTTCCAGCGTAAGCTACTGCACTGTGGTCAGCTTTGGTCTTGTTGAAGATAAGAAGTTTCGTACGAAGGGCGTTGTTGGCTTACACTTTCCTTGGCAGTGTAATTTTCCCCTTCTTGTAGATAGCTGTTACAGTGTCTCATATTATGAAGGCGTATGTTGCTAAAAGTATACCTTTCATATCCCCAATGTCTTGCTGAAGGTGAAAAATAGTTTACACAAGCTTGAACTCCTTTCTTATTTTCATCAATTCTGAAAGAACTATTAATAATTCAGCGTCACACGATACTTTTACCTTAGCTCTGTTACTTTAGCAGCATTATGCACAAAACCATTTTCGTTTGCAATTTAATGTGATTTATTTTTGTATATATATTGTTTCGAAATATTTAAGGAAAACTGATAAAAACTACTAATTTTCCAATTTCTCCCCTTTCCCCCCAAACCCAATGTTTCGAAATGTTTCGAATGGTGTAACTTTTTACCAAAAAATATGTGGACTGTATAGAACAATTTGGAGTTCGTGCAAAACTTCTACTTTGGACATTGAGGTAAGGCCAGTTTTTGGACTAATAGCACCATACTTATATATCCAGGTCTCAAATATGTACCAGGTGTCTGATTAAGAGAGGTAACCGGCTGTATCTTAGAAACTATTTTTTATACAGCTTAGAGAAAAAAATCTGTATCACAAACTCGCATACGCGAAAATGTTGGAAATTATTTGCAAGTTTTCTACTCCATCGCTAGAGGGTGTAGTTCACTATAATAACATAAAAACATATTTTTTCTATAATAAATGTACCGTTATAGTACCACAAAATTTAAATATTCGTGATCATTAGATCATTTTACGTATGTTTGCTCCAGTACTTTTCCCCTATCTTGTAAAATAACTGGTAGAAGCGAGAAGGAAAGCTGACCTAATAAAACTGTTATATCTGTTGTTCCGCTGTATGAATTTTGAGAAACTTAGTATCATTTGAAAGGGAATTCAATGTCTAATAAAATGTTATATCATAATTCCATTCAAGTTGTTTTAACGATCGCTAGGTGGCGGTGGTTGAACAATGGTTTTGTTTCAAATTTTTGTGGGAATCTTCAAATGCGATGCTATATTTTTCAATCATTCACGTGAAAGAGGAATGAATTTTAAGAAAGAGGGTGAAAATCGCATCTAAATATATAAAATTTAAGTGAAGATCCGATAAAAAATAGTTTAACTAGAAGATCGAGCTTTAGGCGTCCAGATGTCATTATTTGTTGACAACTTAAATATAAAATTAATTAAGAGTGAATTTATGAGCCTGTAATGGCTAGTAACTTAGAAGTACGTAATGCTTCTAACAAATAGCGAAGCTTATGATATGTTGAAAGTGTATTTCGAATGTTTTCAGAATGTTCCAATTGCAGCGAGAGAATATGTATTAAGATGTCCTTGGCGACAACATTTTTGCAAAAGGGTCTTTAAAAATTCGGCTAAACGTTTAAAACAAACCGGATCTGTTCCACCTAAAGGAAACAAAACAGAAATAGATGAAATTGCTGCAGATCCACAAGTGAGTGTAAGAAAACTAGCTTGCGAGTATTAGATATTGTGTTCACTGTGTTTTAAAAAGAAATAGTTTTCATCCCTATCGTGTATCTCTTCAACAAGGAATAAAAACTACAGATTACGATCAAAGACTGGATCATTGTAATTGGCTTAAGGATGTGCTGAATGAAAATCCAAATTTTTTATCAAATATAATGTGAAATTAACTGTCTCGACCCTTACTTCGTGGAATCTGCTCATATTAGTGTTTTAAATGAAACTCGCGGTTTCTAGTTAATTCCACAATATAATAAAAATTATTGAAAATTCTAAAAAATTGACAATTGTTTCGATAATTCAATATCATCGTCAGAATGACAGAAATTACATTTCATTTGATGCCTACCTGATGTTAAGTAGTTAATTTTGGCTAGACCAAGAAGTGACCTAACTTGTGATTTACTTAATATATGTTAATAGAAAATAGAAGAAGATGCGATATTACAAATATTGAAGCTTAGATAATATTAGCCCTATGGTGATATCCTGGATAGAAAACCAGGAAAACTATATCTGCTGATCTTTACAATTATCACTTAAGAAGACAGTTTATTAGTGGAGAACTACCTAGATTTAACTGTTCATTGACAACTTCATATTGTGGGTTTCTTAAATGACTTCTAGTTTCCAATTCTTCAAGGAAATCAATTCAATATTTGTAATATCACATCTGCTTCTTTTTTCTATTAACATATATTAAGTCAATCACAAGTTAGGTCACTTCTTGGTCTAGCCAAAAATAACTACTAAACATCAGGTAGGCATCAAATGAAATGTGACTTCTGTCATTCTGACAATGATATTGATTTATCGGAACAATTGTCAATTTTTTAGAATATTCAATAATTTTTATTATATTGTGGAATTAACTAGAAACCGCGAGTTTCATTTAAAACCCAAATATAATGTGGTCGTATGAAGCTACATTTTCCAGTAATGAATCTGTAAATAGACATAACACACAGTATTTGTCTGATCAAAATCCACAATGAATGCAGCAAGATTTTAAGCGGGGCCGCTGGTCGCTTAACGTATGGTGTGGGATTTTAGATGATAAAATTATAGGCCCTTTTGTTTTTGATGAACATTTGAATGGCGATCGTTACTTAATGAATAGCTTATATTATTAGAAGATGTTTCTTTAGCAGTACGGCAAAACAAAGCAGTTCACTTTACAAATGAAGTGATGCATTTTTTGAACCAACAATATGAGTATAGGTGAATATGAAGAGGTAGCATATTTCCATGGCCGCCAAGACCTCCCGAGCTTACTGTGTTTGATTTTTATTCATGGGCTCTAAGTAAAGATTTAATATTTCAGACAAGACCTGCAAATAGAGCAGATCTTATTCAACGAGCAATTGACAGTATTACAAGGGCTGAAATAGAAAATCGAGAAAGATGGAAGGCATTTTGAGCAGTATATTTAGGTTACTTCACTAGGTGAATGTCGTTTATTTATGCCGTTTCTGTTACGTAATTAATTGTTGGTTATTGTTACAATGATACTGAGTTTGTCAAAATCCTAATTTTATGTATACCTATTTTTTCTCGTATCTTCGCTAAGAAAATAGATATTGAGATACGGTTTCTACCAATTTATTTAAAATTCTATCCTCTTTGAAGTAAGTGATTACAAAATATAGCACCCTATTGTATATCTAACTATTACTATAATAACGGTAGAGTAACTTTAGCCACAACCGACAGACTGTCTGTCGGATGTCAGAAAAAATGATTCTGTATTATTAGTGTTTTTAAATGAAACTCACGGTCTCTAGTTAATTCCACAATATAATACAAGTTATTGAAAATTCTGAAAAATTGACAATTGTTTCGATAAATCAATATCATCGTCATAATGACAGAAGTTACATTTCATTTTATGCCTACCTGATGTTTAGTAGTTATTTTTGGCTAGACCAAGAAGTAACCTAACTTGTGATTGGCTTAATATATGTTTATAGAAAAAAGAAGAAGATGTGATATTACAAATATTGAAGCTTAGATATTATTAGCCCAATGGTGATATCCTGGATATCATTTTTCCAATTATGGAATTAACTAGAGACCGTGAGTTTCATTTAAAAACACTAATATGAGCATATTCCACGAAGTAAGGGTCGAGACAGTCAATTTCATTTTATTCTGTATTATTCTATGTCTGACAGTTAAAATATTAAAAAAGGGTTTCCAAGTGAAGTGATTAAATTTGAGTCTATAATTATCAAAATATAACATACTGGAGACGAGAATCATGGATTTAAACCCATAATCATCCAAACAAATAGCAGTAACGTAAGAATAATTATAATATTTGTATAACCTATAAAGAAATTACCACGTGGTCCAACAGTAACAAATTTCCATTATCTGCTTAAAGCTAAGTTTGCTTTGGTTTGGCCATGGCATTAATTGGTTCAATTGAGGCATTTGAGCCTGAATAGTCCGATATAAACTACTACTAAAAAGGTCTGGAGTAATTACTCATATGTAATGAGATGCCATAAAGCAGGCAGGTACCTCTATTTCTGACTCTGGTTGGAGGAGAAGCCTATGACGTATTGAAATATTTGCTTTCGTCGGAATTGCCCAGCTCAACGTAGATAAAAAACTCCTTGACATCACACTACAGCCCGAAGTAGCTGGTGATAGCAGCGAGGTGCAAATTTTACAATTGTGTGCAATATAGTGGAGAAGACCTTATGACTTTCATAGAAAAGTTATAGAAATTGTAAAAAAATTGCCAGTTTGGAGCATGTCTTCAAGAAGCGCTCAGAGAATGCTAGTAAAACAGGGCTAAGTACGTAACTGACAGAGACAAACGAAAGCAATCGAGCCAGAAATGGTAAATATAGTTGAAAGAGACAAGTAGAAGTCGAAATATATCAATAAAAATAAAGATAGTCTATCATATTCTAGAGACAATGCGAGTCAAGCTCAAGCCCGGTTTGATAAAAATAAGGTCACGTGTCGGAGATGTCTTCGAAATCACAAGGATTCTACTAAGTGTCCCGCAAAAGCATGGGTCTGTTTTACATACAAAAGTACAGGACACACCTCCAAATCACCTTTATTTAAAGGAATAGTCAACTTTGTGGAAAATGTAGAGGCTGAGGAGGAGGAATTTGAAATAAATTAGTGTGAGCAAGTGGAAGAAGTGCATCAAATGATAGGAACTTCAAAAGGTGAACCAATAGTATTAGAGGTATTTATAGAAAATAAGTTAGTTAGATTAGAAGTCGATACAGGTTCAGATAGCACAATATTACCTTATGAATTGTTTAAAAAATTATTGCCATCTGTAAAACTAGTTAAGGCAAATATTAAACTGAAAACCTTATTTGGGCCACTTAAAGATGATTGTTTCGGAAACGTCCCAAGACAAGAAAAAAATATAACATATTTTTTAGCAAATAAAATTAGGTACGGCACTGTCTTTTCTTACAATGTATTAAAGTCAAACATATTCAACCAACCGTACCAACATACAGTTAATCCTAATTGGTCAAACAAGGAAAATGGCAGCTGTAATTTTTTCGTCACTTCCGCCTTCTTCTTGTTCTGAGACTCTCTCGTAGCGACACATCGTTTTCTAACGAGATATAGGAATAAATCAAGGCACAGCCCTTTTTTTAATTACCAGGCAGTGGGCCATATGTTATTATTTTAGTCCACAACGACATATTTATAGAAAAATTTAAGCGTTAGTTCAACGGGAACTAATGTTATACTGGACTCAAAGATGTTTTTTTGCATAAACAGAGTAAGTTTTCAAGGTAGTTTACTTCAACCTAGACCTTTCATATTCAAAAAGCGCACAGCCGCACATCTTAAGCTTTTAAGTACTCGATAAAAAGTACCATAGAAGCAGTTATACATAAATTTGAGGAAGTTAAAGTGTTGCAAGAGAATCGGGTGGTATTTGCAAACGGTGAAATGAGGTTCGTAATTGCAACGGCGTCCATTTTGTATAACTGTAAGTTGTTAAAATCTTTATACAATAATTGGAAATTGGATCGCTGATGTTGGCAGCTTGGTATAATTCATCTGTGCCAAATTGCATGAAACAGGTGAATACCTTCAATTTTCATTACAAGTTAACTTCAAGTTTAAACAATCAACATTAAAATAAAAGACTTATAAATAAGTCTCACACAACAAGTGTTTTATGTTGTCATCATTCAACACCGTAATTGTTTAGTAAAATCAGTGAATTTAACCATACTAATACAACTTCTATATGTATTGTAATGTTTTTCTAATTTATTTAAAACGTAAACGGATGGGATAAATTTTAAACACTCGGTATGGCTACTTACTAATTCATTGAAACACTAACTCACTAACACTTAATTTATATATACTTAACTAATCACTTAATTATTAATTTATATTAACTGTATATTCACTCAGACTAATTTATATAAACACTTTATATTCACTTATTTATTGGTCTCACGATGTCAAATTATCAACCAACTAACTCTTCCTGATCAGTCCCTTTATATATTAAAGCCATTTTTACTAGTAAATTCCGGACTGCGGCTTACACACACAAATAACTTTTCTGGCGTTTTCTAGATAACTCTGGTCATAAAAACCAGTTCTCCTGGAACTTTTGTGTAGCCGAGACTGGATGTTTGAATCGGCAACTGGCCCCATTTCTACACTTTCCGATCTTATGGAAATAGCAGGGCACCGTCTTCATCGAATACTGATAACGGGAGTTGTAGCTGCAAATTAATATCTGGACACCGGTATCTTGAAAGATAATCTCTACCATGTCCCTGATGATTTGCCAATCCAACTGGTTACTCGCTATCTTAGGCATAGCCAGTTTCTTCACGTTGGATTCCAACACATGGTCTCGGAGGTTTCGAAGTGCTTCCCACACATCGCGGTAGGTAGATCGATCTTGGAATTCATTTTTAGTTACCACGTATAAGACGTACCGCGAATTATGTTTCAGTTTCAGGGTCTTGCCAGGGGCCGGAATCTGGTCTTCAACTTTTTCTAATTGCCCGAACTTCTTTCGAAAGACGGTTGCCAACCCTCGTGCGTTCTTGATACGGGCGGGGATGTTGTATGCCAGTGAATAATCTTCCGGGAGAGTAAACAAATCTTGTTGTTGTTCCGCAGTGACTCCATATCTAGCTTTCCCGGTACCTCCATACGCGCCCATGAATTCATCGAAGGTGGGGTCAGACACATCTTGAATAAGGTTTACTCCTTCCTCTATGTCATGGTCTCCTTCGAATGGCGCTAGTCGGTTTCGGTGAACTACTTTAGGTTTTCCGTTGGGGATCTTGCTTATGCTATATAAAACAGCATTGATCCTTTTCTTGATTAAGTATGGACCTTCCCAGGATTTTTGTAATTTTGGCGAAAATCCTTTTCTCCTCGCCGGGTTGTGTAACCATACTTTGTTCCCTTCTTTAAAACCGCCTTCTGTGGCCTGCGTGTCGTACCGACTTTTCATTCTGTCGCTGGCAACTTGAAGATTTGTTCGAACTAATTCATGAATATCATCCAGCCTTCTTCTCAATTGGATTGCGTAGTCTTCGCCTGCTAGATCTTTTCCAGACCGGCAGCCAAATTCCATGTCACAAGGAAGCCTCATTTCACGTCCAAACAGGATTTTCGCCGGTGTTTCACCCGTGGACTCATTGACAGCAGATCGATAAGCCAATGCGAGTAGGGAAAGATACTGGTCCCAATCTCTCTGATGGCTGGATACCACTTTGGACAGGTATTTTCCAATAGGCCTGTTCATTCTCTCGACCATTCCATCTGACTGTGGATGTAAAGCTGTTGTCCTGGTCTTCTTCATTCCCAGCTTGTCGCAAATCTCCTGGAATAGATGGCTTTCGAAATTTATTTCCCGGTCACTGTGGACTTCCATGGGCACTCCATATCGGCTGATGAATTCTTTCACCAATACATCCGCGACAGTTGTGGCCTCTTGGTTCGGGATAGCGTAAATTTCCACCCACTTTGTGAAATAATCAATTACAACCAGTATGTACTTGCTACCATTTTCTGTCGTCGGAAATGGTCTAGCGATATCTGAAGCAATCCTTTCGAAAGGGCTTCCAACATTGTACTGTTTAATGAGTGCCTTTCTCTTACGATGTGGTCCATTACTCGTAGCACAAATCGTACATTTCTTACACCAGTCCTTCACATCGTCGGAGCTGTTCATCCAATAAAACCTTTCACGAACTCGCTGAAGGGTTTTTTTCACTCCCAGATGACCTCCCGATGGACTGTCGTGTAACTTCTTCAGTACCTGAGCTACTCTTGTTCTCGGGATAACTAGCTGTCTCCTCATCTCAGAACCATCATCGTTTTCAAGGACTCTTTTCAACAGCCCTTCTTCCAGGACAAGGGAGTCCCACTGAGCCCAATACGCCTTGAGTTTCGGTGAAAATCTTGACACTTCTTGCCAGGTAGGTCGCCGGTTTTCTTTCTTCCATTGCCGGAACATCTTCAGGTGAGGATCATTCTCCTGATATCTGATCCTGGTGAGTGACCATTCCTCGTTGACTACAGTAGTTCTTGAAACTGCAGCTTCCCTAAATTCCACCTTGTTGCAGTGGGAGCAGTCTGTTGGGCACGGCCGTCTGGACAGGGAGTCGGCATTTCGGTGACTCACACTAGCTCGATGTTCGATGTTGAAATCATACTCTTGAAGTCGTTCAATCAATCTAGCGATCTGGCCCTCGGGATTCTTGAACTGCATCAACCACTTGAGTGCTGCATGATCAAACCGGATTGAAAACTTCCTACCATAGAGATACTGGTAAAAGTGTTCCACGGACTTCACTACCGCCAAAAGTTCTCTTCTTGTGACGCAGTAGTTTCGTTCTGGTTTGGAGAGGACTTTACTAAAATATCTCAGCACTCTTTCTTGCCCTCCTTGGATCTGTGAGAGCACTCCACCAATTCCTACGTTGCTTGCGTCAATGTCAAGAATAAAGTCTCCCTCTGGTAAAGGGTATCCTAATATCGGCGCCGTGGTTAAATGCCTCTTCAAGGTATAAAAAACCGTTTGACAATCTTCGTCCCATTGGAAAGCTCTTGCTTCTTCTGTAAGTCGAGTTAGAGGCTTAGCAATATCTCCAAACTTCCTGATAAATCTTCTATAATATGTGCAAAGTCCAAGGAAACTCCTAATTTGATGTTTGTCGGTTGGTTGCGGCCATTGCTGAATGGAAGCAATTTTCTCTGGATCCACCGCCACTCGTTCATTGCTCACTATATGGCCTAGATAGTTGACACGGTTTTGGAACAGCTGACATTTCTTAGGGTTTAACATGAGCTGGGCAGCTAGGAGTCGTTTGAATACGTCTTCCAAATTCTTCAGGTGTTCGTGAAATGTCTTCCCCAGTACTACGATGTCGTCCAAATAGACCAGGCATGTCTTCCAAGGCAACCCTTTCAAGACATTTTCCATGACTCTTTCAAATGTCGCAGGCGCATTACAGAGCCCGAATGGCATGACATTGGATTGCCATAATCCAGATCCGGTGGTAAAAGCAGTCTTTTCTTTGTCTTCTGGGTCCATTTGCACTTGCCAATAGCCAGACTTCAGGTCCAAGGTGGAAAACAGTTTGCTGCCGGCCAAAGTATCTAGCGTATCGTCAATTCGAGGCAGAGGATAGCTGTCCTTCTTCGTCACGTTGTTAAGTTGGCGATAATCCACGCAGAATCTCGTAGTTCCATCCTTTTTCTTGACGAGCACTACTGGAGACACCCATGGTAGATGGTTCTATTACTTCTTCTTCTGCCATCTCTCGAATTATTCTTTCAGCTTCCTCTCTCTTCGCTTGCGGAAGTCTTGGAGCTGATTGCCTAATTGGTTTAGCATTACCAGTATCGATTTTGTGTTTGACGGCTGACGTTCTGCCAGTCTTTCCTCCTTTTGGTACGAATAAGTCTCGATAATGCAAGAGAAATTCTCTCATTCTCTTTTTTTCAGCTCGATCCAAAGATTGACCAGCTACTGATAACATCTGTTCGAATCTGGCATTAGAATTGTCAGTGGTCGTTGTCTGACGAACTATAGACGTCACTGGTACGCAGGATCCAATCTTGGTTTCCTTCTTGATGGTAATTGGGTAATCGTTCACGTTTATCAATCGTACAGGGATCTCCTTCGCCGACGTAACCAATCCTTTCCCAATTAGTACTCCTTTGCCAACCTCATCGTCGTGGTTCCTTGGTTCCATCACAACCGGTGTACCTTCCTCCATGATTCCCTGTAGCTGTGCTACTATCATGGTTTCGCTTCGTGCAGGTAGAACGGTATCTTCCTGTACAGTTGCCAACACCCCGCTGCCTTTATATGGATGCAGGAATACCTCCTCGGAACCCACTTTTATGGTTCTGTTTCTAAAGTCTAATTGGAAACCATGTACATTCATTACGTCCATTCCCAGAATCACGTCTTCTTCAATGTCAGCTACGATTACCGTAAGCGTGAACTTTTCTGCGCCAATTCCCAATTGGATTTGTGTTTCCCCGTGAACGTTGGCACTCTCGCCTGTGGCGGTCCGCAGTCGCATTCTCGCTGGTAGAAGTTTCTTCTTGGGGTTTATTATCTCTGGTCGTATAATGGTTCTAGTTGCTCCAGTGTCAACCAGCAGAGCATATTTCTTGCCATTTACTTCGCCATCCACATATACAATGTCGTTGCGACATCTGAGAGAAGCTATCAGTATGAGAGGGTCTTTGGAACGATCATGGGTCGGTGCTGCCCCCTCGTAGCCGACCCGTTCTAGTTTTCCTGTGGCTGGGGTTCTTGGTTTGCAGGAGTCTTGGGGCGCTTACATGAACTACGTACATGCCCTAGCTCGCCACAATTCCAGCATCTGATCTTTCTAGGCTTCTTGTCCATCATATTTTTCATTAAACTGACGAACTAGTCAAATCTGTCTTCGTCACCTCCTTCTTGGATGGTCCTTATTTTGTTATATCCTGAAGCATTCGTTGCTGCTCCATATTCAAGGGCAGCTGTCAATGCGTCGACTAATGTTTTCGGATGGGCTAAACGAAGCGTCCTCTGCATATCGGGGTCACGTAAGCCATCAATAAAGGCCTGGATGCCCAGACACTCCATCATGTTCTCTGGTGCTGACGGATAAGCAAATCGAACTAGTCGGGCAATGTCCACTTCATATTCTTGAAGGGATTCATCACGTTTCTGCCTTAGGTTCTTCAGCTAAGATTGGTACAAACGTTCTAAATGTTCATGACCATATCGCATGTCCAACCTCTTCTTCAGCTGCTCGAAGTTATCCGTTTCTTCCAAAGGTATCGTCTGGAGTACATCTAAGGCATCTCCGCGAAGCGCGATGGTTAAGTTCACTGCTTTCTCCTTATCGGACCAATTATTCACTCTAGCGGCTGCTTCAAACTGTTACACATAATTGGTCCACGACATTTTTCCATCGAACGTTGGGGCTTTGACTCGGGCAAAACTGCCAATATCATCTGTCTTGGGTTGTGTTTCTGGCTTGCAGATCTCGATCTTCTTTTCTTCTGCTGAAGTGTCTTGTGTTCTTAAATCGGCAATCTTCGTCTATAACTCCTTGATTTTCTCATCTATCTGATTTTCCATCGTTGTCATCTTATTTTCCATGTCTGATTTTATTTTCTCGTTCATCGTTGTCATCTTATCCTCAATATCCGGTTTTAGAGACGTTATTTTATTCTCGACTTCAGCAGCAATGTCATTTTTCAATGATCAGATATCTGCAGAAATATCGGTCTTCATAGCAGAAATTTTCTCGTCCATATTAGTAGAAATCTTGTCCATGTTAGCAGAAATATCGTTTTTCACATTAGTTGAAATCTTCTCTTCCATGGCAGAAATTGACGAGATTAAGGTGGAAGCCTCGTCATTAAATAAAACTGTTTCTGGATCAAAACCGTCATTTTCCAGTGCCACTTTAAGTCGTTCAACTAATTCGCTTTTCTTACCGGACGTTTCCAACTCACGATCTTCCAATTCTGCTCTTAATTCCGTGACTTTTAGATCACATAGTCTCTTGGCCATTGTTACGTAGAAATTTATTTATATTACCCCACACCTGACACCAATGTAATGTTTTTCTAATTTATTTGAAACGTAAAGGGGTGGGATAAATTTTAAACAATCGGTATGGCTACTTACTAATGTATTGAAACACTAACTCACTAACACTTAATTTATATATACTTAACTAATAACTTAATTATTAATTTATATTAACTGTATATTCACAGACTAATTCATATAAACACTTTATATTCACTTATTTATTGGTTTATCTCACGATGTCAAATTATCAACCAACTAACTCTTCCTGATCAGTCCCTTTATATATTAAAGCCATTTTTACTAGTAAATTCCGGACTGCGGCTTACACACACAAATAACTTTTCTGGCCTTTTCTAGATAACTCTGGTCACAAAAACCAGTTCTAGATAAGATAGTCTCAATCGTAAACAGTTTTTTATAACCGCGTATCCGCCATAATTTTAACTATTATACCTGGCTTAGACAGGGTCGGCTTTAGGGACTATACCAGTGTGCTGTTTCGTAACAGTATCATATAGATGTCACTTGGAATTAATTAGTTATAAGTTAACCTAGAAATTGCTCATTTTTATTTACAATTGTTTAGTGTGAATAAATTTAGTTTGTTAAGTTAGCTTATTCGTATCATTTACAAGTTCTATAGTTTTAATACCTACAATTTAAATCCAATTACATATGGAGCACCCTAAATAGAGCTATTTCAGTTTTATCGAGCTAGTCTACTAGCCAGGTTTATCAGTTAAACCTACTGAAAGTGGTATCAAGAGGAAAAGCGAACCCCCTTTTGTTCCAATGATATTTTGCTAGCCAATGTGAATGTTAAGTACGGGAATATTTGAGCCCTATTAAATGCGAAAATTGTTAATTTTACATCTAAAGTTTGTTTACTAGGTAGGTCTTGGTTGAATTTATTAGTCCCAGAATGGAAAACATATTTTAATACATAAGATAAACGCAGAAAATAATGTACTTATAGATAACTTAAAAGATTGCAATGAGGTTTTTAATAAAAATCAGAGTATTAAGGCTTTTGTTGCAAATATTAGAATAAAGGGAGGGGTCTTACCCAAACTCAGTAAACCTTATAGAAAACCTTTTGCTCCCAAGGACAAAGTACGAAAAACAACAGGTATAATTCATATATGTGAAGATTTTAAAAAGACAATAAATCCGGTATTAGAGGAAAATTACTACCCGATACCCACTATTGAAGAAATATTTGCTTCGATGGAAGGGGGTACGTTGCTCTCAGTTATAGATTTAAAAAATGCTTATTTTCAGTTAAAGGTGAGGGAGGCCAGTAGATGCTTTTTGACAGTAAATACACCTATTGTTCTATATAGGTACAAAAGAGAGGCTTTTGGGGTAAAATCCGCACCTCACATTTTCCAGTCAGTAATTACTACATAGATGACTGTCTGGTCTCGGCAAAGTCGGAAGCGGAAATGCACAATAAACTGAAAATAATTTTAGATCGATTTAAAAAATTTATTGTCAGAGAGAATGTCGACAAAAGTAAGTTATTTGTGAACAAGGTAATCTTTATGGGACATGAACTATCAGAAAAAGGCATTGAACCATGTAATATGAAAGTTGCAGCTATAGCTCATGCACCAAAACCTGATAATACGAGTAAACAGCAGCTACAATCTTATTTAGGTTTACTACACTTTTAATCAAAATTCATACCAAGGTTATAAGTAAGAATTAAACCATTATATGGGTTATTAAAAAAACATACACCTTGGAGATGGACCGAAGAGGCTGATAAGACAGTTGAAGCTAGCAATCAACTGCTGACTAATGCTAACTTTTTAATTTCATTGGACCCAAATGCGCCGATTGTTGTCTCATCTGATGCATCGTATTATGGTATAGGTGCAGTGTTGGAACACCTTCTACCTGATGGATCGGAAAGGTCTGTAATGTTTGTGTCTGCTACATTATCTAAAACGGAACTTAGGTATAGCCAACAAGAGAAAGAAGCTCTAAGTATAATATTTGCACTTGAAAAGTTTCACAATTATATTTATGGAATTCGCTTCATTCTATATAATGATCATCTGCCATTGCAATCTTTTTTATCTCCTTCTAAGTCATTACCACCTTTGGCTGCATCCAGAGTGCAAAGATGGGCAGTACAGTTATCCATGTATGACTATGAAATACAATATAAAGATTGCAAAAAAATGGGGAATGGTGATTCCCTTTCACGATTGCTCCTAGTAGATCACAAGAGTGGTAAATATTTCTCCATGGTACAAGAATTATCATTGTCATACAAAAATATAGATAAGGAAACTTGTAGAGATAGAAGTTCTCTGTAAAGCTAAAGATTTTATTATTCAGGGATGGCCTTAATTGTTGATAAGGTATTCCTAGCTTATTTCAGTGTCGAAGAATATATAGATGTCGATCACAATTGCATTATTTACAGTAACAGAGTTGTTATACCTTAGCATTTACAATCAAACGTTTTGACGCTTCTACATGATACACATCCAGAAATTGTCAAGATGAGTATGATGGCACGACAGTATGTCTACTGGGAGAATATAAACACAGATATTAAACAAGTAGTTAAGTCCTGTGAATGCTGCCAGTTAAATGAAAACAATTAGCCAAATGCACAATTAACATCTTGGTCGTGGTTATGGAAAAAATGGCAACGCATTCATATAGATCTTGCTAATAAGTCTGATGTAAATTTTCTTATTTTAATAGATTCACATGGTGAGTGGATTGATGCAAGAATTTTAAATTCAATTAATGCATCTAATGTCAGCTTATCTAACGAAATCTTTTGCAGTTTTTGCACTACCAGATGAAATACATTCTGACAATGGAGCTCCCTTCAATTCGGAGGAACTTGTTATTTTTTTTGGGAACAATGGTATTAAGGTATCGAAATCTCCACCTGTATATCCAACCTCAAATGGTACTGTAGAACGTTGCATTCAAATATTTGAAAATAATCTTTTAAAACAAATATATGATAACAAAATAAATATTTTATCACACAGCACCACACAAATGTCTCCAGCAGATATCATGTTGCGACAAAAACCTAAAACTAAATTTTAGTTGTTGAAGCCAAACCTTAATAAAAAAATCGAGGACCAACAAGTTAAACTACTAGAAAAAATGAATAATGGTAGTATGTCAAAATTTAAAGAATTTCAGGGGGGGGGAACTTTATGTAAAAAATGAACGGGGTGAAAAGAAGAAGTGAACTAAAGGAATTGTCAGGGTCAGTCCTGTTACGTATATCTTAATAGTAGACGATCACGTTCGTCATTTACACATAGACCATTTGAGAAAAATGGAAAAGATGATAATGGGGATGACCTAATGATTGAAATGAATGTAACTCCAAATAACTTGGCCTTGACAACGGAAAATATAAATAAAAGTATTTTGCCTAATGTAAACCCTGTACCTAGTTTTAAACCGGATATGATATTACAACCAAATGTCACGGTGCCGTTATTACCTACAAATGAGGGACAAAATAGTGTGAGTGGGGGTTCTGAGCTTCTTGAGCCGGAAAATAATAAAAGTACAGCTAGCGTCAGTAAAACTACACTGGAAGCACCGGTAAGAAGATCTTGCCACTCCTAGTAGCTGTAAGACCTTGACGTTGGTGGTGTGGCTCAGTAACCTCCTCTCCTCTCGCGTCACAAGGACAGGTGGTGAGGAGCGAAGCTAACAAACAGCTCGAAAATTGTCTGTGGGAACAGGCGGGGCTACTGACGCCGAGTAGGTAGCATCAGTAGATGCCGGTAGAATATCCAACATGCCCAAGTTACATTCGAACGCACTGACAAGTCCTACCAGATACGGAGGGCGAACGACGAGTTCCCGGCTCCGAAAAACGGGGACCCCTCGGCTATGGTATGGTAACCCAAACAGAAGGTTCCAACGGAATCCAAGCCTGGGAAACTACGGCGAGGGATGGATGGGATAAGGATAAGGAAAAAAATATTTACATGGGATGTAGAGGGTGCGTTCCCAGCGGATCTAGTGCACTGGATGGTGAAATGTAGGGATAATTGGGAAAAAGGACATAGTTTCATGATAGAAGTATTGAAGAGGAAAACAGCAGACGAGAGGGAGAGAGAGGCCTCGTAGTCGGGCAGAACGTGTACCCCCTCCTGAAGCTTTGCTGTAAAGGCAATTTCAGGTTGGGATGTACAAACGAGGTTGAAGGTGGGGTTTTAGCTGATAGGCACCCGGCTACAGGCCGAGTGAATCCAGCACGCCTGGTCTTCTTCCTAGGCAGTCCGGAAAAAAAGGAAACAGTAGACGATCACGTTCGTCATTTACCTAATGATTGAAATGAATGTTACTCCAAATAACTTGGCCTTGACAACGGAAAATAAAAGTATTTTGCCTAATGTTAACGCTGTACCTAGTTTTAAACCGGATATAATGTTACCACCAAATATATCACGGTGCCGTTATTACCTACAAATGAGGGACAAAATAGTGTGAGTGGGAGTTCTGAGGTTCTTGAGCCGGAAAATAATTAAAATACAACTCACGTCAGTAAAACTACACTGGAAGCACCGGTAAGAAGACCTTCCAGAGTGATTAAAAGACCCTCTAGGTTTTTATATCAAAATCTTTTATTTGGATTAAACATTGCACTTAATCAAAGGAGGGAGATATATTATATATCTGACTATTACTATAATAACGGTAGAGTAACCATAAAGCGGAATAAAAGTTATAACAGTTTAATTGAGTCAGCTTTCCCATTCACCCCTTCCATTTATTTTACAGGATAGATGAAAAATAACTAGATCAAACTTACGTAAAATGGTCAAATGATTACGAATATTTAAATTTTTTGGTACTATAACGAGATATTCATTATATAAAAATGATGTTTTTGTGTTATTATTGTGAACTACGCCCTCTAGCGGTGAAATAGAAAACTTGTAAATAATTTCCAGCAGTTTCTCGTATGTGAGTTTCTAATACCGCTTTTTTTCTCTAAGCTATGCTGTAAATAGTTTCTGAGATACAGCGGGTTGTCTCTCTTAATCAGACACCTGGTGCATATATATTTATTGTTTGATTTAACTAAAACTAGAACCAACGGCAAAATCAATTCATGATAATAATTATCCACATGTCCTCATTATTTTACATTTCCTCAATCTACTTACAAAGTCTGACAGTTGTTCAAATGTGATCTTAAACTATCTTTAAGACGTGCATCAAATTTTATAGTGTAAGATCTTTCAGTATTTTACGAAAAAGATGAGTGATTCATACAAATATCAGAAACTGTTGAGAATGTCTCAATATCCATCGTTAATACAATTAACAAACTTAGTCACTTTGATCACTTATCGTTTTGTTGCGAAAGAATCGATTTTTTTAAAAATACGGTTTGAGCTTCGATATTGTTAAACAGTGACAATAATTAAGATAAACGACTAGCCTCGTATAACTCCGCTTCCACTGAAATTACTTTTGACCTTGATCGCTTCAATAAGTAATCACAATCTGAAAAATGGAGTGATTTGAAATTGTTGCAAATTGATAGTTCTATGAATTCTATAATTTTTAACAATGTATTTACATGGGGTTACCCACATAGTGAATCGGCGATACAAAGGACGATAAGATGAGTCAAGTGAAGTGCGACGAATACAAGCATGGAAATTTCTATAGAACATCACATAATGGGGGGAAGAACAAGCGACAATGAGAGCTGTTATAAGTGATGGGATCTGAACAAACAAACAAAAATGTTTGTTGTGTATGGAACTTTCACAATGATAGACAGTTCGCTAATTTCAATTAATCATTAATATATTGATTCTAGATTGTTGTCTATTTGTATACTCAAAGGGCAATATACGTATATTCAACAGACAGTAAGATCTGCAACCAACTGTTAACTTCGATTGTAAATACTAATTGTTGTCTTATTGTTTTGGTGTGATGCAGCGATACTAAATTTCATTTTGTGAATATCATGTGTGTATGTATGTAATATGGGGAAAAGAAGCTACTTTGCTTTCAATTTTTGTGAAAATATTAATAATCTGCCCCGAGGTGAGATAACGTACAGAAGGTATTTAAACAAAAATAACAATTCGTCGCTATAGCCCGAGGGCACGCGCTTAAGAGAAAAAGCAATTATTACTTTACCGTTGATACTTCGTGTATTTGTTAGCAATTTTAAATAAAAGTTTTTTATATAGAAAACGAAATAAATTTTGTTCGACAAATATGTTGAGGCGTTTTGGCCCGTCCGACAATTATTTTTTACCTCACTGCCAATTTTTGCGAATTCACTTACTTTAAACATACTGAACAAAGTGGTAAACTAGTCCGAATAAGTTTTGCTATCATTTTGGCAGTCCGACGTTATAACTGACTCCAAAATTTTGTCGGACGAGGTTAGCACTCTGATTAATATTGTTACGAAATCGCACACTGGTGTAGTCCTCGAAGCCAGCCATGTCTATCATTGTCGAATGTTCAAATTTTGCCAAATGCGCTACATATCTAAGAACGAATTTTTTTGGTTGTTATTATTGGGAACCGAATTCTGTAGATATTAGAAATCCGATCTCCCTGGAAAGGTATTCTAATATATAAGTAAGTAAGTTTACACTTTAATCTAGTGCGGGAATAGACGTGAATATAAATAATAGTGAATAGTGTGTTTGAAATATAAATTAGTAGTGGAGTTTGTATATAAATTGAGTATAAGTGAATATAGATTGTATAAATAAATTATGGGTAGGTGTATAACTTTATCCCACTCATCAGGATAAACTGATTAAATAAATAAGAAAAACATTACATTGGTCTCAGAAGTAGGATATTATAAATAAATAGGTATGTAAAAATTACAAAGATACTAAGTGACCTGAAAGTAACGGAACTAAGAACAGAATTGGAAAATCGAGAGCTAGAAACGTCCGGAAAAATAGTGAATTAATATCGTCAAGTTCTATAAAGGACGATATTTCTGCTAATATAAAGGACGATGTTTCTAGAATTGGATATCGAGAATATGGTGACAACGATGGAAAATCGGGTGAACGAGAAAATGAAATCGAATATTGAGAATAAGACGACAGCGATGGAAAATCACATGGACGAGAAAAGAAGATCGGACGGATGCAACCTTGCAAGCCACGAATACACACCAAGATTCAAGATATTGGCAGTTATGCCCGAGTCAAGGCCCCAATGTTCGACGGAAAGACATGGCGCAAAAATTACGTAAAACGGTTTGGAGCAGCCGCTAGCGCGAATAATTTTACCTATAAGGAGAAGGCAGTGAACGTGCTTCGGGGAGATGCCTTAGATGTACTTCAGATGATATCCCGTGAAGATACTGATGACTTCGAACCCTTGAAGAAGAGGTTGGACATGCGATATGGCCAAGAACATCCAGCTGAAGAACCGAAGGCAAAAGCGTGACGGAACCCTTCGAGAGTATGGAGGAAGGTACACCGGTTATGCCATGGAACCACGATGAAGAGGTTGACAGAGGAGTACTAATTGGATAAGGATTAGTTACGTCGGCGAATGAGATCCGAGTACGTGTCAGAAACGTGAACATTTCCCTAATTACCACCAGAAACGACACCAGAATTGGATCCTGCGTTTCAGTAACGTCTATATTTCGTCAGACAACTACAACTGATAATTGTAATGAAAGATTCGAACATATGTTATCAGTAGCTGGTCAATCTTCAAATCTAACAGAGGAAAGGAAAATGAAATGATTTATTAGGCAGTATCGAGACCTATACATACCAAAAGGTAGGACGAGTGGAAGATCATCCGCTGTCAAACAAAAATCGATAATGCTGATGCCTAGCCAATTAAACAATCAGTTCGAAAACTACCAAGAGCGAAGAAACAGGAGGCTGAAAAAATAATTCGAGAGAGACGGATTAAGAGAAAGTAATAGAACCATCTGCTGGCCCATGGGTGTCTCTAGTAGTGTTCGTCAAGACATAGGATTGAACTGCGAAATTGTGCGTAGACTATCTTCAGCTAAACACCGTGACGATGAAAGACAACTACCCTCTGCCTCGAATCGACGACACGCTGGATACCTTGATCGGCAGCAAACTGTTTCCCTTTGGCCCTGAAATCTTGTTATTGGAAAGTAGAAATGGATGTAGAAGACAAAACTGCTTTCACAACAGGATACGGATCATGGCGATTCAAAGGCATGCCATTCGGGCTCGATTATGCGCCTACGAAATTTGAAAGACTCATGGAAATGTTTTGAGAGGGATATCTTGGAAAACTTACCTGGTCTATTTGGACGATATCGTAGTATTGGGGAAGATATTTGACGAAAACCTGAAAAAGTTTTAAGATGTGTATTAAAACCACTTTGAACCCAAAAAAATATCAGCTATAGCTATTCAAAAACCGGGTAAACTATCTGGGACATATAATGATCAATGAAAGAGTGGCGGTGGATCCAGATAAAATTGCTACCATTCAGTAACGAACCGACACATAACCGGTTTACTTGCACTTTGCACATACAATCGAAGGAAGTTTGGAGATATTGCCAAGCCACTAATTCTAACTCGACTCACAAAGAAACAAGAGCTTTCCATTGGGATGAAGACTGTCGAACTGTTTTTGAAACCTTCTTGAAGAAACATTCAACCACGAGGCCGATACTAGGATATCCGTTACCACAGGGAGACTTCGTTCTTGACACTAATGAAAGCTACGTAGGAATTGGAGGAGTGCTCACACCAAGTAGGACAGGAAAGAGTGCTGGGATGTTTCAGTAAAGTACTCTCCAAGCCAAAAAGGAACTACTGCGTCACAAGAAGAGAACTTTTGGCGGTCGTGAAGTCTGTGGAATACTCTTACCAGTATCTCTATGGAAGGAGGTTCTCAACCCAGACTAATCATGCAGAATTTAAGTGGTCGATGCAGTTCAAGAATGCCGAGGGCTCACTAGATGGATTGAACGACTTCAAGAGAACAATTTCAACATCGAACATCGAGCTGTTGTAAGTTACCGAAATGCCGACTACCTGTCTAGACGGCTGTTCTCAGCAGACTGTTCCCACTGCAACAAGGCAGAATTTGAATTATCTGCAGTTTTATGAACTACATTTGAATTCAACGAACAATGGTCACACACCAGGATCAGAGAAGATCAGGAGAATACCTCGCTAAAAGTTAGACGACAGCAAATCAGGAGGTCATCTGGGAGTGAAGAAAACTCTTCGGCGATATCGTGAAAGGTTTTGTGGGATGAACAGTTTCGACGATGTGAAGGACTGGTGTGAGAAATGTATGACTTATGGTACGAGTGAAGGACCACATTGCCAAGAGAAAGGCACCCATGAAACAATATAATAATAATAATTATTATTAATATAGTATAGTATAGTTTATTGACGTTTAGCATACAAATAGTACATATCGTCACGAATTATACAGTTTTTTAGATATCGATATAAAAATTAAAAACTCTTTTGATGTTTGTGGTGTCAGACTGGCCAAAACGCCTCAACATATTTTTCCGACAAAATTTCTTTCGTTTCTAATTTGTGTTTGATGTAAAAATTTTGAATGGGGTAATACATTTTTTCTGTGCACCAAATTGTTGACTTTGGAGGGGTTCCAAAGAATGCCCTGCTACCCAACTCTCGCTATCTCAAGTTTGTCGAAATAACAAATAAATGAAATATAATGTATGAGGTAACTTTTTTTTTCAATCTTTGCTATAAAAAATCTATATTTTTGTAGGTTTGGAAAAAATCTGAAAGAGTTCTCATCACGAGCCTTATTACCACAACTAATAATGAGTTACGCTGTACTTGTAATAAATGGATATATCCTAAGTATTGTTAGTATTATGTTTATTTTATTAATATTAGACATTCTCATGTTTTATGTTGATTTCTAAAACTAACCTAAGTGGACATAAATATTCAGTTTTCAGGTTATTCTTCTCACCCTTTTAACTTCCAGAAAATCGGATTGGCTATAAAAGCGGTGCACAACAAGGAGAAACGGAGTTGATAATAGTTGGTAAACTTAAGTTTGGAGGTGTCCGAAGGGAAAAGTTTTATAATCCTTGTTTACTGTTATGATAAATAATTGAAATAAATTTAAAGTATTTGAAGGAAACCCCAGTATATTACAATATATTGGATAGTGTAAGGAGAGGAAACCCAATGTATTTAAAACGAATCTCAGAAAAATCAAGTGACATTGAAGGACATAATGTTACAGAAGTTCATAATAAAAACTTATCGGTCACGAATTTCTTGCGTTTGAATTATGGATTCAAAGAGGTACCAGAAACTGGATATTTAATCCCAAATTATATTTTCCAAAATCATTCTCAAGATTTTTGTGCTGACATACCCATATTTTCCGAATTCCAAAAGAAGGGAAATTTCACCTTTTCAAATTCAACAAAACATTTGATGGTCTAATAGGCCTTGACAATCTCTTCTAAAAGCCAAACTTAATTTTTCTGATTCTGAACTCGTCACAGAGCGTTCTACTCTACCTATTCATTATTTCGAAAGTAACAAAACCCAATTTTACTCCATCAAAATCGAACCACAGACAATCACCCAAGTCCAAGTACCCGCATACTTCCCAAATCAGAGATACAAGGAGCTTTATTTAACGAAAGTCTAACTTCAGCAGCCTGTGGTCCAGTATGAACCGAACTCATCAATACCACAGACGAACCAAGACAGATAGCACTAACAGCTCCAGTTCAGAGATCCATTTACCCGATTACCACCTCTATACAGCGGACATTATACCTTAGGAATACCAGAAGACACATGTCGAACATCTCCTGAGAACTGATCGTCCAAATCCAGAAGAAGAAGAGCACATAAAACCACTGTGCACTAAACTTTTCAGATGTCTTCCATCCTCCAGAGCCACCCCTCACCTTCACCAACAAAATCAAGCCTTCCATCAAAACAACAGATGAAGTTCCCATATACACTAAGTTATACCGCTATGCACACATTCATAAAGGAGAGGTTCAGAAACAAATAGCATCATTGTTGGACCAAGAAATCACTTGTCCAAGCGAATCACCATGGCCTTACCTATGTGTTCGTCCCCAAGAAACCCGATGCTTTAGGAAAAAATAAATAGCGAATAGTGCTAGACTACCGTAAAGTCAACGAAAAGACAATAGATGATATATATCTAATCCCAAACCACAAATATCCTTGACAAACTAGGAAGATGACAATATTTCTCTTCCCTCGATCAGGCAAGCGGGTTACACCAGATTGAAATGGAAGAAGAAGACATCCCGAAAACTGAATTCAACGTCCAGAACGGTCCCTACAGGATACATCAGAATGCCATTTGACCATAAGAATGCTCATGCAACATTCCAGAGAGTCGTGGGAAATGTTTTTAAATGATTTCAAGGAAGAATATGTCTAGTATATGGACGACATAATCGTATTTTCTACAACCGTATGTGAATATCTTGTATATATTTCGAAAATATTTGGAAGGAGGGCTCCCAGGCCACATTGTCACTCCTGAAGGAATTAAACCGAACTTAGACAAAATCAAAGCTACTGTTGACTACTCAATTCCAAAAACAACCAGAAAAATTGGAGAAATTCTGGGATTATTGGGCTACTATAGTGAATTCATCGAAGACTTTGCCCAGATAACCAAACCTTTAACTGCTAACTTCAATTCCTAGAATGTATCAAAACCTGTAAGAACCTCTTAACTAATGAAGCACTGCTTCTATATCCAGACTTTACTAAGCCGTTGAGCCTCATTACAAATGCAAGCAACTTTGCCATTGGAGCCATACTTTCTCAAGGTCCTGTTGGCAACTACAAGTCAATTGCATATGCGTTCAGAACTCTGAATGAAGTAGATATTATATACTCAACTATAGAACAGGAAATGCTAGTAATAATGTGGGCTACTAAATATTTCCGCCCATATTTGTTTGGAAGGAAATTCAAGAATCTATCAGATCATCAATCTATCAAATGGTTGTTCTCACTGAAGGACCCAAACTCTAAATTAGTAAAATGGCGATTAAAGTTGGAATAATTTGCCTATGAAGTTGCATATAAAAAAGGCAAATCTACTACTAATGTTGACTTCCACTACTACAGAGTTGAAATCAACACACATGAACTTGACAAATTCCTCCAAAAAGAAATAGATGAACTGAATAACGAAGACAAATCATCCTTGTAGAATCACCCAGGCTACATCCTCGATCCTTTAGAAAATACTGAATAATAAATGTTTCGGATGACAGACCATCTAAATCCCGAAGATCTCCAAATTATTTAGGAATTATTAGAAGAAAAGGAGCAATCTGAACCTGGAAGAACTTCAAACTATGGAAGATTTACTTCAAGAAAAAGGAGACGATTCAAATGCAACAGGATATACATTCCAAGAAAATCGTGTCCTAGGAATTTCCATCAGCGAGTTACCAATAAATCATTATAACACAATATCAAGCAGTTAAGCCATAAATTCAAGAAGGACTAACGTAGCACTTCTATCAGCTACACAATTTCGACCGAAGTTTGCAATACCTACAAATCGCTGCTAAGAAAATACTTCACAGTATCCACCCACAATATAAACTGATGAGAGCATTGATCAATAGTTTGGGAAGCATAATCAAAGTAATATCAGGCAATTTGAATCAAAGAGATGCCGAAAGATACGGCAATGGCATCGCCTCACTCGAGAAAAACCAAAACAACATAATATCAGAAATTGATAGGCATACTAGTCAAAACAAACTAATCATGGAAGACTACAACACCAGAGTGACAATTATTATCCACAACCAAGAAAACATTGCTTTTGAGCAATTATCTTTGCAAGATTAAAGATCATTCATAGCAGTCTAACCAACCCAGAAGAATTGGAATGGGCAATCGAGAAAATTCCTGAAGATAACTCATTTCAACAATTTCCATACGTTCCAGAAGATTTCACAAAATACTTCAACAGAGTTGACGGTTATTACACCAATCACACATTAGTATTTGTCATCCACTTTCCAGTCTTCTACTTAGACCTATTCTCTTATTTTGGCCTGTTTCCAACCACCACAAATAATCAAACTATAATCATCCCATCAGATCCCTACCTAGCTTATAATGGAAGTATGTACCAAAATATGGAAATACCCTGTGAACCAATGGGCTTGGAACACCTATGTACATCTACATCAAACTCACCAACGAAAAAGTCCGTTGCGAACATCTACCCATCTCAACTAACTCCACATTCATTCAAGATATGACAAAATTCTACCAGGCTACGAACATATTTAAAAACTGTTCAACTTCAACAATTATGCTACTCCAAGGAATATAACTCATCGATCTTCCTCCAGGATGTCGATTTAGAACAAATACGGAAGAAGCTCTAGAAGCCAAAAATCAAAACCACCGCACAGCCACAGTTAAGCAAAACGTTGACGATTAAGAGGATTTCGTTGGGTCAACTCCATCTTCTTACCAGGGAAGAAGAACTACTACAATAAATACTAACGAACCAGCAAAAGACAGACAATACACCCTTTTGGATGAGCCAAACCTACATAATCGCAACCATTTTCACAGTACTGGGATTGTACAAACTCCGAGGACGTTTACGCAAGTCTCCGGAAGAACCAAATCTACAACAAGACGTGCCATCTTTCACCCATCACTTTTGTTCGTCCCTGTCACTTTTCTATGATAATACGATAAATTACAAATCAACCTCCCTTTTATTTCCCCTAGACACAGTTTAATCAATTTTCACAATTCTTACAACTAAAAAGTATAGATAAGACTACCCTTTCGAACGTATTTTTGAGGTTAGTACTTGCTGGAATTACCGCTTAAAATTACTGTGTGAAACGCCAGAATCTTGTTAAAACATAAAAATGGTGCAAGTATGCTAACATGAAGCCAACCAGCAATACACGTTTACACTGAAATATTCCGTATCAAAATGAGGTGAGTTAACATATGCTTTGAGTTCGTCCAGATTCGGAGTAGCTGTTAATACCATAGATTGTTCACCTTTTTGTTGTTTTTTTTTGTTTGGGGCAAGCTGTTGGAATCGGTATTATGTCACTAGGAGAATAGTAAATTGTATTATCAATGGACAATTCTGGTTGTACAAAAGAACATCTATGTTTTGGTTTTCTCTGTTAGCCAGTTTATTCTTTACACTTTTCGGAATTTAGAAATACTTCCACAATCTCTTTGTTCTCTTTGTAGCGGCTTTTATATCCACATTTACAATTTTTAATATCTCTATCATGTTCCATTACTTCTTCTGTCCAAGAATGCAAGAATCTTTTTGTAAACACGAACCATCGTGAAACAATTTCAGTATCGAGGTGTACATACAAAACCAATCAGCGCTAGAGTGGAAAATGTTCCACTTTATAACATTTGATGATGCCCCACATTTCCATTTTGCATAAAAATCCAGTATAAAAAAATTTATCACTCTTCATATTGGAGGTTATGTATTCTCACTGTTCACAGATAGGTTTACTAAACATAAGGAACCCCTTTTTTAAATGAAACCAACTATAATAATATAATGATAAGTTTATTTATCAAAATGTTATTACATGGTTCACATGAAAATTGTATTTCGTTCATAAATTCGAGAAAATTAACAATAAAAATAGAAAACATTAACAATAAAATATAGAAAACAAACACTTTGTAGAGTATTCCAATTGACAAACGACATTGAATCATATAACACAATTAATAGTAACATGAAGATTTAAAAAGTCTGTCAGTCAAAAAGAGATCGAACCAGATCTCGACTTAAGTTAAAAACATATTTTCTTATTATTTTTTTCAGCATGTGACGAGAATTTGTATTCATTATATTCATTTTTTGTTCAGGGGGTAGAAAATTAAAAATTTTTGGAATGAGTTAAAATATATTTAATGAAATTGACTGTCTCGACCCTTACTTCGTGGAATATGCTCATATTAGTGTTTTTAAATGAAACTCAAGGTCTCTAGTTAATTCCACAATATAATACAAGTTATTGAAAATTCTAAAAAAATTGACAATTGTTTCGATAAATCAATATCATCGTCAGAATGACAGAAGTTACATTTCATTTTATGCCTACCTGATGTTTAGTAGTTATATTTGGCTAGACCAAGAAGTAACCTAACTTGTGATTGGCTTAATATATGTTTATAGAAAAAAGAAGAAGATTTGATATAACAAATATTGAAGCTTATTAGCCCTATGGTGATATCCTGGATATCATTTTTCCAATTAAGATCAGTATAACTGTGCAATGATATAGAAAACCAGGAAAACTATATCTGCTGATCTTTACAATTATCACTTAAGAAGACAGTTTATTAGTGGAGAATTCCCTGTTCATTGACAACTTCATATTGTGGGTTTCTTAAATGTCTTCTAATTTCCAGTTCTTCAAGGAAATCCAATTCTTGTTTCTTTTCACAAATATGCAGTACTTCTAGTTTTGTGTTAGGTGTCAATGAATGATTGGTGTCAAGTAGATGTTTTGCGTAGTGGGATTTATCTGGTTGTTTTAATCTGTATGCTCGTAAGTGCTCATTGTATCGTATTTCAAAATTCCTAAGGGTCTGACCCAAATAGACAGCATTACATTCTGGGCATTTGAGTTTATATATACCTGATTTCTTTGATAGTGGTATTTTTGTTTTTACATTTAACAATTTTGTACTAACGTTACTTTCTGTTTTAAAAGAAATTGTTGTATTCGTTGCTGAAGATATTATCTTTGAAATATTATTAGAAATATTTCCTGCATATGTGATGGTTTTATAAGTTTTAATTTCATCAGCTTGTTTAGGATATATTAGTTGTAATGCCACTTTTTCCTCTTTTTAACTAATTAGCTTATTAATCATATGTAATGGATAACCGTTAGATGTTGCTATTTGTCTAATTGTATTAATCTCTCTAATAATATATTGGCAAAGAAGCTCAACAATATACTCAATACTTACGGATATGAATCTCAGTACTCAATTAGAAATTCAATAGAACTAATCAAAAAGTTGAAAGCAATCCACTTACAAGATAACTATAAACTCATATCGTTCGATGTAACTAACATGTTTACTAAAATTCCTCCTAAAGAATGTATAATACTTGTAAGAAAATTACTAGAAGATAAAAATATTAATCCAAGAATAATATCAGATATACTTAATTTATTGATGTATGCATTAATCAGAATTATTTCACTTTTGACAATAAGATATATATTCAAAATGAAGGTTTACCAATTGGAAGCCCTATATCACCTATTTTAGCAATTCTTTTTATGGACAATTTAGAAAGAAAGATCTTTGAAAGTAATATATCGAAACATATTTTATTTTGGTATAGATATGTAGATGACATATTAGCTTGTTTTATGGGTAGTGAACGACAATTAGATGTATTTTTCAACCACATCAATAATTTACACCCGAAAATTAAATTTACATTAGAAATTGAAGAAAATGGCTCAATCAATTTTCTTGATTTAAAAATTCAAAGAGTTAATAATGTACTTGATTATTCAATTTACCGAAAACCAACACAAACTGATGTAACAATTCCATTCAATTCTAACCACCCTGTGGCACATAGACTAGCAGCATATAATTCAATGATACATAGAGGTTTTTCAGTTCCTATGAACAAATGTAATTTTGATAGAGATATTAATACAATTAGACAAATAGCAACATCTAACGGTTATCCATTAGATATGATTAATAAGCTAATTAGTAAAAAAGAGGAAAAAGTGGCATTACAACTAATATATCCTAAACAAGCTGATGAAATTAAAACTTATAAAACCATCACATATGCAGGAAATATTTCTAATAATATTTCAAAGATAATATCTTCAGCAACGAATACAACAATTTCTTTTAAAACAGAAAGTAACGTTAGTACAAAGTTGTTAAATGTAAAAACAAAAATACCACTATCAAAGAAATCAGGTATATATAAACTCAAATGCCCAGAATGTAATGCTGTCTATTTGGGTCAGACCCTTAGGAATTTTGAAATACGATACAATGAGCACTTACGAGCATACAGATTAAAACAACCAGATAAATCCCACTACGCAAAACATCTACTTGACACCAATCATTCATTGACACCTGACACAAAACTAGAAGTACTGCATATTTGTGAAAAGAAACAAGAATTGGATTTCCTTGAAGAACTGGAAATTAGAAGACATTTAAGAAACCCACAATATGAAGTTGTCAATGAACAGTTAAATCTAGGGAATTCTCCACTAATAAACTGTCTTCTTAAGTGATAATTGTAAAGATCAGCAGATATAGTTTTCCTGGTTTTCTATATCATTGCACAGTTATACTGATCTTAATTGGAAAAATGATATCCAGGATATCACCATAGGGCTAATAAGCTTCAATATTTGTTATATCACATCTTCTTCTTTTTTCTATAAACATATATCAAGCCAATCACAAGTTAGGTTACTTCTTGGTCTAGCCAAATATAACTACTAAACATCAGGTAGGCATAAAATGAAATGTAACTTCTGTCATTCTGACGATGATATTGATTTATCGAAACAATTGTCAATTTTTTTAGAATTTTCAATAACTTGTATTATATTGTGGAATTAACTAGAGACCTTGAGTTTCATTTAAAAACACTAATAAAATATATTTCGTTGTCCAATTTTTGTACTACTCAGAGATGTTTTAACGTGATATTCTTTTTTTTCCTAGTGAAATATTCATGGTCGATATTATTTAATAGATTTTTATTTTTGTGTATACGAGTTGTTATTAAGAAATATTTGTCGAAGATTATTGCTTGTAAAAAAAGCAAATTGCTTGAGAAGGTTGGTTCTTTTCGATACATAATTTTCAGAATTCGTTTCTGCACCGTTTCCAACTTTTTCAAGTGAGTAGCAGCAACCCCTACCCACCTCAGTACAGCATATTGAATACGAGATTCCATCAGAGCGAAGTAAATGATACTGTTTCTAGATAATTCCACAATATATTGAAAATATGTTAAAAATTCTAAGAACTTGACAATTATTTCGATATTGCTATCATCGTCAAAATGACAGAAGTTACATTTTATGTGATGCCTACCTGATGTTTAATAATTATTTTTGGATAGACCAAGAAGTTACATACCTTGTCGTCGACTAAATATATATTAAAAGAAAAAGAAGAAGATGATGTGACAAATATTAAAGCTTAGATATTTTTAACCCTATGGGGATATACTGGATATAATATGAGTACAAAATTGTTAAATGTAATAATAAAAATATCCCCACTAAAGAAGTCTGGTATATAAACTTAAATGTCCAGAATGTGATGCTTTCGCCTCGTGCGCTGGGGAGAACAACTCGAAATCCGTAGGGAAGCCCCGTTTATTTCGGGGTGAGATTTACTCACACCCTCAACTTGATGGCCGACCTAACAGACACGCTAAATAAAGTCCTACGTCGAGTTCATTTTCTCAAGACGCTCGGCGGAAGCTTTGGACGAACTCATCCAACCACCTTACTCCATACGTATAAGACATATATCCGTCCCATTATCGACTATATAGCGAATGTCTACTGCACCCTTCCTAACCATCTAGTAAAAAAGCTTCGATGTTGTGAGCAATCAATTTTGAGATACTGCCAAGACAAGGAACCCTACTCACCCAGTAACACCGTCTTTGTCAATATCGACATCGAGCTTATTCCGTCTCATCTGAACAATCTGCAAGCCCGATACGTTAGTCATACTATCGAATCGGGAAACGAAATCTCGAAAAACGTCCTAATCACACCCTAGATCGCTGTCAGACGGCCTCTTGGCAGAAAACGCAAGAGGTAACTCCCATTCCCTCCAGTATGGCTACTAGCCCCGGCTTACGACGATCTCCTGACATATACATCGACTACCTAGACCAATCCCCAATTTCAATCCGATAATCAGACATTGTCATTTTCACACATATAATCTTCTCTATCTTTCTCATACATATTTTTTTTTCTATCCAGATATCTACACAATTCCCTATCTTTAAATACTCTCACACATCTCACAAATTTCAATTAGTCAACACTTCTGACAAACCCATAACAACCGCCCCCACCAAACCGTCGGCGTAACAGGTTTTCTGCGGTTTCCCTGTAACATGGTGAATTTATTCAAACAGGATGAATATATTCACTAGCCAAATGGACCAACGAACCAATCAATCAATCGACGTCGAATTTCATAACGAAATCTGTTTATATCACAGGTAGTAAATGTGATTAATTAATTTTACTCCATAAACAAAGCATGTGCATTAATTCAGATAAATTAATATTTTTCATAAAGGAAACTAGTGAATTGAAGTCATCTTCTTATGACATAAATATCTAGATGCCGCCTCTTATACTACTCATAAAATTTAAGTTCCACTTTGTTCTGCATTCCACATTACCCCGCATTACCCTACTTGATATTGCAAGTTGTTCAGCCTCAACCAGTACTTTCAATTTTTCTTAGAATAATATATTGTAGGACCACAAGGACGTGATGAAAACCATAGGGCTTCTAAATCTAACAAGTTCTTGTTTGGTACAATTAGCAGTATTCTCACTACAAGGATCTGAAATTAAATATCAGGTGAGCTACAGTTTGAACCAAAAATTATTCATGTCATATGTAATTGAGCATGTTATTATTTGGGTATTTTATTAATATGTTTTGTAGAGTTTATCTTTATTTGATGCCATCTCCGATTCTGAATGGTATTTATTCAAAGCACCCATTAAAAGAGCATTGACATTTATGATGATGAATAGCAAAAGAGCACTTACTGTAAGTGCTGGAGGTATGGCAAATGTTGATAACGAAATTCTGTTGGAGGTAAGTCTAAGAATCAAAATAATCTTGATTATGACAATAACTGATGCTCACACGAAACTTGCGACAATAAAGGTTTCACACTGTAAAAGCGCATGTCATAGATCGAAACTGTGAAAGTAGCATGACGTATAAGGTGAGCTAGCATGACGTATGAGGTGAGCTAGCATGACGTATGAGGAATTGTAAAATAATGAAATTCTGTTGATTTTTGCTAATAATTCTAGTTTTAATTGATGAATGCAATAAATATATACAGTGACCGATTATTCTCCTTGATTTTTTTCTAAAATGAGATCCTCAATTCATTACATCTATTTAGATTTTTTTGGTAAATCCCGAATTAGAATATTCTCAATAATCGGGAGAGCTATGGCGCCATACTAACCAAATAATTTTGCTTGGATGACATATTGGCAAATTCTCTACCAATTTCTATGTCGTATTATTGTTAATTTCGTGGAATTTGTTCTTTTTCACATTTGGTAAAATATAATTTGACCATTTTTTGACATTTTGATTTACTATGAAATTTAGTGAACTGGATGCATTGTTGTTCCTTTGATGCAGGATGGCCGGTCTCATCGTTATTTTGCACATGATCTTGGAGTTTCCGAAAAACCTAGGGTCGTTTCTTGGAAACTGGATTTTATATTCGACGGTCCGGAACAGGTCTCCAAAGATGTACAAGCGCTCGAGATAACCATTTTCATATGTTGACAAGGCTTCGCAACAGGAACTTCACTGCCGTAAAAGTCAGAAATCATCTTGTCGAAGTTGTGCACGTAAGCAAGATGATAATCAGGAGACACTTGAATGCAACTGGTCTAATGGCAAGAAGACCTGCACATTGCCCAAAACATACCAGGCAAGATTGAGTCAACGGACTGGCATCCGATTATGCACATGTTCGTTGGAATGTGGGACAGTGGAGATATTTACTACACATATGAGTCCCGATTTTTCTTACATTATCCAAATGGACGACAAAGAGTTTAGAGAAGGGCTGGTGAATGATATTACGAGTGCAATATCGTTCTCAAGTTATCATGCTATGTTGGTTGACTATGGCGTGGAAAGCATTTCTGCAAAGTGACGTACGGTCATTGTGTTTATTAATAAGGAGGTTGTGAATGAGCATAGATACATTGAAGAAGCTCTTAAAAAACATATGGTACCTTTATCCCCATTCATTGGAGATAACTTTGTGGTAATGACCAGGATGGTTACAGAATACCATGACAACGTCAATATCAACCGTATAGAGTGCCTCCCCAGAAATTCCGACTTGAACTCTATCGAGCACGTTTGGGATATGACAGAAAGACAAGCTAGAACGTGTATCCCTGCTCCAGCCGAGTTGTTCCTCGTTTTTCAGGAACAATGGAATCTTCTTGAAGATCAAGCGATATTGAAGTCGATGCCACGACATATAGAGGCTCTAATACGGTCGCGTAGAGGCAATACGCGCTATTAATTCAGTAAAACTGCTAAAATGTTGCATTATTTATGTCTGGCCTAGCATTTGCCATTTTCGAGTCCCGATTAGAGGTCGCTATTTCTGGTGTACCAAGGAGCATCCTTTTAAACTTCTAAAGACGAGTCGACAAAGTCTACGAAAAATTCGAAGTTTCATATTCTGATGATGGTGTCCGTCCATACGTTTTAAGCATCAGCGGACGAACAGTAATTGCTAGATATTAGGTATAAACGTACTTCGAATCAGCATCGTCTGAAACCTCTCCAATAAAGGAAAATTTTGATCTTCAACCTTTATTTATTTATTAATTAAATTGTTATGTTCAAAGCATGAAACATAGACGTATATATTTATATATATATGTATATATATATGTATATATATATATATATATATATATATATATATAAACAATACTATATTTCCTGCGTCTTTTCATCCTTCCGACGTTTCGGCGTCTCCCTTAAATCAAAGAGTATATTATATTCTAATGATTTACTTCAAATGTCGTTATTGATACAAACACGTAGATACTTTGAAATTTCAATATACTCTTAAAACAAAAAAGTTTTTTTTTCCAAAATTTATCATACATCCTGCTGACATTTCTGCATCCGTACATATTACCGATTTTTCTGCATCCGCAAATATACTCATTCACCACATGTGCAACTCTGCGTCCGATTTCGGGTATTATGTTCATCGCATCCACCTTTCTGCATCCAGCAGTGGTGCCAGATATATGAGCGCCTCGAATTTGTTTCGTATTCATTAACTCTGCGAGAGAAATTGGTGATAATCGTGAATCGGTATAAGTATATAGTGTGTTTCACTATAGGGTCACCTCCAAAGTTAGCCAAATTGGCATGAAAGTTAAAATTGCAAAGAATATTCTTCGTCTATATCTGTAACTGTGGAATATTTCTTCATGATATAATAACTTTTTTTGTGTAGGAGATCATTATTTAACGGTCAAAATTCATAAATTCGATATGGCGGCTCCCAGTTGACGACAAGTTTTTTTATTATGGCTGTAGTCAAAATTGAAAGTAAAAAAACTCAAGAGAAATTTTGTTAAACAAATACACTAAAAACAAAAATAAATAAATGAATAATATTTTTAAAGAGACAGTTTTTAAAAATACGCTGAAAAATAATAATTTATTTGATTTTTTGACCTAGGTGGGCAAAAATTCAAAATCTTGCTGCGAATACAAAATAGGTATTGTTGCAGGACAAAATTTTGAATCTGTTAACCAATAATCAAAATTTATAAAGAAAATAATTTTTATTTTCTAGGGAATTTGTTGAAAAACTTGTTGTTATAAGTACCTATTTCCTTTGTTAGTGCATTTGTCTGAAAATAGTTTTCAATTATATCCATTCAAACTATTGAATACACGACACTTGAGGAACATGGCATTGTGAAAATCGTAGGTTAGGTATGCAAAGCTAGATGTTTGGTACATATTTTGAAAATTCCGATGTGAAAAGGAAGTAAATATGATTTTCCCACGGATCACATATCAAATGACTATCCAAGGAAAATAACATAAAAGAAATAAACGATTCCTATATGAATATTCACTTCTTTGATAAATCTTCAATTTCTGTGAATATATATTTTTGGAATTAATTTTCGTATAATCAAGCAATGAATTCTCGTTAATCTAGACTAAAAAAACTCTTCAGATTTTTGGGATGTTCTTCCATAGGAATGAGGAAACAAGTTTTTTACTTCAGTTACATACTGTTTGTAAAATAAAAAGTTTTGGAAAAACGAATAATAAAAAACGATTTTATAGACAAGCTTTTATTAGAGTTGTACTAAAACTAATAAAATAAGCTCATGTTATAGCTGACAATGATATAATATTTCTTTAGTTGAATTATTTGGTTTCAAAACGCTTGTCGCGCGAAATGTTCATAAAAGTTGTTTTATTAATTATTTCATTTCATGCTTTTTAGTTATTGCGCCTTAATCTGTTCATTTCTAATAGAGCATCGTGATTACAAGCTCATTTCCCTGTAAGTTTTGAGCTATCTGCTAACGACGCCCATTTCACCAAATCATGCAACCATGAACCCTTCAACAGATTCTCTGTAACTTCACTACAGAGTAACCTACCATATTGAATTCGGAATAACTTCACTCGGCAGATCCTATCACAAAACTTCATTAATTTTGCCAAAGAAATCATGATCTCAGACCACAAAAACTACCACACACCATTTTTTAATAGAATCTGACCATAATTACCAAACTCTTTCTCCATCCTGTGGCCGCCATTTTGAATTCAAGAATTTCGACGAAAAATTCGTATTCTCTGAGTCCGAATACCCATACATACCAATTTTGAATCGAATCGGAAAATACCTAATCAGAATTTTCTTTCGCCATCTTGAATTTATGAAGGTTGACAAAAAATTCATTAACTCCGATCCCTTACCAATTTTGAATCGAATCAGGACATAATAACAAATCTCGTCGGCCATGATGAAGCGGCCATTTCGTTTATTTTAACAAAAATTCCATAAGGCATTGTAACAGGAATTATGTACACCTGACAAATTTCAAGTTAATCGCAAGACTAGAAGTGAATCAAAATTCTGTTGCAAAATTTGAACGAACTAACAAGTTACTTATCTAAATAAGCGAAAATGAGTTTATCTAACCCATGGTTAGAAAAGCAGGTATTAAAAAGATAAAATATTTCTCCTAAAATAGAATTTATAACAATTAATAAAAGTTCAAACTAACATTTATTTTTGTTCAAAGAATTCAACAATATCATTCAATACCGTTTCTTTTCAAAAATATCAGAACATTTTTTTGAATATATTAAAAAAAGTAGTTTCATTTTCCAATTTTATAAAATCATTTTGTATAGAGAAAATTTCTTTATTTCGAATTCACAAAAACCTGAAAATAATAAAATGCATTTTGTTTCAACAAATCCAATATGGAAATAGTTTCAGTAGTTTAAATACACGAGAAATGAAAAACGCGATCAAAAACATGTTAACAGTAAAACTGAGTATAAACTGTTGATAATAATAATAATTTTTAGTTTAAATAGTCCTAAACTTGTAAAATTGCTACATGATGCACGAAGTTCTGAGTGCAACAAATATGCTTTTTGCACATGCTACACACAACATTCTTTTCTGTAAGAAAAAACGTTTCTTTTAAATATGTCATGTTTTGAGGAATATTCAAGGGAACCTAAGTATTTATACTTACCATTTTCATAGGTACACTCAAATTTGATAATTTAAACCATAAATCAACAAACTTGTCAATATTCTTCAGTTCTGTCATTTTGACCATGAATTCTTCAATCCCTACACCAAAAAGTCCTAGGTACCAATTTTGATTCGAATAGGACACTAAATGACAAAATTTCTCCTTTCCGAGCTGGCGAAAAAATTTTGTGTGGATAACAGATTCAAAAGCTTGCTGCACAAGAATACTTATATCCAAACTGAAAATATTTCACGGCAATATTTTGAATCTTTAGATTACACAGTAACGTCACAAATCTGAATAAATTTAATTAAATTTTTTATGAATTTGGACAAAACTTTCATAATCTTTGCCAACCAATCTGGAATAGAATCGGACTATAAATCACAAAACTAATTGGTCATTTTGAAATTTGGAATTCAGAGTGCAAAGGTCAGCGAGAAACTGCATTCTGAATAACTCAATTCATCAAAACTCCAATATAAGAAATACACGATTTATTCTAAAAGCGACGCTGAACGACATACCCACTTTTGAACGTCCTGCTGTCACAATGCAATGATAGTTCTATATATTAATACGGAAAATAAAATACTACAATATTGCCAAATCTCATGGCCGAAATTTTAGGACTTTCTTCGATTCTTTGCCTAAACGATACAATATCGAAAAATAGCATTTAATTCTGCGTTAACTGAGGATAACTCAATAATTCATTCAGAGTGGTTTGGTCGAAAACCACGTTCAGAAAACAGATTTTTTTACAGCTTTGTCAAAAACGGAAATATAGTACTATATATGAGTCTGCAGCTTGGAAATGAATACTCTAAGAGAAAACCTCCCGTAGAGCATCAAATTCTGCGTCCACTGAATACAAAAGTTGAGCAAGTATGAAAATTTCATATAAAAAATAAAAAAGTATTGGCTGTTTTTATAATTTTTTTAGTCTTAAAAAAGAATATAATGGTCGGAATTTGTTTATAACTTGATAAACAATGAAATAATTCTCTATTGAGAAATGCCAATTGTGATTTTTGAGTAGAAAAAATTCTTAACTAATCATGTAAATGTAAAAAATCCATTAAAAACAATGAAAAAATAATAATTGTTTCTTCAAGTCATCATAGTCACAAGACAATATGACGAATGAAATGAAAAAAATAGTTCATTTGTCTACAAACCATTTATAATAAACAAAATAATCAACTTTTAAATTTTTTTGTATCCTTTTTAGAAAGTAGCGAAAAATGTATAGACCAATTATTTGCCGCAGTGGTCGCGCGGAGCTGCATTTTCAATTAAATCAAAATTATAAATAATGGAGATAGCGTTCCTGGAGAAAGGACTTTCCAATTGGAAATTTTCCTTTTATCAAGAATATTTTTTGTAAATTTCTTAACAATTGATAGTTTCTGAATTATTTGCATAAAACTAAAAGTCTTTTTTCATCTCAATTTTTTGTGTGGTGTAAAATCATTTTAGTTTTTCTAAACATAATATCCAATCAAATCAGGTATCGCTCATATTTTTAGGAGCGTTATCAAGAGTTAACACCGCGGTAAACATCTCAACTACACTAAATACCACACAGTTCAATTAATTAATTATATTATTTCAATTCTTCGATCCCATTTATGAGGAATCCGCATATTTGGTAACCCAGATAATTTCAAGTTCCACACCTAAAAGACCAAAACTTGTTCTCCATCTTGACTACGTCTTCTCGAATCTTGAACCAAAAAGTCTGTTCACAAAAATCCTCAGATATCAATAATTCTGAGTAGTACCCATATGTAGTAATGTTATATCAGAAAGTAGTGGAACTCAAAAGTCTATCGTGACAAGGTTTTGAATATATTATCCTCTGAACTGGATAACTTATGTCAGATCTACATCATTAGATCATTCTCATTGCATTTTAATGCATACTTATATGTATTTATTTTCTTATTCTCAATTCTTTTATGATTTTATCATGTTATTCGTGATACCCGACCCTAAAAACTCCCGAATGCCATTTTCCTGGAGAGTCTGATCATTAACATATAATTAAACCTTTTCGTAACCAGCTTTTTTCGAATGCACCGAAACGGGAAAATAATTCCTTCGGATGTGTGAAGTAGGATTTTGTGATAAAAACAAATTCCAGATCATTCCAAAAAAGAATATTGCACGGCATGCTTTTAAATCTGTTAATTACAGAATAACTAACGTCACAAATCTGAAGAAATTATCCCTCAATTTGTGATAAATATTAGCAAAACCGTTGAATGAACTTTAGAATTTTGAGAATCAATTTATAATTTTTTACCTCAAAAATTCTCAAATTCCAATTTTGAATAAAATTGCAAAAGAAACGTGATCTCCAATCCCAAAACCTCTACATACCAATTTTCCATACAATGGATTCAGTAAGTACAAAACTTCTCCGTCAAGTTTATTGTCAATAGGGTAGGAAGATGTGGGTGAAAATTCGATTGTAAGATTGGCGTATGTCAATTAGACAGACAGTCAGATAGTTAAACCGAATGTTTTCTCGTGAACATCTGATCAATCTACATGAAATAATTCATGAAACGTAATTCAGGACCTGCAGGAAAAATAAATCGTAATACCCTCCAGAACACCTTTTCATAGTGATTAAGGAATAGTGTGAATCTGCGCGCCAACAGACCAAAATATACATGTTTTATCTCTGGAACACAACACGAACTCAAGAGACTCCCTACCCTCTGTTTCCTTGTTTACTCAGTAGTTGGAGGAAATATATTACTGAGAAACTGTTCTAAAAATAATCCAATCCGAACCCGTCGAAAGAAGGCGAAATCCAACATACGAAATACGTGATATATTCTAAAAGAGGCACTGAATAGCATATCCACCTATGAAAGTCCTCTTGTCATACTGCAATATCAATTATAAATAAAGATACAGAGAATAAAGCACTACAACATTGCCAAATCTCGTGGACGCAGAAATATCGAAATGGTGACAAAAATATACGCCATCCCGATATACGCAGAGCGTGAACAGCGCACTAACTCGGAGTTTGGCTGAACTACGATATACGTGAACTGGCGACCATTCTCACAAATGGGGGTCCGGCTAAAAATTTATTCTTTTACGTTCTCGACCATCCTGCATTTAATGACGCAAAAAACTTTTCTGCGTCCATATACGGACGCAGAAAGTCGCAGGACGCAGGTATTAATGTAAAAACCACAATGTACGGACGCACAGTTATCGAAGAGATGTAAATATATATATATATATATATATATATATATATATGTATATATATATATATATATATATATATATATATATATATATATATATATATATATATATATATATATATATATATATATATATATATATATACTACCAAAACTGCCATCTATGGATGTCAGTGAAACTTTGCGCCATGTACACGTCTCAAGTTTAGAAAGAATAAAATTTCCATTTAATTAACAATAAAAGTACCTAAACAAGTTTAGATCACAAAAATTTTTGGAATCACGTAAAATACCATGTCGTATATTAAATTTATCCACCTTTTTCTATTTTCAATTGATACTTACAAAGAAACATTCTTCCAAGTAATTCTCAATTTATTGACTGAAATTTATTCAGATAAATTAACTCCAATGTTAAAATGTCATATACCTGGAAATGTTATTGTCACTTTGCCATCGATAAAAAAGGTGCATCCTTTTTTATCGCGATAAAAACTTCTCTTCCTCAATATCTAGTAAGCGGACGTCACTTTTACACAATGACAATGAGTCGCAATTATTGTTGTTGTTCATCCATATATTCTGTCGTTAATTTATCTTGCCAAAAAACACTCGAGCTTTTCTTTTATTAGATAAATTCCTCTTTGACTCAAAGTTTTGCCAATCACTAAATTTGCTCGAAAAACTGACATTAGATAAAATCGCTCCACCTTCGGTGTCGCGATTTTATCATGTCAGTTTTTCTCGTAAAATTAGTGATTGGCAAAACTGTTTCGTTGCAAAGAGAAATTTATCCGATAAAAAAAAAGCTCTTGTGTTTTTACTGTTGATAAAATTTTTATATATACATAGTTATTTTCCAACTAATTTTAAGCTCATCTAAAAAATCATTTGGCAAGAAAAAAAATTTATAAGACTTGGTCCAATTTTTGGTATAAGGCTGCAAAAATTGGGCCAAGTCTTATAATTTTTTTTTCTTGCCAAATGATTTTTTAGATGAGCTTAAAATTAGTTGCAAAATAACTATGTATACATAAAAATTTTATCTGCATAAATTTCAGTCAATAAATTGAGAATTATTTGGAAGAATGTTTCTTTGTAAGTATCAATTGAAAATAGAAAAAGGTGGATAAATTTAATATACGACATGGTATTTTACGTGATTTCAAAAATTTTTGTGATCTAAACTTGTTTAGGTACTTTTATTGTTAATTAAATGGAAATTTTATTCTTTCTAAACTTGAGACGTGTACATGGCGCAAAGTTTTACTGACATCCATAGATGGCAGTTTTGGTAGTATTTCAATTATTTTTGTAGTTAAATATTCTAATTCGTTCTATTGTTCATTTAGTGATTCGTTTTCTTTACATGTGACAAGAATATATTCCTTAATCGAATAATATATATATATATATATATATATATATATATATATATATATATATATATATAGATTGTTGTAGTATGAATGGAGGCATACATTGTGACCCAGTGTAATGTAGAAATAAAGAAACTAAGATCATTTTTTTTATATATAATAGTAATAATGACCATATCTGTCAATTGTAGTTGAATTTTCAGCAATTTTTTAGAATTCCAGAAGTTGAGATTATTTTAATAAAGTTTATAAAACTAAATTTAGATAAAACCATATAAAGTCATATTATAATAATAATAAAACAAATAATCAAATATAAATGACAATGAAATAAGTTAACTTAACGCAAAACCAAACCAAAATTTAATGGAGGAATATGAAGGACAAACTAATAACTTGAGAAATCAACGATATAGCTACAGTATCTAAATCACATAAAAAAGAAAACAATTGTGAATTTTGTAATGGAAGATTAAATATTATTTATATAATACATATGAGTTTTAAAGATCTATTTTCATATAGGGAAGTACAAAAACCAGAAATGTCATATTATGTTGACATGCGTACCAACAAATCTGATTGAATACATGAGGGATGAATAAATAAAATTTGAAAATCATTAAGAAACTATGTATGATAATTGAATGAACAAATAGTAGAATACAAATGGAATAATTACATATATGATATATAATTGTTCATGTTACCAAAATTATATAATTATAATTTAAGTTTCCACCAATCACAGGACTTTTGAAAATTAGAATAATTAACAAGACAATTTATAGAACTGATTGTGACGTATTATGAAATTATAAACAATATAAAGTATATATAATATAAAACAATAGGACATTTATGTGAATAATAGAGGGATTTTGGACAAATAAGAATGACAATCAATCGTTATAAAAAATTGTATATCTAGTAGTTTATGAACATCCGCTTGAAGCAAGTTTGTTGATAAAAAAACAATTGAGTGTGGCGAGGAAGGTAGAAGCATAAGCAACTCCATGTCGGGGCTCTTCAAATTTTTTGCGAAAAATTATTAAAGTTAAGTATTTCGGCCATTCTACAAATTAGTTTTACAACCAGAGATCCTACCAACAAATGAAAACAAATTCCCGATCCAAAACGAGTCTTTTCTAAGTAATATGAGAAACTTGGTGATCTACAGCAATGAGAAAGGACGCTAATAGGTGCGGACAATCGTTTTCTCAAATAACAGGTTAGTGAATTTATTTCTTTGGGTTCCAAAGACGAACAATAAATATAAATGATCATTCAATTAACTAATAAGATAAATATTAAAGGCCATAAATAAACAATACAAAGAACAATTTTGAAAAATAATTAATATATCGTTCAATTTTATAGAGTATAACAATGATTACTCACCTGTTTTTCAATCTATACATGTAGTTTATAAGAGATTTCTAAAAATACTTTTATAGTTTATAGTTGGTAATTTCATATATGTAATTAATCTGTTTCGTTGTTTATCACCATAGAATCTTTTCTTGTTTTATACAAGTTAAAATAACACACAGCCACACACATCAATCATATATATTTCAATTTTCTCAACGTTTAGCGTTATTTAATAATGTGAGATGTGTAACAAAAGACTGCTCTGCGCAAGCGTTGTATATTTTTGAAGGTTGACTATTAATTTCAGTATGCGATAGGAGCACACCATAGGCATCGGATAATTTTATTTCTATAATTAAATAAAAATGTGATACTAAATGAATAATTAATTATAAGTTTCAATCGGAACATTCTTATCCATTTTCTTTAAAACAATTTATTCATTGATTAAATATATAAAAGCATATGGTGATTTTTAAATTTATTTCAATCGCCCATCAATCCAACTAAGATTAGGAGTATATATTTTCATGCCCCAATATCAAAATTGATCAGCAGCCGAAGGTACAATAAATAAGGTAAGTTCGATAAACAAATAATAAGGTATAAATAGTAAAGTAATTATAAATAAACAATAAATAAAAGTAAATAAATATGATTATTAATTAAATTGTCGGCCCAACGTAGGGCTATAATAAAAAAAAATGATATAATTGGCCCCAAAGTGGGGCAAATAATAAATAAATAATAAAAAAAGAAAAACCATATATTAATACAATATATATATATATATATATATATATATATATATATATATAAACTTTTTCTATGCTGTCAATAACAACACGGAACGTAAAGAAAATCTATTTATAATTGAGCTTTTGAACCAAATTATAGAAGGAAATATATTAAACTAACTAAAGATAATGTAAACATACGAATTCGTTACAAGAAAGCTACTGTGCGAGTGAAATTCTTGTGTTATGGCTCTTACATGGTACCATTTATAAGAATCAAAATGAAAAATATCAATTATTAAAATAACAATTCCAGAAAATTTACAATGTCCATTTTAATACGATCATGTACTATAAATTCAAATTAACTTTTTTATAGGAAGAAAATTGAAATTGTTTTATTGAATTATTTTTTTATGTTATTTTACTAAACATAACGACAATGCAAGTTTTTTAAAACCTTACATAGGACAACTTTTTATTCAAAGTGATAGAGTAGTACTCCCTAAGGCAAAGTAGTAGAAAATAATTTAACTACTTAGGAAGTACTACTCTATCACTTCGAATAAAAAAATTGGTCTGTCGGGTTTTAAAGAATTTGCACTGTATACGATTTTTTCCAATAACACTGATTAAAGTATAGGTGACTCAGGAACCTGGTCCAAGCAAAATTCCTACCTAAAGTATTGTACTAAACATAACATCACAATCCAACAAATATCTGAAAATATAGATGTTTTTTAATAAACTGATTATTCAGTGTATCCCGTTAAATTAACACCATATTAAAAACTATTGATTTTAGAAAAAAAATTATTCTTTGTGAAAACTCTGCATAGTCTAACACATAAAATGCAATTACCGAATATAAAATTTTATAGCTAGTAACTTTTTTGTAAAATTATTAATAAAACAGTTTGAAACAGGAAGTAAAATAATACTAGAGTCAGGTAGCTGTAACTCTGCAAGTGAGTATTAAATTCAATTGCAAACAACTTTTTAAAGTGTAATTTTTTGATATTTTCAAAAATAAAAGTACTTTCCTCTTGAGCTATATTGATATTTTTTAACAAATCTTGTTTACTACTAATAAATATTGATATTAGGTTATTGCGTTTTAGGATTTAGAACATGTAGTAAAAAAGAATAAGTTAATAACTAAAATCAATAACAAAAAACTTGACACCCACTTACGGACAGGGGGGCACACTGTGGGCAATTTAAGAATATGAATCCAAGTCCAACATAAAATCATAATCAGGATACTTGACTCGAAGATTGAATTAACGCAGGTTTAGCATTTTTTCCTTTATTACCCTCATATCTGTGACATTTTTTGCAATTTATTTCAGGATTATTATTTTTTCACTTTCATCATTACAATTACTTTATTTTAGAGTCTTGCACCCCAGTACTTGACGTTTTCCTTTCCTCGATGGTCTTTTAAGTGACTCTTCAACTTAGTGTGTTCAACTAGTTGATTCTTAGGAATCCTACTTTGATTTGGGAACTCTTTCTCTGACTCTTCTCTAATTTCTTCATTATTTGGTATGTATGCAATTTTAAATTTTTAGTGGATATAACCAAATTTAAAAAATCACGTAATTCATACCTAATCCTATGTCATGAATATAGAATATGCCGTTGACTACCACCCAACCTGTAACATCTAGTAATGGTTCTTCAGTATCTCATAAAGGTTTAATAGGATACCCTATGTTTCCTGTTTCTTTTGTGATAATTCTATTCTTTCTTGTCTTTGCTTTAACTGGACACTTCCTGTCGGTGAATGTCTGAAATTGGTAAAAATTATAACAAAAAACATATGTAATTACTGCTATTATGGATAATACTAATAAAAAAAGAAAATCAAGTATTGTACATACCCTTTTCTATTCTGCTGAATCCTTAATAGAACCACCTAAACTATTTAATTTGTCTGAAAGCTGTTTCCCTATGTTTTTATTAATAACAGGGCTTATAGCATCAAATTTGTTATTCCTAAACGGTTCATTTTTGTATTCAATTCATCCAAATACATTATACATTGTGCCTATATTGGTGTTTTAACTTTGTCTTTATCCATAATAAAAATTACGTGAGTAAGTGAATAAAAAGCTTATTTAACCAAACATCTATAAACAAATAAATCGGTAATCTTTTGCTACCTAGCATATGTCAAAAATATACCAACCCTTATAAAATTGTAAAAATATTATCGTTATGTTTTGTCTTTAGATTTTAACGCAACGATATTACAAAATCTACTCTGGAAAATTATCGTTACCGTAACGACAAGTTACAGAATAGACTTGTTTTTTGCACTAAATACACTTCATTAGAATGTTCCAAATGAGTAAATTATTATTATTTGTGTATGCCTCTTCAATTTGGGTTTGTAGAATTCATTTTTATAGAAGAAATTGATAAACATATTTGAAAAGCTTGTTTATATTTATTTTTGACATAACAAAATGACAAATGACATTTGTATTATAACGTCAACTGACGCTGATGTGAGGGACGAAACAATTCGATGATTTTAGGAACGGTGCTTGAGAATATCATTTTTAGGAACTATTCGCAAATAGAGCGTTCACAGCCTTGCGTATGCATGACGTTGGGAACGGCGTCAAGAATAACGAGATTCAGTATATCAGGGTGAATGAAATTTAATCATCGACCACCACACCTGCAATAAATGAATCACCGGTAGGGACATTGATTTTTTAGCGAAATATCGAAACCACACATGAAAAGTCTTAAACTTTAGAAATATTTTTACAAAAGTTACAACTTTTATTTTTTAGGACTGAATATCTTTTCAATAAATACATGGAAAATTATCATTGATGCTGCAAATGGAAGATCATATATGAATTATATGGCAAATATATGCATACTTTGCCTGTAGATAATATACTTTTTAATTAATTAAAAAAAATAGAATTGCGGGGAGAGGGAAAAGACGAAATTTTCGGTATAAGAGTGTCTGTCGTCTAGCGCAAAAATATTTAAAAGAGGGCGGAGTTGAGACATGACATGGCGCGAGTGACGAGCAGTCACTCTTGATATATATATATATATATATATATATATATATATATATATATATATATATATATATATATATATATGTATATGTATTTTAGCAAATGTATTCTTGGGAGTTAGGTTCAAAATGATGACAATATAGCTATTAACCTATTTTAATTTCTCATTTTTATGTATGCAACGTTTCGACCGGCATCCCTGGTCCTTGTCAAGCCAACTAAAATTACTATAATAGATTTTTAAAATACTTTTCACACAGTATGGATTTAAAATAATCTTACCTTAAAAAACATTGGCTCCAAAAATTCAGTTAAAAAGACGTAAACAATAGAACACTTAAACACATATTTTTACAATTACTATAACAAATTTGCAGTTTTACTGGTCGTAGAAAGACTGGTATTTTACCGGATCTTCATTATCACTAATTTTGTTTTTAATACATTGACCATTGCGTAACATATTTTTATTAAAATGATTTCAATTTAATAAAAATATGTTACGGCAATGGTCAAAAAAAATATCAATTTGACGTAAAAAAATGCCAACTCATGAACCTAACTGTCAATTCTCAGCTGACGCTCATAGATATTCAATCGGTACAACCGAGTTATTAATACATAATACAACTTGACCTGTATATAATATTTACAGAAATATCGACGAATATGAGTATTTTTTTATATTGTCAAAAATAATACAGAAGTTGTTAGATTTGACAAATATGGACTTGAATATTGAAATAAAGTATTCTGAACACACGGGTGATTGATTGTAGTATTGATGCGGTAGTACTGTTGGTGTCAAGTTTTACAACGAATACTAGACTGGCGGGAGTTTTGGTGAATAAGTTTTATTTTAAGAACAACCCGTTATAAAAGTGTAACTAAATGCGACCTTCACAATATTGTTCATTACATATTTCTTCTGTCTCTTCTTCCTTTTGTCTACATGATAGCGGTGCAAATTATTTATTACAATGATATGAATAAAAGCGACAGAATCTGAAAATACCGCTTCATTTTTATATCTTCTACACGCCATTATCTCCGTTATTTGTAGCCTTGGAATAAATAAGGGGCTAAGTGCCAAAAAAATTCTTTCGAGATATTCGATATAAACTCTATAAAACATGACTCATTTCATTTAGAAATATTTCCAATTTTTCATATGCACCTATATATGGTATAAATAAGAATTCAAATTAATTTTTCATGTAGGTGCTCTAGGTTAAGAGAGGAAATTCAAATAACTTTGATATTCCTAGAAGGTTCCAAGTGCCAATATTATTTTTTCTTATAGTAGGCTAAGTACCACACCAAGGTTCATTTTGCTATGAGCTAAGTGCCAGAACATGAAAAGGTTGTAGAGAAGACTATCATAGTTTGTCTCAATTTTTTATTTGTGTGATCATACAAAAATAGAAAAAAAATCAGGTTGATCTATCTTAACGAAGAATTTCTTCAAAAAATCCTCGATTTCCTTCTTTCACATAAGGAATACATTTTTTTTAATTTTCTTTCTTCTCATTGCTTATGTTGCTTTTACATGCTAATGGTGGCAAAGTAAAATTACGAAAAGTTTCTTCTGAATTTTTTTTTGAAAACCCTCGTGGACTTACAAGCTTCTAAATCGTTCAAAGTCTCACGAGTCTGAATGCGTCCCAGTCTCAATGAATCCTTTTCTACAATAATCCATTTCGCTTTAGAAATTTGCAAATCTTTGATAATCAGACTCATTTCCGCAGCCTGTTTGAAGTCAAAATTTCCGTCTGCATAACCGTGACCATGAATGGATTTTTTGGAGTAGCACTAACCATCAGCTTCACCAAGTCCATTGAACCTTCGCATTTCTCCAAGAAAAATATCGCTGAAAGGGGAGAAAATATAAACCAGGTGACCAAGACGAAGGGTTTCGGGCATACAACACCGAAGCTCATATTGTTGAGTCAGGGGTTGACACCACCCATCCACCCATATAAGAGCGGCAGCGAAGGAGATCATCCCAACATGGTTCTTCGTCAGCGCAGTACATGAAGATGGGCCTAACAGAAAAACTCATGGATATCGTTTGTCCAAAACACAACGTGCATAAGGAGATCAAACAAATAGTAGCTAGCATACAAACTATATATGATAAACTTGGAGTGGAATTACACACGGTTTCCAACTAAACGCAAACCACTCCGGCCGCACAAAGAAGCTGGGCGCAGATGAGTGGAACACCAGACAATACGCAAGGGAGCAAGAACAGATCCAACATAAAGAATAAGAAGGCCTCGTCTCCACCTAACAACCAACTCCGGGAGGTTAAACAAGTGCAGAGGCGCATAAACACCGTGCAAATGACGCCCCCAAAGACGACCGTACGGGAGGGGAAACAAGCAAGAACGATACCGGGAGGAAGGCTGGAGATATACCACCACAACGAACTTCCGATCCCGAGCGTGATTGGCAGAAACAGCCAGTAAGGACTGCATGTATTGTTCCTGACGGACAACAATGGGAGCAGGCTGACAGGAGAAAGAACAACCCCGGCAAAAGCTGGAAGGAAACCACTACTACCGAACGCATTAGTGGTCAATAAGGCGCAGGAGAAGATGACTTACACCGACATAATATAGAAGGTGAAGGTAGACCCCGCCTTGAAAGACATCGGGAAAGTCAAAAAGATCAGGACGACAAGAGGCAATTTGCTGACTATGTTTGGGAAAACAGAAGAGAAGGATATGGAGGCCTACCGGGCGACCGTCAGGAAGAAGTAACAGTAGAGATGAGGATTCCGGAATCGGAAATAGAAGTCAGGAACCTAGACGAATGGGCAACCAAAGAAGAGGTAGTTGAACACTTAAAAGAGCATATCCCAGACATAAAGAAACTCACTACCGCTGCGGTGAAATCTCTGAGGAGAAGCTGGGTCTCGACTCAGATCACCGTGGTTTGCTCGCCGGAAGCTTACGCGAGGAAAGTGGCGACGATTGGTAAGATTAGGGTAGGCTGGAGCACATTGCGCATCCGGAAGAAAGTATTACCAAGCAGATGCTTCAATTGCTGGCATTTTGGCTACAAAGCTGTGGTTTGCAAAAAGAGAGTAGACCGCAGCAAGACCTGTTTTAGATGCGGACAAGAAGTGCACAACGCACCAACGTGCAAAGAGCCTCCTAACTACATTCTGTGCAGGGAGAAAGATCTAAAGAGTGATTGTAACTATACAGCCGGGAGATGGAAATGTCCTATCTTCCAAAATGCCAGGAGAGCTGTCCAGGGTGCAGAAAATGAGAGTGTTACAACTAAATCTCAACCACTGCAGGCCAAGACTTGCTGATACAGCGAGCCAGAGAACTGGACGTGGACGTGGCTATGCTGTGCGAGCAGTATGACGACGTCCACACCAAACCATTGGTTTCAGTCAGCACAAAAAATGCAGCAATATGTGCATGAGGCAGACTGCCTTTCGAAAAGCTACCAACTAACCCCACTTCATTGTTTGTCAGGGCCGAAATAGGAGGGGTGTGTAATTCCTGTGCTCCACCAAGTGCCCCGATTGACGTGCTCGAGAACTTCCTGGACACTCTCGCAGATGACATGAGAAGACATGGTCCGGTCGTAATCGCCGGAGACTTCAATGCTTGGTCCATTGATTGAGAAAGCCGTGAGACAGACAGAAGAGATGAAGACCTACACGAGGCTTCCTCGACACTAAACCTCATTCTCATGAATGAGGGAACTACGAGCACCTATCGCAAAGGCGCTGCAAACTCCATTATCGACCTGACGTTCATTAGTAGTGTCATAACTAAAGGAGGCTGCGAATGGAAGGACGATGAGGAGTTCACAAATAGCGACCATCAAGCTATAATATGGGAAATCAACACTAGTCCCAGAAGCGGGTGGTACCAGGGACCCACAAGGAGGCAGTGAAATACAAACTGGTACTCTCAGGGTAAAAAAAATATAAAAGAAAAGGAATAAAATAAAAAGAGAGTAGGTTCTTTCCAAACTGATAATGTGAATGGAGATAACAAAGCCAGTTCTCAGGGCTCTGTTATCTGAAAGAAGTTAGATAAACTGAAAAAAGAAAAGGAAGAGAAAAGAAATAAGCTAAGATAAAATGAAATTTAATTATGGGCGCCACTAATTTTTGTTCCTAAACAAAATTAGAAAAAAATCATTCACATATATCAGCCAACTCTTAACTGCTATTACCTGTTAGTTTTAATAAATGTTCACAAAAAAATGTGCTGAAGGCAATTTTTCAGGTATTACCTGTATAATGAATGAAACTCCTGGATCAAAATATGTATAAATATAATGTATGTAAAATAAACGATTTATAAAATTTTATAAAAAGTGGTTAGTAGATGTCAGTCCTCGATAATCTCTTATAGTACAACCATTACTGTAATGCCATGCTATTTGGAGTTATACAATAGCAAACTTATTATGTCAGATACTTTGGTAGAATTTACAGACAAAAGTTGATTATTCCTGGAGTCTCCGCAGTTATCCCAGCGAATTTGTTCTTAGAGAACAAGTTTTATATTGGATCAAACTTCTACCAGTATTTCTGCGTCAACTAACCTCTCGAAAGATGTATCGTCTAGTGGCGCATTCCGAATTCCTATTAAGGATTTTTTTTGGAACGAGTTAACCTTAACGTTAATTCCACCAACACTCAATTAGTTGAATTTAAAATATAGACTAGGAAGACGTGTGGTCTATTCCACCAATAAATTTAACATTCATAGCAAAATTATTCATTTAAATCACTATTCGAAATGTTGACTGCTAAGTTAACGTTCCATACCCCTAACAGCCAAGAAAAAAAAATTCCAAAAAAATTTTTTTTATATATAATTAAACTATTGAGACCAAAAAAATGAGGGCAGAAAAAAATTTAAAATGAGACTTTAAAATATGAGAATCACGACTGAGTAAAAAGGAAAATACTTAATATTTTTAAAAAAATACTGATGAAGTCAATATTAATATATATACATACATATTTTGCATATATTTATACGCCCCCAATAAAGTTCATCCTCATATTGAGACTAACATACACTATGAGCTTCTGTGTTATTAAGTACTTATTCAAAGTATCAGTCTACCCAATTAGTAACTGGTCTTACTTATCAACATAGAACTGCACGCTCAATGATAATCTAGCATATCATTAAGGCTAAAATAATAACCTGAAGGGTTATTAAATAATAACAAAAAGACAAAGTCGGGAAGAAACATAAAAAGATATAAAAAAAAAATCAAAAGTTGGAAATTTATTAAGATGGTCCAACATTAACCACCCATTATATGATAGACAGGTAAGGTATTTATCACGAACCTTATCCACTGAGTGCACATTTGTTGAGAAGGTAAGGAATATAGGAAAAGACATTTGCCCATGAATGATATTTCAGAGTTGCCCCTCGTTATCCGTAGACCGAACTGCAAGCAACACTGGTGAGAATAAACTCACAAGAATACTACCCCAGATAAATTCTTTAAATCAAAAATAAAAGTTGAAATAAATTGATAATGGGAAGAGAAAAGAATAACATAATATGGCTCAGATAAATATGTCGATAAAATTCATAACTAACTGCCGTAACCTATAACTAATGAAAGGAAAGAAAAAAAAATAAAAAAAATAAATATTCTCATTGATAATATAAACGTCACAATCAGGTAATGGAATATCAAAAACACTTCGCAATATTCACAAGAGGGAAGAAGTGAATTTTAAAGAAAATACGAATACTGTCACAAGGGAATGGACGATGATTCCTGCACTAACATATTTAACAACAACATGTCATAACCTAATGGTGAGGTAACCAACTCCAAACTTATTCGTATCTATTTTTCGATATTGTGAATCATTAAAGTAAAGATATTGTGTTTTTAATGCCTAGATTAATATTATAATCTAGTATATAAGAGTCATAGTCAGGTAAAGACATATCAAAAAAAATGTTGATGTTTCTATATACATTATAATAAGAATTCATAAGAATCCTTAACAGCAAACAGAGAGAAAGGAAATTAGAGACAATACAAATACTGTCACAAAGGAATGGACGATTATTCCAGCACTAGCATATGTAACAACCATATATCATATTCTCAAGGTGAGGCAATAAACTCCAAACTTATTTGTTCTATCCTCCCAAATTCCCTTACTCTAAGATAAAGAAAATATGTTTTCTTGACAGATAGAAATTTTAATTTCTACGGTAAGATATATCAAGATAATTATAGATATTTTTGAATAGGGAAAATAACTATTTGTTAGATAGAGATAAGCGTTTAAGCTACGAACACTGAAAATTGAATTCCTCACAATGAACTGGATTCATTTAGAATCTAGTCAGGAAAATGAAGATAAAAATTTCAAGATAAAATTAAATCAACTATTAAGTAACATAGATAGATCATTTCTGTGTTGTTGTGCCAAAAGAGGTAAGAGTCAAATTTGCTATAACTATTATAGCAAGCTAAGATACTATACAATAAATGTCCGGTGGGATACTATTTAAATATACAGCAGACACACGATTCATGTCTGCTGCGACACAAGATGAGATAAGGTAAAGATAAACATACATCTCCGTGTGTCATTTTCTCTAACACACAAAAACCCTAGGTAAGATAAATTATTTCAGTTTGTGTTATTTGACACAATTCAACTGAAATCGGCAAGACAAGATAATATTTTTCTGTATGTGTAACTACACATTTCAACTGAAAAGATAAGTCTACAAATTAGAAATATGATATTGAACATTCAAATTTTAGTGATACTAATTACCGTTCCAACATCACATAACTCTAATTCAGTAAACAAAAATAATATTAATTTCTTAATACTTTCTAATTTCAAAAATATAATCTACAAGATAAACCTAGGTTACCAACAAATTAATTTAGCCCAGAGATTATTTTTAACTCTCAGCACAACACAGAAAAATCTACTGTTAAATTACTTTCCCCCTTTTTTTTGTTTTGAAGATAAGGTAAAAATGTGTTCATCTAACAAATGTTCATTCACTATCCTAAGATACTGAGTCAGGATTATTTTCATCATCGGTAAAGTCACTTGATTCATCAATAGATAAGTTATATTCTTTTAGATCTTTAACATGCCATCGTCCTATATTTTTGCCACTACTATCTTTAAGTTCATAAATCAAGGGAGATACTAGTATAACACGGTTAACAGTACAATGTATATATTTAGGCATACATTTTGCAGAAATAAATTGAGCTTTATCTGATTTCTGATAATTCTTTTTTCAAACATGATCACCTACATGAAATTTGATATCGCTTTTACGAAGATTATAACGTTTACTCGATTTTATGTAAGCATGGTGTAATTTTTTTCTAACATCTTCGAAATTTTTTGGCATTTCTTAAGTATCCTGTAAACGGTGTATTTTATCAGCAATTGCAGGCTGATTATTTGCATTATCTGCAATATTCCCAAAAAATGACCCTGATACAGGCACGTTTCTAGCAAACACAAGAAAAGATGATGGAAATTCTGTGACTTCATGTTTAGACAAACGAATTGCCTGAGCTATTTTCTGTAATTCTACATCCCAAGTTCTATGATCAGAAAAACAATATGAACGTATTGCAGTAACAATAGATTTATTCACACGCTCAGTAGGATTGGCTTGAGGAGTGTAATTTGCAGTGTACCAAATACTTTGGACATGATACTTAGACATTAAATTTTCAAACAACTGACTAGTGAACTGTTTACCATTGTCTACAGCTACTATTTGAGGAACCCCAAAAATTAGAAAAACATTATTTTCAATAAATTTCACCATCGCAGAAGAGGTAGCTTGTTTTAAAGGTTGAATTAAAACAAATTTAGAGAAGAAATCAACAATGACCAATGCACACATATTTCCCTGGCGAGATTTAGGATATGGCCCTATTGAATTACAGGAAATTAACTGGAAAGGAAACTCTATACTACGATATTTACCCATGAGACCAGCTTGTGGCAAATTTGTGGGCTTACAGGCAGCACAAACTTTACAACGACTTACATATTTTTGTTCACTCTGTCTCATTCTGGGCCAGTAATATAACTCTGAGATTCTCTTTAATGTTTTAAAAACACCGAAATGAGCTGGAGTAGGATCATCATGAAATTTAGATAACAATTCAGGTCTGTTTTCCGATGGAACTACAATTTTCCAGTCAGTTAAATTGCAAATATTGGCATACTTGTTAAAGACATGCTTATATAGAATATTATTTTCCACCTTGAAATTAGGATAACTATTCGGATCGGATTGACCCTTATTAATCATACTTTTATACCAATTATCAGGTTTTAGTAAAGATGGATTTGATACATTTATTTCCGGCACCCTAGATAGAAAATCTGCAAGTACGGTACCCGTTGCTCTACGATGGACTATTGAAAAATTGTATTGTGAGAGAATCCACCTAGCTAATCGTGGTGATGGTTTTTTTATATTATTTACCCAAATAAGAGAAAAGTGATCCGTGATGACAGTAAAATGTCGTCCCAGAAGATAATAACGAAAAAGATCAATAGATAGTAGGACTGCAAGAGCCTCTTTCTCAGTAGTTGTGTATTTCTTTTGACATTTATTCAATTTTTCACTATAATAAGCCACTGGATGTTCCAACCCATCTTCTAACTGAAAAAGCAGCACACTTCCAATACCTACATCACTTGCATCACACATTAGATAAAATGATTTGTTAAAATCAGGACTACAAAGTACAGGAGCGGTAGTTAAAACAGTTTTTATATCTTCGAAAGCTTTTTGAGCTTCCGGTGTCCAACTTATTGGTTGATTTTTTTTCTATTAGATAAAAGATAAGAAATGGGAGCAGATAAAGTAGAAAAATTATTTAAGAAACGACGATAATACGAAACAACCCCTAAAAATCTACATACCTCTGTAGTTGTCCTCGGTACAGGATAGTTAGTAATAGCTTTAGTTTTTTCACCGTCAATACTTAACCCGTTTTCATCCAAGGTATAACCTAAATAGCGAAGAGAAGGACGACAAAAATGACATTTATCAATATTTACCGTTAAATTAGCCTCTTTTAATTTCTCATAAACTTTAGACAAAATTTCTACATGTTTATCAAACTGTGATGTACAAACAATTATATCATCAAAATAATAAAAACAATATGGTTCTAAAGATGGACCTATTACCATATCCATTAATCGTGACATGGTAGCTGGACTTGAAATTAAACCAAATGGTGTACTTGTAAATTGAAATAGTCCTCTAGAACGAATTGCAAAAGCTGTTTTTGGACGAGACGACTTTTCTAGAGGTATTTGATAGAAAGCATGTTTTAAATCGATATTAGATATATATCGCGTATCCCTTAGTTGACTAAGTATAACCTCGATATTTGGAATCATATACGAATCTGCTTTAGTTTGCTTGTTTAAAAATCTAGCATCAAGAAGTAACCTTATACTACCATCAGGTTTATGAGTTAAACAGATAGGAGAACAATAAGGAGATGTACTTGGTTCAATAACCCCTAATTTTGATAATGTATCTATCTCATTATTCACATGAACTTCCATAGCTTGAGGTAATGGATACTGTTTTATTTCAAATGGAGGAGAATTTCCAGTGTCGATATAATGTTCTAAGATATGTGTCCTACCAATTTTATCCTTAGGGCTAATGCTTTCGAATTTTTTGATAATAACATCAAGTTTAATTCTTTCATCATTTGTTAAAGTTGTGACGTCCTTAACGGTATTGACGACATTTAAAGATAAGGCATTCAAATTCATAGTAAATTTAGAAAATTCTAATTTAATATTGAATGTCTTCAAAAAATCCATTCCTAATATAACTGTTTGAGTAACTGAAGGTAAAAGATATAATTTTAAAATACGAGATAACTTATCCACTGTGACATAAGTTTTTACAAAACCACCAACATCTTGGTAAGTACCATCAGCAGTCGAAACTTGAAACTGTTCGGTAATAGAAATAGGTATAGATAAATTCTTAAGAAACTCAAGACCTAGAGAACCCAAAACACTCAGATTACTTCCTGTATCAATCAAACAAGAGAATGTCTTCCCAAAAATAATAATATCCACATAAGGCCTGTTATCATTATCTTTTCGATATAACAAGTCTAAAAAGTAATTACTAGATAATTGAGTATTTAAAGAATTCTGAAATTTATTTACTTTGCCTGGCTTGTAAAACGTTCTCACTATATTTAACCAAGCTAACCAATCATTTTTATTGAAATAAGATAGGCTATTTTTATTAGAATTTTTAGATAGATTAGATAAGGAATAAATTTCACTTATTCGTTGCTGGTTGAAGGTGTTATTTTGGAAACTGTTCTTGACTTTGTTTGTTTTTTTGAATTCTTTTGCTTTGAATGTGTGGATCCTGAAGGATTTTGAGGAGCGGTAGGTGTCACCAAAGCATTGACCTGACCGCTTTGTTCGTTTTTTGAACAATTTGGACATTTAGATTTTATGAATTCAGGATTTCCACATCTATAACAGAATACTTTTAAAGCGTATTTACATTGCGGATAAAAATGATTCTGTTCACCACAATTCCAGCAAACTTTATGTGAACTTACTGTAGATACTGTAGATAGATGTCTAAAATTATTATGATTCCTAGACCGATAAGATGAGGTAAAAGTATTATTTAAATTGTGGTTTGCTCGAGCTAATACTTAAATTCTGAGAATTCTGTGAGTAGGTAAAATATTCTTCCAATTTTTTACATTTATCGGTTAACTCTTCGATACTTTTAATATCTAATAAAGCCAGTGGTTGTACATAATTAGAAAGCAAATTTCTCTTAATGATTCTAATTTTTGATGATTCATCCTGTTTTATTTCTAAGCGATTAAATAGACTACACATAGAATTTATATATACCGTAACTTTTTCATTAGTATTTTGTTTTCTATTCTTAATTTCATCCAATAAATCTTCCTGATAATTATATGGGAGAAAATCTCACTTTAATTTAGGAACTAACTCTGACCAATTTTGAAATTGACTTCTATTATTTAAATACCAATAAAATGCCTGATCAGTGAAGAGATCTGCAGCGCTAGAAAGTAATTCGTTATCCGTTACACCTCGAGAAATCTTTAAACACTCTACACGTTCTAGAAATCCTGCCAGAGATTTATTTTCTGCAATTCCTGAGAAATGTATTTCCCCATTTATAGATAGGTACTGGCTTAGAGAAAGTAAAGCTTTGGTTCTAACCCACAGGAGTTGATTGAGCCTGAATAGTGCCCGGTAATCTTCCATAAAGTTCACCCTCTAACAACAAAATCTGAGTAGCAAATTTTTTTTTTGATTTCTTCCTCATCATTGTTACACGATAAACGAGAAACCCGATTATTTGCATGAGCTAATCTACATGTTAATCTAAGATATTCATTGTCCCTATCTGATCCTACAAATTCAGAATTTTTTTTGCTCAAGTTAGATAAAGTTAACTCGATACCGTTTACTTCAATATCAAAATTCAATTGACTATTCTCATATAAAATAGAACTGCGACCGGATGCTTCTTGAGCTAAAATACCCCTGAACATTTTTTTACGCTCCGCCACTGTCGGTAATACTTCAACATTTCTATATGCCAATTCGTGTTCCAGCTCATGAGATAATAAATATTCGACCTTCAATTTATAATGCAAAGACATTTTTGTACTTAATTACAATAAAATTCTCTTGGTAATTAGAGTTAAGTCAAAATTTTAAACTCTAATGATAGAAAAAAATTTGGAAACAAATTCTCAACAAAATTAATTAACGATTTAAAGGTCACTGAAAGATAACAACAAATGAATTGATAGAATAACTGAGTAATATACGAATCGTTAAGCTTCACACCAGTTATAAATATAATATAACATATTTCATATAAATTTTTCAGACAAGGAAAGTATATATTTATTACACAGGACCTGTTTTATAGAAGCAGAAAATATTATTAAAAGTTAAAAAGTGAACATAATATCAAAGATATTTTCCCCCTAATAGCAGGAAAAAAAATTTCAACTAAAAAATGTTTACCAAAAAGAAGCAGATAATAACGGGTAAAAGGTAATACACGTTGAAGCGCCAATGAAACACATTACTGTACTCTCAGGGTGAAAAAATATAAAAGAAAAGGAATAAAATAAAAAGAGAGTAGGTTCTTTCCAAACTGATAATGTGAATGGAGATAACAAAGCCAGTTCTCAGAGCTCTGTTATCTGAAAGAAGTTAGATAAACTAAAGAAAGAAAAGGAAGAGAAAAGAAATAAGCTAAAGATAAAATGAAATTTAATTAAGGGCGCTACTAATTCTTGTTCCTAAACAAAACTAGAGAAAAATCATTCACATATATCAGCCAACTCTTAACTGCTGTTAACTGCTAGTGTTAATAAATATTCACAAAGAAAATGTGCTGAAGGCAATTTTTCAGGTATTACCTGTATAATAAATAAAACTCCTGGATCAAAATATGTAAAAATATAATGAAAGTAAAATAAACGAGTTATAAAACTTTATTTTATAAAAAGTGGTTAGTAGGTGTCGTATGAGTGAACAAAAATAAATTTTGACCTTAAACGAACAGATAAAAATGATAGTGGTGAAGCCATACAAAATAAAATTACTTAACTTAAGAGTTGTTGTTCGAAGGTTGTATTCCGGAAAATCTTCTTTAATTGTATAATTGTCTGTACTCTATACAGGTGAACAGCTGCGTCCTTGATAATTTCTTACAGTACAACCATTACTGTAATGCCATGCTATTTGGAGTTATACAATAGCACACTTATTATGTCAGATACTTTGGTAGAATTTACAGACAAAAGTTGATTAGTCCTAGAGTTTCCGCTACAATAACACCAAGTGTGTTACAAAAACACTTTACAATATAAAACGTATTCAGATATCTATCCAGATAGATACATAAAACTTTACTTATACCTTTTTTTAACAATTATACATACTAGCTCAAAGATTTGTACTGGACAAAAACCTTTATCAGTTCTAGTAAGTTTTGAACAGGAAAAAAAATGTGAAACATACCAGTAATCCCACGAATTTGTTCTTTGAGAACAAGTTTTATATTGGATCAAACTTTTATCAGAATTTCTGCGTCAACTAACCTCTCGAAAGATGTATCGTCTAGTGGCGCATTCCGATTTCCTATTAAGGATTTTTTTTGGAACGAGTTAACCTTAACGTTAATTCCACCAACACTCAATTAGTTAAATTTAAAATATAGACTAGGAAGACGTGTGGTCTATTCCACCAATAAATTCAACATTCATAGCAAAATTATTCATTTAAATCACTATTCGAAATGTTGACTGCTAAGGTAACGTTTCAAATACCAAGAAAATCAACAATTCCAATCCTGAATCAATGTTTTGTCTGCAACTGGAACTTGAGTTTCCATCAGAATCAGAACTATTACTATCGCTTGGAACTTAATGTTTATCGACATCACTATCGTCATTATCATCACCAAAACTATTATTGTCTTCTTCTTGTGCCGTCTAAACTTTTTCAGTAGCTTTTTCTGCGAATTTTTGGGTTTCTCGAATGCCACACACTTTTGTTGAATCTTCTTCAGCATGAAATTTTCAAAATGAAATATAAGATTAACTTTAGAATTAAAAAGTACTATGGTACAACTACTACATTTGTTCACATGTTGCTGTTCTTGCTCCTCTTTTTCTCTATCATGTCTATCATCTATTGTTTCGTCTTTTCACTATCTTCTTTATTGTTAATAAAATAAGTGCAAGTTTCATATGGCTTCGGAAACGAAGCTGTTGCTTCAGTCTCACTAACATTACACTAAAATTTGAATAAAATAATAAAACTTCCAGAAGTGAGGTTAATATTATAAACCTACCTGGTCTAAAACGCAATTTACAGCAGCAGACTGTGCAAGAATTGCCTAAGCTACTTCAACAATTTGTTTTGCCAATGAAACCATTTTTGTAATGAGCAGTAAGTATTAACTAACAGTAACTATTATTAAGCGAAAACAAACACCACTCTTACTAGACTACTTGTCTCACTATTTCACAAAAAATAAACAAAGTTTGAGAAAATGCAGCACGAGTATATGTAATTAACTGTCTCGACCCTTACTTCGTGGAATCTACTCATGTTAGTGTTTTAAATGAAACTCACGGTTTCTAGTTAATACCACAATATAATAAAAATTGTTTCGATAATATTGATATTGATTTATCGAAACAATTGTTAATTTTTTAGAATTTTCAACAATTTTTGTTATATTGTGGTATTAAGTAGAAACCGTGAGATTCATTTAAAACACTAATACTAGTATATGTGTTTTTTCGGTTTGGTTAAAGTTTCTCGAAAACAATTGCTCGAAGAAAAATTGCTCGAAAACAATTGCTCGAGAAATAATTTCTCGAATGCCAAATTGCTCGAACAATAATTGCTCGAAATACTTACTTAGGTAAGCTGTTACCTAATGTAGATTTATTAAATTTATATAGCTCGTTCCGGAACTAATGGATAATTTTTTTAATCGTCGAGGATATTATTTTCCGATCGAAGCTTGGACACAACAATTACTAGTACATACATATTGGTAAATATCTCCGTTAATTATCAATCGATTTTGAGAAACTTAATTGTGTTGTATTCAGTACAAAAAAACTTATCAAAAGAGGTATCATAAGAGATATGTACTTTTTTGAAATTTTAAAGTTAGGTTGTCGAGCGTTTAGGGTTGAAGGGCGGAGGGGGTGGAACATTGCATGTTAAAATGGCAATTTAAACATAAAAATCGACATCTCCAAGCTTTTTCTGAAATGTATATATTGTGGTAATATGAGGGTGACGAAATAAAAGCTCATGTGTTGTTTTGAAATTAATAGGAAAGCAACATTTAAAGCTAATATTTCATAAAACTAAATGACACGATCTTCTTTCAAAATATTTAACTATGACATAATATATCTGAATCACGTTCAAGCCGTCTTAAAACAAAATCAACCTAAATACAAAATAAAACTCAATAGGTTTATTTACATCTCCCCCACCAAAAAAATAATTCGCTCTTAAGGAATTATTAAAAATCTTGCATATATGGGACTAGTTTTGTAATATGATAAAGGTTGGAATCAACTTTTTTATATCCGGTATCTATTCTATAGAATGAATCTGAAATTTTTTGCACCAATTTTTAATTCATCTAATTTTTTTCGGCTCAATCGATTACCATTTTTCACAAAAACATAATCTCTTAAATTCAGTCTACATCCTTTCCTATTTTTATTAAAATGTGTCTTATTATAGTTATGTGATTTGATAGTATTTTCTAAGGCAATTTTTCTATCCTGTGACAAATTTTCCTGAACAATTTTATGTTTTAATTCATCTGGTAAAATAATGGTATCTTTTCCTTCCAACAAAAATATTTAGTCGAAAAACCGGTCACGGTATGTTCTATTTCATTATATCTTTTTGTGCATTCCTGCGCAATAGTAGTCCATGCTAGTTTGTTTTTCCCTTCATTTATCTTGCACCTAATTTTATTAACTAACGTCTGTTTTAACCTTTCATTCAGACCGTTAGAAAATGGTGCATTTACCGCTGTACAAATAATGGATTTGTTTTTTTCATTTAGATAAGTTTTAAAGCTCTTTGATACCCGGTTAAAATCATGCCAATGTTATGCTCATTTCTTACTTCTCCAATAAGGTTTATAAAATCTTTAGAATTTTGTGCCTTTGAGGTTAAGGTATAAGCATATCTTGTAAAATGGTCCACTAGAAGGTGTAAATATGTTTTTGTAGACAGTCTGCCACCAAATCCACCAATTGTGTCTTTGGACACTATGTTAAATGGGTAAATTGCTAGACCTAAATGAGACATTAATCAAAATTTAAATTTTCCTCTTGTTCTATTTTTAATACAAATTTTACAATTATCATACATTTTCTCATATTTTTTGTTAAATTTTTTGCTACGTAAAATGGTTTTATTTTCTTTTCCATCTGCTGTATGATGTATGACAATAAAGGTAATGTATATTTTCAATAATTTTTTTACTAAATTCTTCTGTAAGTATATATATTATCTTTATAAATTAATTTGTTTATATCTTTTTCAATTTCATCGTTTTTCTCTTGGTCATCTTTAATATCTTTTAATTTATTATGATTGACGACTTTTAAATATTCTACATGGTCTTCGTTGGGTTCTAATACTGAATTTCGACTTAAACTATCAGCTTCTATGTTAAATTTTCCAGGAGAATATTAGACTTCGAAATTAAATTAATTTCTCAACTGTTCTTGTAAAATAACTGGGGCTGTGATCGCCCTTAGACCTTCCGATAGCTAGTAGAGAGAAAATGGATTGTCTCACGCGAATTAATAATCTTTATGATATTAGTAACTAAGCCCTTGTCTTACCTTGCTTTATGTTTTCAAGTTAAAACTTTACTTTTTTAAAAAATCATCTAATTACAATAATTACACTTTATTGAAGTTAACAATATGAAGTCTATAATCATTCTGAAAATAAAATGTGTACAATGAAGCTATGCGGTGTTCAGTAGTGCAATTCAGCATTATGACGTAGTCGATCGTCCGATGATGGTTCGATGTAACAATACCATATAAGATCACGAATTCAGCTGACGGGACATCTATCGTTTTATAACTCCTCCATCCCCAAATAAAACTCAAGGGTGAAGCGAGGGTGGAACCACTTGAGTTGGATCGATGTTGGTAGGCTTCTTTTTATGCTGAAAAACCTTTCTCATAATGTTTCTATATTTAAATAGGAAATAACAGATTAGAAGTATGCAGATTATGGTACTTGAGCTGATAGCAATTCGAGAAAAGGTCACAGGCATCTTGAGATCATCAAGCGGATTTGCATTGTTTTCTTGAAGTTGCAGTTTATGAAGTTTGTCTAAGTTGATTTTCTTTAGCTGAATTTCTTGGATATTCAAAATTGAAAGTGGTACTTCTTGGATTCCTTCGAGAGCTATAGGATGTCCCTCGATGATATCTTTTTCGTTTTTGTATGTGTATTTTGTAGTAGCTATAGAGCATCTTGGCGGGATTGTTAATAAGTAGCTTCCTTGTAGGACTGAAACTCCTGATTCTTCACAATATGTTCGTATTTTCTGTGAGTCTGGGAATATTACAATGTAATGGCTTTCGTTAATTTCTTCTATTATTGGTTCGGTGACTTTTACAGCGATTTGTTGGCAGTTCTCTGGCGATGATGTGACTGAGAGGAGAGATGTGATGCAGTCTTTTGTTTCTCTGGTTACTTGTAGCCTGTTGGTTTTACAGTAGTAGACGGATTGGAGATCGATGCATTCTTCTTCTTGATAAGGATATTGGTTGTTGCTCATAATTAGGTAAGTAGAAGGAGGAATAAGGACAGAGTTATTTATATTAGGTACGGAATATAAGTGGTAGTAGGTAAATACATCTGGATGGACCAGTGGAAATTCTAGTGAAAATATGATTTTATCTTTATCATAATAAACTTTAGTATTAACAATAGCATATTATTTTAATATTTGGTTTTCATTGAATAATAATTGATCATATGTGTATGTGTTATATAAAATTTGGACTATTTCTTTAATATCCTCACGGGAAATTACGCTTTGATGCAGAACACCTAAACTGGCAAAACTTACTGCAAAGCTGGACATAGAGTCCAGATTAATTTTTATTTGACTAAAAATTTCTTGAAATTCTACATAGTGTGAATAATCATAAGATGTTTCGTTGAGTGCTTTTCCTAATTCATTAATTTTGTTGGATATTAGAAGCTGATTATTTGAAATTATTGATATTGATTTATTAACGCTATCCATAAGATTTTTGTCAAGAGTTATTTGTGAATTTACTTCTCCAATGATTTTATTTTGATCATTTTGCAGTTCGCTAATACTTGCGTATATTTTGTTGGCATCTTCTTGGTCCATATTGCCAGTAACGAGTATCACTAGCGAGCCAAGAGGGTTGATTATTCCTCTTTTAATTCGATTAGATGGAAATATGTTCATTTTAACATTTATACTATTAACTTCAAATTGCAATTGTTTATAAACATTTCTCAAAGAATGTTCATGAATATGGTTCGTCTTAATAAATAAGTGGTTTAATGAGTAATATTGTAAACTTAGATTTGTAATTTGATTTCGGATGGGGTTTGTAGGGATATAGTGTAGAAATGTATGGGAAGCGATTTTTACCCTAGCTGGTCCTAGTTCGAAAGATAGGATGCCGGGATTAGTTTTCAAGGATTTAATCTGTATCTTCTGGTTCGTCACTGTCTGAAGAGTCAACGTCCTGTGAAGTTACATTAATTAGTTTCTTACGGGTTTAAATAGTTGTTTATGATAGTTGTTTTTGTAAGTCGTTACTGTAATATCTTTTGATGTCAAAATGTGTTCGGGTTTATATGGAGGTTTAGTTTTAGATTGTCGTTCCGATTGTTTCTTATGAAGGTTAGTGCCAGTGGGAATGTCTGGGGGATCTGTACGTTTTTCGTTTAATTTTTCGATATTTTTTTGTTTTTTTGTTACTAGTGTCGGTATGTATTCTGTCATATAATTGTTTCATAGTTTCTTTACGTTCATTTAATTGAATGTTATCTGGTTGAGCTTCGTCGTCGATTTCGATGGGATCTTTTAAGTGAAGGTGTCCTAGAAGAAGGTCAATAGGCTTATGTTTGGTGACAGAGTGAATTGAGTTAATGTATCCCGAAATGGACAATATCAGTTTTTCGAATGGGTTTAATTTTGGATTCGTTAGGGATAATGTTCTCATGTGTTCTAATATTGTAGAATGAAATCTTTCTACGATTGCATTGCTATTAGGATTATGTGGAAGAGTATAATGCCAGTTAATACCATACAATTTAGCAAAGCCTTTGAGAGTGGATTGAGTAAATTCTGTGCCATTATCAGATACAATGTTTTCTGGAATTATATACGTAGAAATGAATTGTAATAATGACTGATAGATGTGAATCGCGGATAATGCTGGAATTATGTAAGCTTGTCCAAATCTACTAAAACTGTCACATACTGTCATGGTAATTGTATTGTCAAATTTAAAAGTGTCTATGTGTAACGTTTCGAGTGGTTTTCTTGGAGTTGGGGTTAGCTGAAGTTTTATTAGAGGCCGGTGTCTCTCATATTTAACTTATTGACAAATGGAACGGTTATTGATAAAGTCTTTTACGTCGTTATTTAGTTTTAGCCAATAAAATTTGGTTTTTAGTTGGTTAACAGTCTCGTGAATTCCCCTGTGATTTGTAATGCCTTCGTGTTGTTGTTTTATAAGTTTTTGTTGTTGGGATTCGATTTTAACGTCATGTAGTATGATATTTGATTTGATTAAGATAAATGCAGAGCTTTTAAAGGTCTGAGGAGCTATTCTACACATGGTTTTAAAAAGAATTTCATCGATATCGTTCTGAAAATAAAAGGCGTACCGTTTCTTCGGAACTGCATAGTCTTTTAAGAATTGAATAATTTGATTTTCAAAAGAATTTTCACTCACGTGTAAGAACCATCTGGTTCTTGCAGGGTTATCGAATAATTTTTTAATTTCTTGATAAGGATTTTGATCAGTTTTGATTATTACTATTTGATTTAAAAACACATTTAATGGTTTATCGGTTATTTCGATTCCAAGTATTGGGTTTTCTAAACTAGTGTGTATTGTTTGATCGTCATTTTCGTTATTTGAATCTACTTCGGGAACGAGAGATTGAGAGTCTGATTTGGTTGTAGCGTTAGTTTCATTAAATTCTTTCATATATTGAAAAATTGGCGGTAGATCAGAGCCGGAACTATTTTCGTTATCTATTGGATAAATTTCTATACGGGAAAGGGCATCCGCATTCGTGTTGCGAGAGCCTTTTTTATATACGATTTAGTAGTCAAATTCCTCTAACTTCAGTCTCCAAAGGACAAGTCGGGAATTTGGTTCCTTTAGAGACATTAGCCATTGTAGCGGTTTATGATCGGTGACGATTTTGAATTAATTGTCGAAAAGATATGACCGGAAATGTTTTGTACCCCAAACTATTGCTAACAACTCTTTTTCAATTGTTGAATAATTTCGTTCAGCAGCGTTAAGTGTACGAGAAGCATATGCTATGGCTTTGTCTCCCCCGTTTGGTCCTTGGGAGAAGACTGCTCCTATTGCGAAATTACTTGCATCTGTGGTCAAAATGAATTCTTTGGTGAAATCGGGGTAGATGAGAATGGGTTCATTGATTAAAAGAGACTTGCAATCTTCGAATGTCTTTATGTAAATCGGGTCAAGTATATTGATGTGAGCGCCTTTTTTTAAACAGCTTGTAAAGGGTTTGGTTAATTTGGCAAAATTTTTTATAATTTTTCTCTAGTACCCGAGAAGGCCTAAGAAAGCTTTTATCTTTCGTGGTTTTCGGAAAGGGGTAGGGGGTAGTTGATAATAGCTTTTACTTTATATATATATATATATATATATATATTGGAGGAATGTTCTTGAACCATTATTATATTATTTTTTTGAAGTATTTTTCTTGGGAAAGGTTCAGATTAAAACTCTTGTAAGTTAACTTGACGTTTCGCCTTAAATATAAGGCTTTTTCAAAAGTTTTTATTATAAATTCAAAATATAAAATACATAATTTGTAAAACAAATTATGTATTTTATATTTTGAATTAACTTCAAAAAAAAAATATATATATATATATATATGACCTAGAAATGATACTTCTCTTCTAAGAAATTCAAATTTGTCGAGTTGAACCTTGAGGTTACTCTCACGAAGCTTTTGGAAAACACTTTTTAAATTATTAATATGTTCTTGGAGTGAGCTTGAAAATACAATTATGTCGTCCATATAGACGAAACAAATTTTATTACGGAGTTCTTTCAGTACATTATCCATGACCCTCTGAAATGTTGCAGGCTCGTTCTTTAAACCGAAAGGCATTCTGACGTATTCGAAATTACCATTTTCAACGTTGAAAGCGGTTTTCTTAACATCGTCGGGATACATTTCAATTTGATGAAATTCACTGGCTAAATCTAAGGTGGTGAAATAATAACAGCGTCCAAGTTTGTCAAGTATGTCAGTTATATTTGGAATGGGATAGCGGTCGTCAATGGTCTTTTCATGGATTTTTCGCTAATCAACGACGATGCGCCATTTCTTTCTTCCAGATGCATCAGCTTTTTTGGGAACAAACATATGGGAGATGATCGATCTAGGTGAGTCGCTAGGCCTAATAATCCCTTTTTCTAGCATATCGTTAATTTGACGTTCGACTTCAGGTTTATGGATGTAGGGGTATTGATATGACTTAGTATAGACTGGAAGTTCGTCTGTAGTTTTAATTTGATGTTTGACTTGGTTGGTAAAGGATAGGGGTGAATTTTCTTTATGGAATATGTTACGAAATTGTTTACAAAGTTTTTCGATTTCGAGTTTTTCTTCTGAATTTAAATGAGAAGTTCAAATGCATTGGGCAATGTCGAAATTATAGGGATGATCGTCGGCAGGGCTTTGAACGGAAATTTGAAAGATTTCGTAATTGTCTTCAAAAGGTTCTACAACTATGGGTTTGTACAGAAAGACATCTTGAACATTTTCGGAGGTATTTATGATATCAACTGAGGCATATCTATTTTTTCAGAAAGTGACACCTTCTTTGACACTACAACTAGATAGTTCAGTGTATGGAATTCTAACAGTACCATTTGGTATATTGACAAATATTTTTACGGTTTCTGTTTTTAAAAGTGAATTTTTTAGATCGATATGTACTTCTAAATCCTTTAGTTTCGTAACCTATCAAGCCGTCAAAGAAATGGTGGAATTTAAAAAGATGAAATTTCATGATTTTATTTGAATTGAATTCGCGAAAAGCTGGAATTTGAGCGCAAAAATCTCTAGTAGTTGTTTGGAAGACTGAGCTGATGGTAATTGGTTCGTTATAGATATAATTTGGGAAATAATTTTTAGCAATTTTGGGGTTTATAAATGACTTTGAAGCTCCGGTATCTATCAATAATTTTAAGGGAGGATCAGAAATTATTATGTATGGAAGATCTTTCTTGTCATAAATTGAAAAAAATTCTACGTCTGATTTGTTGGTTCGGGAGCGTATTGAAAATTTTGTTCGTCGTTGCTTTGTGTTTCTGGATTGTCAGATATTGAGTTTGTGGTGTCTACATAGTCATTAAATTCATAGGGAGAAATACAATTTTGGTCGTAAACGTTATCTTGGTCGAGCATGTTATTTTCATAAGGGTAGTAAGGAGTGTTTGATTGATAATAGTCATAATATTGCGTTTGGTCGACATTGTGCAGTTCTTCAGAAGTAAATCTGGGTTGTGATGGTTGGAGTTGGTATTGTTGTGGAGGTGGAAGTGCGAATCGATTTTGGTTTCGATTAAAGTTGGATCTGTTAAATGTATTTGACGAGATGCCACTCATAGGAGTTAGTTTGGGCTGACGGAAAATTGAATTAGGTTTCCACACATTACTCGGTGCTCTTGAAAGTTGTTGAGGACCGAAAACTTGTCTATTAGTCGGGAATCTATGTGGGGTGAATCTGGGTTGAACATTGATTGGTCCACGAGGAAATGGATTTGAAAAATTTTGTATTGGCATTAAATTTTGACCGAAGCTAGGGACATTAAAATTAGTTTGATTTTGATAGTTTTGATTAAATTTTGGATATGGTTTATTCTTAAAAGTTTCGTTATTTGATTTTTGAAGATGACGGATATTATTTTCTGCTATAATAAATTGTCTAGCTGTTGCAAGAGTATCGGGTTTCATAGCTCGAATTGTGGAGCCCATAGGTTCTTTCAAACCAGCCAGAAATATTTTTAAAGCATGTGTATTGTAAAAATTTTTCTTTACGGTTCCATCAGCTTGACTTGTTTCATGACAATCAACGTAATTATGAAGAGCACACAAATTAGACATTACTCTAGTGTAAAAATTAAGAGCAGGTTCGTTAGAATTTTGTCTCAACTGATCTAAATCAAAGAGAAATCCGTTTTGGTCTCTCTGGTAGCCGAAGTAAGCTACCAGAGTGCTTTTAACTGTTTCCCAATCTTTGTTTATGCAAATACTGTAAACTTCTCTCGCGTTTCCAACTAATTTTCCATATATTCCGAAAATTAAACTAATGTTTCGAACGCAATTGACATTTGCGGGATTTGGATCCCAACAAGTTTTAATTAAAGTGTTACTCGTCTCTAAGAAAGACGCTAATTCAAGCGGATTACCATCAAATTTTGGTACGATTTCTAATAATTTAATTTAAAATTTGGGAACAGACATTGTTGAATTTAATTGACTATTATTAGATTTAATATTTTCTTCAATGCTTAAACTATTTAAAAGAGAACTAACTTCTAATACTGAACTTTCTTTTTCTTCGTCAGAAGAATTAAAATTAAAATTTGATTCAGTACTAATATTAAGCTCACTGTCGCTTTCCACTATGGAATCTTCAGACGAGGAGAATGACATAGGCTAAGAAAGATAATAGGATAAATAATATTAGCAACTTACAGTAAAATTGCGATAATTTCCATTGATCCTCGATGGACTGCACTCTCTGGATTGGCACCGTCATCTTCTCAAAGGTTTATTTGCACTTTTCGGATTGTTGAAAATTTGGAAAATTTCGCGATGAAGGTTCTTCCAAATAAACAGTAGACACTGAAGGATAATACACGATGAGAATCCTTTTGGATCCTACTGACTGCGCCATTTTATGTTTTCAATTTAAAACTTTACTTTTTTAAAAAAATATTTAATTACAATAATTACACTTTATTAATATTCATTGAAGTTAACAATATGAAGTTTATAATCATTCTGGAAATAAAATGTGTACAATGAAGCTATGCGGTGTCCAGTAGTGCAATTCAGCATTATGACGTAGTCGATCGTCCGATGATGGTTCGATGTAACAATACCATATAAGGTCATGAATTCAGCTGACGGGACATCTATTGTTTCATAACTCTTGCGTGCCTGATCTGCGGTCTTCTAGGTGGATGCAGAAGTCTGGGGTCCCCTTCTTTTAGGTAGATTGGAGACACCACATACACAACACAAAGTCTCGTTATAACTTCTCGATTCGACTTCAACTTAACAATTCAATTTATCGTTCCTGCTTCTCGTCGACTTCAGCAGACAAGCTTGTCTTCGCACGACAAGGGCCGAGAAGTTACGAAGAAGCAAATTATATTTAAAGACAATTGATAAAAAAATAAATAAAGAATAATAATAGAAAAAAATGAAAGACAATTATATACACAACACAAAGTAGTGGGGACGCGACATACCGCCCACCAAAATATAGGTAATATTTTAAGGATTGAGAGGAAGCGGGCAAAACTCTAGTTGTCTTCACCATTGCAACTTGCACTATCCCATCAACACCCGGAAAAACCTTCACCATCCTTTATTAAAACAAGGACACTAGGAGAAAGAGAAGATGTAATATCGAACCACTTATGCCTCTGTTGAAGTGTGTGAAGATACTCTTTTGACCATCTATGCCAAAACGTCTGATGAATGCGAGACAATAACTGCCATTGCGACAGACGATGTAAAGAGAGAGAAGAAATATCAGGTTCTGGACACGATCATTAGGATCATTGCTACAAGCGGTAAGAGGTCTAGAATCAAGCACTGCCTCTATTTGTATGAGAATAGTGGAAAGCTCTTCATAAGTTAAAACTTGGTCACCAACAATTCGCAGTAAGTGAGATTTAACGGATTTGACACCACTCTCCCATAAACCGCCAAAGTGAGGAGACGAGGGTAGGTTAAAATGCCACGCGATAGATTCCTGCTCGGCAGCGGATTTGAGGAATACGTCAATTTGTCGAGAAGCACATACGAAATTACTCCCACAATCACTGTAAATATCACTACAGCGTCCTCGTCGTGATAGAAATCGCCGTAAAGCTGCCAAAAATGCATCTGCTGAGAGATTTGATACCAATTCCAAATGAAGGGCTTTAGTAGTGAAGCACACAAATAAACAAAGATAAGCCTTCAGGACTTTGGCCCCACAGACCTTACTTGAAGTAATGGTAAATGGAAATTGAGTGAATGAAAATGACGAGTACTCAGTGTGTATATGTTTATTAATATGCAGCTAAGCTCTTTCGGCCTTTAGGCCATTATCAAAGCTGTCGTCATAAAAAAGATTCAAAAACAGGTATCAAAAAACATCCAGCTGATAAAAACGAAACAATGTATGAAGTTACGTCACTTTACAATATCATTAAAAAAACATCAAAATAACCCTTTAAGAGGGTGTACAATTATATTTACATGATGAAAATTACCATTCAGAAGTGTGTAAGCTAAATGATCAAATGAGTTTTAGGTAGTTATCCAAAACCGTCCAATGCGTTATGGCAGTTTTTCTAGTTTTATCAAACCGTTTACGCAAAGCAGCATAAGCAAGATCATAGTTACATTCGGTCATTTGAAATTGTTTAATGACAATAAATGGAATTTTGAACGGATTATCTCAAATATTTGAACTTTTCAATTTTACTGAGCTTGCGATTGTTGTGAATAAATGCGTCGAACATGTCAATAAATAACGGAAACTCAGAAATATCACCATTAAAGGTAGGCAAGTTGATGTTTGGCAAGGCAACATTGCAATGACTATTAATAGGGACAGGTGTTGTGTTTACTGGGAATGCCGTAGAAGTGATCAATTTATAGTAAATTTCTCGGATTTGTAACAAATTAGTCTCAAATGTTTTTCGAATTAAATCTTCTGAATCAAAAGCCTCTTGCCCTTCACCTAATAAACCAATAATTGCCTCATGGTTTCTAAAGAACTCGTCCTTAATTGAATTGACATCCTCATAATTCACTCTCAGACTAGTGACAAAGTTCACATCCTCAAGAGTGCGTTTAGCAATCTGCAAAACGTCATTCAAACGACGAATGGTGGTGTATTTACGTAATTTATCTGTAGACATTTTATCAATAAATTCAAATATTTTTTAATTTATAATGTTGATTAAAAATAGTATTAACCCTGAGCTCGTTCTACTGGTGCTATAGTAATGAAGGCGAAAATTGATATTATTTATGAATAAAAGAATGAAACGCGCTTTCAATTAAATGTAAATAAGTAAAGGTAAATGACCTCTATGAAAATGAGAAATTATCGATTTTGAAAGTCAAAACTGAAGTACTTGGTACGTCAACTTTTAGCGCTGTACTAATGAAACAACAACAAAACCTGACTGAGAACTACTTTATGTTGTGCCTATAACTATTTGTTGAAATAAATAATGAAATTGATAGTCAAGAAAAATATTAATATCAAATATCAATAACAGTAATCAAGGGTGCGATAATGATTATCAGGATCGAAGGGCCAAAAAATGTAAAATAACTGGGGTTGTGATCGCCCTTAGACCTTCCGATAGCTAGTTGAGAACAAATGGATTGTATCACGCGAATGAATAATCTATATGAGATTAGTAACTAGTCCTTGTCTTACCTTGCGTGCCTGATCTGCGGTCTTCTAGGTGGATGCAGAAGTCTGGGGGCGCCTTCTGTCAGGTAGATTGGAGACACCACATACACAACACAAAGTCTCGTTATAACCTCTCGATTCGACTTCAGCTTAACAATTCAATCTATAGTTCCTGCTTCTCGTCGACTTCAGCAGACAGCGCGACATCGCACGACAAGGGCCGAGAAGTTACGAAGAAGCAAATTATATTTAAAGACAAATGATAAAAAAATAATAATAATAGAAAAAAAAAGAAAGGCAATTATATACACAACACAAAGTAGCGGGGACGCGACAGTTCTAGCTTTAATATTCATTTTTTCTAGTGGTTTTTGGTCCGAGAAGACTATAAATTGTGTAATGGATCTAATATTACTGAGATATTTGGGATATATTCTGCATAAAAATTATTTTTTCCCAAAAACTGACGAACATTTTTGTGTCTTTGGGGCAGGAAATTCCTTTATAACTATTAAATTATCTTTTATCAGAGTAATTGTACCATTCTGAATAATGTGACCTAAGTACTTTACCGAATTTGGAGCAAAATTACATTTTGAAAATTTCAATTTCAAACCTCCTTTTAAAATTGCCTCTAATAACAAAATTAAATGCTCAATATGCTTCTCAAATGTTTCTGAAAATAACAAAATGTCGTCGAAATAATTGACAGTAAGTTCTGACAGTTCCAATGTCCACTGAAAATGACCCTTCTGAGTTATAAATGCAGTTTTATGTTTATCTGCAATTTCCATAGGGATGGACCAAAAGGCCCAATTTATATCTAATGTAAAAAAATTAAAATTTCTTGTTTTAACCATCAAATCCTCAATCAGCGGAATTGGTTGTAACTGAGGAATTATGATTCTATTTAAATCACGAGAATCTATACATAGTAGGGTTTTTTCCCATCTTCTTTTTTATACGCCATTGTTACAGGGGCCGCAAAAGTACTGTATGACTCCTCTATCAATTTATTCTCTAATAATTTTGATACTTGATGTTCGATTTCTTTCATGTCATCAATAGCACATCTATATGTTCTGGTATCAAAAATATATGTCCATCAATATCTGTGATAGAGGTAATGCAGATCATATTACTTTTTGGCTCATCAGGATTTGCTTTTACCACGAAGTGAAATCGTAATTTCTCCATCATGCTTATTTTATTAGCTATAGTAATGTTGTTTTATAATGTGGTATTATAAGAGTGACGAAATAAAAGCTCATGTGTTGTTCAGAAATTAATCGAAAAACAACATTTAAAGCTAATATTTCATAAAACTAAATGACACAATCTTTCAAAATATATTACAAACACATAATATATCTGGATGACGTTCAAGCCATCTAAAAACTAAATCAATCTAACTACAAAACAAAACTTAATAGGTTTATTTACATGTATATCTCCACTTTAGCCATTTTCAAGAATTTAGCCGTCCTTTCGGAAAGCGCACTATGCAGTGCTATAGTAGGTATGTAAATTCTAAATGCGAATCAATGTACTACATTAGAAAAGTTACTTACATTTGTTTACAGTTAACAGTTAACAAAATATGTAGGTATTATTATCAAATATACATAACTGTCAAGGAGTACAGAAATCCAGAAAATTAACAAGCCTTATAACAAGTACCTACAATGAAATATCTGTATCGTCAAATAATCTTCTCGTTACCTTTCTTGCTAAGGTAGTATTTCACTGTAAGAGAGTTCTTGGAGTACCTTACTTGCTAATGGTATTTTGTGATAAGAAGTCCTCATAAATAACAATTTGATTGTCCAAGCTTTAAGTTTAATACAGGCATTTGTACGGCAACGGTAGCAAAAAGGGAATTTATTAAAAGTGAAAAAGGCAAAACCAAATCATTAATCGAAGGGTACCTATTTGTTTATTGCAGAAAGAGTTGTTGACAATAGAGTGTATTGGAAATGTGAAGTTCCTAAAAAATTGAAGTGCTACGCCTGGAAGTACAATCGACGACACTAACAAAAAAGAATAACATGCACAATCACATAGCTGACGCCGCCAGTGTAGACGTTGTAAGAATATACAATGATATCTACTAAAATCTACTCGGAACGCGCCATAGTTTCTCATATCTAGTGCTTCAGAAAATGTTAGTCTAGCAGTGGCAGCAAGATTGCCTGCAGTAAGTTCCATGAAAAACTATCAGAAATATTCGAACAAGTGAAAATTTGGGTCCCGCGGTTCTACAGCGTAGGCCAGACATCCAATTTCCAGTTTACAGTTACTTGAAGGACTTTACGTCTGTTGGACACTTATTCTGAACTTTTTCGCAAAATTGAAGAATTTATACCTGTTGCAAATCCATAAAAAATAATGTCCGATTTTGAAATTGCGGTAATTAACATAGTGCATGATGTGTATCCCGAAACTAGACACAGAGGATGTTTTCTCCATTTTTGTCCGGCAGTTTTCCGCCATATTCAAGCGAATGGTATAAAAAGCAGATATGAATTATATGCCCAATTTGCACTAAAAATGAAAATGCTCCCTGCGTTAGCTTTTATTCCTGTAGTTGAATATTTTTAAGCTTTGTGTAGTAAAAATGTGTTACTGTTTTAAATGAAACTAACTGTTTGTAGGTAATTCCACAATATATTGATAAAATATTTATAATTCTAAGAAATTTGATACTAAATATCATCGTCAGAAGCGCAACTCATAGTTGATTATTTTGAGGACATTTGGATTGGTCGTTCATATCAAAGACAACGGTGTCCACCTCAAGGTAGTTTTCCAGTAGTAAGTTTCGGCGGATCGCCCTAGCATTTGGAAATTTATAGATGCTATCTTGCATCTACAGGTAAACTTTAAAGTTAATCACGTGTAAATGTGCCTATTTACGGTTAAAATTAGCCAACAAAGCAATATTAAAGTCCCAATACACACGATAATTCACGTAATTGATTAAATTAATTTCTGATTTCTTAACAAAAACTGAAAGAAAACCCCAACAAACCATACATCCGAACAATATGAGTACTTTTACTGACAAATGCTATAAATTAGGCGGGCATGTCAGCGTCAATTAACCGAAAGGTGTCATGTATGGCCATTACTCGACAGGTTGTATTATTGTATTAAGTTCACTTAAGTATTACATGTATCTAAAATTAAACTGTCCTATAACTGTTGATGTCCAATTTACCCTAGTTATAAACATAATGTAAAAACTTTTTTATAAACACTGTATATTCTTTTTGTAGGTACCTAACTTATTTCTAAGTTTCGAGCAATTTTCTGCCACTCGTTTTTTCAGACCTATAAAATGTCTATTCAATAAGTTTTACTATTGCACCAGCAAATATAGCAATTTAACCATCTGAATATGAGATTAACTTAAAATCGATATTTTTGAAGTTGTCTCAGTATTGTTGAAGCACAGCGATATATCATCCGTAGAACTACAGCGAAGGAAATGCGGGACCACGCCGCCGGTGTGGTAAGTAAACTGGTCGCCAAATTCGCAGGCTCGCCTGTTTGAAATAGTGAAATTTATAACTAGGAAATTCCGCAGTTTTAGATGTTATATAATGTTGTAGTTTATATGACAAATAATGGAGATAATGTCGTGTAAAAGATATACAAATGAAGCAGTATTTTCACTTTTTCCTTTTAATGTTATTGTCGCTTCTTTCCATATCATTGTAATAAATAATTTGAACTACTATCGTATAGACCAAATTTAGCGTTTTCCTCTTTCCTCTAAAAAACAACCAACATTCTACCTTGTTTAGAGAATGAGTTGCAAGGCATTAAAGTATAAAAATGTTAATTTTCAAATGATTCTATTTTTTCCTCTTTTTTTGTCTAGACCAATAAAAAATATCGTAATTTTGCATTTTTAGTGTAGAAATATGTATTCAAAAATTTTATGAAGGTCTCATTCATTTACACTTTGGTATTGAGTTGATGAACGATGTTAGCCATCCGTCCGCCGGTCTATACATCAATTTTTATGATCAATGACATATATTATCAGTTACACAATTTTTGCAGGGCTTTGTTTCAACAAACTTTAACAGAAGAACTGCTTATCTGATTCAAATTCTTCTTATATCACTAATATTTCTTTTATAGCAATGTTAATATTGATTTGTGTTTCTAGATAGTACAGAAAGCGTTTTCAGCAATTACTCTGTTACGAGCGTTGACCGCAGAAGCAGAGATGAAAGGTTGAATTAAACGTACATACCCAATTAAATTTCACGGAACAGCTAATTACGTAACTACCAATTTTACAATTAATTTGTTTGCATCACTGTTTTGTTTAGTATAGGAATTATATTTTTGTTATTATTTGATTATTCATCAATGTATAGCATTTACGGAAAATATATTATTTCAAAACGTTACATACGAGTAGTTTGTTAATAAACACTACAATTAGTTTTTCAGCTAATACTCTCCTGGGCGTCCATCTTACCCCCTTTATCTCTTTTTCAGGTGCAATTATTTGGTTTTGAGTGGTTTTTTATACTCGTCATTATTATTTAAAGCTTAGGCCTGTCCAGTGTCATTTTCTCAATCAAGATCTCTAATTACCTTTCTATTCATCTCTATTTTGTCTTTTAATCCGCGAGCGCTATCGATGTTTGAAATAATCTAACATTCATCAATTTTTTACGTATAACTTTTTACTGTGTGGAAGATTATCTATGAGCGCCGAGGCCTAGGTATTCTTCCCCCACACAGTCTTACGTTATATACTTAAGTGACTTGAAGGATGGGGTAGTTTAATCATCAGCGACCTGCCCGCACATGCATTAGCATTTGGTGGTTGGAATCTACCACGACGTTCTGTTAATTGTCAGGAAAATCTAACGGTGATAGTGATCACGTTATTATTTTGATGTACGCACTAAAAGTTCGTAAGTGTGCGTTTTTCATTTTTTTTAATAAAATGGATGATATAACTTAGCAACAGCTATTGAAGTGTAACGAAAGTATAGATCCTGACACTTTAGACCACTCTCACGACTCCACATTTAGGCTACGTCCTCCTCGTCTCTGATTGGTCAGCCATTATAGGCCACACCCTCCTCGTCTATGATTGATCAGCTATTGTAGGCCACAGCCTCCTCGTCTCTGATTGGCCAGCGTCCTCGTCTCTGATTGGTCAACCAAAACATACATTGTCCGCCATGTGTGAAAATACAGTTAACCTACATTACCATCCATCTGTCGTCAAAACTGTCAACCTACATTAGACGTCCTCTGTCGTGAATACTGTCAACCTATATTGTCCGCTATGTGTCGTCAATACAGTTAACCTAAATCGTCAAATATGTGTCGTCAATACTGATAACGTCTTCGTCAATAAAAACAACAACGACATATAATCTTTATTAAGAATACAAGTTATCACATTGCTATAAATAAACATTTTAAATCCATCTGAATAAAAACATTTTCAAAAGATTCTTCCATCTGTCACGCTTCTTCTTGTTTTTTAAAGGCAAACACACGTGTTTTTTAAAATACACACTCCAACGCTAAAATCTTTTTCAATCATCATCAAAGTCTAGAGAGAATTTTGCATCCAAAAATATTTCAAAAGACATTTTGTATCTTACACCTAAACCAAATGTCATTAAAACAATTTTTACTTACTTTTTAAAATATCCGTTAGTAATTCATCCATTCTTTTTCCATATGTCATTCTAGTTTTCTAATGACAGACACACATCCTTCTTAAAATACACATCACCATATCTATAAGAAAATATTATCGAAGTATTTTTGTCTCTTGCACCTAAAACTAATGTCATAAAACACTTCTACTTACTTTTTAAGCTATCCGTTAGTAACTAATCAACTCTTTTCCCATATGTCATTCTTGTTTCCTAAAGACAAACACATGCTTCTTAAAATACACTTCTTCCGCACTTCATCATTTATTCTTATCTATCAATTATTTTTATATATTGAAAAAAATGTATGAAAACTGAAGTCAGGCCGTTGTATCCGGCCGATTTTCTCAATTTCTTTTTAAATGAAAGGTATTTAGACACAGATATATCATCAATCATTGAAATTTACTCAACTCCCACCTTACTCAAGTTATACTCAAACGCGATACTTCCCTGTACATTTCTTATGGGACACATTCACTCAAGCAATTCGAATTCTTATAGCTCCTCTTTTAATGAGTGGATCTCAATCGTTTTACTCTCAGAACACTCAGGGGATCAAGCTCATTTTGAGCTATTAACTGCTTAAATTCGTTGAGTTTGAGGAAAGCTATGCGTGCACTTCAATTTTTTCAAGATTTTCCTTCACTCAAACCTCTATTACTAGAGTTCTAATTAACGTAGGCTGTTGACACAAGTCTAAGAAAGCGGATCGAGCTCTTTCTTTTGTGTTACTAACTGCTTAAATTCAATTTTTTCCAAATACTGCTGCCGATGCACAGCTAATATTGTCTGGAAGGAAGTACTGTGAAATGATTTTATGTAATAATTACACTCTCTCATAGATAGTCCTAATGCTGCGAAGCAGCACGGGTCCTCTAGTATTATAGAAAAATATTATACAGAGTAGCTAAGAAGGAATACACACGCAGTCGTAGTTTGTTGAGAAGATACTAGGTGATTTAATAAAAATCCCATTCATTACAAAAGAAATTTATTAATAATAGATAACATTTACAATTTACATTATTTGAAAACCAGTGTCGGATACGTTCTACATTTCTTTGGGTGTAGTAGTATAGTCCAGAGGCGCGGCAGGAGTTTGGATCACGTTTGAAATTTTCAGTAGCACATGGCGTACCATCAAACTTGCAGACGTCAATAATATGGGGAAGAAATTCTGCTTTCTGGTGTCCGCGTACGTATATGAAATCTGCAGCATACAATAGCTTAGTTTCCAATATATTATTGAATTTGAAGTACTCGATGTCACCCGAAGAGTATCGAATGACATGCACGTTCTTCTCCAAGTATGACATAGTCTTCTTATCCTGGTTGCTTAACGTAGTAATTGATTGGCATGGTCAAAATATGTAGTGACTTTGCTCAATATCAATTTCGATGGTAAATTCTTTAAAAACAAAGAGTCCATCTATAACGAAACCCTGAATGTCTACGAATGCTACTCTCATAATGACAACTGCTCGAATACTGACGTGTCCAGTGAGCTCTGGGCCAGCAGTTACGTCAAAACTGTGTTGACTACAGCACGCACCAGATGCGAACTGTGGTTGCTTAATATGTTAAACTGAAAATTATCTATCAAGATAAATTAAAACAGAGATATCACTAAGTTAATGTGAATCTTAGTAATAGATGACGATAAACCCAATAAATTGCATAATAGTCCATAAGATAACAATTTAAATATGAGTATAAATATGTGAAGAAACACTTACAAACAAGATACAACTAATATTGCATATAAAAATTGTTATTTAAGTTTGCAATTATTTTTCTTCAAATTATATTTCATGACAAAAAACACAGACGTAACAAATAAATTACGTAAACATTAATTTGGTACATAACAATGATTATCACGGTATAATATTGCATGAATTTCAAAATAAAATTCCATAATTGTAGTTTATATATTATAGACACTTTTCAGAAACCCTGTATGTTATGTAAATTATTGATTATTTTGGTATAAACTTCAAGGTCAAAATGTCATCGTAAAATGACGTTCGGTTAATAGTTCGAACGGTGTAATTTCGGAGTGACATTAGGTATGCATAAGAACAAAGTGAACTTATCTACAATAACATAGAAAACAGATATTTGCATTTGAAAACAATGATGTTTATTTATAAACAATTGAAAAATGAAACAAAAATTAAAAACAACTAAAAGTTGTTGATTGAGAGCTGGGGAGACGCGGTGTAGATTCAATAATGTGAGGAGGCATTAAAATTTCTCTCCTCTAGATTTTTGTAAATCTCAAACATTTGATATATTTTAAGTTTAAAGAATTAATCATAGTATTTAGAAACAATGATGCTATAAAATAACAGAAACTTTCTATCGAATACATAATAAAAAGTGAAAAGTTAGTGAAACGCCGAGAATTGGTAAGGTGAACAATTTACCTTTATTAATCTGCTTTTCGTTTGCTCATTCACGTATCTTCCGTGAATAAATTGTTGCTGCTGGCGAAATAAATCACGTCACATCATTTTAATATCAAGATTTCGCTTTTATGATCATAGGTGATCGTATTTCTTCCAAATGTTTCATCCCAGAGACAAGAAGATGCCAAGCATAGACTTTTCCTTTCGTGTGTAACATATTTGTCCTATAAAATATCGTTCATAATTTTCATTTGTTAGGTTATATTGTGTAAAAATTTATTCGTTGGTAAAATTATTAGATATAGATATTCAATCTCCACTAGATCGGGATAGAACATTGAAATTACATTAAAGGAAATAATAAAGGAAATAATACTCACCAAATCATTGCGATAAATCATCAGTTTGCCTCACAAACACACTTGGTTTTCATTCTTTATTTAATAACTGAATTATCATTACCATAGAATAACTCAACGTCACGTCAACATTAACAAATTATTAGAGTAGAGATTGAATGGTTTGTGGAAGCTTTCAAAAACATATAGAGATAAGTATAGGAAGCGAAATTTATTTGATATGTTTCATATTTAATAGTATTCATAAAAATAAAAAAAACGTACTTACGCAAAGGTTTAATTAATATGATTATACAATTATGATTCAGAAAATGTTCATTATTCAAACAACTATTCACAATTAAAATCTATTTATCTATGTTTTTCCTTTCTTTTCTTTGATATCTTACCTTTCAGTTTCTTGTTACTACCGATCGCCAAGTGCCGAATCTCATCCCTGAGGTATAGTGTCATAAAGTTACATAACTCATAATTTTGTTACTAAATAAAATTTTGAATTGGAAATTAGCGGTTAGCTAAACCAATTCTGGCGCCCACAATCATTAAAAGAAAAAATATTTAAAGTCAAATCAATTATAAATACATAATCATAAATATAAGATCCATAACAAAGTAGCATCCCAATATAGGATCATTAATAAATAAATAAATGTTATTGCTCTAATATTTTAAATACATGATAATATATATATATATATATATATATAAATATATATTGTCGTGGGTTACTATTTATAAGAGTCTGATAAATATAATGTTACTATTTTTAACTTATGATCTGTGAGATATTTTAAATTTCCCGCTGGACGCCAGTCTTTGTCCTTGTGACAACAATAAATGTATCAAGCAACAAAGACAATATTCATTTAATTATTGTTAAAAATTACTTACCTTATTATAATTAAGAAAGAATAAAGAAAACCCAATTACAACAATCTTAAAATCTCATTTGGGTCGTGCTTCAGTTTTGTCACCCTGTAGCATGAATTATTTGTAAAGATTTAACCTTCACCGTATTTTGTAATCAGCTGTTCAGTTGTGTTTATTGAGACAAGTTATTTAAAAAGAAGAAGAAGTCGTTTGGTGTTATAGAAATTATTTATTAAATATTATGTGATTTTATACGCTGTTGGAATATAGGAGAAAGGACAAAGAATATGTAGTTGTGTTTATAAAAGTTGTTCAACAAATTTACGTGATATGTGTCACCTACGCAAATTGAATTTGATGTGTGACTTTATTTCTGAACATCAGGTAAGTACATTAGATATTGTAATGTAATTTTGTTTCAAAATATTTCAGAATATTAAACCAAAACCAACTTATGAGTGTTAAATAAACGTGGATCTTGAAATTCGTGTTGTTTCCGAACTTTTTGTGAGGTTATGTAGGTTAATAATTTTAGTAAATTGTAAGATAAAAGTTTGCAGCAAAACGTATTTCAAGCTCAGATTATACGTACTAACTAATAATCTAAATTAATTCACTAATTTAATAATTGTCTTGCAATTAAAGTTATGAAAATATTAATTCGAACCTAGGTATGTAATTCAAAGTCTTTTCTGTTCTAATTTCACACAATTTCTTGAAGAAAAGTTTTCAAAAATCTAGCTAAATTCACTTAAATGTTCATTTATATATCATGTTGCCAAGATAACGGAATTTTATGTACATATGTGCGAATATTTTGCAAAATATTATAAATAGTTTATACCTGGTGATCTTATATAGGTGTTTCTTCCAGGTATACCTTCTGTCGTCGAATATCGGGATTCAGCTACTGGCAGTGTTAACCATTTTATTATGTTGGTTAAGTTTTAGACTCATAAACTTTCATATGATTAGTGAAGTATATCTAAACGTAATCAATTTTCTCTATTTCGAGACTCTACATTCAAAAATCTGCTACCACTCCAAAAAAATATGGCTGCCCTTCTCCCTGCAAAAAACATCACTGTCGCCTAGCAACAATGTATTTTTTTTTTCTATGTTCATCCTACAAGGCTAAAAAGACTACTCTGGACTACTTGGAGTAATTCCTGTTCCTCTTTATAAGTAAGTTAAGGTTCTTTTTGGTTTGACATTTGTCAAATTCTTAAAATATTCATAAGTTTTCTATAGTATTTTAGATTTTGATTGGTACAGTTCACTTTAAAATATCATTATTATGTTCAGAAATTGACAATAATCATTTTATCATTACTTACACCCCTTAAAGCTAGTTAAAAACAATATGATCTAATAAATATATCACTCATATTCTGGTTTTAATTGTATATTTTTCATTTCTTGCAACTAGAAATATCTTAAACGATTCATTTGAATTTTAACTTCTTATAATGACTAGATTTGGTTATGATTTGAAAATTTATTGTTATTTTTGGCATGACGATGCCATTTTAGTTTAGTTTTTTTTTTTTACAAATAAACGATAAGACTTTCATATCAAATAACTTCTTCTGCTAAATAAATTGTCACATGCTACTATTACAGCCATATATTACATTATAACATACCCCAAATTTTATTGTAAACATTCTAACTTCTTGAAGTTTAGAATTTTGCAAATAAAATTTCCTACATTATTTATTACTAATTTAAGTATTTTCCGATTCATTTTCTCAAGATTACATTATTATAGTATTTAATGCTAATATTCACAAATTTTAAATTATTTTAATTAGGCACTTAGATCTAATTAATGGAAGGTAGCCATCTGTACAGTACGTCCACGTTAAATATACCTCTGATGTTTCCATTATCAGGATGGACTAAAAGATAGCTGTTTACCCCGTTTTGAGTTTCAACTCTATATGGGCCTTCGGAAGGTAATAGCAGTTTTGCACAAGTGTTTTGTTTTCTATTCGGAACCCTTAGAGCTTTAACTATTACCAAGTCCCCTCGTTTAAAAGTAGTCCTCTTTTTGATTTGTTTGTTGCGTTTTAACTTATATTTTTCAGCTCTTTTGACTATCTTGTTATATGTTTCCTTAACTATTTCATGATATGGTTTTATAGTTTCTGGCTCCCAAGGTCTGTCTGGAATAATATTTTTCATGATCCTTATGGGTGCTTCCTCTGTGACCTCATGTGGTATATTATTAATACTATTTTCTATTATTTTTAATTTACTTTCCCACATGTATTGTTCCCGATTTACAAGTATTCTTAGACATTTTACCACTTCCCTGACATATCTTTCGGCTTGGTTTGAACGAGGGTTTCTTATGCTTGTAAAGACAGGTTTTATTTTTGATTTTGTTAGCCAAATTTTCAAATTTTTATTATTAAAATAGGTGGCATTGTCCATTAGACATTGTTCTGGCATACCTACCTTTAAGATATAATTAGTTAAGCATTTCTTCACCACTTTTTGGTTCGTACGTTGGCAAGGATACAAGGTTACAAATTTTGAAAAGTTATCAATGATAATGAAGATGTGTCGGTTGCCCTCTAAACTCGGTATTAAATTGGAAATAAAATCAACTGATATTAATTCTAAAGGATGAGTCGTAACAATAGATTTTGGCATATTTTCATTATGAAAATTCTTGTCCTTGCTTAATTGGCACATTTCGCACTTTCTAATAATTTCTTTCATTATTGACAAATCATTTCTAGATACATAGTTTTCTCTGAATATGTTGTAAATTTTTCTTATTCCTGCATGATAGTATTTCAGATGCAGTTCCTTGATTATCTTCATTGTTAAAGTTCTAGTTATGACATATAGTTCCTTGTCGGTAATGATCTTGTACCTTACACTGTTTGAATTGACCTGTGTTCGTCGTTTTTCCATTTCAGTTGAATTTTGTTGATCTTCTAAAATTGTCTTGAGTGAGAATATTCCTGTGTCCTCTTTCATGATGTTTACTCCAATTTTTTTGTTCCTATTTTCTTTACTAATTTCTCCATCCATCCTTGTTAATGCATCTGATACTACATTTTTTTTTCCTTGCAAATATTTAATTTGGAAAGAATATTCTTGGAGGAGTAATGCCCATCTGTGAATACGGTTATTACCATATTTATTTTTAAGTATTGTAGTCAGTGCTTGATTATCAGTTTCTATTATGAACTCATTTCCCAATAGGAAAAACCGAAGCTTGTTCACACAGAATAGTATGCTGGCAAGCTCAAGCTCACTAACACTATAGTTGCGTTCTGATTTCTTAGTAAGCCTTGAAACAAATGATATGGGAACTTCTCCTTGTCCTTGATTTTGCACTAGGGTGCCCGCAAATCTTTGTTGAGAAGCATCTGTCCTAAGGATGAAAGTTTTTGTATAATCAGGATGAAAAATTTTGATGTTTGTAGTGAATTCTGCTTTTATGTTTTGAAAAGCTGTTTCCGTTTCATGAGTCCATTTCCATTTTACATTCTTCCGCAGGAGTTGAATAAGTGGGATTTCCTTTTCTGTAAGATTTGGAACTAATCTTTTGAAATAATGGAGTATGCCTAGGAACCCTCGCAATGTCTTCAAATTCGTTGGTCTTCTGTATTCTTGTATTATTTTGATTCTATTTGGATCCATACTTACTCCTTTGTTGTCAATTTTGTACCCCAAATAGATGACTTCTTTCTTAAAAAACTTACACTTTTTTAGGTTCAATTTTAGACCTGCTTCATCTAACGCCTTTAAGATTATTTCCAGATGTTCAAGATGTTCTTCCGGACTTTCTGAAAAAATCAGTATGTCGTCGATATAGTGGAGAGCGAATTTCTCATACTTGTTGAGAACTTTATGAAGTGCCTTAAGTAAAGCTGAAGTAGCTGACTGCGTTCCAAAAGGAACAACCCTGAATCTGAAAACCTCACCATCAACCATGAAACCTGTATAGTCACGGCTTTCTTCAGCCAATGGAATTAGCCAAAAGCTGTGCTTCAAATCTAATTTGGTAAATATTTTCGTTTTTGAGATTCTACCTAAAATAGCTTCTATTGTTAAAGGTGCCTCGAATTCAGGTACACATCTTTTATTGAGGTTCCTAGCATCTAAACAAATGCGTATATCACCGTCTTTTTTTCTTACAATTACTATTGGATTTATAAAAGGAGTAGTACTGTGTTCAATAATTTTATCTTTTAATAGTTTACTAATGGCTTTTTGCATATCATCTTTGTACTTATAGGGTATAGGGTAGTTCTTAACTTTAAATGTTTCCATATTTTTAACTTTTAGACTATGTATATAATTACTTGCAACTCTGGGTACTTCATTGTATAAATCTTCATAATTTTCCAACAATCTTTTAACCTCCAATCTATTCTCATCATCACAATCCATATAGAATTCATTCCATTTATTATCTTCTTTGAGATCCAACTCATACTCATAAAATTCATTCCTATCCATTACTTGTGTATCCAATCCATTATTATCATCATCAACTTTTTCATTAAAATACTCAACATTAAAATTTTCTTCATCATATCTTCCATTTTTCCCAGATGCTTTCTCCTCATAATCTTCTCTCCTTTCATTTTTCTTCATTTTAATATTCAAAATCTTCTTTATCCCTTCTTGTTCATTAAACTCTACACTTATACCCTTCAAAGTTACTCTCCTATTTTCATAATTGATGTGTCCATTATTTTTATATAATTCATCTGAGCCCAATAAAATATCGAATTCCATGTTATTTACAATTAATAACTGTACTTCAACATCAGTACTATCCAATTTTAATTGAAGTATTATTGGTCTGTTTACTTCACTTAATTTCTTTATGTTTAAACCTATTAAATTTACTTTAGGAACTTTAATCACGTGCTCTTGCAAATTCAATTTGTTTATAATATTTTCATTTATCAAAGATGTCTCTGAACCACTATCTATCAAAATGTTTACATCTGTATCTTTAATTTTACCATTTACTGAAACTAAAATATTTTTATTATTATCATGAATGCAATCTCTTGTTTTTAGAATCTCTCTGGGGTGAACGTAACTGTACAGACTGCTGATCACTTCACCCGTTAATGAAAATTCTGTGAATTTCCAGCACCAGCAAGATTGGGACTGGAATTTTGATCATTGGAAGAAAAATCTGCACCTGCATTACGAACATTATCTCTATTGACAGAAATTGGTGAAGAATTTCTACTACCTGGCCTGTCTATACTTCTAGACCTTTGAAAATGAATTCTGCGGTTATCATTACTTGTATTCTGAGCGTTTCGCCTATTTTGCAACATGTCACCATCAGAGTTCCTTCTTGTGAAAGTACGATCATTACTGACATTGTTGCCTTGATTATTATTATATCTATCATTGCTAAACTGTCTATCATTGTCATTATTGTTAGGGTTATAACGGTTATTACCATTATTATAGTTTGAATTTAAATTTTGGTAATTCCTTCTATAATTACTTTGATAATTGTAATTACTAGTATTTCGATTATCATTACTATTATTGTTCATACTGTTGGGATAATTATTTACCTCTGTATACTGTGGTCTATTTCCAGTAACGTTATTGTTATTAAAGTTTTGTCTTCTATTGTTGTTATTAAAATTGTTATTATTTCTAGAATTAGGGTAAGAGTTATTTTGGTAGTTAGAATTATTAAAATTTCTGTTCTCATTGTTACTGTTTATACTACTGTTACTGTTATTAAAATTATTTGCATTATTGTTATTAAATCTTTTATTGCTTACCAGATTTCGCTCTATACGCATCAAATAGTTACTTAATTGCTCAAAACTTTTTATATTTTGTACCGCTATTGTTTCCGATATTTGAGACTTGAAATGACGAGAAATGAACATAATTATCTCCTCTTCTTTGATAATAGGTTCTAAATACTGAGCCTGAGAATATAATAAGAGTGCATAATTGTACATAGAGTTCCCTCGTTTATCATCATACTGACCAAAATAGAGTTTTTCTCTTACTTCCCCTTGTACAGTTTCTCCCCAATACAATTTTACAAAGCTGTTCTCAAAATCATTGAAATTATTAAAATTGGCCTCTTGACTCGTATACCATAAAAGTGCTTGACCTATCAAATGTTTTCTAATAACTTCTCTGATGTCATCAAAGTTATCAAGATGTTTCATTTTATTTTGCAAAATTTTGAGGAAAACTTTAGGATGTAATTTTCTAATGCTTCCATCAAATCTCAGGGTTTCGTCTGAAGAACTTTGAATATAAGTGTTATTTATTACCCCTGACCTATATGTTTGTTTTCTCATATTCTCAACATCATTTTTCATTTCTTTGTATATATCATCTAGTTTCTTCCTCATGTTCCACTCCATTTGATTCGTCACTTCTGATTCTTCCATTTCCCTACTCCTTTCATTTCTCATTTTCCAGTTCTCCATTTCCCTTGATATTTGCTCTATTTTCTTTAGTAGATCGGCTTGATTCTCCTTTCCATTCTTTAGATCCTCATTTTGCAATTTCTCATTGTATGCCTCGTATGATTTCTTAATTTCCTTTATTTCATTTTCTATCATCTTTCTGTTCATACAAACGTCCCTTTCTGTTTCATTTCTGATTTCTATAATCTCTTTTCTTACTTCTTCTTCTAAACATGTGATTTCTCTACCCCTCTGAATTAAACATCTTCGAATATGTTCAATTTCTTTGCTATTTTCTTTTGTTATTTCTTCTTTCACCTTATTTATGTTCTTACTCATTCCTTTAATAACTTCTACTTGTATATTTTCTTGTAAATTTTCTATTTTCTCTCTATGCATCAGAACCTCTGTCTCTAAATTTTCATACTTCTTGATCGTTTCTTCTACGTGTTCTTCTAATCTTCCTGATAGTTGTCGTATGTCTTTCCTTTGTGCTTCTAGTTTTTGATCCATGTTTGTACTTAATTGATCAAGCTTCTCCATTAATTTCTTTCCATCTTCTTTTTGTTCTTCACTCAATTTTCTTTGTTCTTCTCTTTGTGTTTGTTCTAGTCTCTTGAACTGATTTTCCATGAATTTGATTAGCATTATATCCCTGTTTCCAAATTCCTTTTCATGTACTAATTCTTCGTCTCCACCAGCTGATGGATCTTCTATTTCTGACATATTTTCTTCCGTTTTACCGTGTTCTTCTTCACTTGATTTATCTTCTAAATTGAAGCAGTATAGTTCTGGATCTTGACCATCTTTTATTAGTTCTTTTTTTAGCCTTTCTAATAAATCGGTTTTCTTACCTGAGATATCTAATCCCCTATTTTCGAGATATCTCTTTAATTCAGTGACTTTTAAATCTTTGAGTGTTTTTATTTGACCCATTTTTAAGCTGATTAACAAATTTTCAAAGAGACAATATTGCCTATGTTAGCTTATTTTTTTTTAATGAAATTTGTTCTGTACACAGGTAATGAAAACTTTGCCAGACAATACTTTTTAAATGTGACTAGTTTTAAGGAAACCCTAGTTGTGACGGTGACAAATTTGATACAGCCCACATTGGGTTTGACATTAATTGTTAATTGTTGAGGGTGACAAATTTGATACAGCCCCACGTTGGGTTTGACATTATTGTCGTGGGTTACTATTTATAAGAGTCTGATAAATATAATGTTACTATTTTTAACTTATGATCTGTGAGATATTTTAAATTTCCCGCTGGACGCCAGTCTTTGTCCTTGTGACAACAATAAATGTATCAAGCAACAAAGACAATATTCATTTAATTATTGTTAAAAATTACTTACCTTATTATAATTAAGAAAGAATAAAGAAAACCCAATTACAACAATCTTAAAATCTCATTTGGGTCGTGCTTCAGTTTTGTCACCCTGTAGCATGAATTATTTGTAAATATTTAACCTTCACCGTATTTTGTAATCAGCTGTTCAGTTGTGTTTATTGAGACAAGTTATTTAAAAAGAAGAAGAAGTCGTTTGGTGTTATAGAAATTATTTATTAAATATTATGTGATTTTATACGCTGTTGGAATATAGGAGAAAGGACAAAGAATATGTAGTTGTGTTTATAAAAGTTGTTCAACAAATTTACGTGATATGTGTCACCTACGCAAATTGAATTTGATGTGTGACTTTATTTCTGAACATCAGGTAAGTACATTAGATATTGTAATGTAATTTTGTTTCAAAATATTTCAGAATATTAAACCAAAACCAACTTATGAGTGTTAAATAAACGTGGATCTTGAAATTCGAACCTAGGTATGTAATTCAAAGTCTTTTCTGTTCTAAATTCACACAATTTCTTGAAGAAAAGTTTTCAAAAATCTAGCTAAATTCACTTAAATGTTCATTTATATATCATGTTGCCAAGATAACGGAATTTTATGTACATATGTGCGAATATTTTGCAAACTATTATAAATAGTTTATACCTGGTGATCTTATATAGGTGTTTCTTCCAGGTATACCTTCTGTCGTCGAATATCGGGATTCAGCTACTGGCAGTGTTAACCATTTTATTATGTTGGTTAAGTTTTAGACTCATAAACTTTCATATGATTAGTGAAGTATATCTAAACGTAATCAATTTTCTCTATTTCGAGACTCTACATTCAAAAATCTGCTACCACTCCAAAAAAATATGGCTGCCCTTCTCCCTGCAAAAAACATCATTGTCGCCTAGCAACAATGTAGTCTTTTTTTTTCTATGTTCAATCCTACAAGGCTAAAAAGACTACTCTGGACTACTTGGAGTAATTCCTGTTCCTCTTTATAAGTAAGTTAAGGTTCTTTTTGGTTTGACATTTGTCAAATTCTTAAAATATTCATAAGTTTTCTATAGTATTTTAGATTTTGATTGGTAAAGTTCACTTTAAAATATCATTATTATGTTCAGAAATTGACAATAATCATTTTATCATTACTTACACCCCTTAAAGCTAGTTAAAAACAATATGATCTAATAAATATATCACTCATATTCTGGTTTTAATTGTATATTTTTCATTTCTTGCAACTAGAAATATCTTAAACGATTCATTTGAATTTTAACTTCTTATAATGACTAGATTTGGTTATGATTTGAAAATTTATTGTTATTTTTGGCATGACGATGCCATTTTAGTTTAGTTTTTTTTTTTTTTACAAATAAACGATAAGACTTTCATATCAAATAACTTCTTCTGCTAAATAAATTGTCACATGCTACTATTACAGCCATATATTACATTATAATATATATATATATATATATATATATATATATATATATATATATATATATATATATATATATATGTATATATATATATATATAAACTCAAAATAAAAAGCGAAGGAAATAGGTTATTCAATAACTACAAAGAGTGAAAACTGCGGTTTTTGAAATAATGTTAGAATTTTTCATCATTGCATTGCAAATAAAGATAAAATTATTTTGATGTTTAAATGGCCGCCAGTTAAATTGGCCCAAGCACCTAACCGTTGTCGCACTGACCACCAATTTAACCAAAGTCCAGCAAAAATACGTGTCAAGACAAAAAAAGTTTCATTTTACTTACGGTTAATTTTATTACACCCAAAAATTGCGTATGATTATTTGTTACAGCGAGGAGAATTTTCTTTCACCAATATAAATTTTGAAAAAAAGTCGTAACGGTGAAGCATTAAAGCAAACACTTATAATAAGATAATAACACTATGCTACATACCAAGGGCCGTAGCAATATAAATTTCTAATAAACACAAATTAATTAATGATAACTGGACTTTTAAGAAAGAAAACTATAACTTTTATTACGTTTCAGCTATGCATTTACTTATCCATTTATTTATTCTATTATCATTATTCTATTATTTTTTTTATTCATTTATTATTATTAACTTTATGGAGAGAGCCAACATGTACTCAGTCAAAAACGACAAAATAATTAGAATATTCTCACCTTAACCACAATCCGCTCTGCAGCAGAGCCTACTCGATGACGGGACGACTAGACCTCCGATGCGTCTTACAAAACTCTTCTAGGGTTTGGTACCCTCAGGTCTACCGTATGACTTACCTCAAAGTGTACTGAATAATTTGATATTTTCTTACCCTAGATGTAAATAATGATAGTTTCAAAAAAATCAAAGACAAAGAGTTCAGGTGAACCAATCGCGTTTATTCTATGATAAAAATATTTAGTATCAGATTCAATTTAAAATTACAATGGAGCACAACTGAGTACAGCTGTCCGAAAGGATAGTCAGCAAACAATAGGTTTCATTGAACCTTAATGAATTTCATTTAACCTGAATAAATTCCATATCAACAACTTTAAATAAGAACTCGAAGCAATTGCTTAAAGCGCACAAATATATTAAGTAAACCTTATTATAATTTAAAGTTTTAAAAATCATCCTCAATGGATTACAAAATTTTTTTGTTGTGGTAAACTCCAAGAATATTTTATTTTATTTATTAAAAATAAAGGATTGTTTCAATTATCAAATTCATTTTTGTTATCTTTAAAAGTATTATTTTAAAAGAAGAAAATTGTAGATATAAAAATAAAAGTGACACTAATCAGATAATACCAAAAAAACTTTGTCTACCTGTACAAAAACGTGTTTTCACGAGGCTGGCAGCAATCAACTGGATACTATGGAAAATAACTTTGACCATGTGGCGACAAATACATCAGACTAAGAAAGTAGCCACTGCATTAAATAATATTTCTAGATCTCCGATCGCGAACACCATACCATCAAAGATATTTTCATACAGCTTACCCCGACTTCCCAATTTGTTTTAAAGTTGATTCCGGAGAACTATCTGAATATCTGGTTTTCCAATGGAAATGGGAAATTTCCAATTAAAACGTGCCAAAAAAATCTGAAATAAAACCATAAAATATGTAGGTTCGCAAGAGAAATATTATCGAAAAGACTTACCTCGAAAAATCGAGATTTTTTTAAAATGGCGTCTCTACCACTAAATCTCAAATCCTTATAATTAGACTTGATGAACGATTGAACAACTCCAATCCTCCAAACAACAGGTGTGCTTAAAATCTCGCTTAATACGGATCCTCCTTTAAACCTATCCACAGGCTATGGAGACAACTTGCTACCACAGGGGCACAGCAAAAGCAACAACATAAATAATGGCGTCTACCTATTCTTCAACAACTGCTTCAAGAGGTTCTACAGGGCGGAAGCCCCACTCCTTCCGAAAATTATCATTACCAAAATTGCCACTTTAGAAATTCAAAATAACTCAATAAACAATGTAGACGAAATACTACAGAGACGAACTCACCAATCTCCACTGCCAAACTTCCACAGAAAACACTTCTCAGCAAGTATCCAAGATAAACAGACATGCCCAACGACTCTCAAACACATCCCCTCATTTTAGAAAATTAAAATCCTCTATCGTGCTATTCAGCATCCAGTTAAAACCCTAAATGATAATGATATTGATAGCCGAAAAGTTAAGTACAGAACTGACTATAAAATTTAACCATCAGGTTTGTCCAGCTAATCGCCAACAATGGATATAGCGATTTGCAAATAAATATCCTAAAAGTAAGCAACCCAAAATGATTTGGTGAATTTTAATATGTGAATTTTGAATTTCAATTAATTATAAGAAAATGATTTAGTGAATTTTAATACCGTAACAGATAAAATTCAAATCAAACATTTAAGTAAAGGTTTACCATGCGGAACTCTAAGGGTTTAACAAAAGTCGACGATCAATTCGCTCGGTTTACTGCTTCAGGGGGCATAGATTTAGCAAATGCCGACTAACAACCGCATATGATAAAGAAAAACCGCCAGGGAGAACGATCGAACTGAAGGAATTCAGCACCAATTCAATGCCCGAAATAAAAAGCCTATATATATATATATATATATATATATATATATATATATATATATATATATATATATTATAATATATTTAATGTTCTACTGTTTTTATAATTACGTATTATATGATTTTATTTGAAATTTGATTATTAGATGCTGTTGTTACAATCGTGGTAGTAACTACACTAATGTGAAAACACCTTTATCACTGAATATAACCTATTTGAAATTTTGACAGGAATTGTCAAATTATTATGCCCGGCTCAGATGAATATGAAATTTTATATTCTGAAAGATAAATTACTACAAAATCGACTTACTCGCTCTTACCTCAGGGAGGGTTCAAAGATTGAAAAAAATTAATAATTTAAATTTTAAATTTATAAATTTCCAAAGAATATTCCAAAATTGTCAATTATACTATTGCAAATCTATAGTGACTGCTTGTTCAATATATTCTAAGACCATTAAATTATCTAATGACATCTACAATTTTTCTGTCACTGAAAATTAACTAAATGTCACTGATTATATCAAAAGTTTTATAGGATCCAAAATTTTTCAAATTCAATGAAATAGGAGTTGAATTAATACCAAAGTGAGTTGGAATCAGAAATTATATATTATATACCATCAGATAACAAGTGAAAATGAATAACTATTCCCAAAATATAATAAAGAACAATAATCGTACTTTCTACGAACCTTAAAATTAAAAAAACAACCTATATACTAGAAGAACAACCTAATTAACTACTTATTCTAAACGTTCAAATTGTCGAAAATTACACTTGACGTGTATAAATGTCAAATAACTATATGCGATAAAATTGTCTATTCAAAAAAAATTTCTCTTCTCTTATCTTTAACGTTAATTTTGTCAGTATTCAAAAATGTGATATAGATGCATCTATCTTAATTTTATTTAAAGGCCTGTTAATTCTTGAAAAATAATTTATAAAATCTGGACTGGACTCACCAACTAGGTATCAGGATCACTCGTTCTGATTCTAATCACGTCTTTTAGAATCGCCGAAACCACTTTTCTAAATTTATAATTTAGAACCCGGAAAAATCACTAACACTATTTAAATATAATTATTTAAGGAATTATTCACGCACTAATCTTATCATGCTAATTATTATAATCTGATGCTATTTTAATATATCAATTACTATTATATTATTCAGCAAATTTGAGAGAACTCATATTAGATGTTCTCTCGAGAGGGGTTCAAAATCAACTAACTAAACTTTTTCCATAAATAATTCTGTTCTCCTTTGGTTACCAAAAAATTCCTTTTATAAAAAAAAATACAAATTTATGTTTTCATATAACAAAGAGAGATTTTCATTCTTTAATTCTAATTGTAATTTTGCTACCAGCGACATCTGTATTCTTTTTTTAAAATCTTTATAAAATCTATGTATCATTAAGTATCTTCTGCATTATTGTCATTCGAAATTGTAATGTCAAATTTTATTTGCATATTGAATCTTTTAAATTATTTATAATACATTGTATATCACTAGTATTACATCCAAATATGTACATTTTTCTATATTTCAATGTTTTCTTTAGAATTTAGATAGAGTATATGTATTAAATCCCCCTAAAAAAAGAATGATAAATCGATTCTTGCATATAATTATAATTTATCAAAATTGCCAAATATCATACTAATATCTTAGTAACATAGTTATATCTTTCAAATAATTATCTCTAAAATTTATCTTCAATCAAATTAAACTATTATTCCTAATTCCTATAAAACTTCTTAAATCTACTATATCTATTAAAATTTCACGTAACATAATATCATTTGTTCCAAGTTAAGTATAATATTTATATACCTGTTCTATGTTAAAAACTCCTCTTTCATTTCCCGTAATGGGGTCTAATAATTGGTAACTATTTTGTGCTCCTTCGTTACCTACTACATAAGGTCCCTCAAACGGTAGCAATAATTTTGCGCAACTATTCTCTGATCTTTTTGCAACTTGCAATGATCTTACAATCACCAATTCTCGTTTTTCAAAAACTGTCTTCTTTTTATTTTTTTGGTTCATCCTTTTAATATATTTTTTAGCTTGCTTCTGCAGTCTTTCATTCACCCTATTCAAAACATCTTCCATTTCCAATTTTCGATTCACTATCCAATTTCTTTGGGGTATTGTGCCAGTAAATAAATATTCTGGGCATTCATTTGTAACACCATGAGGTATTTGGTTAAGGAATCTTTCTACGTGATTTAAATTATTTTCCCATTGACAGTGATCCTGATTACATAAAATTCGTAAGTACTTGTTTATCTCTTTGATGTATCTCTCAGCTGGATTTGACGATGGTTTCCTAATGCTAATAAAGTTCAACTTAATTTCTTGATTTTGACTAAATTTAGCTAGTTTTTCACTTTCAAAATAAGTTGCATGATCTAATATTTTTGTTTTTGGCGTTCCATATTTTTTAATGTACATTTTTAAAATCTCTATCACAGTTTTTGCATTGGTTCTTTTGCATAGGTAAACTTTAACAAATTTCGTAAAAATATCAGTGATAACAAATATGTGTTTATTCTCTTGTATGCTCGGTATTAAATTGCTTATGAAATCTATAGCAACAATTTGTAATGGCTTCTGTGCAACTATTGATTTTGTCAAATTTTTATTGTGATAATTTTTTTCTTTTGCTAGTTGACATATGGCACACACTTTACAAATATTTTTGGCAATTGCTAAATCCTTTTTTGTTATATAGTTTTCTCTAAAAAGCATCCATAACTTCCTAGTCCCAACATGTCCATGTTCTTCATGTAAATTTTTCAAAATTTCCTTTGCATAATCTTGTGTAATTACAAATACTTCTCTATCTTCCAGAAATTCAATTATTTTACCATTTAATTCTATCTATCTATTCAAAATCAATTATTTCCTTATATTTCCTCAATTCATCAATAACTATGTCTGTTTCTAACTTCTTCATCGACTATGCTTACATATCAACTTCTTTTTCATCCTTTAATTCAATCTTTTGTATCATATATTTGCTTAGTTCATATAACTTCCGTCCGTTTGTTCCTATAAATGTAATTATTTCATCCTGTCCATCTATTTTGTTGCTTAATTTTCATTTCTATTTTCATTATCATATCTTCTATCAAAGTTTCTAAAATCTCTTTTATTCTCACAATACTTGTGGTCATAAATTTTATCTCCATTTCCATATATTCCTTTTTCATTTCTGTAACTTCTATTTTCATTTCCATAATTCATATCTACATGTCTATCATTTCTTCTATTATCAATCCATGTTAATATAATTTCTTTATTTCAATGTTTTCTTTAGAATTTAGATAGAGTATATGTATTAATATATATATATATATATATATATATATATATATATATATTATGATATATTTTATATAATATTCATTTTTTCTTTAATGTTTATGTTTATTTATTTATCCATGGTTTAGACTATTGAATTGGCTAACTCAGTTATTTATTAAACTTATATGGTGATATAGTTCGAGAGCAGGAAACCCTGTCTACTCTTCGAGTTCTGGCTTCTGTAGATATATCTTGATTATATTAAATAAAAAGAAACACTTTACTTTTAAAGAGTTTGATTTTTTTAATGAAAATTTTTAATCTAATATTTATATATTGCGACGCCTATGGATAACCAAACAGAATTATTGATTATTATATACCATCCTATGCGCATGCTTAACTACAATCAGGTGATGCTGACCGAAAAGAACAACACTTTATGGATGCGTTGCATCTGCTTAATATTTAGATATGCATTGAGTTGTTGTCGTTGAATGTAATTAGATGGTTTTATATATAAAAGAATTTATGTTGGAAAAATATACATACAAAAGACAAATTGGTGCAGAAGAAATAGGTTATAAGATTTATATACACATGGAAATACTACATGAATAAACTACGATGCATCTTTTTTCTGTGATTAGAAATGGCGTAAGTATTTACCTTTATTCATTTCAAATTAGGCCTTTTTAATTAGTATTGAAGATTTGTTTAATTAATTAACTATATAAAGTCCTTTTTATTTCTTTTTTTTTAGATCGATCATTTGCCGCAAAGTTTATCATATTCATGAGATTATAAACTGATTTGTATTCGTGAGTTTTTTAACTCCTAATATTGGCCAATAATATTTCAAATAAGCACTGACCTGTAGTTCTGGAATCAGGATGTACACCTCTGGATCCAGGAACACTCCTTCCGAAGTTCAAAACGCAGATATTTTGGAGAAATATTGATTATTCTCTCGGGAAAACTGGATATTAATGTTTGTAAGTACTGGAATATGTATTTAAAAGTAATTCATAACTTTTAGTATGATAATTGGAGATTTTACATAAAATTTCGGGAACACTTCTCCATCAGCCCTTGCTATCACGACGCCCAACTACCAACTTCCTACGCTTCTCTCATCCTCAATTTTTTTATCTACAAACAAGTATTTTGTTTCTCAGGTCACTATTTGAATAACGTTTTGTTTCATTCTTCGTTGATAAGAATTCGTCCTGTCATTTCTTTTAACTAATCACCTATTGTCTGGACCAGTCGAATTACGATTACACTTATTACATTAGAAAAATATTTTATACATATACCAATGTACGTTTCACTTGACATTATTAGTTTTCATTTAGAGTTCATTGAATTTCTATCAAACAAATAATTTATAGTGGGTGATATACATAATTACCTTTCGATATGATAATATTTAGTTTTGTTTTTTACAATTTGTTGCTGTGATAATCATACTTATCTATAAACATAAATTCTTTTATGTAACCTCTCGACATTCTTTGCTTTAATTATTCACACTAATTCCATACTGTCCTATCAAATATTTCTTTAAATTCATTAATAAGTTATCATTTATTGACTCTATAAATTTGTTCTACTCTTTCTGTCGCTAGCGTTTGTCGCTGAAATATATTGACATTTGTAACATCAAAAATTCTAACCAAACATATTTTGTAAATATTGAATTATAACATTGAATAATATCTTTTATGTTGTTGAATACTTATTGTTTAATATTTCTTTCAGATTATGTACTCATGGTATTTCTTTATAAGAGATTTTATAGTAATGGATGATGTTTATTTGATGGTTTAGGATTTTATGATTAAAGGTAATGTTTCTGTTTGCTTATCTCATTACAAGTTATAAGGTCTTTTAAATTACACAGGAGCTGTATTAGTAGATTGAAATGAAAGTATTTACAATTATCTAGAAAACATAAATAATTTGAATATCTCATTCTTAACTTTTTTATAAAGTATGATCTAGTGCGTTACTATTTAGTATTTCATAATGACTCTTTTTCATATCAATCTTATATCTTATTTATTCGTTATAACATTCCCTGAATTTTTATAAAATCATTCTAATCATTGTTCACAGTGATCTAGAAGGTTTTACCATAAAATTCATTTAACAGTACTTAATATTTTTCTTATTTACAATAATCTATTGTTATTGAATCTACTTCATATATTTTTACCTTTCAATTAAAATGAGTCATTGATTTGTTATTATACCTAATTAACCTATCTCTAATTCATTACATAATCTTACACATTATTCCTATAAACGATTAACTCCTTTTTTAACTTTAAAAAATTTACTCATTATCATTTTTTTTATAGGTTAAGTCTATGGAATCTCATTGAATTCTGGATAGATTTGATACAGTTGATCCGCATTGAAAATTCCTCGAATATTGCCAGTCACAGGATGTACAAGTTTATAACTATTTATACCGTTTAACGTCTCCACTTTATATGACCTTCGTAAGGTAATTGTAACTTTGCACAGATATTACGCTTATGATTAGGAACTCTAAGTGCTTTGATTGTTACTAGTTCTCCTTCATTGAAAGTAGTTCTTCTCTTAATTCTCTTGTTTCGTCTTTTAATATATTTTTCTGCATTCTTGGAAATTCTTTCCCACGTTTCCTTTAATATATGTTCATATTTCTCCATGTTTTCTGGTATCCATGGTCTTTCAGGTACTATGTTCTTCATAATTAATATGGGTGATCTTCCAGTCACTTCATGTGGTACGTTATTTAAACAGAATTCTATATTTTTCAAATTATTTTCCCAGTTTCGTTGTTGGTTAAGAACAAGTAATCTCAGACATTTGATAACTTCTCTGATATATCTCTCAGTTTGATTAGCACATGGATGTCTAATACTTGTAAAGTGAGGCTTCACCTTTGATTTTTTTAACCATGTTATAAACTTTTCGTTATAGAAATAAGTTGCGTTATCCATCAAACAGTTTTCTGGTATGCCTATTTCTAGAAAGTAGCTTGTCAGGCTTTCTTTACCTTCTTCTTATCTGTCCGTGGACATGGATATAATGTTACATATTTTGAAAAGGCATCTACGACTACAAATATGTTTTGATTACCCTCTTTACTAGGTATTATATTTGAAATGAAATCTACCGTTATAACTTCAAGAGGATGTTTCGTTACTAATGATTTTGGCATATTTTCGTTGTGATGATTTTTTTCTTTTCCAAGTTAACAAAGTTCACATCTAGTAACTATACTTTTTGTGATGGGTAGATCTTTCTTTGCAATGTAGTTTTCCCTAAAGATATTATGCAATTTTCGTATTCCTACATGATTGTATCGCAAATGTAAATCTTTGATTATTTTTCTCGTCAAATTTTCTGTTATTACATATAACTCTTTTTGCTTAATAATTTTGAATATTATGTTGTCCTTTGTTTGGCAATTATGTTTTTCTTTTTCTGTCAAATTTTTCTGGTCTTCAATTATTGTATGTACTGAAAATATACCTACTTCCTCCTTCCTAAAGTTCACTCCTACGTGTTTGTTTCTTTTTGTTTTGCTCTCTCCATCCATTCTTGTTAAAGCGTCTGGAACTATGTTTTTGACACCAGGTATATATTTAATATCGAATGAATATTCCTGTAAAAGCAAAGCCCATCTATGTATCCTGTTGTTTCCATACTTGTTTTTCAAAATAGTTGTGAGAGATTGGTTGTCTGTCTCAATGATAAATTTGTTGCCTAATAAGAAAAATATTAATTTGTTCACACAAAAAAGTATGCTTGCTAACTCCATTTCGCTAACGCTATAGTTTTTCTCAGCCTTTTTTGTAATTATGGATACAAATGAAATGGGAACTTCTCCATATTCATGTTGTTGTACCAAGCTTCCGGCAAATCTATTCTGTGAAGTATCTGTTCTTAGTATGAATGTTTTTGTGTAATCGGGGTGATATAATTTCACGTTCTCTGTGAACTCCTCTTTAATTTTATTAAAAGCCACTTCTCTTTCATGTGTCCATTTCCATCTCACAATTTTCCTTAGCAGTTCTATGAGTGGTATTTCCTTTTCTGTCAAATCCGGCACTAGTCTCTTGAAATAGTGTAATACACCAAGGAAACCTCGTAGAATTTTCAAATTAGTAGGTCTTTTATATTCTTTGATAATTTTTATTCTATCTGGATCCATGCTTACGCCATCTTTATCAATTTTATAACCAAGATATACTACTTCTTCCTTGTAGAATTGGCATTTTTTTATTTTTAATTTTAATCCAGCTTCATCCAAAGTTTTTAAAATTATTTCTATATGTTTGATATGTTCATCTTCTTCTTCCGAATATATTAAAATATCAGCAATGTAGTGTAGTGTGAATTTTTCATATTGGTTTAAAATTTTATGAAGAGCTTTGAGTAGAGCTGACGTAGCCGATTGTGTTCCAAATGGTACTACTTTGAATCTATAAACTACTCCATCTACCATGAAACCAGTATAATTTCTGCTATTTATATCCAGTGGTATCAACCAAAAACTGTGTTTCAGGTCCAGTTTCGTGAAAATTTTGGTTTTTGAAATACGGCCAAGTATTGCTTCAATATTTAATGGTGCCTCGAATTCTGGTATACAATGTTTATTTAGGTTTCTAGCATCTAGACAGATTCTCATGTCTCCATCTCTTTTCTGTACAATTACAATGGGGTTTATATATGAAGTATTACTGTATTCTATGATTTCGTCTCCTATTAATTTCCTAATTGCATCTTGCATTTTATCCTTATATTTGTATGGAATTGGGTAACTTTTGGCTCTGAAAGTTTGCATATCCTTCACCTTCAGACTATGTACAAAATTTTTAGCAACTCTTGCTTCTCCATTGAATAAACCTTCATATTTTCTCAACAATTTCCGTACTTCCTCTTTTCTTCCTCTTCCACAATCCAAATGTACTTCCTTCCATATGCCATCCTCATAATTATCACATCCCATATTATATTTTAAATAATTATTAATATAATTTTCTTCATATTCTCCATTCCATATTCCATTTTCACAATTAATATATTTCATATTATCTTCAAAACAATCATCAATATCCTTTTCATCACCTAAAACTATTTCTTCATCTCTTCTTTCTTCAAATTCATTTTTCTTATCATAACAATCATTATTCATTACTTTTTCTACTAATTCCAGTCTGCTATCTTTTTCTTCTGCAATCTTCATAATTTTCTTGTTCCTTGTTTGTTCTCTGTTTTCATTAAATTTAACTCCAATTCCCTTAACGCCTATCGTTCTCGTTTCATAGTTGATATCTATCTTATGTTTTAGTAATTCATCTGAACCCAATAAGACGTCGTATTTCATCTCTTGTATGACCCGTAGTTGTACTTCCAAGTGGATATTTTGTAATTGTATTTTTGCAATAATAGATTTGTTAACCTCGCTAAACCTTTTCGCATTAAGACCAATTAAATTTACTTTTGGCACTTTTATAAGATGTTTTTGCATGTTTAATTTATTTACAATGCTTTCAGTGATCAATGGTGTTTCTGAACCTGTGTCAATTAAAATATTTACATTAAAATCTAATAATTTTCCTGTAATAGATACTAATAAATTGTTTTTTATATTTTCTAGGCAATCTATTTCTTTGAGGAATTCTCTAGGATGGACGTAACTATATCGATTGCGTGCTACACTATCCTTCAATGAAAATTCTGATTAGTGGCGTTTTGTACACCACCATCAGCAGTCGTTGTGATAGGAGAATGTTTATTATTCGAAGACTCATCCAGTTCTATGCGATTGTTTGGAGAGTTTGTCCTGCTTTGGCTGCTAGCTCTCCTCTGGAAATTAACACGTCTATTCTGACCGTTGTTACCGCTTCCATTCAAGTTACCATCAGAGTTTCTTCTCACAAAGTGGTCGCTCTGATGATTATTATTGTTTGAATTATTGTTATTGTTATAACCATTATTGTTGTTATTATTATTGTTAGTACTGGTTTGATTGTATCTTCTATTGTTATTATAATTATTGTGTATATTGTTGTAGTTATTTCTACCCCTTCCTTGGTTATTGTAGTTATAGTTGTTTGTTGGATAATTACTAAATCTCGAATTATGTGTCCTATTATTTATATTACTATTAAAATTCTTATTATTATCATTGTACTCGTAGTTTGTATTATTTAAATTATTCCCAGTATTACTTCTGTTTGAACTCTCTATGTTTCGGCTGTAATTTGAATTATTTCTATTATCGTTTTGTTTGATACGATTTCTCGTTAAATTTCTTTCTAATCTCATCAGGTAATAGGATAGTTGTTCAAAAGTCCTAATGTTTTGTATCGCTATAGTTTCTGCTATTTGAGACTTGAAATGTCTGCATAAAAACATTATTATTTCTTCCTCCTTTATTATGGGTTCCAAATGTTGTGCTTGTGAATAGAGTAGTAACGAGTAGAGAAACATAGTATTTCCTCTATTCTCATCATACCGTCCAAAGTATAATCTCTCTCTAACTTCACCTTGAGTTATTTCACCCCAATACAATTTTAGAAAGGCAGTTTCAAATTCTTTGAAATTGTTAAAATCTATTTCATTGCTCGTGAACCACAATAGAGCTTGTCCTGTTAGGTGTTTCCTTAATACCTCCCTGATATCCTCGAAGTTTCTTATATATTTGATTTTTTTTGTTAATATTCTTAGGAATATTTTAGGGTGAATTTTTCTGATGTTCCCATCAAATTTAATACTCTCTTCGTTCCCCCCTTGATATAAGTGATCATTCCTTGTTCACTTTTTAGTTGCATCTTCATTTGCTCCAATTCATTTTTCATATCCTTTTTTATATCGCTTTTGTCTTAATTATATCTTTTTCGGTTTCTTCTCTTACTTCATGTATTTCTTTTTTCACATCACTTCTGATGGATTCCATGTCCCTTCCATGTTTAATTATGCTTCTTTTCGCATCTTCTATTTCCTTCTTTTCGGATTTTTCTATTATTTCTACCGCTCTGGTAATATTTACTTCCGTGACCTTCTTTGTTTTCTCTATCAAATTTTCTTCCAGGTTTATGAATTTTTCTTCCTGGTTTTCCAAACTTTTTTCCATTTTTTCTTGGTTTCTTCTAATTTCCGCTACCTTTTCGTCTTGTTTCGCTAATTTTAATTCCAGTGAGTTATTCATCCTTTAAATTTTTTGATTTTGCTCGTCCATCTTCTCTACAATTATTTCTTTCAAGTATTCCTTTTGTTCTTCTATTTTCTCCATCATTTTTTTACTATCTTCTTGTTGTTCTTCTATCTTCTCCATCATTTTCTTACTTTGCACTTCCATCAAGTATTTTATACTCTGTAGTAGTTGGTTGTCACTATCTCCCTTACTTGTTTCTCCTTCATGTATTCTTCTTGGTTCGCAAGTTTTTGGTTTTTCCTCAGCTTGTGTGATTTTCTCCTCACTTGGCTGCAGGTTTTCTATTGATTCCATCACATTTCCTATTTCTCCAGTCGTTTCTTTATCCCGATCTCCATTATTTCCCTCTTGGTTAAAACAATATGTTTCTGGATCTATCCCTTCTCTTATGATAGCCTCCTGCAATCTTCTTACGAGCACCTGCTTAATTCCCGTTTTGTCCAGTCCCAGCGACAGGAATTCGTTGTCATAGAACTATATATAATTCTGACAAGCGTATAAAGCGACAATGAAATATAACACATAAAGAGTTTTTGTAAATATAATTTTAGGCCAAGTTTATGAGAAATAATAATCGTTACCAAATTTTAATAAAAATTGAAAAGAATTATATATATTTTGAAAAATATCAGTTTGTAGATTTGTCTAATTTAGAATGGAAAAGTATTACACAATGAGAGGTTTTCTTTATAAATACGGATATTTTTGGAGATGTAGAGTTTTAAATAGATAAATTAAATTTTTTGGAAATAAACAAAACATTAAATATCATCAAATAGTTAAGAAAAATATGAAATTAAATGAAAACCTCTGATTTATAAATTATTGTTAAAAAAAATCTAGCGAGATGATGAGTTTTGTCCATAGCAACGGACAGGGAAAATAGGAGTTGTTGATTTTAAAAAAAATTGGAGGATTATTTTATGATATTTTGGAGAGAGGACGTAGTTAAATAAAATTTTAAAATTATAATAAAATAGAAGCAAAGTCCTCATATAAGTAAAGAAAAGTATATAGAAAGTGTAAATGAAGTTGAAGAAGTTAATTGAAAAGATTTGAAAGTGAATTGAAGGTACAGAAGATATAGGATTAAAAGACATAGAAAAGAAAGGTATTGGGTTGATAAGACAAACAGAGAGTACCATTAGATCATATTTCTAAATTAATTGAAGTCTGAATCGGAAAAGGAAAAAGAAAAATATGACATCTTAAATTATACCTGAAATATAATTTTAAACTTACGTGTAAAGTTCCAGAGTATGTGTATATGGTAGACACATTAATAGAAGTGTTGGTGTAGAAGATTGATTGTTGGTTCCAGAAGAAGACATCGGTAGTGCCAGGTTAGTGTTGAGTACTTTATTGGTTAACCAATTAAATAACTAAAATAATTTTGATTTGGCCATTTAAATTCAATTTTCTAGCATAAGGGTATTTTAATTCAAAATTTAATAGGTTATACTAAATTTTTCATTTCATCGTATTAGATTTAAATTTTGTTTGTATTGATATATATACTTCTTGTCGTATTTTCATTTCATAGTTCTTATAAAATATATAATGAGAGTGTATGTCATTGTCGTTTCTTTCTGATAAAAAAAAATAAACAAAAATAGGTTCCATAACTTAGGCGTACCAACGTATTTATTTATATAAATATATATATATATATATATATATATATATATATATGTTATATAGGAGAAACGCTTATGTTTAAATAATACAAATGCTAGGTTATGCAATGTCAAACATCAGATTACGATTTCCGTATTTTCATGAGAACGACGCTACGTTGCGTTTTTTATGAAATAAACACATTTAAGTAACACAAATATCATGTTACAGAAGAATAATGATTTCTGCATTTTCATGAGAACGACGCTACATCGAGTTCTCCATGAAAATAAACGCTGACGTTGTTTTAACTTAATCCATAAATTCTTTAACTTTATGTAGAAACTATTATTTCTTTCATATACTGTGTATTTCAATAATAAGTAATAAAAATTGTTTTTAAGAACGTAAATGTGAATTCGTGAATATAACAGTGGCGCAGTCAGTAGGATTCCTAAACACATTTAGAACAAAGATTGCCTAACTAAGTGCGGTGCTTCCTAAACCTTTAAGGAATTTTCAAGTACCAGCTCCAGATCTCCAAGAAGCAGACGGTCTCTCCGGCATCAGGAACACGCAAATTGCTAACGAGGTGTAGCAAAGCTCACGGATAAGGATTTCAGCTGCCAAGGAAGGAATGGAAATATTTACGTAAGAATCATCTCGTTTTATTTTTATTTAATATTTTCCAATTTATTTTCTATTTCTACCAAGTTCTATTGTCATAATTTACTTTTATTTTGAATACAATCATTTCAATATAAAGCAAAATGCCTGAAACACGTAGTGCAACAAACACTAATGCCAATGCTAATACTATCGAAAGAGCTCCAGTTGCTCAAACCGATCAAGCGTCAAATTTAGAACCTTACAGTTTATCCGAAATATTTTCAATAATTCCGGAATATGACGGTAATCAAATTTTCCTAAATACTTTTATAAATGCTTGTAAAACAGCTTACAGAATGGCCGGCAACGACCAAAAAGTACTTTTAACTCTTCATATAAAAAACAAACTTGAAGGAAGGGCCGCTGAATTAGTTAATTCACGCGACTCTTCAAATTGGGAAGAAATTAAAACATTATTGAATACTCACTTTGGAGATTCTCGCGACTTAAATTCATTAATTCAAGACCTTCAAAGAATGAAACAACTACCAAACGAATCGCCTTTAATTTTTGTTTCGAGATTACAAACTCTGGAAGCAAAAATGTATTCAGCTATAAGTAAACAACAGCATTTAACAACAGATCAAAGAGTAGCACAAACACGTCTTATAGAATCATTAACTTTAAATACCTTATTAACCGGTCTAAATCTAAAAATTGGTCAAATTGTTAGATCTAGTAATCCAATAAGTGTTTTATCAGCTATTTCACGAATCAGAAGAGAACTTCGATTAACTTACTATGAAAACCACAAACTTCAGATTAATCGTAATACAAATAATATACCTACACGTAGATTTAACCAAAATTCACCAAAACAATGTAATTTTTGTCATAGAATAGGACATACTATAAATGAGTGTCTCACACGTCAAAGACAATCTCAAAATTTAGCTCAGGGTTCCTTCAGACCAAATCAAACCCCTAATTCACATAGCCAAACAGGCCAAAATTTTCAACAATGGCCACAATTTCAAAATAACCAACAAAATCAAAATCGCCTATCTGTAGTTAGACCAAATCCAAGTTTTAGACCTCAAGGACCACCGGGAAATCGACACAACACAAATTTTAATCAACAAAGAATTTTCATTTCAATCGAAATCATGATTTTAACAAACACTCTCATAACAGTTATGACTATTATACAGATGATAGTCGAAATTATTATGAAAATCAAGAACAATACTCCGATAATTCACTTGATTATCAAGAATATTACCAAGAAATTAACCCCAGTGCTCCTGACTATTATACTGTTAATAGTGAAATAGAGGAAAACTATTATACTGCTGATAGTGATCCTAACTCTGATAATGGTGTACCAGTTTGTAATACGAATGAAGACGAAACTTTCGATTATAGCTATATCGAACAAGACAATTTTAATGATAATAATGAAAATGTTTATAATTTTGATTCTGATAACCTCCTTAATCCAAATCATGATTATTATCAGGATTTTCGACAAGGCCCTTTACAAACGAAACCCCCAGATCCGCTAAACGATCAAACTTCAAATTTGTCGATACCAGACCTCAGTTCACAAATTCAAACCATGAGTTTGAACAGATGTTCATGTAAAAAATACCTTACCGGTAAATTCCAAAAACTTATACTATATTAAAGACAGAACAAACACTTATAAAATTCTAACTGATACAGGTGCTGGATTATCAATTTTCAAACCCAAAACATGCGAAAATTATAGAAATCGATCCCCTGAAAATGTAATTATTCAAGGTATAACGAACCAAAAAATAAGAGTTAACGAATCTACCCTTATTCCATTTAAACCTAACGATCCACACAGAGTATTTATCTGTAATTTAGATATGGATTTTGATGGATTATTAGGCATGGGTTTTTTAGAACATTATAATTGTATAGTTGATCTAAAAAATAAGATTAAATAAAAATGAATAAAAATTATTTAAAGTAACAGATAATGAAACTACCAATATTTCAATCGAAAACCAATTTCCACAAATTTACAAAAATACAATTTCCATTGAACCTAGGACTGAACAAATCTTTAAACTTAAATGCGATTTAGTTAATACTGATGCTATACTGGTAGGTCAAGAAGTAGAGAAAGTTAAACTACCAAACGCATTAGTTAAAACAAATGAAAAAGGAGAATTTTTTGTTTCAGTATTAAATGTTAATTGTATACTCAAAACTGTAACATTTTCAAAACTTAACCTAGAACCATATGAAATAAATACTGTGAATAATATTCAACTAACTACCCAAGAAATGTGCACCGATAGAACATCGGAATTAAAAAATCAACTAAGACTTGATCATCTTAATGAAGAAGAACGAGACTTACTTTCTCAACTTTGTCATGATTTTTCTGACATTTTTCATTTAGAAGGAGACATACTTTCTTTCACCAACGAAATAAAATATTCCATAGATACGCAAAATTCTAAGCCCACTTATGTAAAATCATATGGTTATCCCCAAATTCATAAACAAGAGGTGGAAGATCAGATCAATAAAATGCTTGCACAAAACATTATACAACCCAGCAATTCTCAATGGTCGGGTCTCGTGTGGATGTTACCAAGAAGCTCGACGCATCAGGTAAACAAAATCGCGTGTTGTCGTAGACTACAGAAAACTGAATGAGGTTACTGTAGACGACAAATACCCGTAACCAAACAATTGAGATTTATTGGACCAGCTTGGTAAGTGTCAATATTTCACGACACTAGATCTTGCATCAGGCTTTCATCAAATTGAAATAATGCCTGGAGATATACCAAAGACTGTCTTCACAGTTGAAAAGGGACATTTCGAATTCCTCAGAATGCCGTACGGTCTAAAAAATGCACCTTCAACATTCCAGATGGTCACGGACAATGTCTTTGCTGGAATTCAAAACGATCGATGTCTTGTCTATATGGACGACATCATCGTCTATCCACCGACAATTCAAGAATATATTATCCACTTAACAGAAGTATTCAAAAGACTTCAAAAAGCTAACTTAGAACTTCAGCCAGACAAGTGAGAATTCTTGAGAAAAGAAGTCGCCTACCTTGGACATGTAATCACGGAAGATGGCGTTAAGTCGTTTCCGGCAAAAATTGAATGCGTCCAAAAATTCCCTCAACCTACGAACCAAAAGGGAATAAAATCCTTTTTGGGACTCGCTGGTTACTACAGAAGATTTATACCGAACTTCGTTAAAATTTCCAAACCAATGACAAAACTTTCACAAAAAGATGTCTCATTTAATTTTGACTCCGAATGTCAAAAGTCATTCCAAAAATTAAAAAATGCTCTTACCTCTACTCCGATATTGATATACCCAAACTTTGAAGAACGATTTCTTTTAACTACCGATGCTAGCGCATTTGCAATCGGTGCGTTTTTATCACAATGCCCAATAGGTAAGGATTCACCGATAGCCTATGCGTCTAGGACATTGTGCAAAGCAGAAACAAAATACTCTACGATACAGAGAGAACGAGAGAACTTTTGGCAATTGTGTGGGCAGTTAAACACTTTAGACCCTATTTATATGGCCGAAAATTTACCCTTATAACTGACCACCGTCCACCTACTTGGTAATTCTCAATAAAAGACCCCGGTAGTCGTCTAGCACGATGGCGCCTCAAATTAGAGGAATACGACTATCAAATTCAAATCTGGCAAATCCAATGAAAATGCTGATGCCCTTTCTCAAATAAAAATTAACCACATAAATGACTTTGATTCATTTCGTTCAAAATTAGGAAACTTTAAATATTTAGCTTACCCAATTTATCCCGCTCTTGAAGATGCAGGGCCATACCAACAAACTGAAAATAAACCTGAAATTGACTGGGATGCCGCTGCAGAAGAATTTTTGTCTTTTGAGGAACTTTATAAAACAAAATCACTGATTGACTATTCTAAAATAGAATATTCCAATAATCATCTACTAGACAAACAAAATAGAAAAATTTTAACCTTTTTTCAACAAAACAATTTACAAGATTTTCATGAAAAAATAATTGAGGATATATTTGAAGAAAACCCCGAGTTTTCTTATGAAAAAATTAATGTACTTAGCAGTAAAACTGTCAAAATAGAAAATACCTTATTATTGCTATACCATGGGATCCAGATAGTATTAGTGAATACTTATTTGCAGCAATTTACAGAAATCGAGATTCATTTAAACCTTCAAAAAAATATTTTATCGAAAATAATCCTGACCTACCAATATTAGAGACACTATCATTTCTACTTTCGGAAGTTGACGTAAAATTCAGTATTTGTCAAAATATTACTAAAGAGCCAGAACAAAATCAAATACCTATTATCTTAGATCAATTCCATAATGGCAAAACCCACCTTCACCGCGGAATTAATGGAACTATTAGGCGAATACGACAAATATATAATTGGACCGGCCTCAATTGAGATGTCGAAAATTATATTAAGTCATGCCGGGTATGCCAAGAGACAAAAATATGTCGCAAAAATTTGGACAGTCCCCTCGTTATAACTGAAACGCCTAAAACATCTTTTGAATGTATTAATATTGATTTTTTAGAGGGACCTCAAAGAAGTTGCGCTCTTACGATAAGAGACGAACTAACAAAATTTCCTCAAGCATATCCGCTTGAAGATAAAAGTGCCAAATCCGTTGTTACTTCATTATTAGCTTATATTCAGCATTTTGGTGCACCACTTCGCATTCATTGCGATGCCGGTCGCGAATTCTATAATGCGTTAATAAAAGACCTTTGTAATATGTTCGATATTAAGTTAACATATTCAAGTGTCGGTCATCCGCAAAGTAACGGATCTCTAGAAAGATTACATGCTGCTCTGTTAGAAATGATTCGAATACATTTAGCAGACCACCCCAATGAACACCCCTTCAGTATTTTACCATTTGCTATTATCGCTTATAATAACTCTATAAACAAAACACACGGATTCACACCATACGAACTTGTATTGGTTAGGTTAGACCTCCCGAAAAATTATACAATGAACAAGAATTAATTACTAAATATATTAGACATCTAAATAACCGCATATCTTATTATTATAAAATAGCGAGAGAAAAAACCATAAAGCAAATAGAAAGAACTAAAGACCGATTTGACAAACATCTCTCCGAAAACAAACCAAATTATGAAGTAGGTGACAAAGTTTACGTAAAAGAAACTCAAATAAAAAACAAATTAGAAAATAAGTTTATTGGCCCTTTTGAAATACTAGAGATACACAGATATTCCGCAACAGTATTAAATTTAGAAACAAATAACAAATCAAAAATAAATTTCGATCTTATGAAACCTTATGTTGAAAATTAACTTATTTTCAGGTTTCTGCTGCTGATCGGAACAGCAACATGTCAATATAAAATCGAACCCATAAACAATACAGTTGGAATCTACTACCACGACGAAACCAAAATAATGGTTTCGAACGACGAATGGACTTTATTAGTGCATAAAAATATATCAGCTTTTAAACAAACTTTTCAAAGAAATAATAGAATTCTTGACACAATTCAAAATACCTTTACTTCAAACTACTCCAGTATGAAGTCCTTCCGATCCGAAGTAAAATCACATTTGGCATTACTACAATAAATTACAAAATCTATTGGCGATAAATTTAGTGAAATATCTTTCGATGTTAAAAGACAAAAACGAGGGTTAATTAATGGTATTGGTACTATATTTAAATCAATAACCGGAAATCTCGATGCGTCTGACGGTGAATATTATATGGACTGCATTAATAAATTAAAAAGTGATCAAAACCAGATAGAAAACTTATTAAAAAATCAAATGTCAATCACAAGCTCAGTCATAACAAATCTCAACAGTACTATAGGACAATTAAAATTGAACGAGAAAATATTTAATTCAGATATAGAAAAAATTGAAACCACCATTCGACAATCAACAAACGAAATTGTGGTTATCGAAGCCAAATTAAATTTCTTTCAAATTTGCGAACAACGAATGGAGAGTTAATCGTATCTTGAAAATACTATTAATGAAATTTTAAACTCTATCACTTTTGCACAGCTTCAAATAATTCATACTTCTATTATTGAACCATAAAATTTGATCACTGCCCTCAAGAAAATATCAGAAAATACAGTAAGGAAAGGTCTACTGCTACCAATAAAATATTCTGAAATTTCACAGTATTTGGAAATAATCGATCACGAAGCATATCAAACAAATTCAGATATTGTTTTCGTTCTTAAAATACCTTTGATTGAACCACAAGTATTCACTCTATTCCACCTATACCCAATACCAATTTATGATAATAGAATTGGATTTCACCACATTTTATCATTTTCACAAAAATATTTAGCGCGAGATGATGATTCTTTATTCTACATTCCAATCCACGATTTACAAAAATGTTAACAGTTATCTACGCATCAAAAGTTGTGTCGCGATGTTTACGCGTACCTCATAGACGATAACGCGATATGTGAAGCCCGTTTGTTAAGAAATATAAGACATTTCCTGCGAACTGTGAAAGTGCGGTAGTCAACGGACAAGGTTATAATGTGCAAAAACTCGAAGAAAATGTGTGGCTAGTGTCGATTGCCAAACCGGTACACGTGACCATAAGTCTTCCAGATACAAAAACGAAAACAATAACCGTAAATGAAAATTCTATTTTACAGCTATACTCAGGATGTTCCGCTTTCGTTGGCATTACTAAAATACAAGCTAGTACTAGAAAAGCTATAAACATTCCTCATGTACTTCATCCCGTAATGGTTGATTACAACTGTTGTCTGGACATTCCAAACAAAGTAGAAGTACCCAAAATAGAACCACTAGATTTTAATAACATTAACTTGAATGATCTGCAAGTGACAAAACACAAACTGGACCAATACTCAAAAAATTTGGATGAACTCATAAACAAACCGTTTGTTGAGAAAAATATTTCTTGGTTCACATATACTACGATCTCACTCATCGTTGCCTTGATCGTCCTCTACACCTGTTACAAGTGTAGAAATATTAAATTCAACAAATCGCCAGGAAAGCCTGTTCCGGACCAACCAAATGATGTTTTTATTAAAATTCATAATATTCTTCCAAAAAGAAAACCCAAACTTGAAACCGAAGCCTCTGAAGAAGTGGAAACCGAAAATTGACAATTTTATGGTTTAATGTATACCTTTATATTTTCATTTTTTGTATTTTGTGTATTTTCCTTTTAATCTTGAAATCTCTGTATATATTGTATTGTCTATTTTATGTATTTTGCTTTTTAATCTCAAAATTGTTGTTTGTCAAACAACAATTTTAATTAAGGGGGGGAGTTGTTATATAGGAAAAAAACGCTTATGTTTAAATAATACAAATGCTAGGTTACGCAATGTCAAACATCAGAATACGATTTCCGTATTTTCATGAGAACGACGCTACGTTGCGTTTTTTATAAAATAAACACATTCAAGTAACACAAATATCATGTAACAGAAGAATAATGATTTCTGCATTTTCATGAGAACGACGCTACATCGAGTTCTCCATGAAAATAAACGCTGACGTTGTTTTAACCTAATCTATAAATTCTTTGACTTTATGTAGAATAGTTAGTTACAAACTATTATTTCTTTTATATACTGTGTATTTCAATAATAGGTAATAAAAACTGTTTTTAAAAACTTAAATGTGAATTCGTGAATATTTCATATATATATATATATATATATATATATATATATATATATATATGAAACCAATGGAAAGATGAAAGAAATAACGCGTGGAATATAAAACAAAAACAGAATTAGCGGGCATATCACGCAAAAGAGGTTACAGAGAATGAGTGGTAACCGTATAGACATGCATGTTTCTGGCTCATTAGCCTTCATCGGTACGGGATAACCAAGAAAAGGTGTACAACTTGGGAGCAAGGATGTTAATTGAAACATGAGAAAACACAAACAACGGATTTGTGATATGCCCGCTAATTCTGTTTATCCATTTTTTTATCTAAATTATCCTCCATTCTGTTCATATCTCCACGCATATCTCTCCTCATATCTTCTTTATTTTGATCCAATTTTGTATTCAAATCCTTTTTTATATCTCTCCTCATATCTTCATTCATTACTTTCATTTCTCCCATCATCATTTTAAACATACTCATCATGTCCGTTTCCTCTTTCTTTTCATCTGTTTGTTTTTAAGACTCTTATCTATCCTCTTGTCCTGTTTCTTCTGACAATGGTAAATCTTCCTCCTGTCCTTGTTCTGCATTATCTTCCTGTGAATGTTCTCTCCCTTGTTCTAAGTATTGTACCTGAAAATCTCCTCTACCATTGCTCCTTTCTTCTCTTTCCTCATCGGATCTACTTTCGACTCCTACCTGCTTTCCGTCTGTTAATGTCATTTTCCGTTCCATTTTATGTATTTAAATTCTTTTAATAAAGTCAAAAAAAAATTATTACAATGCTTTTTATTATTACTTACAAAATTTCTATAATAGCCAACGTTGGGCGCCATGTTATTATGAATTGGCTATGGTGTAATAAGAAAGTTATACCTTTTTTATTTTAGTTTAAATTTACAAGTTTATTGTTTGCCCGGTATATTGATGATTTTATATATATGATAAACAGTTTATATTACTAACATGAAAACTTCTCATCTCAGGGTAGAGTTCAAGTATTTAGGATAAAATGATTTTAGAATTCTATATATATTAGCGCCAAAGTTAATAAATGCTTTATATTTCAAAAATAAATTTGTTAATCAGAATATGTTACTTGTTCAATGATTCCAAACCAAATACGGTCCTGTCCTGCTTAAAACAAATCTGCATAATTCAATAGATGTCATTCAGAGCTTCTGCATATGGTAAGTAGATGGTGCGCAAGTCACCAGATGAAATGAATAACTCAAAAATAGTTTAAAACATTCTTCAAAAGGAAAAACGATATTTAATTTAATGAAAATAAATACATTACACTTTTACAAGTGTTCTTGAAGAAATTCAACTATCTAAAAGGATGACTCTTTCATACAACACACACGCACTCTGGTGAGATATTATTATAAGAGTGAAATACAATTATACAACTTCATAAACATATGATTTTTAGAAAATGGCGAAATACACTCCTAAAAGCGTCTATGCGTCACAAAATTTTAGTTCTTTGCATAAATTGGTAAGTACGCTTGACTTTTTAATATATTAATAAATTAACTTTTACTACCTTATTCACTTCACTGTTTTTTTTGTTCACCTCTATGATCCGTTTCTTTTACTTGTTTCAGATTCTCCTCCTGGAAAAACTCCATGCTGGCATTCCGCTTCTACCAGAACAGGAATCGATGCCACACTTCATTCAAAGTCCAAGCAGCTCACACAAATTCCACTATTCAGTGTTTTTCAAAAGCTATTGTGGCTATTTTACTTCCACAAGATACAAGACACCATATTATAAAATAAAAATCATGGTTAGTACTGTACAACATTCGACAATTCCTTTTTTAATTATTAATATAAACTTATCTACTTACATTGATGTATATCTTGTAAGTATAATGTATTTGTTCTTGAATTCTATAGTCAAATTTTTTTTCTTCCAAATAATTTCAAAATGATTTTCTTTATCAAAAAGATTTTCTACTTATAAATTTTTCTTCCCCAAAAAAAACTTCTTAGAGAATAGACCCCATAATCAACAAACTTTTTACATTCCGATTTTTTTTTCGTTAGCAACATAATTGTCGCCGATATGATCCTTTTTAAATGTTTATTTACCAATCAAATTTGACTATTTATTTTATCACTCAAATTCTTCATTTCAACTAGTGAAATGTTCATCCATTATATCAGGATATTGTATTCTAAGGTTTTTAATTGCTTAGACTTCCTATATTATTTTCATTCAATAATATTTCCTAGTATTGTTAAAATGACATTTCCTAACCTCTAAGTATGTATGTCAAATGAATATTCATAATGTTTTAATAGATGACAGCTGTTACCTTTAAATATATATGCAAAATGAAAATTCGTTTCTTTTTTATGATTCATGTTCTCTGAAATTCACATTATTATATACTTTTCTGCTCTGTTATGTCTAAACAGCTACACTAACTTACTTTAATGTTTTAATCAACAAATATTATGAGATTAGCTTGACTTTACAGAATAAAGCATTATTAGTTTCTCATCATGAACAAAATTCTGATACTTGATCTTTTTAATAAAAGTTTGGTTAATTTATTTCACATAAATTGTTTATCACACCTATTCGCAATTATCCCTACGTTATACAGTCTGTCCTTTCTGTATGCCTTCTCTATCGAATAGTGGATCGTACAGATTGTCTCCATTCAAATGTTTAAACAAATTTTGACTTAAAAAATTTTTCTAGATTACAATGTACAATCTTAATTCTTTATTGTTTGAGATATACAGGGTGTTTCACTCTATATTATATATATATATATATATATATATATATATATGGATGTTTTAATACAAAATCATCGTACCTGATTCAACTGTAAGGTCTCTGGGCAAATATCTTATATTAGGAGCATTCTTCCCGCTATAATAACTCACGCAAGGCTGAAATGTCTCAATGTGGTTTTTTATTATATCTCGGTGAGCTTCCGGTCTATGCCTTCCTTCCTCCCCTACGTTCTTCAACTTGATTTGCGTATGGGCTCGCTTTCATTGCGTGAACTAATTAGGTTATGACTGAATCTCTAGAATATCTTAAAGTATTTGGGAACGCCAGTCTGCATTCTGCTATTGCAGTATGATCTGCAAGGGATAGAGTAAAATGCCTTGATTCAGATCTTAGATGTTGAGCTGAAGTACTTCTTCGTTTCACTGGAATTAAAGTTGAATGTTTGCTCAACCACTTGCGCTTATTTGTGTAAATAAATTCCAGTAGTTGTTCCAGATATTATGACGATGTTCTTCTGTGAGACTTTTACACAGTTTTCTGCTTTATGAATGGCTCTCCTATGATGCATATTTTTGTCTCTATCGATTTTTTCCATTTCCATTGGTCTTTTTCCATTTCTTTTTAATTCTCTAGTACTTTGCTTTTCTTTCCTTTCTTCATTGTTCAGTTTTTCCTGAAAAGTGTTGTTCTGCAAAAATTAACACTAAACCGTCACGTTCAGGAACCGTTTTAGTCAAATTCGAAACTTCCGTTGCAATTTGCCCATCTCCTCCATTTATTATAACTGATTGACTATTATCACACTTCGCTTCGCTCTAAAAATATGTTAGTAGTAATATGGTGAACAACAAAAATTAACAAATTGAACAAAGATAACCCCACTGAGAAACTTAACATTCTTATATATCACTTACTTTTTGTTCAAGGACGGATATATTTTCTTCGGTCTGTGATATATTTACTCTTAGATTCCACGTCATCATCGAATTCGCTGTTGCTGTCGCTAGGCTAGTAATTCTTGTCTAGATCACTATCATCGACAGGGCTTTCAAGAAAGTTTTCACGTAAAGAATCAGTAATGTCACAAAATTGCTTTAGTTTGTCTAGGTAAAGTTCTTTCTGATCTTTACTTGCAATGTTGCTGGTAAATAATGTTGTTTCTTAATTAATTTCAGGAAAAAAGTGGTAATGCATCGATATCCTACAGGAAAAAACAAATTGAAGGATAATATTGCATAACATTTTCGTGTTGATCTATTTACCTTCTTAGACCGAAAACGAGCAGAATTATTCGAATGTTTTGTTCGCGAGCAGCAGCAACAATAATAAAGCCCGGCGACGACATCCTTCCACGACGCTTGGTTTGTCCACACTGACTTGCACGTGCAGTTAACTTCCAAATCATAATGGTGGGGATATCCCATTTGATACGGAATTCTACAAATTTCCCACTACAAAACACAGTAACGACAAAAACAGTAAGAAAATGCAGTAACTGTCAATCAGTCACTGTGTTTTGATACATGATTTGATAAATAAAATGTTTTATAATGGTAATGGTAAAATATGTTTCAGGATAGCAGTTACTGTGTTCTGGATGCATTGTATTTTCCTTATTTATTGAACGATTATAGTTCGTAAAATACCAAAATGTTCGGCGAAGTACGGCAACTACAAAACCTGACAAACCTGTGTTTTGACCAAAATGTTTGTTACTGTATTTTGTAATGGGACAGCCGTGCAGTTTTCTCAGTTTTATCATATCGTAATCACTTCATGTTTGGGTATAATTCTTCCTTCCACTATACAAACATTTCCTTCTCTTCTTACCTGTACGTATCCTACCGCATTGTCACCATAATTTTCCCTGGCAGATCTACAAGTAGTAATATTAAATTCTTGCCACAATATCTATAAATCGATAAATGTGAATAAATAAAGGAGAATTGCGTGAAAATATCATCTCAATGCCCTTCTCACCCTCTCCTCCTGAACAGATTTTGATAAAAAATAGGGACCTTGCACCCCTGGCCAGCAATAACAGTACTAAATTGCAACTGGATATGTGAGAGGAAAATTCCTTCGATTTTCTGCACCCTCTACACCTTAATAGTATGAGGACCTGCCTGACAACTTTTATTCCATTGATTTCAGCCCCTACAGTCCGGATTCGCTCCAATAAAGTTCATTAACACGAGGCTATCTTGGTCAAATTTTTACTTCGGTCTTGCTGAAAGCCCGGATCGGCCATACTAATAACCATGCACGAAGATTCCATCAAATATAATACAAGCTACTAGCTACGCTAATATTTATATTGATAACATATGCGTAATCACTCACACAAACAAAAATAAAGACCATACAACCTGCAGCTTATGGTAACAAATGTGATATATTCAACACACGCTGTAATACAATTCCCTCGGCTCAGACACACGCGTCCGTCAGCAGACGACGTCACGATAAAGACATGCCTATTTCTAGCCGATCTGCGCAGAGCAAGTATTGTAATCAATTATGACGCATTTATAATAATTATTAAATTTTCAAATTATTCGCAGTGGTATTCACTTTATATTTACTACGTTTTAACAAGTTATCAAAGATATTTGAGACCTATGCAAGTTCCTAATTCGACAAAATGTTACGCATTACACAACAAAAAGGAAAACTCTTTGATGGCCGCTTGTAATGTTTTTAACATGTTAGGTATTGCCTGCTTAATATTATAAACTGCGCCGCTAAATTAACGCATAATTTGAAAATTACCTCAAAACAACCTTAAACTTAGAGATTTTCAAAATTTTCCAAAGGGCAGTTATTATTTTGGTTATACTTAATATGTTTTTTACAATTTATTAAATTTCCAAAGCGTATAAATAAAAATACGATAATCAAAAAAGTTACCAAATTTTTAATTTTTTATTTGGTAAAAAAATATGAAATTACAATATTTAATATCTTGTGTTGCCTCTCCTTGCCCTAATTATGTCTTCATATCTCCTTGGCATGCTTAAAATTAGATTTAGAATTTCAACTTGATCAATCTGCTCCCATATTTCAGAGAGCCTTAATGACATGTCATTTAGGTTCTCAGGTGGAGGCATTAAGGCTCTAACACTTCGACCCATGTTGTCCCATAAGTGCTCTATGGGGTTAAGGTCAGGACTTTTAGGTGGCCTCGGCAAAGTTGAAATTTCGACTTCCTGGAGGTCATTTTGTACCACTCTTGCTACATGCGGACGTGCATTATCGTACAGTAATATAAATATTCTCCAATAAATGGGGCGTATGGTACCACATGCGGTTCTAAAATGTCTGTTATGTATTGGTCAGTGGTCAAACGACCTCCCTGAATCATATCCAGCTCCGTGTGGGCCTCCAAACTAATGCCACCTCATACCATTACAGACCCCCTCCATACCATACTGTTTCTACAATGTTGCATTTGGCGTATCGCTCTCCAGGGCGTCGGTACACCCTCCTACGGCGATCATCACTAAATCGGCAAAATCTGGACTCATTGGTAAGCAATACATTGCCCCATTCACAATTGCCCCAGTGCTGGTGTTCTTGGGCAAACTGGAGTCGCCGCCTTCGATGGTTTATGGTTAGAAGAGGACCAACTGCAGCAAGATAGGGGATAATTTTGGCTTCTGTCAACCTTCTTCGCACGGTGTCTTGGCTAATTTGGTAATTATACCGACGAGAAAGTTCTTGCTGCAGTGAAGTGCGCTTAACAAATCGAGTTCTTAATTAGTGTTTTAAATGGAACTCAACGTTTCTAGCTAATTCCACAATATAATGAAAAATGTTGAAAGTTCTAAAAAATTGACAATTATTTCGATAACTGAATATCATATTCAGTTATCGAAACAATTGTCTGAATATCATATTCAGTTATCGAAACAATTGTCAATTTTTCAGAATTTTCAACATTTTTCATTATATTGTGGAATTCGCTAGAAACGTTGAGTTTCATTCAAAACCTTAATATGAGATATGAGTAGATTCCACGAAGTAAGGGTCGAGACAGTTAATTTCGAGTTCTTAATGTTTGCAATCGCAAAAATCGATCTTGATTGTTAGTTGTGACCCTATTCCGTCCTTATCCGGGTCTTATTTCGTTACTACCAGTCTCCCTAAATTGTACGGATATGGTAGATTGTGTCACTACTAGACGTTAAGCCACTTCAACTTGTGGCAAGCCTTCTCCCATAAGTGCTACGGCAGTAGGACATTCCTCACGCAAAATATTTCTCATCTCACGAGCGTTTTGGGCCGTGTTGTAATGCACATATAAAATTAGAATATTGCTTATACAAGTGTAAAAAGCAAACTAAGAGCAAATAAACGACTAAACTTAATATCTAATGAATTTTGTTAAATTTCTGTTTTGTAGTAATGTCTGCTATTTATGTATTCGACACAAAAACGATATCTTGAAAGTTTTGAAGAACATTAGAAATAAATATTTTTAAACCAGTGGCAACCTTAAAACAACTGTTTTATGGTCATTGTTTCAATTTTTAAAATGATGCGTTAATTTAGCGTCGAAATAGCCCACGTCAAAATAGCCCCGACAAAACAGCCCCGACAAACAGCCTCAGAGAAAACAGCCCCGGACAAAACAGCCCCGAACAAAATAGCCCATGACAAAATAGGCCCGACAAATTAGCTTCAGACAAATTAATGTGTGTTTTGTAACATGTTTTGATAATTGCAAGCCAAAGAAAAAAAAGATCACTTTAAAAGGTATTCTATTTGAAAATGTGCAACAAGTCAAAAATAAAAGAAAACGCATCTCTAGATTATTGTTACCAAAACATTACATTTCCAGATTATGGGAAACGCTCCGAAGAAAGTCTAGACTCTCCACACTTGTAATCGGTGATTTAGTTGCACATATTCAGACTTACTTGCCTCCGGTTGGACAATTCCAGCAGCAATGCGAGCTAGTCGGATCTCGATCATATCTTTCTCCTTGCGAAAATGCTCGATGAGCTTAAATACAGATGGATGATGACAATCAACAGTTTACTGAAATGCTCTATGCAATCCTTCCACTGAATTATTTGTTCTTGGAAGCCCATCGATCACACGTTGATGAACATTCCAGATATTGATGTGAAAACGTGGTTGCAGCCGTCTATTACGCCTAATTCGTCCTATGTAAGTATCTTCCCAGTAATCGATGATCGGGTTTATTTCCTCGAGGTAGTCCTCTACAATATCTTCGAAAAGTCTGACAAAATCACCAACAGGTGCAAGACCCAGCGCAAGCTCCATTGTCATCATGCACATAACGTTCGCTCAAGATTAACTCTTGCACTTTTCGCCATAAAGATTGTCCTAAGTGAAACAAGCAGCTAAAAATTTCTGTGTTGTTAAAAAATTGTGCCACAGCATTCTGAATGGCCTTCTCGTAGTCACTCAAAATGCTACTCGGATTTAAAGTTGGTTTTAGTTCCAACAGCTTTTGGAATACACGAATATATATCGCTTCAGATTTGTTTCTCAGCAGCACATAGATTAAAGGCACGAACGACTTGTCTATAAGTGCATGCACGGTGAATAACTGAAAAAATAGTTCCGGTGATACTTTAAATGTACCATCAACGAACCAGTGTTCATTATTCTCCAAGATGGTCAGATTCAGTATACCCCCTAATCCCTTATTATTATAATTATCTTTTTTTTTTATTTACAAGCAAGTCGCATCCACCACTGGGGTAATTAGCGACACAAATATGGGTTGTTTATAGTTTAGTTAATATGTTAATGTCACTTAGATATTTAAAAAGGTTCTGTGTATTACAGTTTTTGCCAAGTACTTGGTCTACATTGTTGCTGAGGTTGTTATCTTGTCTTGATTGTTGGAATTTTGGGCAATCGGTTATTAAATGTTTGACAGTAAGCTAGATCTTGCATAATTCACATTTTGGGGGTTCACTTTTAGTAATTAAGTAACTATGAGTAAGTTTGGTGTGGCCTATTCGTAACCTAGTCAGATTAACTTGAAGCGATCTTTTGTTTATTGGCTGCGCTCGAGGCTTCACTTCCGGTTTCACGTCGCGTAGTTTCGATTGGGACGTTTGCCACTAGATTTGCCACAATTTTAGCACTTTTGATTTAAGTAGTGGTTTTATGTCGTTTCCTTGAAGGCCAGTATGAGAAGGAACCCAAAGTATTTCCACAAAGCTATTGGAATGTTGCAACTGCGATAATTCGACTTTAATTTGGAGGGCTATTGGATGTGTGGGATAAAGTTGATTGATAATATGGATTGAGTTAAGAGATTCTGTTATTATTTTTTGTTTTTATGTTAGTAAGTGCTTGAAGAATGGCGTATTGTTCTCCAGTGCAGACGCTGCTTATTTCGGGTTGAATTGTAGTGTACTGTTTTGCATGATCACTGCCGCGCCTACGCCATCAGAGGTTTTGGATGCGTCTGTATATACGAGGTGAAATTGTGGATATTTGTCAAGTATGGAGGCAAATGTTTTCCTAATTAGGGTATGGGGGGTTTCTAATTTGTTAAATTTGCACAGTGAAGTGTCGCTCGGAGGGATATTGATCGACCATGGAGGGGGAGTTTTAATTTTGTTGGAAAGGAAGCGGGGACGTTTGATTTGGAGTTCGATGAGAATTTTACTAGCTCTTGCATAGAATGGTGGGTCTCTTTTGATATTTGCCGAATGTAAAGTTTTGTAGTGCTTGGTCAGTATGTTAATGTAGACTGGATTCTGCTGGTTTGTGCTGATGGATAGTGCGTATGAAGCGGCAAGGTATTTTCTTCGGAGATGTAGAGAAGGTTCCCCGGTTTCGCACTGTAGGCTTCTTATTGGACTTGAACAGAATGCTCCTGTTGCTATTCTTAGTGCTTTTGAATGGTTTCGAGTTGGTTTAGAGTAGTTTTTTTAGCTGTCGCGTATACTATAGAGCCGTAGTCTATTTTTGAGCGAATGAGTGTTTTATATATGTGCATTAGACAGGTATAGTCAGATCCCTAGGATTTGCTTGAGAGTGTTTCATAAGGTTTATACCGTTGTGGCATAATTTTTTAATATGTAGTATGTGTTTCTTCCAGCTGAGTTTTTTGTCAACAATCATTCCAAGAAATCTGATGTTATCGACATAGTTTAGGGAAATGTTAAGTTTGAGTTCAGGAGACATAGGATTGTGTTTTCTAGAAAATAATATGCATTTGGTCTTCTCTGTTGAAAATTGCAGTCCCGTGAGTTTAGACCAGTTTTGATGTTGGTTTCATGATTCTTGGATGTGTTTCTGAATTGAGTCGATGTTCTTACCTTTGGAGAATATTACCAAATCGTCAGCATATAACCTGCCTTTAACTAGTTTGGAATGATGGTTTAATATGTCGTTGACCGCGATTAGGAAAAGTGTTGAACTAATGACTGATCCTTGGGGAGTCCCGTTAATTTGTTGTTTTAGAGTTGAAGTTGTGTTATTGGTACGGACACGAAAGAAACGATTATTAAGAAAATTTTGTATGAATTTTAGGATGTTTCCTTTGATGCCCCATGAATGAAGAGTTTTGATAATGCCATGACGCCACGCTGTATCGAAGGCTTTTGTTTATTTGCGAAAGATTCGTGGATTTCGGATTCCAAATCAATGAGTTGTCTAATGTTGACCTGTTTTGACGGAAACCGCTTTGTTCTTGTATTAAAAGGTTTCTGTCTTCTAATGTCCACAATAGTCTTTTGTTTATGATTTTTTCCATTATTTTGCTTAGTGCGTTGGTGAGAGATATTGGTCGGTATGAAGTTAACTTAGTTCTTGGGTAGTTTGCCTTTGGTATGGGCATGACGATTGTCTGTGACCACGTGTATGGGAAAATATGTTTTGTCCAGATTAGGTTGAATATTTGGAGAAGGTATGACTTGGCAATATGAGGGAGTTTTTGGAGAAAGATTAATGGAATATTATCAGGTCCTGGGGCAGAATTTTTGGTTGTGTCTAAGGAAAAATTAAGTTCGTCTATAGTTAACGGGATATTAAGTATCTTGTTGTCATGGTCATCGTAATCTAAGAATTTGGCTTCTGTAGTAGTTTTAAATTCCTGAAATTCTTGTGAGTAGTTTGAGTTGCTCGAGTTGTGCTTAAAATGTGTTGCAAATAATTTGGTCATATCTTCGTTCTTTGAGACTGTGCTATTGTTGTGAGCTATAAAAGGAATTTTTGTAAATTTGTTTTTTCCTAATATTTTTCTCAGATTTTGCCACACGGTACTTAAAGGTGTAGAGCTGTTTGTGTTGGATGTGAACGCTTTCCAGGAGTTTTTTCTAGCATTCTTTGTGATGTATCTTGCTTAGGCTCTTCTTCTCTTATAGTCTACTAGGTTCCCCAGTGATTTATTTCGTTTTAATTTATTAAATGACGCTTTGTATTGTTTAATAGCTTTATCGCATTCAGTATTCCACCACGGCAATGGTGTATGTTTTTTTAGTGCTTTCGTTTTTCCTATAAATTTTTCTGCTGCATCGGTAATAATTTTTGTGAATGAGTTCAAAATGTTGTCGATGTTATCGTTTTCTAGATTAACGGGAAGTAAAGCGACGTTTTCTTCAATGTAATTACTGAAATTTGGCCAATCAACATGTTTTATTTTCCATTTTGAAACAGTAGGGTATGTAGTGACGGAGTTTGGATCGGAGATCGTAATTTTGATTGGATAATGGTCGCTTCCATAAAAATATGGTATAGTGTCCCAGGAAATTAGAGGTGAGATAGTTGGATGGCATATTGATAAATCGATTGCTGATTTCGTGCTTGTGTGAACATTAACTCTTGTAGGCCTACCGTCATTTAAAATATTTAGATTATGTGCATCTAGGATGTTTCCGATTGTTCTGCCTTTTGCGTTAAAACCTGTTGATCCCCAAATAGGATTGTGGCTACTAAAATCACCCAGTAAAATTAGAGGTGATGGAACTTGTGACAAAATGGTAGTGATGTCTTGTGAGGTAATTACTTGATCAGGAGGGATATATATGATGCAGATATTAATTGTTTGAGGAATTTTGATAGAAATTGCTATTGCTTCTAAGTTTGTATTAAGTGTTATATTGTGTGCTTCGTATGAAGTATATACATAGATGGCTACGCCTCCGCTTGCTTTCTTGCTTTTCCCGCGTTGTTTCTGTTTCTGTAAAAACAGGAATAATTGTTGAAGTTGTGATTGTGTTGTCCTTTGAAATTAGTTTCTTGAAGACAAATAATTGATGGTGAAGTTTCGTGTATAAGTATTTTGAGCATTTCATAATGGATGTAAAACCCATTTATGTTCCATTGCAATACATTGAAGATAATATTATGTAAGTTCTGTTAGGGATTCCTGAGATGTGGCAAGGGAAACGTCAGATTCGGCATCTTCACCTGATTTTAAAAGCTTCAGTTGTTTCATAATTCTCTTTTTTGTTCTAGTGCATTTGGTCTTTATTTGGCGGTCAGAGGTATATGAATGTATTTTGGTTAAGATTTATAATAGTTCTAGTATATCAGAGGTATAATCTTTTGCTGTACTGAGAGGGTCCACTGATCTTGTACGTTCTCAAAAAAGTCGATTGTTTGTTCGAAAGATATTATTTGAGTTTCATTGTCGAATAATTCTTTGATAGGTGCCATTTGATTTTCCAGTATGATAGTTGATTTAGAAGTGGATTTCGCTTTTTTGAGTTTTGCATCTGGTTTACTGAAGCTTGTGTAAGATGTTGTAGTATCGGAAGGAGGTGTTATGATTTCGGTAATATTTCTTTTCGAAGCTGCTTTATTTTTTGGGTTTCCGATGTCAGTAGCCGTCCATGTTTGTGGAGAATTTGATATTATTCCTAGGGATCTTTTGATGCTATGTGTTTCAGCAAGGTGAGTGATATTCGAATCTGTGTTAGCTGTTGTTATATTTGCTTCGATGGGCATGGTGGTTGAAATTGAAGATATATCTCTTAGTGGCTCAGCGCTTTACTCGTTCACTGAGTTTAGAGTAGATTGACTGGTTGTAGTTGTTGAGTTTGGTGAAGAAGTGTCGTCTGTTGGTTGGGGAGGCAACTTTGAAGTGCGAGTGCTAGATAAGTGACCATGTTGTTTGCAATGATAACACAAATTATCTACAGCAAACAAAATACGGTATGTGGTGTCATCATAAGTTATCAAAACTGAGTCTGGTATTGGAATTGTGGGAGGTACAATGTATACTTGCCTCCTGAAACTGAATATGTGTTTATAGTCGGGGTTGGTGGTGCCTATTCTTAAAAAGGAAATTGCAGAAGACAGCTTGAAGCCGAGTTGTTGAAGTTCCCTCTGTAGTACGTCGTGTGGAATGGTGGGACATACATTGGATAAAAGTAGCCTTTCGTTTGGTGTGATAAGTCTGCGTGCTTGTATCACTTCGTTATTGATCTTTATGCGCCCATCATGTTTAATGATAAAATCATCTACGATTTCCTGGTAAATACATATCCGATTGTTTGAGATTCTAGATGTGAATAATATGTTTTTCGCACTTATCGTGGAGCCAATAGCCAGGAGATATTCTTCTAATTTAATATTGTTTAGAGAACTAAAAACGATCGCTTGAAGTTTAGATGGGAAAGTGGGTATGGTAGGTTCTTGAGGTTGGCTAGCTACTTTGGAGTACGAAGGTTGAGATGAAGGTGGAGGTTGAGGTAAGACTTGTTGTTTTGGTATCGTTGAATGTTGAGTTGGAATTGAGTGTTGAGCTGAAGGTACATGTTGAGATAAAAGTGACTGATTATTGATGTTGTCGCTGGTTATAATATTGTCGGTTTTCATGTTCCGCTAAGGTTCGTTTTGCCTGAATACGGCTCTGTCCCGCATCGGACCCAACTGATAAGGCTGGTAAATGGTACGATACCGGTTTTAATTGTTATTGAATGAATGTGTTTATGTTCAAATCTAACACAATTTCTTAATAAAAAAGTAAATTTAGGCTTACTTTGTTAGTCCGTGTCATTCATTATGTAGTTATGATCACTTGTATACTGTTTTTTTAATTATTTATAGTCCAGTAACTGAAGGTCCAAAGCTGTAAATAATTCAGAGAATTATTCACACATAGCTCAATTTGTAGGTCTTCACGGATACTTTCAAACAAAAAAACCTTTAACACGATAGCGACTCAGGAAGGGGTTGAAAATGGCCCCCCTGAACCCTAGAAAACAGGTTTCCTGCTAATATCTTCCAAAATACGCCAGTCACAAAATTTTTGTATAGACAAAAAATGAATATCGTTTCATTATCTACAAAAATGTTCCCTATCATTTTTTTCGAAAACCCAATATTTTTCGAGATAATAGGATCCAAAAGTCTGTTCATTTCCCCGCGGCTGTGCGTCTATGAGTGCTGCTGTCTATGCGTTAACTTGTATAGGCAGGCGGACGAATTGTTCCATATCTCGGGCAAAAATTAACATTTTCCCATGATTCAAAGTTCATCTTAATGTGAAAATCCATAGCTATCATGGCATGTGACTTAACGTCCGTTTTTATTTATTTTTAATTATTAAAAACGCGGTCAAAGTCTCTTTTCATGATATTTTGAGTACATTTCATCAATTTATTCATACTTTTTTTTTTAAAAAATAGCCTTTCATGCTAATTTTTTTTATAACGGGACCTTGGGTGGTCGTGCATGATCCAAGAAATTTTGGTGCACGATCTCTCTCGCGTTTTAAAAAAATAATCATTTGTTCATTGCCCTTCTTGAGCCGTTCTCGGAGCTCTTTAGAATCTTCGAAACAAGCGCGAGTTAAAAAATTATTATTCACTATATTGCTTTCTAATAAACACCATTTTAAAGCTGAGATGGTCTAGTTTTGGGAATTTTTTTTTAATTTTCGACAGGGTCTAATAATTGTCCGGAAATCGGGAAAATTCATCATATGACCCAGAATCGGACTTCTCTTTTCAAATACTTCTTGTTCCTCGCTCGTTATTTTTTCAGGATTAATAACCTAATGGAATTAAAGCTGATATTCTCACCTTTTCATTCATATACTTTGATCCCCATATTTCTCCTTGGTTATTGAAAGTTCTTTACAATTCTATTCCCCGTTTTTACGCTCCACCTCTCATATTTGTGGCATCTTACATAGCCTAACCTCGCATACCCACGCGACCACGTTTTTAGTCTGCTACTATTGGTAAACCAATTCCGGTTTGGAGTCGTTTGCATGTCAGGATTTTCTTGTCATTATTTATTAAATCGATAATTTATCAATTTGATAAATAAATTATTAATCTAATAAATAAATAAGTGATTCAGTCATTGAAAAAGAGTGAAAAGTGTTCAAAGTGACAAATTTAAATGTTATTTTTCTTCTTCTTGACTCAGTGTTTCAAGAAAAAATTATAGAATTTAAAACATTTTTTTCTTCTTTTCCTCGTCGAGCAGAAAATAAGGTTTGGTTACTTCTAATTTACAACATTATAATTTTTGTGTTATTCTTGTTACAATTGTGTAATTGATTTTTTGTTGTAGAAATGGAAGCGGACTCTGTTCCAGAATGCTTCGTTTGTAAGCAAGATGTTGTGGATGACAGTTTAAATGTCACTCGAGGTTTGGAAACTTTGATTCGAGTGAGCAAAGAAAAAGGCGATAATTTTCACCTGTTTTTCCAAAAACAATCCTCTATACAAATGCACAACAAGTGTAGGGAACGCTACACTATTAAATCTCGAGGCAAGTATGCTTACAACGATCTGGCTAAGCATTATTCGAAACGATTGGATCATTCAACGAGCCCAAAGAGACAAAAGAAGCGATCCTGTGGTGGTTTCGATTTTAAAAACAAGTGTTTATTCTGTGACTTACCCGCTTCAATAGAAAAGGAGAGGAAAAGGGGAAGTTTGCTAAAGAAGCGTTTCATTATACTTGTTTCGAAACCAGACTGGAAGATCAAACTCATAGATAAGATCACAGCTAATTTTCATATAGAAAATTATAAACAGATGTTAGAGAGAATATCCGGGATCGACCTCACAATTGCTGGTGCAAGATTCCATGAAAACTGTCGACTAGCATTTATTCGATTGTCTGAAAAACCTGAGAAGCCTAAACAAAAGGGACGACCTGAGGATGAACAGATTTCAGCGCAGATTGAGAGAATTGTCGCTCATATCAAGAAAACTGAAAAAGAAATGTACACCCTGGAGGATTTGACTGAAATTGCAGGTATTTATTATCAATAATTATCTAAAAACAGTTACTAGACGCCAGCATTATTAAAGAGCGCCAAAACAAAAACACCAGCGAAAAACAACTTACGATTACTAACAAATGTACTTGACGGGTGATTACATTACTGGCCAGACGATCACTATAGTCCTTGCTGAGCGCTCTTTTGTTGCCAAGAGAAAAATACAAGTTTTAGATCTGAAATTAATCTAGTTTGCTTTTAGACTTTTGGACGCTCAGACAACGCCAGCAACGGATCTGGTAAGATCGGAACGAATACTTGATTCTTTGCCGTCGTCCCCTAAGCCTCCAAAATTCTAACATCAATCTGTACTATAAAACTCCCAAATGGCCCTTGGCAACTATCAAAAATGCGGTCTTTTTTTTCAGGAGAGCCTCGAATTATCCGGGAAACTCTGCGCATCAGGTTAATCAAGGAGTATGGAGGCCAGATAGGTTTTTGTTCATTGAATGGCGGTGGAACAATCATGTATTTCGCGGACGCGGAATACAAAGCTTCGAAGAATAATGTCACATCCAGGGGCGGGAATATCGAAGATGAAGAGACGAAAATTCTCGATCAAGCTGCAGCAATTATTCGGCGGCACATTTCAATATTTCCCTTCAATCGTGACGAGTATCCTCCAAGTGACAGCATGCTGGACGGACTGGATGATAATGTACCAGATCAGCTAAAATATTTAATTAGTAATATTGTTTTTACTAACAGAAAAAAAGATCAAGTAGCCTTAGAAAGAAAATGCGCTGCCATAAGCCATTCAATAATGGCGACAGCCCGGCCAAGGTTCTATATGTCACACATGCAGCTTGGCTTGGGAGTGATGCTTTTTTGCAAATACGGCTCGTGAAATCTTCTTGATGTACTCTTTCAATTAGGATATAGTATCTCATACTCGGAGGTGATCAAATAGCAAAATAGTATCATGCACGCTTCTGCTCCAGTTATCAAGAAGGGTTCTTTTGCTCAATTTATTTTCTACAATTGCGATTTTAATGTGGATACGATAGATGGGAAGAATACATTCCACGGGATGGGTGGTATCATTGCTGTTACTCCCGTAGATTGTTATGAAGCCAAGCAGCCCGTAGCCCGCCAGGGTTGCAAGATTAGTCAAGAGATTATGGATAAACATAAGATCTTTTTAAGAATCCACCGACCTGTCAATGTGTCTGGGTATAAAAATATAACAGCCGCTGCACTTGACATACCCGAATTCAGTATCGCAAATATTCACAATGGCGATTTTTTGTGGTTATACGGCAGAGTTAAATATCCAAACACTGCGGGCTGGAACGGGTTCATGGGGAAACCGACTGAAAATTACAATTACGAACGTTCTAAAATAATATGCTTGCCGTTTGTCAACCATCAGCCAAGCGATGCGAGTACAATCTTCAACGTGTTGAAATATGCAGCCGAAAAGTCCCAAGCTTTAGACTTTCCAGCCTGCATTGTTACATTCGACCAACCTCTGTACCGAAAAGCGACCGAAATTGTTAAATCTTCCAGCGCCAATGACCCTGTATCTAGAATAATTATCAGGCTGGGTGGATTTCATCTCCTTCTTTCATATCTTGGGGCCATTGGATTTATTATGGCGGGAAGTGGACTAGAGGAAGCGTTGAGTATTATTTATGCTCCCGGGACATCCAAAAAGATGTTTAACGGACACGCGTACCATCGGGCAATGCGTGGACATTCATTCGTTTTTTCTGCTCTATCCGAAATAATATTGCGAGAAATTGAATTTTCAGCTGATGAAGAGCCAGGCATCCAAAAATTGCTCATGAATTTTGATACTATTAATTACAGCAATGTAGAGGATTATGAATTTATAACAAGCGCGAATGAAAAATTTATCAAGAAAATGAACGAAATTGAAAGGCGAAGGAAGACAGCAAAGTTATGGATACAATATATGCGCATGTTCCAAATAGCAAAATGTTTTCTCAGGTCAGAGAAAATGGGTGATTTGATATCGCAGTTGAAGTATATCGAGCAAATGCTTCCTTATTTCCATGCGGCCGGCCATTTCAATTATGCACGATCAGCCCACCTGAACGTACAGGAAATGAGAGGTTACATTAGAGACATGGAAGAATCTATACAAGCTGATCCGACCAATAATGCAAGACTTATGGAATACAAAATTTTTGTAACAAACGGGTTTAACACAGTTAGACGCACAGAAAAATTTTGATCCGGTACCTTTACGGACATGACGATTGAACAAGATTTCATGAGAATGGTTAAGGTTAGCGGTGGATTGGTGAATAGAGGGTTTAATACTGGCGCGACTACAAAGTTCATAGCATCTCTCCCTTTCATGGTGGATATTTGTCACCAAATGGAGATGTCTTGTGAGGTGCACTCGAATTCTAGTGATCAGCACGTCGATGCTCGAGATTGTCGGAAGGATCGTGATCGTGAAGACAAGGCAAAACAAATCGCGTGGTTTGATGTCCGTAACCTCTTCCCATACGAAGAAAAAATTGTTGCCTTGGCAACAGGGCTCGTCGGTGGAGAAAACGTGAATTGTCACGATGCTTTCACAGTTGGGAAAGCTATTATAATAAATCAAGTTCAGTGGAAACGGTTTGCTGATATTTCATTCAAGCGAACGCATCGCGTGGTCCCCCTTATCAATGCCACGAGTTCGGGAAAAGTTCAGGATGCACTCGTAACCGTAGATCCATTATTAATTTTCCAGAGGATTTCCATAACAAAACAGTCGCAAACAGATTTAGCAAGGTATTTCGCTTATGAACTAGCTCCTTTTCCACTGAGTATATTTGAAAAAAGTCTAATGCGAAAGACCGCCAAATCTGCGTTACTAAAAGTTTTCTCGACTGAAAAAGAAGACTTTGACAGATCCAAATGCGCTTATATTTTCGATGAAGGAATGTTAATACATCGCGTACCCTGGACCATGGGCGAGCAATTCAAAAATCTTCTCCTCAGATGTGTCAAATATTTAGAAGACAATTATACAAAGGAAGTGACAGTAGTATTTGATGGCTAAGGCGCCAATTCTACTAGTACTAAAGGGGCTGAACGTTCGCGGCGGGCGAGTAACAAGTCTTGTCCTGACATCCAATTCGATCCGGACATGGTTTTAACGGTACCAAAGGACAAGCTTCTATCCAGTAACTACAATAAAAGTCGGTTCATTGAATATTTGATTGAAGCCTTGAAAAAAAAGACATTTTCACTAAACAAGCTTTGGACGATGCAGATTTATCAATTGTCCAAACAGCGCTGCAACAAGACTCTGTAGATGACCTACCAGTGGCAGTAGTGGCAGAGGACATCGATATACTAGTATTATTAACAGCCTTGACGCCCCAAAATCGGGAAATTTATTTCTTAAAAGGTGCGAAGGGAAATAAAACCGAGCAGGTGTTCTCTTCCAGAAGCCTGGATGAGAGATAACATTCTGTTTTTACATGCAATGACTGGGAGCGATACTACCTCTGCCTTTTATAGAGAAGGGAAATCGACAGTAGTGGAAAATTTGTCTAAAGTCGGCAAAAATAATGAATCTAGTGAACTAAAAATGGCCATTGAAAGTTTCAGAAATCAGAACCCTACTCATGAGACTGTATTCGAGAATGGACAGACCATTTTGCTGTCGATTTAAAAATATCCAGGGGCTGCAACGACTCTTGGGGCCGCCCGATTCGCGACTTTTAACCACCTGTCCAAAAACTGCGATAAAACTAGAATGCTTGCCACCTACCGCGGAAGCTGCTAGGCAGCACTTTTATAGGGTCTATTTACAAGTGCAGAATTGGCTGGGAAACGACCTATCACCAGAGGAATGGGGATGTTCTACTACCGGTCCAGAACACAAAGCAACCGACCCCCCCCGGAACTCTTGAAGATGATTTTCTGTCAATGCAAGACAGGCTGCGAGAAGAATTGCTCGTGTTTGAAAGCAGGTCTAAAATGCTCGTCCATTTGTGGTTCGTGTCAGGTAACACAATGTTTAAATTACAAAAAAATGAAGGTATATTCCCAGAAGAATTAGGTGGAAGGGCTGGAGCAGGAGGGGGACGGAATAGAGGGGGAAGGAGAAACAGAGGGGCTGGAAGGGGGGGAGGCCGAAATACAGCTGGAAGAAGAGACAGCGGGCATTGGAGGGGGAGAGGGAGAGATAGAGCAAGAGGGTGTAGACGATGAGAGTGTCGTTGACGATGACGAATATGGATTTGATTCAGATGAAATGGAATAGTTTAAAAATACGTATAAGGTGCTATGTATATATGTTTTAGTTGTAAAAAATTTTGGTTAATAAATGTAATTTTTGAAAGACTTTTGTATTTTTTCCCAAATCTTGCAATTATATAATTCCGAAAGAAGTTTGCGAAAAAATTGCAAAAAATATGAAGGATGTAGTCGGGTGAATATTCACCGCCTCCTCGAAGTTGTAACATGCTATTAGGGGAAACAACGTGAGTCAAGACCTTACTGCATGGAAAAATGCATTTTTGCACTTTTCTGATAAATTCGCAACTTGTGAGATGAAACTCAGCATTGGCTAAAAAAATAGAGACCCCAAACATACTCCAGCAGAGAAAAAACACAGGTGATACGTTAATAATTGTCGAAAAATTGTTTTCCGTGAGGGCTTACATTAATGGAATCCACGATTTCGCTAGCAGAGCGAATGTGCTGGCGCCATCTACAATTGGTCTGTAAAGGCCAAAAGAGGGAGATCAATGTATTACCAATTCTACCGAGCGGAAATTTGGCAAGAAACTACTATATCTATTCACTATGAAAATTATGGAATTTTCGACGTCGATTTTTGCGAAAAATATTGGTCTGGCGAAAAAATTGGTCAGGACCATTATTGTAGATAATGGAAAGATCTCCATCTTTTGTCTGAAGAAAAATTCTCCAATTCCTATATTTTGGTAGATATTCGAGGGAAACCCTTTTTCAAGGGTTTAGGGACCCATTTGGGCCCTCTTTCTTAGTCGCTATCATGTTAAAGGTTTTTTTGTTTGAAAGTATCTGGGATGAGCTGCAAATTGAGCCACGTATGAATAGTTCTCCGAATTATTTATAGCTTTCGATATTTTCAGGTCTTGAGTTACTGGACTATTATGACATTTCACTGTGATGTACGAATTTCTCGGAGCTGATTTTAAAAACACGTTGTGTAGTTTTCGATCAGGGCCGACTATTTTAATTATCTGCTTAACTATCGGTTAAGTATTGTGCATTTCAACTTAAAAGAAAATTACTCCTTAAATCCCTTTACCTAAATGCCTATTATCCCTTTGGGTGCTTTGTAAATCGGTAACAGACGGCATGGACCGGATTATTTACTTTTATACGAATTATTTTTACAGCTAAGAATTAAACTAATAATTTTGAGTGGTTATTTCTATTAATTTTGTTTCTTATACCTACAATATTTACTATCCTTTTGCTTTGAAAAACTTTTTGAGGAATATAAGAAATAGTTTGTGCATAAAAAATAAGTATAATATATAAATAGACGAGCGACTGTCATAGACATTCCTCAAATAAATAATCAGGTATTTACCTGATTGTTATTTTGTCGGGGCTATTTTGTCCGAGGCTATTTTGTCCGGGGCTGTTTTGGTCGGGGCTGTTTTGTCCGGGGCTGTTTTCTCCGAGGCTATTTTGTCCGGAGCTGTTTTGTCGGGGCTATTTTGACTTGGGCTATTCTGACGCGTCACGCGGCGCAGTGTATATTCTGTTAACTCCCAAGCACACCCACAGTTGTCGAACTTTCCTGCCAGACCTTGTAAAACAACTGACCGTACCAGGGGGAAGATTCAGTAATCGTTATGTTCCCGAAATATTTTTCAACGAGAACTGGCGTGGAAGCTATGTTGGCGTACCCAATATTTCATGATACACAACTCTCAGGGTCGTTAGGAACTCACCTATCAAAGGATGCATCTCGACGTACTAAGCTTTACATAGAAGAACTCGAAATGTGATTTTTGTAGACGCCCAATTTGTAATCTACATTCTATAACTATCACTAAATGCCTTTAATGCATCTTGTTAAATATTTACTAGTACGTAATATGTTGATTAATTATTTCTGCTTTTGTGGCTTAATAGCTACGAGAAATACTTCACAAATTAAAAAATATATTCCAAGAATCCCCTGGTAGAATTATACAATTTACCTGTAAAATTTTTAATTGGACATAATTTTGAGTTTTACATAAATTCGACTGAGAAAAGGTTATTCCAAGATGAACTGATAGGACGTCGGTGTATGAAATCGGGAAAAGGAGATACATCAAATTCAACATGCAAAAACCCCGGTACCTAACAGTGAGCATAAAGATTAATGGAAATCGCTCGACGTTTGGATGGGAATATCGCTACCGTTGTTCGCTGGACTTAGAGGAACAACAGAGCATAAGGATCGATGGTTAATGTTACTAGCTCTTATAGACCGCCGTGGCCCAACAAGGACAGTGGGAAATGTCTTTCTGGATGAATTTGGACACACAAATAACCACCGTGCTCGCAGTCTAGAATTGTGCAATGTACGAATGAATTGGGAAGACGAATGAAATAGTGTCGCGTTTTTCAGACGAGTATAGATTTGGTTTTTGAGCTCATGATAGCTATAGACCAATCAAACACCCCCGTATAGGAAGGCGGATTTTATAAAATGCTTTGAAGCACGAATTTACCCTTACCAGAGGGCTAATATTTTGGGGTACTGAAGCTGTAAGTAGTTGAGGTACGCTCGTATTTTTACAGGGGCATTTAATGGCTCGATGTAACGTTGATATTGTGTTGGAACCTCTCTCACTTGCATTAAACAATTTACTTGTCTAGCAAGGTAATGCCCAACCCCGTATAGCAGCTGTTACAATACAGTACTTGGAAGGAGCTCGTATCAGTATTTATCATTGGCCCGCCTGATTAGCAGATCCATCGCCTATAGACCATGTTTGGGATATCATCGGAAGAAAAGTAAGTACTCTACCAAATTCCCCAATAATTTTGGCTTAGCTACGCCGTATAGACAGCTTGGGATTAAATACCTCATCATGCAACTGATCATATCACTCATGCCCAGACAAGTAGCGGAATGAATTTAACTGAATGGAGGAGCCAGACATTACTGCATTTTCTAGGCTAGGTTCGATTTCTTGTTTATAGAATCATTGATGTAAACGTTACCTATTTCTCGTGATGAGTAATTTAGTAAGTAATTATAGCAGGTAGCTTAGCGTGAAGCAAGTGTCCTAAGCAAATTCCTCTCGTTGGTTTTTAGAACAGTTCCTACAATTTGTACAGGGTCATGAATGGTATATATGATTAATATGATACTCCATACCTGAAGTGAAAAAAGTTAGAGAAAAAGATTCACCGTTTATTGTTCATGTTGCATTAAGTACGTATGCAAAATTTTGTTAAACGAGATGATGCGTTATTTGTCATATCTGCATTTATTTTATATTGTCCATAATAATATAGAAATTGTAATATTTAACAAGACAATGACTTAAATGATATTAAATAAAAATTAGGACCAAACTGATCCGAACTGTTCGAAATTATATAAAACGAGTAGATGATTGTAATATTAAAGCGGTATTGTTGGTATCAAGTTTAAACACCAATACGTCATTGGTAACGTATATAAATTTTAATGATGTATGACTTATAGTTATGTGCTACAAGTGAGGACAATTCAACTTTTCTCACAAGTGTGGAATTTTGTGGCACGAGCCTGAAGGGCGAGTGCCGCAAATACATGAGTAACAAAGTTACTTTTCCCCACATGCTGCACACTACACTTTTTCCATAACTGCACAAATTTAAAGAATGCAAATGATCTAACTTAATATTTGTTTACGAAAAATATTCTATTTTTGTAATTCTTCTACTTTCCATAAATTTTTCGCATGCCAATTCATACTTTTTTCTTAAAATTTTCGGAAAAAAATCTAAAGTTACTTAAGCAGCTTTTTTCAATACCTCCAGTGGAGTATTGCAACGCTAAAAATTGTTCAAGTGAGAAATGGCTAGATCAATAGATATTTCGTTTGTTAATTCGTGGTACGTCTGATTCTCGCAACGGACCTCTAGATCGTGTAGGTAATGCAGGATGTCAGATCTCTTTGATTATTGAACGAGTCTACAGCAAAGTTGTTAAATTGATCACACCTGGAAGTAGCCAATTGTTAGGCTCCATGCCGACCACGAGGAGTGAATTAAGCTACTTCAAGGAAAAATATTTTAATACACTGATTCACGGTGTTCAGTCGTTGCAGTTTTGATGGGTTTCATTTGTGAATGACCAGCTGTTTACACAGTATTAACGGATTTAAAATTTAACGTCGGCTCGTCGACAACTATTGGTATAGCAACTCACCAAGTATGGGTAAAATATAATTATTAGATTCTAATAAGTCGTTTCATCATTTAAGTAATTATTCGAAATTTTATAGTTATATAATATAGTAAATCATCAGTTTAATTAAGTTAATTATCTAGCACACGGGTTTATGTAGGGTTAACTTTGGAAATTGAAGCGCTATATATATATATATATATATATATATATATATATATATATATATATAATTTTATACATTTTTTTTGGGCAGAATTTACGATTTACGTGTGTGTACAGTGCTATTCAAAAGTCCCCTCCCCCCTCGTATCTTTTGAACGGCTACACTTTCATTAATAAAATTTGGAGGGTGAAAATAAAGTGTTTATTTAATTTATCCGTCAAAATTAATTTAAACCGAAACAAAACTGATATGGCTATGTAGCCAATGTCAATGCCTTTCAAACGAGATATCACTTGCCATAAGGTCCTATTTAAAATTATTGGCCAGAGTGGCACTGTGACGTCATCTATTACTATTACGTCACCTGTTACCATTCGTAGAGAAGTTTACAACACTTCATTTTCACCCTCCAAATTTTATTAATGTAAGTGTAGCCGTTCAAAAGATACTAGGGGGAGGGGACTTTTGAATAGCACTGTATATCTATATATTATAGCAAATATTTTATTCATAATAAAGAAATTTTTTTTCATGATATACATTAATAAGGGGAGCACCCTGTGTGTCAAAATTCATGAATATTGAACTGTCATCTAAAGTTTCACTATATTGAATCATAGAAATTCTATCTGTCATAATCGAAGAATATTTTATGACAGTTCAGGAATTTGTTGATATTGTTGCGAATGATGTTTTCGAACTTCGAGAAGGACTTTTTAAAAACGAACTACACACTTGAGACGTTTATTAAGTACATTTAACAATACAATCCCCTATTTATTTTGGTACAATGATATTTATATGTTTTATAATATGCTTATGGCACAAAATGCATTACTGCATAATAAACAATATCCATTGACGTTACTCCTCCGCCCTAGGAGAGAACTATGGGGATGGACCAGAGTTCGACATGATGGGAAAATTTTTCAGAACATCTTCTTCACTTGTTGTCGTCCGTTTCGATTGACTTTTCTTCTTTCTATTCTTGAGTACTAGGTAGATAATGCAGGCTGTAACTATAAAGTAGAATAAAATTGAATAAAAGCTTATACTTTTGAAATGAATCGGTGACCAATCTATTTTCTCGGCTAAAGTTTTATCTTCTTGAATGGCACTGATGACATTGTTCATTTCGTTAAGATCAATTGAATCCAAATACACAGGTTTTAGCTTAACGGTATCTAAAGTGTAATTATTTTTATTAATTTGTAATTTCGGTAAATCAATGTTTTTATATTCCGGCACTTTGGTCTTAAAAGTTCTTAAATAAATATTGTCTATTAAAATTTCACAGCGGTTATTAAGTTCGATTAAGTAACTACCGTTCACAGGAATGTTCGTAATGTCTTTGTTACAATTTTGTCTGGCTATAACACTATACGGGGTGATCACAATCCAATGGTCAGTTTCCAATTTCTGCACTTTAACTTTACTAATGGTAGATGGAATTTCTCGACAACTGTTTGTAGATTGGGAATATTTTAGAAGTTGGACTTCGCAAGGAGCTTTCTGTGAGATTACTCTTGTTTGTATCTCTCGGCAGATGAATTCTTCTTGAATAATTTCTTCACACTTCGAATTTGTAGATGCATAGCTTAGCTCATTTAAAAGGAGAAATTTGGTTTGGGGTATTATAAGTTTAAAATTTTGGTTTGAAGGTGTAGGTATGGGATATAGATGATAGTAGTTATATTCACTAAGTTCTACAATCGGTACTTCTAATATGAAAATAATACTATTATATTTACTGTAACTTTTAACTTTGATAATTTTCTCGAATAATAGAATATTGTTTAAAGAAGTTTCGAAAGGAAATCTGTTATTTTTGTTAATATTTTTCTTAACTGTGTTAATCTCTAAAAGTATTTCGCTTGGGTTTGCTATAGAATTGTGAAAGGTATTTATTTTTGCGAAGCTTATAGCTACTTCTATTTTATCGAGCATATCATATATTATTTGAAAGCTAATAGAAAATTGAGAAACGATCTGTTCTATTGAGAAGAAATGGGAAGTTTCTATATTTTCAATTTTTATATTTCGTAATTCTTTTTGTAAATCGTTAATACGTGAGCTTAATATTTCTTGGTTGTGGGATAATATTCTAGAATTGTTTTCAAATATTTTCATTGATGATTCGAGTAATGTTACTTGGTGTTCTAACAATGTTTTTATTTTATTTTGATTATCAGATAAGGCTTTAATAGCTTCGTCATATCGTATTGCATCGTCTTGGTCTAAATTACCTGTCAAGAATTTTATTGCTGAGCCAAGTCCGTCAAAAAGTGATCGTTTTACCTGCTTTCTCCATAGTGGGTTTATTTGATTGATTTGTGAATATATTTTATTTTCTAATACTTGAATTATATGATAGGAGTTATCGAAGTGTTCTGTAAAATTAAATATGCTGGGGTGTTTTGATAGAGATTCATGTAGATTATCATATTGGTCTTTTAAAGTTAAAAAGTGATCTGTCAAGTTTGTAATATCATAAATGTGTATAAAGGTCCAAAATTCTGATTGTACATATGCTGTTCCTAGTCGTAAGGGTAGGAGGCCAGGATTATCGTTCAGGTTATGGAATTTAGGGGTATTTAATCTTCCTTCGGTGGTCCAACAGAGGAACCTGTAATGGGAGGTTTTTTTAGTTCATTAATGTGAATAATTTCTTGATGTGCTTTAAGTTTTTTATGTTTGAGTAAATTTCCAGAAATTTCAACACGATTCCTGTCAAGTATTTGAGTAATTTCGAAAGGGCCTAGAAAACGTTTATCTTTTTTATTTCGTTTCTTGGGGTTGTGCTTGTATACAATTTGACCGATTTTAAATTCATTATTCGAGTCGCCTTTTGTATTACGTTTCTCTATAATTTTTCCTTTGTTTTGTTTCAATTTGTCGTGTACATCTTTATAAACATGTTGTAATTTTGATTGATGACTGTTCACATAATCGTTATAGAAAGCTTGGGGTATGAAAATTTCGTTAGGATTTCTAGAATCTGTGTGACCAAAAGTAAGTTCAAAAGGGGTAAAACTTGTAGAACTATGTATAGAATTATTATAACCTATTATTGCGTAATCCATTAAATCATCTTCGTCGGGATAGAGTTCTCGTAATAATCTTAGATGTTCAATTAAGGTTGAATGTACTCTTTCGGCTATAGAGTTGGATTCATGATGACCAGCTGTGGTAAAGTGTATTTTAATTTTGTGTAACGCTAAGAGTTCTTTAATAGTTTCGTTATTAAATTCTGTACCTTTATCTAAAATAATTAATTGTGGTACTCCGAAAGATGTGAAATATTTTATTAAAGCTTTGCCTATAATAACAGCTGTTTTAGAAGGAATGTACACTGCTTGTGCAAATTTTGTAAATGCATCTGTTAACGTTAGATAAGACTTTCCGTCGTAAATAAAAACATCAATGTGTATAATTTGAAACGGTTTGGACGCGGTTTCAGTTAGCATTAGCGGAACATACGGTTTTTGTCTAGCATATTTATTTTTTTGGCAAATAGTACAAGAATTTATGTAATTAGTTATTGTTTTCTTCATATTTTTCCAATAATAATTTATTTTTAATTTTTCTAAAGTTTCCTGAATTCCTCTGTGTGTGGTCTTGCCTTCATGGTAATTTTTCAATAAAATCATTTGTTCCTCCTTATCAGATACAGTGTTTACTAATTTAGTGCATTTAATGAGTCTTGGTTCGTTTGAAGAGAAATGTTTTAAGTAAACTTTATTAAAATCGTTATATAAATTTTCTTTGTTAAAATAAATGTAAAACGTGTTATTAAGATCTGTGTATTCTACTAAAAATTCAAATATGAAACGTTCATTGTCGTTTTCAGGGATTTTAACTTTTATAATTTTATGATTTTCATAAGTATGTTGAGAGATATCTATTTTTTGATATAAATTTGAGTATACTAAAATTTGGTGAACTTTGTTATTTATAATTTCGTCTAATATAGGAATACCTTGATTAGTGGTTTCATTATCAGCTATGGAATGAACGGTTGAAGAATTAGATTTAGGAGTAGAAAGTTTCGTCCAGTCAGGTTGAGGTGTATTGAGTTCGTCTCTAGAATTTGTAGGTATATCAGCGGTATTATTAGGAGGCTGTATTTGTATATCTGAAATAATGTTTATTTTTGATTCGTTTTGCGCACTCGTAGAAGCTTTTTCCATTTCTAATGAGCTTTCAAACTCACGTAAGAATTCTAAAATTTCTTGATTAGTATCACCAGGGTTATTAATAACTGATTCAGTGTCTAAAGCGTTAATTGGTATTCTACTCAAGCAATCAGATACAACATTTAAAGATCCGCGTTTGTAAAATATCTTGTAGTCATATTCCTCTAATTTCAAACGCCAACGTACAAGTTTTGAATTTGGTTCTTTTAGTTTGAAAAGCCAGGTTAGAGGTTTATGGTCAGTGTATATGTGAAATTGTCGACCATACAAGTAAGGTCGAAAATGTTTGCAAGCCCATACGATTGCAAGTAATTCTTTTTCGATTGTGGAGTAGTTGATTTCTGAATCATTTAAAGTTCGTGAGGCGTAAGCTATAGGTTTGTCATTTGGAACGGTACCTTGTGATAATACTGCTCCAAGAGAGTAATTACTACTGTCTGTTGTTAGTATCATGGGTTTAGAAAAGTCCGGATATTGTAATATTGGGTCATTTGTTAGAATTTCTTTGCAGTTTCGAAAAGAGTCTATAAATTCTTTGTCATGAATTATTCGCATACCTTTTTTCAAGCATTTAGTCATGGGTTTTGTCAATTTTGCAAAATTGGGTATGAAGCGACGGTAGTATCCTAGTAGTCCAAGGAAACTTTTGATTTCTGTTTGTGTTTTAGGAATTGGGAAATTTTTAATGACAGAAATTTTCTCGGGATTAGGTTTAACACCTTCGGGAGTAATAATATGACCTAGATATACTATAGTTTTCTGAAGGAATTCGGATTTGTCAAGTTGTACTTTCAAGTTATATTTTCTCAGTCTGTCAAATATCTGTTTCACTCGTTGTATATGTTCCTGAAGGGAAGTACTATAAATTAAGATGTCGTCAAGATAAACAATACATGTTTCGTCAGTTAGTCCTCGTAATACGTTGTCCATTACACTTTGAAAAGTGGAAGGGGCGTTTTTAAGTCCAAAAGGCATTCTTTTGAATTGAAAGTGACCTTGTGGGGTGCTGAAAGCAGTTTTGGGTACGTCTTCGGGATCAACTTCAATTTGGTGGAAGCCACTAGCTAAATCCAAGGAGGTAAAATAGTTAGCTCTTCCTAGTCGGTCCATAATTTCATTTATCCTGGGAATTGGATATCGGTTTTGAATAGTCTTCTCATTTAACTTGCGGTAGTCTATTACCAGTCTCCATTTTTTCTTGCCAGAAGCATCTGATCGTTTTGGGACAATCCATATTGGCGAAGAAAACGGCGAAGTTGATTCTTCAATGATGCCATCTTGTAACATTTTTCCCATTTGTCTCTTTACTTCTTCTCTATGAATTTCCGGGAACCGATATGATTTGGTATAAATTGGACTATCGTCGGTTAATTTAATTTTATGTTTGATTTCGTTCGTGAAACTTAAAGGGATGCCTTCACAGTAAAATATATCTCTATACTGATAGCAAATATTTCTTAATGCATCTTTCTCTTCTTTATTACAATGATCTAATCTGATATTTTTTAAATTTTCTTTCAATTTATTATCATCGGAATTACTAAAATTTATTTCTGAATCTACTTCCATTTTTTCTAAGAAATTAACTTCAACTAAACTTAAAGGTTCGATGTCAAAAGAATCATGAATATCAAGTTTAACCGGATTCTCATTAGAATTTATTATTGTAGTTATTGCAAAATTATCAACTATATTTACTAAAGCTTTTGGTGTTTCGAGTCCATTACCTAACTTCTCGTAATCAAGTATTCCAATGCCATTTTTGTAATTAACGGGTAATTTAACAACTTGTTGAGTACGACCCGGTATTATTAATGAATAATTTTTTATATTTTCCTCAGTATTTGAACCAAATATTAGAGGAATAACTGTGTTAGGGGTAACAATTTCCTTTTTACTAACATTAACGCTAGCATTTAATTGTTTAAGTAAATCTACGCCTATGATTCCATCAAATCTTTCACTAAACTTGAAAAGATAGAATTTATGAGTTTCCTGTAAATTAAAGATATCAAACAATGGAATATGAGCTACCTCGTCGTGATACGTGATATTATGAGCAGTTTGAATGTTAAATTTTTCTTTAAAAATGCAATTGTTATAAAATTTATACGCAAGTTCCGGATCTATAAGTGACTTTGAACTTCCTGTGTCAACTAAAAACTTTGCACTTATTTCTGGAATTTCTATGAATGGCAAATTCGTTTTCAAGGCGTTAACATAAATTATGTTATTTGGTTTAGATATGTGCGAGTATGAAAATCCTGAATCTGATTATTTGATATTTCCGTAACGTGAGAGTCTCTGTAAAAATCATTGTAACTTGTCGGATCATTTACGTGAGGATATTCTGTTTCCGGCGTATAATGATTGTCAGCATTTTCATCAGTTTCATAATTATATGAATTTTCGTAGTCAAATAATTTTTCATAATTTTCTGTATCAAATTGGTTATCGGTTGGAAGGGAACTATTGATTTCTTGATTTTGATAAGGATTGTCTACAGTTTGATTGAAAAGTTCTGCTGATGTAAATTTGGGATTTGATCGGGACTTAAGTATCGTATTTCCTGAAGAAATGTCCATAGGTTCTGGTTTGAAACTTTGAGAATTATTTGGACGATTAAATTGTTGATTATTATGGCGAACATTTTGCTGGTTGAAATTTGGAATTGGCTGTGAGGGTCGTTGTATTGGGTTGTAAGTTTGATTTGTGAAAAATGGATGACGTTGAGTCGGATAATTGTTATTTGGACGCCAATTGTAAGATTGGTTTGGAGGAGAATGTTGTGTATACCTCTGTGGGTATGACACTGGAGGACGAGTTATTAAATTAGATGGAAATATTGGTCGGGTTGGTTGAAATTGTGTTGGTGATTGGTGTCGATGTATATTATTATAATTGGGGGTGAATGAAGGGTACTGATTGAAATTTTGATTCCTTGTAGGTGTTACTCTTAAACTAGGCTTAAATGATACATTAGAATTTAAGTTACTTAATCTTTGAGTGGAATATAGAAAATTTTCTTCTTCTACAACTAAACTCATAGCTTTTTCTAAGCTGTCAGGTGATCTTAAACGTACGTTAGTTTGTATTGGTACAGGTAATCCACGAACAAAAGTTTTTAAGGCTAAATTGTCATAATTTTTAAGATGTAGGCGTTTTTCATTTATGTCTAAGTCTAAAGAATTTAATTTGGAAATAATAAGGCTCCTAGAATCTTGGCATCGCATACCAAAATTATAAGGACTTTCATTTTTTAAAGGTTTTAAATTAATAAGATCTTGTACCAAACAGTCAATGTTTCTTTGGTCTCCAAAACTTAAATTTAAAGCTTGTTTAATTTCATCCCACGTTTTTAATTCTGTGCGGGAACCAATTAATATTTGAGCTCTACCTATTAATTTACCTATAATAGCTCTAAGTAGAAATGTATTTAAAGAAGCATCTGTGTTACTAGCGAACGCAGAAATAAAACTTTCACAATTACCTATAAAAATATTAAGTGTATGAGGGTTTCCATCAAAATTTGGAATTGAGTCTAGATATAATTTAAGTAGTTGGTAGTTTGTACCTGATGAAGTCATTTCTAAGTCTAAATTTCCTAAATTATTTTCAGTTATATTATTTTCAAAATTATTGTTTTCACTTTCTTGTAAATTTAAAATATTTTCAAGTAGTGTACTTATATTCTCTAGTTCAGATTCACTCATCAAATTATATTAATTATTTTTATATATATATATATATATATATATAACTATAACTACTAAAGAAATGGTTATGGAAAATAAAGGAAATAATAATGAGCACTTACGTTATAACTAAAGCTATCATATTCTAGGGTCCTAAAGGTTGGAACGATGCTAGTTCTTAACCCAGGTGGTTTGTGGTCTTCGTTTTTCTTGCTCTTCTGAAGTTCTTTCTGGTGTCGTCCACTGGAACTGCTGGAATCGCTCGATGTCCACTCGAACTATCTGCAGCTTCGATATGCACTCGAATACAGTTTCTGAACACTAATTCGAATATTTCGGTTAATCGTTGAAACGAAAAATTTCCCGTGCGATACGTTAAACTTCCGAAATATCCTACTGACTGCGCCAATGATGTTTTCGAACTTCGAGAAGGACTTTTTAAAAACGAACTACACACTTGAGACGTTTATTAAGTACATTTAACAATACAATCCCCTATTTATTTTGGTACAATGATATTTATATGTTTTATAATATGCTTATGGCACAAAATGCATTACTGCATAATAAACAATATCCATTGACGTAACTTGCGAATAAATAGAAAAAAAAAATATTTATCAGTTATGTATAATGATCTCTAAATGTAGTAACAATGTTTTGAGTTATTATTTATATTATGCATAGTTATTTTTGTTATTGTAACATATGTACACATTTTTATGAAAATCAACCAATGATATGTCACATTATTTGGTGACATCGAAATGAACTGTATTAGGAGGTCCAGCTTAAGATTTCAACCAATCTGAGGACAAGGAAACTCTGGTATCTAGGAAGGAAATTATGGTTGCTAAGAGGGAGAGAAATAAATAAATCTGGTGTCGAGGCAAGAAAAGATATTATTCTTAGATTTTTAAGAACAAGTTGAATAATAATTCTAAAGTTACACAGCTGAATGAAGAAGCAAAATAAGATATTATAAACAATGGTTGATGAAATAAATGTGCAGAATTAACTAATTGGTGAATTCCTTAAAAATTTGATGAACAACTTCTTAAAATAAAGATTGAAAGCAGCTATCCAGTGAGAAATAATTTCTGTGTAGTCCGTCTACATGGTGATATACAGCAGCTGACGGCACATTAGGAGAAGAAAGAAGTTATTGTGCGTTTTTTTTTGCTTTCGAAGGTTAGTAATAATTTTTTATGATTGGTACCAATTATAATCGTTATACTTTCAAATAAATTGGAAATTTAAGATGAACATCTAAGAAAGTATAACAGGAAAATATCTGAACTCATTTCTAAAGCAAAACAATAATATTATAAACTTAAAACTCGTAATATTTAATACTTATTGAATTATATCTAGGTTAAGACTCGTTCCATTTCAATATCATTAAGAAAAATTCACTTACCATCTGTCAATTCATCCATTTCATATTTTTGCGTTATATTTTATGTCTTCAAAGTTATTAAACTGTTTACCAATTTGAGTTCCATGTTTTGTTCTTAAAATATTCTGCGGAAAAACAAAGGCCTTACTCAGAACCCTGTCTGTTTCCAAATTGATAATTATAATAAAATATTGAGCGCCAGCCGAGGTAAATGAGAGGAAATCCAGAGGAATAATATACGAGGTAAAACAAATTATATAATAAAAAAACCTATTAAATATATTTATTAGACACAGATTATTACTTTTTCACTATTTGTAGCCATTGCTTCCTGTACTGCGTTCTCTCTTCCCGGTATCTAATTCCGATAGAGTCTTGAGATCACCTACTACCTCCTGCAACCAAGTTAACCTTGGTCTTCCCCTTCTTCTTTTACTTAAGGGCTCTCACTACCATTGAGTATATTATTGCTCTCTTACCTGCTTTCCATATTTCTTCCAACCATTTTAATCTTTGTTCCTTAATTTTTCTTACTATGTCTTTTTGTATCTCTTGATTTATTTCCATATTTGTTCTTCTTCTATATTCTTCACCTATTTTTTTGGGTCCTAATATTGTTCTTAGTATTTTTTGTTCCTGTATTCTCATATCCTCTTGTTGTTTTTTGTCATAGTTAATGTTTCTGACCTATACATCATCACCGGTCTAATGATTGTGTTATATATTCTTATTTTCGTGCGCTTGCTAATTATTTTATTTTTTTAATAATTTTTTGATAGCCTGAAATGCTGTGTTTATTGCTACGATTCTTTCCCTTATTTCAGTTTCTCTGTCTCCATCGCTACTTGTTATTGTTATTCCCAGATATTTAACTCGATCCACTTCTTCAAATTCATATCCTCCAATTTTCACATTTTTGTACTCACAATTTTTTTTGAGTCTTACTAATTTGGTTTTATGTGTATTTATCACCAGTCAAATTCTCTTTCCCTCCCTTATTATCTCCTCCAACATTTCTTCCATTACCATTATGTTTTAAGTCATTAGTGCTACATCGTCGGCATATTCTATTATTTGTTTCCTCTGGTCCTTAAATTTCCTTTACATATTTTTTTCAACGTAGACTCTAGTGTCAAATTGAATAGTGTTGCCGACAGAGAGTCTCCTTGCTTGACTCCTTTATTATATGTAAACTTCTCTGTTTTCCCTCTTTGTGTTATTACTTCTGCTACGATTTGGTCTAGTGTCATTATTATTAATCTTATCAGTTTATTATTCACTCCCATTTCATTCAGCACTTTCAGTAACTGATTCAGTTTTTTGGGTCATATGCTCTTTGGAAGTCAATGAATAGTATCTCAATGTCTATGTTATACTCGTTGGACTTTTCCAAAATTTGTTTCAGTATATGTATCGCATCTGTAGTTGACCTTCCCTTTGTAAATCCATACTGATGTGCAGTCTTCTTTTTATGATTGTTGTTGTTATCTCATCAGTAGCGTAATTCCTCTAAAGTTTTCACAAGCCTGTTGGTCTCCCTTCTTGTGTATTGTTACTATTAGTCCCACCTTCCATTTTTTTGGCATCTCTTCTTCTTCTCATATTATATATATCAATTGGTATAATTTTACTAACAGTTTAGTCCATCCGTATTTGATAAGTTCCATGTTGATTCCGTCGCTTCCTGGTGCTTTTCCGTTTTTACTCCTGTTAATTATACTTCTAATTTCTTCGTTCGTTTGGCTCTCGATTCCATCTTGTTTGTTCTTTGCTTCTATATCAACCTTCCCTCTTACTTCTGTTTCTGTTAGTAATTCCCTAAAGTATTCTATTCATGTCTCTTTATATTCCGTATCTTCATTAACTAGGCTTCTTTGTTATCTATTCCTGTTGCTTTGTTTTTATATGTTCGGGTCTGTGCATTTATTTTTTGATAAAAAGCTTTTGTGTCCCTTGCATAACTTGCCCTTTCTATTTCACTAATTCTGTTTTCAATTGCTTTTCTCTTAGCGTGTTTTATTATTTTCCTTGTGTCTTTTCTTAGTTTTTCATAAGTTTCTCTTCCTTTATTTCTGTTCGTTCTTATCCATTTTACCCATGCCCTCTTTTTCCTTTCAATCATTTCTTTGCATGTTTCATCGAGCCATTCCTTCTGTTCTCTGTTTACAACCGTTCCTATTTTTCTATTCTTTTCTATCCTGCTTCAATTCCACTAATTTCTTTTGCCTCATTAATGAATTGTTCTTCTATACTATCTCTGTACTCGTTTAGTGTTTCTGTTCTGTTCTAGTTTTCTTATGTCCAATTTTTTGTTGCATATTTTATTTTTATTTTTAATCTTTATGTTTTGTAGCATAGTGCCTGCAACCATGTAATGATCCGTATCAGCACACGCCCCTCTATATGTTCTGACATCTTTCATTGTCGACCGTATGGTTTCTAATATATTTTTCATAGGTTTGTATTAAGTCAGTAATAGTTATTTGTATACTAAGGCCGCAAAATGCTTTTTCGCGTTCCGAGAGAGAGATTATCGCCGAGGCCGCTCCGGCCGAGGCAAGATAATCTCGAGGTCGCGAAAACATTTCTCGGCCATAGTATACACAATATTTTTCGTGCAACCGTGAAAATTACATAATTTCAACAAACATTATGTCTCTTTAGAAAAGTCAGCGTTTCAACGCGAATAGAGAAAATTACACGTCAATATCACAATGTTTCTATGGAGATGGAATATTTAGCAATACAAATCAATTTGACATTTCTCGTGAAGTCGTGAAGATGTCCGATAGCGATAGTGATATTTCAGTTACTTGCACTCCTCCTGAGCTGAGAGATCTCATAGACTCAGCACTTTCTGATTTGATACCCGAAAAATCTAAACGCAAATATGAAAAATGTTACAGCAACTTCAAAGATTGGTGTGTCAACCAAAATGTCAAGACGGTGTCAGAAAACATATTATTAGGATATTTGATGCAGCGATCAAAAGTTGTGAAGAGTTCAACTTTATGGAGCATTTATTCTATGTTAAAGACTATGCTTAACGTACGAGATGGAATTGACGTAAAGAAGTTTTTAAAATTGGTACCGTTCCTCAAGAAAAAGTCAGTTGGTTATCGAGCAAAGAAATCAAAAGTTTTTACGCACGAGCAAATTGATTCATTCCTCAAACAAGCTAGTGATGCAAATCATCTACTGTGGAAGGTATATAAATATGGAAAAAAAGTGAAGTATGATGTTTTATTCATAATAATTATTATTATAGGTAGTTTTGATAATGGGAATATCAGGAGCATTGCGACGAGATGAATTAGTGAGAATGACCCTCGAAGATATTCAGGAAGACAAAACTGTATTGATAGTAACTGTTCCTGATACTAAAACTGATCAAAAGCGTGTTTTTACCATTACTAATCAAGATTATATAAGAATTTACTATGAATATGTAACTCTTCGACCAAAACATACTGCTATTCGTCGTCTATTTCTGAGATATGAAAATGGAAAGTGCTCGGCACAGGTTGTTGGAGTGCATACGATTGGAAAAATACCTAGTATGATTGCAAAATATCTCGGCTTACCAAAAACTATTTCCAAATTCACAACAGAAACATACTTTATTTTTGATATATATTAACATTGATTGTACTGTTTATATTATTACTGATATTCATCCCTGAAGATGAAGCAACTAAATCTATTGTTTCTGAACAATCATTATTTACATTAGACAAAAACGTATTATTTTCTTTGGACATTAACATTTTGCGATTGACTACATTTGAACTAGATGGTTCGAAATACATTGTTATTGTCATATTTCAGAAATGTTAAATGCTGTAGTGGCGTTCAGTTTGCCGGCAGTCACTATGGGAATGGCCGTGAAAATGATTGTCGGCCGTCACTCTGGGTAACGGCCGCAAAATATCATTTTGCGGCCTCTGTTGCGGCTGCAAAATGCTTGTTTTGCGTCCGGTTGCACGAAAAATATGTTTATGTTATTGATTATATTTGAAGTGAAGTACTTACTTTGGCTGTCATACCGTTAAGAGTCACAATTTGTGAATTTCTCTTAGTTTTAGTTGATCATAACGAAATTATCGTAATTCAGAGTAACATGGAAACCTTGAAAAGTGAGTTAGGACTGAAGTATAGCGTATTATATTGGGACTAATGTATACCAATTATTTTAGGGGGGATTTGATTGGTTGCTTTTCCTTGGAGTTTACTTCTACGTTTGGGTTTTTTATATTTGTTTTTTCTTCACCTTTCCACTCTACTAGACTTATACCAGGAATGCTGGATTTTGGGAAACAAAGACATCGCGGTATTCGACTATTGTACTGTACCTGAAAGCTCTTCATTCTTTTTTTGTCACAACTATTTAAATATTTAACAGTTTCACAGATTTTCTTCCTTTTTTGCGTTTCGTATTTACTTTGAAATAATTTTGTTGAACATATCAATGTCAAAACTGGTTTGCGGCCCTTTTCTTATATATAATTTGTTGTCCAATTTTGGATTATGATATTCGTAAATATTGATACAACACAGAGCCGCGCCGACTATGTGGCGAATGTGTGCAAAACACACAGGCGGCCAAGTCAAGGGGCGGCAAAACAGCTAGACCAGACACTTGACTAACCGTCTCTCTCTCTTCTCTAACGCCACCGCTGCTCGAAGGGATGCTCTTTTTATAACACCGACGCCGACGGCTCGTGTTGCTTTGTCGGTACTTGATTCTATTTAGCGGCAGGGGCTAAATACAAAGGGTTAAACAGTCGGAAACAGTACAAAAGTGGAAATGAATATAAATTTGTGTTGATTTTGCAGAAAGGGTCATTTCAATTTATTCTTTAAACAAGAACCAGTTTCTGTATATTTTCATATTTTCAATTAAGTTAGTAGCGTAGTGGAGATTCAAAAGTTTGTGAATTCATTCAATCATAAAAATGGTAAGTAACTATCAAAGTATTAGTAGAACCCTGTGACAACACTAATATGATTAATTACCTAATTATCACCTTTGATTTGAATATGAAATTTTCTGTTTAAGGACAGAAAAAGAAAACGACTATCAGGTTACCAATATCACCAACAAAGACAGCAGAAAATGGAAGCGAAGGAAAAATTAGCCGATTCTTTGAAAAAATATTTGACGCCGCCAGAAATACAAACAAGTGGTTTTCCTGACCTTGAGAATACCGGCAATGATGCTCGCCCTAGTTGCTCTTCAAATACCTCGTTTGTTTCTGATAGTGAGACAAATGTTAGCCAGGAACATAATATTGAAAATCTTGCCTTCGCATCAGCATTAGATGTAGATGTACCAATTTCCAATTCCATCGTAATATCTGATGATCCTGGAGAATGGCCTGAAATAATTACATGTACAGATGCAAAATTTTTAACGGAAAAAGGACCCCGTCAAGTAACGAAGTGGATCTATCCAGCAGATTCACACGGCCGAAAGTTTCCTCCTAGCTATTTTTATCGGGATCTCATCAATGGAGAGAAAGTTAAAACAGAGTGGCTCATGTACTCTAAATCAAGAGATTCGCTTTACTGTTTCTGCTGTAAACTTTTTGGTAAGTCTTTAACTAGCTTGTCTAATAGGGAAGGGTGTTCTGATAAGAAACATTTGTCACTAGTACTAAGCAGACACGAAAAGAGTAACTCTCATAAAAACAATATCGGATCTTGGATCAATTTGTCAACTATGGTATCTAAGGGAGTTGCTATGAATCAGAGTCAATTACGTTTATTGGATGTACAAAACAAATACTGGTATCGTATAATTAAAAGAATAATCTCAGCAATACAGTTTTTATGTTGCCAATATCTAGGTTTACGTGGTTCATCTAGCAAATTGTATGAAAATAATAATGGAAATTTCTTAAAATTATTAACGTTCTCAAAATTTGATTCTGTAATGGAGGAGCATGTTCGTCGCACACATAAAAATCAAAGCAATGATATCGTAACGAGAATCTATTTAGGTGATAAAATTCAAAATGAATTGATCGATTTAATCGGTTTAAAAATTGAAAATGCTATTTTAGATCTAATAAGAAAATATGAATATTATTCTATAATTCTTGACTGTACACCACATGTGAGTCATACGGAGCAATTAGTGTAATTTTGAGGTTTGTTGTATTAAATGAGTTACCGAAAAGAATTGAAATACGTGAACATTCCATTCAGTTTTGTCCTATTACTAATTCTACTGGTGCTGGTTTATGTAACTATGTGACAGATTTGTTGCTAAAACTGAAATTAAGTATACACGATTTGCGCAGTCAAGGATACGATAATGGCTTACAGACTCGAATCTTAAATATAAACCCGCGAGCATGTTTTGTTCCTTGTTCAGCGCACTCGCTAAATTTAGTTGTTAATGATGCTGCTAAGATTTCTTTTGAAGTATCAGGATTCTTTGATATTGTTCAAGAAATGTAGTTGTTTTTTTCTGCATCAACGAAAAGATGGACAATTTATTTCGTACATTTCAGATTTAACATTAAAACCACTATCTGATACACGCTGGTCCAGTAGAATAGACGCTATCAAACCTTTGAGATATCAGATTGGGCAAGATTATGATGCTCTTTTCAAAGTAATAGAAGCATCCACGTCTTCAAAAGATTTTACCACATCACACCTAGCGCGATCGTTAGCAACAAAAATTCAGAATTACAATTTTTTATGCTCTGTAGTAATTTGGTATAATATATTATTTGAAATTAATTCTCTTAGTAAAGTAATGCAGAATCAAAGCATAAACCTTAAAGTTTGTTTGGAGAGCCTAAGCAAAATAAAAACATCTTTAACAGACTTGAGAAGTGATAAAGGATTTAATCAAATTCTTGTTGACGTCAGAGAACTGTCAGAAGAATTAGAAATTGAGCCTACTCTTCCATCAGCACAAACCGTTCGGCAAAGAAAAAAGAGTTTGATTATGAAAGTAATGACGAACCAATAATCGACCCTAGAATTCATTACAAAATGAACGTATTTTTTTCTATATTAGATACAACCTTATCATCTCTTAGATGAAAGATTGAAGGGATTGGACTGATTCAACAATATTTTTGGATTTGTTTATAAAATATTTAGCTTAACTCAAGAAGAATGGAAGAAATCTTGTGAAAATTTAGCATTACATTTGAAAGACGAATCACGTGAAGAATCGGATATTGACGCAAATGACTTATTTGATGAAATTAATTGTTTAAAATGTCACATGCCAGAGCCAGAGGAAAATGATTTGAACCCCCAAGTGATTCTTCAATACATTTTAGAAAATCAATTAATTTCGACGTTTCCAAATATTGCAGTGGCTATTCTAATTTTTTTAACACTACCAGTATGCGTAGCATCGGGGGAAAGGTCCCTTTCAAAACTTAAGTTGATTAAAATATTTTTAAGATCGAGTATGGCGCAAGAAAGTGACAATATGGATTCTATTCCCTTCGACGAGTTAATTAAAGATTTTGCCGAAAAAGGGGGAAGAAAAGCATGTTTTCAATAATTTATTTTTTCCTTCTTAACTATTATAAACATTTGTTTTGGTACTTTCTGTGATTTTTATTATTACTTTTTTAATTTTCATCTCTCACCAAAGTAGAAATACAGTCAAATATTCACCGCTAAATAGTGATTAACTTTCCAAAAATGATCTCACTGTTAGACGGGCTCGTCCATACAAGTTAATCCTCAAAGTGACGAATTTGATGATAGATCTCTCGATTTTTTAGTTTGATTGTTCACTGCTTTCTGCTTTATGTTGTATGTTTACTTTAAAAGTTACATATCGAAATTCACTTCCCCACACATTAAGCTAACGAAAAGGTACTCTTGTTGGAATTCGATAAAATAAGCCGTTTGACTAATATTTACAGTTTTATTAATGCACTACGTACAAATCTACCTAACTAACTTATTAATACGATGTCCAGAATTCACTTGCTTTTAATCAGAATTACGAACATAACATTATTAAACCATTAAGAATACAAGAACAAAAAACACAAGTTATAAAACATTAGACTAAAACTAATTCCTAAACAACAAAAACTAACGTTATTCTAATAAATGTTCAATATGAGCTCCTCCCACTTCCACGCACATTCTAAGTCTACGAAGGTTGTTTCTTTGCACTTGAAAGAGCAATTTCACATTATTTCTAATAACATTGCAGTGTAACACAATTCTGTCTATCAAATCTTGCCTTGTTTGCACAGGTGTTGCGTATACCTTACTTTTGAGATAACCCTAGATAAAGAAATCCATAGGATTAACGTCTCCTGATCGCGGTGGCCATTGAAAAGGGCCTCCACGACCAATCCATCTATTAGGAAGCCTTGTGTGTAAATGCTGTCGTACATCTAAACTGAAATGAGGAGGGGCCCCATCATGCATGAACCATAAATTCCTACCAGTTTGTAGTAGCACATCATCAAACAGGTTCCATAACTCATTTTGCAAAAACTCCAAATATCTCTGACCGGTCAAAGTACCGTCAATAAAGTATGGCTGTATCATATGATTGCCAACTATTCCTGCCAAACATTAACCATGAATCTATGCTGGATCCTAGTTTGGATAATGCCATGTGGATTCACATCATCCCATAAATGCATATTATGAGAATTCATGATTCCATCTCTGGTGAAACCGGATTCGTTCGTAAAGAAAACGTTACTAATAAATGTGTTGTCTGCTTGTTGTTGTCGCAGAAACCACTGGCTATACTCAAGTCGTGCAGGATAATCAGCCACTGTCATACGGTGTACTTTTTTCATGTGAAAAGGATACAACAGCTGTTCTTTTAGGACGCGATGAACAACTGATTTCGAGACGTTATGTTCTCTTGATAATTTTCTAAAACTCGATGGTTCATTATCAACTGCATTTAACAAGTCTTGTTCAACTGCCACAGTACGTATGCTTCGTACTGGACCGTCTCCAGCTTTTTCTGGCGAAAATCTTCCTGAAATTTAAAATTTTGTTTTGTATACATGGAAAATTACATTTACTTATTCATACCTGTTTCTCGTAACCTGAGATCAATACGCCTAAACATTCGTCTGTCTGGCAATGCTCTGTTTGCAAAATGTTCTTCATAAAGCCTATTGGCCTCTAAACAGTTTCGAGAAGCCAGTCCATACATTAGATGTTTATCTGCGTACTCAATAAAAGCGAATTCTGCTATTGTAACTGTTAAATTAAGGACTTATGAATTATTGACAAGTACTGACTACGAACTATTCTACACAACGTTTGACAACTAATCCTATGGTAACTTGATAAACGGTAAAAACACTTATAAAAAGTTTTTACCAACTTTCCAATTAATAAGTCGCTAATGTTTTTCATCTTCTGCTATCGTTAAATTATTTTTTTGTAGTACTCTAGCTAAATATTGGACATCTATTAAAAGTTAGTTTTACCTCGTTGTGTACTTATAAAAATGGTGAATGCGTAAACTGGTACGTAGTGCATTAATAAAACTGTAAATATTAGCCAAACGGCTTATTCTATCGAATTCCAACAAGAGTACCTTTTCGTTAGCTTAATGTGTGGGGAAGTGAATTTCGATAATTTCATACCGGGTGTGCCGTACCTGCAAAATTTTTGGATCACTAACCATAGCGAGTAGTCCGTCCCTGGCTTCAATGCACTACTGTAAATCTGTTTACCTTACCAAAATAAACATACACATACATTATAGCTTTGCCGTAAATTTGATAAAGATCAAATAACTAGTACAAAAAATACATATATGAAGTACTAACATTATTTTAGCTCAGATTATACGCTCCTGACTTTTTTCCCATTAGTCCCGGGACACCCTGTATATATATATATATATATGCATATACATATATATGTATATAAATATATATTTGAGTGAATGAAACTACGAGTATGGAGTGTGTAGTTTATTACTACACACGCAGTACTCGTCGTTTCATTCACACAATCTGTATCTACTGTGTACACCATATAGGTTTAGAAGAAACAATATTTACACGAATTTGGAACTAGACAGTAAAAATTTTTAAGCTCAGAGAATAGTTGTATAATTCAAAGTTTCTTGGGATATAAAATATAGATTTATTAATGTATCTTGGTAAAATCAAACATAGAACATAACATTCAGAAGATATGGTACGAGAAGATGATGAAATGTCCCGTTGGAATCTATATTTACCTCATTGCTTTTTCAAAATAAACCTAGAACAAGAAAATGTATCAAAGATTTATAATAAAATGAGTAACAAATCCTATTCAATATTAAAGGTCCATATTATAACTTATCAATCAACATGAGATTCAATTAAGAATAAATAAATACAAGCTACAATTTAGAATTTGATAGATGAGTCTCTATTTGACATGGCATTGGGTGTAAGAAAATATTCATTTTATAAATGATATGAGGTAGAGAACAAGACAAGATCATAATTAACTAAGATTTGATAGTACTAAAAGAGTAAATGGTGTAACCTCATGATGAACACGATTGAATAAAAATTTCGTAGTAGAGTAAGAGTTGTTATACTTAAACTGAAAGTTTAAAAATAAATATTTCATAGAATAATTTCAAGTTGTTCTTGATTTGTCCAAAATTAATCCCTTCTTTAAACAAGCCTAAGTCTTTAAGATGATTGGTTGTTGAGGAAATGTACCTAGTTACAATTTTTTTGAAAAAGGTTGTTGATTTGAAGAGGGAGTTGAGAATAGAATTTGGTATGATATTGAAGGGATATCCAAGCGGTAGAATTTCCCAAAATTTGTAAAAATCAATAAAAAATTGAGAATTTGAAGGTAAGTTTCAAATAATATCATAGTGAATACGTGGAAAAGAATTTAGTGCTAGTTATCTGCAATTCAGTCATCCAATACTGATATCCAATATTGGAACTGTTAGAGAAACAGATATTTCGGATTGTCAGCAGTAAACAACACCTCTACTTGTCTATCGTTTGGTAAGACTTTTCCTTGTTATTATTATAGTGATATAATTGGAAAAGAAACAGGCCTTAAGAAAGAAATATTAGAAAAGAAAAAGAACATACGTATACATACCTGTATACCTGAGTTCTTCAGAATATTTACATTAAAGTACAAAGTGTGTGATCACAAGAAAGTTTGCGGTTCTACCTTCCCTGAACCATTAACTTTATTGTTGATACTATAATACGAGTTTTGTATATATTTTTGGCAAATACTGAAGTTTGTTTATGGACCAGTGGCGCACCCAGGGGGCACAGCCCCCCCCACCCCGAACTCCTATAGACCAACCAATATTTCTCTCACAGTTTGTACTCACAGTTTGTAACCGAATTGAAAATAAATGTTCTGTCGTCTGCCGTGAGCCGTGAAATCTTTTCTTCTAAGTAAATATTTTTGGGATGTACTGTACTTGTACATTATCTTGTCTTAACTCCGCCCTTGCGCAGTTTACGACTGCGATACCTCGCTAGGGAATGAGGCATTATTACATCATCTGCTACGTTATGGTTATGTCAGTGATGAGTGTTGGTTGAGCACAATGAGCACATCCCATTTCGTTTCTGAATAATTGTTGTTGGGCGTCGCATTGTTTTTAAGATCTCGGTGCTTTGAAGGTATAACCCATAAACAATGTAAGTAGACTATTTAATGGGTCATATTTTCTATGTTCATTTACTGACTTATTTTTTCTAGACGTTAATCAAAATGAATGGAAAACGGAGGTCTCAAACTCTTTTGGATTTTTTTCAAAAGAAAAAGACAAAGACAAACGAGGATACTTCAGATGAAGATGGAAATATTGATGCTGTGATTGATTCTCAGCCATCAACCTCTGGGGTGGTTGTTACTACTGTTGCAGACCAATCTGATATTTCTTCCTTCAGAAACAAAAACAAACTGCTGAATGATGGTGACAAAATAAAAATACTGCAGGGGTTATCGGCACCACAAAAAAAATTTGAGTTTCCAAGTACAACTTTTGGAAATAAATCTAGGTAATTCCAATATGATTGGCTTGAAAATTATAAGTGGCTGATATATTCGAAATCAGAAGACGGTGCTTACTGTAAATATTGTTTCATTTTTTCCCAAAAAGAAGTTGGACATAATTCAGGTCAAATCACTGGACATCTTGTTAGTGATCCTTATCGAAATTGGAAAAAAGCTTTGGAGAGTTTTCAGAAACACCAGACAACCCAATACCATCGTGCTGCAAGTATTAAGGCTGACAACTTCTTGGCAGTAATGGCGGGGGAAAGTCAATCAATCGATTCTCAAGTTGATTCCGTAAGATCACGCCAGATCCAAGAAAACCAGGAGAAATTGGCCCCGATTATAAAGACTGTCATATTGTGTGGCAGACAGGGACTCCCTTTACGGGGACACCGGGACCATGGAGAGTTCAACGTCAGTGTAGAACCAGAAGAAAATGAGGGAAATTTTCGTGCCTTGTTGAGAGCTAGGATTGATTCTGGAGATGTGAATTTAAAGAAACATTTCGAAACATGTCCTCGAAATGCTACTTACATCAGCTGGAACATACATAACCAAATAATTGAGGCATGTGACATCATAATAAAACGAAAAATTGCTAGTGAAGTGGATAGTTCTAAATGTTTCTCTATATTAGCCGATGAAACAACAGACATATCAACCATTGACCAATGTTCAATCTGTGTCCGTTATGTTAAAAATATTGGAACAAGCCACAATCAATTTACTATATGTGAAAATTTCCTTACTTTTGTGCCCATTAAGTCAACTTGTGGAAAAGATCTTGCTGATGCAATCATAAATGGACTGATATTATGCAATATTGATACGTGCGCGACAATGCTGAAGAGCAGTTCAAAAATATTTTCGATGAAGCAAAACAGATCGCCGATATCGGGCTAACGTACCCGCTGAAAGTGCTATAGATTATTATCGAAAATCAGTTTTCATACCATGGGTTGATTCATTTTTATCTGGCTTAGAAGATCGATTCACCCAACATAAGTCACTTCTTAAAAAATTCATGGTATTATTACCTGCAGAAAGTTTTCCTTCTGGATCAAAAAATAAGGAATTTTTGGACCTTGCTGAGTTTTATAGTCATGATATCCAGGACGTCAGCAGAAATATTCTGGAGGCAGAACTGTGTCTGTGGTACCAGAAATTTAATAAAACCAGTCATCCACAAAGACCAAAAAATGCACTTGATGCATTGAATTTATGTAATCAAGATATATATCCAAATGTTTTCATACTACTCAAAATATTCGCGACTCTGCCGGTATCGACCAGTTCTCCGGAAAGGTCATTCTCGACATTACGTCGACTGAAATCCTATTTGAGGAATACAACCAGTGAACATAGGCTGAATGGACTGGCACATTTGAATGTTCATAGGGAAATCCACGTTGACCCAAAGGAGGTGATGGCAGTTCTAAAGGAGAATGGACCAAGAAGGCTTAATTTTGTTTTATAAATATATATATATATATATATATATATATATATATATATATATATAAAATTAAAGTTGAATATATATATTTTTATATTTGACTCATTTTTACTCATCTCTCCTTCATCATTCTTTTCATCTCCATCATCCTTTTCAGTCGTTAAATGCTTCTTCCATTGTTGAGGGCAACACTCCATTGCGTAACTGAAATGAGATCAAAGGAAGAGGCGTGAGAGGCAGATTAAAGAAATTCTCCACTTATTGAAAAAAACCTTTCTTAAGAAACTTCAAGTTTGGTATGGTTATAGCATTCTATCGTTATTCTGAAATACACATGACCTTGGCCAGAAAAAAATTCCTCTGCGGCGCAATTTTTGAATGCAATACAGAAAAATTTAACATTTAGTTTTAGGTTGTTTCAAATAATAGTTGTTAACCATCAATTGACATGTATGATACGTGATATGTATGTAATTTTATTTTTTGTTAACTTTATTTTGTAGTCTGATAACATTTTAATGTAATAATGTGTAAAAATTTCATAAACAGACAAGGAATTCAAAACAAACAAGCCTTAACATAAAATCACCCTGTATATTAAAAAATTTGGTACAAATTCAATGTTGCCAAACGAAATTATCAATTTTTATATTTAGAAAGATTACTTCAGAATAAAAAAAATCAGGTTGTGAAGGTTTGTTATGATTGAAAGAAGTGGCACTAGTTATGAAACGATAGATGTCCCGTCAGCTGAATTCGTGACCTCATATGGCATTGTTACATCGAACCATCATCGGACGATCGACTACGTCATAATGCTGAATTGCACTACTGGACACCGCATAGCTTCATTATACATATTTAATATTCAGAATGATTATAGACTTCATATTGTTAACTTCAATAAATATTAATAAAGTGTAACTATTGTAATTAAATAATTTTTAAAAAAGTAAAGTTTTAACTTGAAAACATAAAGTGGCGCAGTCAGTAGGATCCAAAAGGATTCTCATCGTGTATTATCCTTCAGTTTCTACTGTTTATTTGTAAGAACCTTCATCGCGAAATTTTCCAAATTTTGAACAATCCGAAAAGTGCAAATAAACGTTTGAGAAGAGTACGGTGCAAATCCAGTGAGTGCAGTCCATCGAGGATCAATGGAAATCATCGCAATTTTACTGTAAGTTGCTCATATTATTTATCCTATTATCTTTCTTAGCCTATGTCATTCTCCTCATCTGAAGATTCCATAGTGGAAAGCGACAGTGAGCTTAATATTAGTATTGAATCAAATTTTAATTTTAATTCTTCTGACGAAGAAAAAGAAAGTTCAGTATTAGAAGTTAGTTATCTTTTAAATAGTTTAAGCATTGAAGAAAATATTAATTCTAATAATAGTCAATTGAATTAAACAATGTCTGTTCCCAAATTTGAAATTAAATTATTAGAAATCGTGCCAAAATTTGATGGTAATCCGCTTGAATTAGCGTCTTTCTTAGAGACGAGTAACACTTTAATTAAAACTTATTGGGATCCAAATCCCGCAAATGTCAATTGCGTTCAAAACATTAGTTTAATTTTCGGAATATATGGAAAATTAGTTGGAAACGCGAGAGAAGTTTACAGTATTTGCATAAACAAAGATTGGGAAACAGTTAAAAGCACTCTGGTAGCTCACTTTGGCGACCAGAGAGACGAAAACGGATTACTCTTTGATTTAGATCAGTTGAGACAAAATTCTAACGAACCTGCTCTTAATTTTTACACTAGAGTAATGTCTAATTTGAGTGCTCTTCATAATTACGTTGATTGTCATGAAACTAGTCAAGCTGGTGCAACCGTAAAGAAAAATTTTTACAATACACGTGCTTTAAAAATATTTCTGGCCGGTTTGAAAGAACCTATGGGCTCCACAATTCGAGCTATGAAACCCGATACTCTTGCAACAGCTAGACAATTTATTATTGCAGAAAATAATATCCGTCACCTTCAAAAATCAAATAACGAAACTTTTAAGAATAAACCATATCCAAAATTTAATCAAAACTATCAAAATCAAACTAATTATAATATCCCTAACTTCGGTCACAATTTATTGCCAATACAAAATTTTTCAAATCCATTTCCTCGTGGACCAATCAATGTTCAACCCAGATTCATCCCACATAGATTCCCGACTAATAGACAAGTTTTCGGTCCTCAACAACCTTCAAGAGCACCGAGTAATGTGTGGAAACCTAATTCAAATTTCCGTCAGCCCAAACCAACTCCTATGAGTGGCATCTCGTCAAATACATTTAACAGATCCAACTTTAATCGAAACCAAAATCGATTTGCACTTCTACCTCCACAACAATACCAACCATCACAACCCAGATTTACTTCTGAAGAACTGCACAATGTCGACCAAACGCAATATTATGACTATTATCAATCAAACACTGCTTACTACCCTTATGAAAATAAAATGCTTGACCAAGATAACGTTTATGACCAAAATTATATTGCTCCCTATGAATTTAATGACTATGTAGACACCACAAATTCAATATCTGACAATCCAGAAACACAAAGCAACGACGAACAAAATTTTCAAGACGCTCCCGAACCAACAAATCAGACGTAGAAATTTTTTCAATTTATGACGAGAAAGATCTTCCATACATAATAATTTCTGATCCTCCCTTAAAATTATTGATAGATACCGGAGCTTCAAAGTCATTTATAAACCCCGAAATTGCTGAAAATTATTTCCCAAATTATATCTATAAAGAACCAATTACCATCAGCTCAGTCTTCCAAACAACTACTAGAGATTTTTGCGCTAAAATTCCAGCTTTTCGCGAATTCAACTCAAATAAAATCATGAAATTCCATCTTTTTAAATTCCATCATTTCTTTGACGGCTTGATAGGTTACGAAATTTTAAAAGATTTAGAAGTACATAGCGATCTAAAAAATTCACTTTTAAAAACACAAAACGCTAACCTACCATTATCTCACTACTCTTCTAAAGGCAAACTTTTATTTTTCGCTCATGTTGAACCCAATTCCATAGAAACCGCAAAAATACCTGTCAATATACCAAATGGTACTGTTAGAATTCCATACACTGAACTATCTAGTTGTAGTATCAAAGAAGGTGTCACTTTCTCAAAAAATGGATATGCCTCAGTTGATATTATAAATACTTCCGAAAATGTTCAAGATGTATTTACCTACTACCACTTATATTCCGTACCTAATATAAATAACTCTGTCCTTATTCCTCCTTCTACTTACCTAATTATGAGCAACAACCAATATCAGTATCAAGAAGAAGAATGCATCGATCTCCAATCCGTCTATTACTGTAAAACCAACAGGCTACAAGTAACCAGAGAAACAAAAGACTGCATCACATCTCTCCTCTCAGTCACATCATCGCCAGAGAATTGCCAACAAATCGCTGTAAAAGTCTCCGAACCAATAATAGAAGAAATTAACGAAAGCCATTACATTGTAATATTCCCAGAATCACAGAAAATACAAACAGATTGTGAAGAATCAGGAGTTTCAGTCTTACAAGGAAGCTATTTATTAACGATCCCGCCATGATGCTCTATAGCTACTACAAAATACATATACAAAAACGAAAAAGATTTCATCGAAGGACATCCTATAGCTCTCGAAGGAATCCAAGAAGTACCACTTCCAATTTTGAATATCCAAGAAATTCAGCTAAAGAAAATCAACTTAGACAAACTTCATAAACTGCAACTTCAAGAAAACAATGCAAATCCGCTTGATGAACTCAAGATGCCTGTGGCCTTTTCTCGAATTGCTATCAGTTCAAGTACCATAATCTGCATACTTCTAATCTGTTATTTCCTATTTAAATATAGAAACCTTATGAGAAAGGTTTTTCAGCATAAAAAGAAGCCTACCAACATCGATCCAACTCAAGTGGTTCCACCTTCACTTCACCCTTGAGTTTTCTTTGGGGATGGAGGAGTTATGAAACGATAGATGTCCCGTCAGCTGAATTCGTGACCTCATATGGCATTGTTACATCGAACCATCATCGGACGATCGACTACGTCATAATGCTGAATTGCACTACTGGACACCGCATAGCTTCATTATACATATTTAATATTCAGAATGATTATAGACTTCATATTGTTAACTTCAATAAATATTAATAAAGTGTAACTATTGTAATTAAATAATTTTTAAAAAAGTAAAACACTTGAAACCATAAAGCACTTCAAAAAACCTCCGAAGAGTGTGATTTTTATTAGCTGAATAATTTTGTTGATTTTTGTTGATTCTCCATATGTGGTGTGGGCAAAGAGCCGTTTGAAAAAATATTTCTCACAGTGTCAGAAATATATGGTTTTGAAATTAAGTTAGCTATGAGAGATACGCTACATTTAATAGGAGTTGTAGAAACAATAATTTCGACTCAATTCTTTGAAAATTTCCTGTATCAATCGACCTTCCAATATTATTAAAATTGAAGATTGCACCTCCAAGTAAAGACAATGTCTCGAATCTCTACTGCAAAGTGTGAAAGTATCCGCTGTAGAGCCCCACCTTAGTTTTGCAAACCACTCAAGAATTCAGTATGCAATCAAAAGAGGGGTGCGGCTATAAAATCTTTAATTCAATATTTTATATTCCATTTTAGTAGAACGAAATGAGACATAGTGCTGGTTGTTGTAGAATTTGAGAAATTACGAACTTTTATTCATTAGTGATGGTGAAAATGTGGTCCGGATTTGTTTGTGTTATTTTTGTGGTAAGTTCATTACTTTTAAGGCGCATTCTCACGAACCAAATTTTATTAATTGATTTTTAAGTTAATAGACACAAATTGAACCGGAATAGTCGTGGAACGTTTGTTTCACAGAGTATTTTCTGCATTGTCGCCAATTGTTTGAAAACTTTCCTCCTAAAGAGATTTCAAAACCCACTGAACTCAAATCAAAACTTGATGACCCCACCCCCCTATTAAGTACGGCACAGATCAAATCAATATTTATTCAATTTTATTTGAATCTACGATCAATTATGTTATAAAAATTTCATTATGCTAAAATCAATAGTTTTCGAAATATTTGGCTTCAACACAGAAGCTGAAATACATTTTTATGGGAATTATTTGTCTATTGCAGTAAATGTTTATTACATGAAAATAAATAATGGTAACTCATAATAAGTTTAATATGAAACGGAAAATTCCAAATTTAAGGTTTTTTAAAGTTTTTCGAATGTTTTATTTCTGTATACTCTTTGAAAGAAAAGTTTATTAAAAAAATAAAACCTAAGGGTTCAAGCAGTAATTATTAGAAGTACCCAATGATTATAATCAAAATACAAAAATTAATTAAATCATAATCGCATAATTAATGTTCAAAATGTTGACCATTAACTTGAAATCACTTCCTACAGCGTTCATACATTGCAATATGTACCCTGCTAAAAAGGGTTTGACCAGACTGAATACTTCTGATTCTACAATGGTTTCGTAAACTAAGGATTTCATGTAGTCCCATAAAAAGAGGTCTATAGAATAAAGATCTGGTGATGTCGCAGGTCACAAGTTAAGTCCGCCACGATCAATCAATTTTTCCCTGAATCCCTGGTTTAAATAATCTCTTCACTAAAATGAACGGATGCTCCGACAGGGTGGGACCATAAATTGGCTCTAATGTTTAACAGCACATGCAGCTTATCAAGAACTTCTTCTGAAAAACGTGTGTAAATCGCTCCATTTAATTTGTTTGGCAAAATATATGGTCCAATTACACAATCAGCTACAATACCCGCCCATAAATGCACAAAAAATTACTTAGAAACCATCGTTGACGAATACAATAAGGGTTTTCGTCATCCGGAAAATGTGGCTGTTTCGGGAGTGGAAAATTCCTTCCCTCGTAAATTTCACTTCGTCCGTGTAAAGGCCATTTTTTGAAAAATTGCGATTCTCGCGATATTTTTCATTGAATCAATTACAAAATTCCAACCGCAGAGGGAGTGTTGAAGCCAAATATTAATAAGATTTTGTAACATAATTGAACGTATATTCAAATAAAATTGAAAAACAATGATTTAGTCAGTAATTAATAGAGGGGGCGAAGGTATCGCTCACACTTAAAGTACGCCACTGGATAAAGTATTTAAAGACTAAATTTCGGTAAAATTTTGTATCTTTAATAAGACAGATGAGTAAAAAATTTTTAAATAACTATTTCGAACTGCTTACCAGATATTACGAGAATATTATTTAGTTTTTCCAACTTTAACACGCTGTATATCATTAACTAAGCATTTGAAGGGGCCACGTTCCTACCTCAATTTTCATCATTTGTCAAGGGCTATCACCTGTAAGGCGTTGTCGGTCCAATGTCGGAACAACTTGTATAATATAATTAAATAAATATGGGACTTAACTCCTATAAAGTATGAATTGTAAACTAATTATTGAAGAAAATTGACTGCCTCGACCCTTACTTCGTGGAATATGCTCATATTAAGGTTTTCAAACGGAACTCACGGTCTCTAGTTAATTCCACAATATAATACAAGTTATTGAAAATTCTAAAAAATTGACAATTGTTTCGATAAATCAATATCATCGTCAGAATGACAGAAGTTACATTTCATTTTATGCCTACCTGATGTTTAGTAGTTATTTTTGGCTAGACCAAGAAGTAACCTAACTTGTGATTGGCTTAATATATGTTTATAGAAAAAAGAAGAAGATGTGATATTACAAATATTGAAGCTTGAAGATCAGTATAACTGTGCAATGATATAGAAAACCAGGAAAACTATATCTGCTGATCTTTACAATTATCACTTAAGAAGGCAGTTTATTAGTGAGAATTCCCTAGATTTAACTGTTCATTGACAACTTCATATTGTGGGTTTCTTAAATGTCTTCTAATTTCCAGTTCTTCAAGGAAATCCAGCTCTTGTTTCTTTTCACAAATATGCAGCACTTCTATTTGGGTCAGAACCTTAGGAATTTTAAAATACGATACAGTGAGCACTTACGAGCATACAGATTAAAACAACCAGATAAATCCCACTACGCAAAACAACCAATCATTCATTGACACCTAACACAGAACTAGAAGTGCTGCATATTTGTGGAAATAAACAAGAACTGGATTTCCTTGAAGAACTGGAAATTAGAAGACATTTAAGAAACCCACAATATGAAGTTGTCAATGAACAGTTAAATCTAGGGAATTCTCCACTAATAAACTGTCTTCTTAAGTGATAATTGTAAAGATCAGCAGATATAGTTTTCCTGGTTTTCTATATCATTGCACAGTTATACTGATCTGAATTGGAAAAATGATATCCAGGATATCACCATAGGGCTAATAATATCTAAGCTTCAATATTTGTAATATCACATCTTCTTCTTTTTTCTATAAACATATATTAAGCCAATCACAAGTTAGGTTACTTCTTGGTCTAGCCAAAAATAACTACTAAACATCAGGTAGGCATAAAATGAAATGTAACTTCTATCATTCTGACGATGATATTGATTTATCGAAACAATTGTCAATTTTTTAGAATTTTCAATAACTTGTATTATATTGTGGAATTAACTAGAGACCGTGAGTTTCATTTAAAAACACCAATTATTGAAGAGTTGTGAAATAAAAAAAATGGAATTGAAATTTTATCTCTAAAATATCCCCAAGAAATTTTACCCCCTAAGAACTCTCTAGTTAGATTTCCCCCCTAAATTTAGGGAGAAAACCTGTTGCTTCGACGTATGCTTTGTGATTTAATTAAAAACAAACGAGCATATAATGATCTGAATGAATTATTTTCAAATTCTTGGAGCTTCATCGCAAATATAATTACTTTTGGAATCACCGGGAGGAAAATATTAAGAACAAGGATGCTAGGGAAAATGCCTTGAAGTACGTTGTAGAAGAAACTTGGATTACTGGCAGGGCCTTCTTCAACCTATTGGAGGTCATGGACACATCAAGATGATGGGGCTCCTATGACCTTGAAAAGGCACATTTTTTTTTAGAATAGGCTAAGTAAGAAGGTTAGCAAGATTCAAGATTTTTTATTTCTGCGCATCAAATTAATACATAAAAAATAATCCACAAAAGTAGAAGTAGCTTCTTTAGTATTTGTTCTTCAATTTGCGGATAAATAAAGATTTGTTGAAATACCTAGTTACTGCTTTATTACCATCACTGTAGGTTGTTGATGATTCTGAGAAGTTGAATCACTATTTTAAAAATAACACGCCCCTATCGAATCAAAATTTAACAATTTTCTTCCGAACAGTTTTCATGGTAGTCATGTGGTATTTCTTCTCCCTTCCGTTCAACTAACAGATACAGTTGTAGACGTTGCTGAATTTACCAAAGTTGTTGCAGTCACGTGGTACGGACGGTCGCTTTCTGATGATTATACATTCTTTGGTGGAAATTTCACCGATTTGTGATAGCAATGACTGGTCATTGGGAGAATCTATTAATGGATTATTACTTACAGTAGTTATTGTGAAATATGAAGTTATTTTGGTAACCTCTGCTACAGCATTTTTCTTCTTTTGACAGCCACTTAGCCACGACCGTTTCGACATTCTATATGATAAAAAGTACTTATTTTCACACCGAAAATAGTCTTTAACGCGAAACGAAACAGGAAAACGACGACTCTCAAAAAATGATCCAAAGTACAATCAATCACAACTACAAATAAATACACAGGGCCAAAGCAAGTGGAGCGAGTAATAATGGGTATGATAGGCATTGCGCCATATCCATTTTATTTTCTAGAATAAATGCCAACAAGCAAATCCATTGCAATTGACACTTACCTACTATCGTCTTTACTTTTTTGTGATTTTTTAGAACCAACTAATGAAAAATTCCTAATGGTATTTTTGTGTCTATACTTTGTGAAATAATAAATATTGCTCGAAAATTACTATAATTGTTTATAACATTTTTATTCATTCATCGCCGAATATTTCTGTAATAGGTTGTATTAGTAATACAAGTGGCACTAATGTATTTTTTTACTAAAAAATGTTTTAAGTTCCATCTGATTGTAGTTTCAAGGTACAAGTAAGGCAACAACAATTTTTTTAAAGTGTCGAGCCATGGGGTTAGTGTAAGATTGAACAAGGCACTTGTATACATATATCCTTTTTTTCTCACTTCAAACTAAATTTTGAAATTAGTTTTGAGTTTCAAGCAGTTACTCGATTGGTACAGTTCATGTACGAAAAATGTCATGTGAAATAATATACATATTTTATGCACCATTTTGGCCCTGGCACTAAATTATTCTCTCAACAGTTACAGTGAGTATTGAAATTTAAAAAATACTTCATTTGGTAAATCGATAGGCCAGGTTTTTTGCGGATAGCCCTTGGACTAAAACCTCAAAGCACTACAAGTAAATTAAGGGAATTTGCTGGGGGTGAGCAGAATGCTAGAAATGTGGAAAAATTAAAAATACAGAAAGAAGCAAGAGAGATACCGACAAATCAAACTATTATAAAAAACATAAAGGGCGCCACACTCCTTTTCATAAATATGCCAATCAGCATGTGGTTCACATCCCCAACCATTCATTCATAAATACGGTTTATTATGAAGCCAACATCTATTTGTAGACCAAGTGGGGAACGAAGTAAGATGAGAAGCGAAGAGGGGATGATCGCGAGGCAAGCAATGTCACAGATTAAGTATATTGTTAAGAACCGACTTTAGACAAAATTTTTGATGATAACTGTTACTACGTATACAACTACTTTTGCCCAATGGCTTTTCTTGAATGGAAACATACTTATCAAATATAAAACACAGTTGCCTAGTAATTATTCGAATCTTGGATTCGCGGAATTTAATATAATGTAGTACGACCAGAATTCCGTTTATTAGCTGTATTAATATGGTAAAAGTCAAATTAATTTAAATTATAAAATAAACCCTGATACTTTTGAAATATTATTCAAACATCTGAAATATTGATTATTTTCAATAGCTTGCGTCTGCAGCAAACACCAAATAAATTAAACACTAACTAAATGTGGCAACAGGTAGATAGAATACTATTTTATCCAGCTCCCTCACTAGATTTTTGCTTAGAATGTAAAATGATGTTGGTTTCAAGAATAGTATAAACAGTTAAACATTGTTTACTTTTATATCTATAATATGGTTACATCCCTTCTTTTACAATTTCTTCATACTATAACTCATGGAGCTTGTCGGCTTACTCTGCTCACTCTTTGATGTAGGTCACTGAATGTGTTAGGTTTTCGAGGTGACTTCTTTGATATTTGAACCAAGATTTTTCATTTTAAGTATTCCTAAAGTGGCCTCTACACGTGAACAGCTGCAGATAGATCATCACGATCCGTCCACATGTTCGTCCGTGATTAGTCAGTGTCAATTCTCGACAGATGCAACTCTCACGAGATATTTAAAAAAAAAGTATATTGAGATTGTAGCTGCTGCTATTTGTGTAATTAAAATTTTTCCTCATTGGTCATATTAGTAATTTCAATACGAACAGGAAAAAATTGCGTGAAGAACGCGTGCAATCTCATTCTCAGCTAGGCCAACACTAATGGGTTGGCTGACGTGTGGACGGACCAAGTACGTTCCCTTCTCCAAAATCCTTTGATGTGTCCCAAAAAACCGACAGCCAACGGATTTGTAGCAGATGCATCTGCCGACTTCAAATACCTCCCACAGACGATCAAATACCCCCGTCCACACGTCGACAGATGCATCAGCAGATGCCATCTGCTGACGCATCTGTCGATGTGTAGAGGAGCTTATAAGCTGATTCCGATTCGGTTAACAATAAATACTTAAAAAACGCGTCGTTATTGTCGTACCTAGTTGTCGTTTCATCTATTATTAATAAATATGATTTTGAGGTTTTGGGTGATAAATATCGCTTATCGTTTATTGATTCAACAAGAGTAATGGGGTTCCTATCGATCGCGGGGCCTTGGGTACGTGCCAAGAGTGCTCAGTGGAAAAGAGGGTCCTGATTACTGGGTTTGCTACAGCTGATTCATAGAATGAAGTAGAGATGAACAGAACAATGTACAAAAAGGAACATTCACTGGTTTGTAAATCGAAGGAAAGTGTAATGGTAATAAAGAAAGTTTGTAAGCCAAAGCTCTTTGTGTACAAAGCAGCGGATGTTTTTTTAAATGGTGTGAGAAATACGAGAAAACCCTGGTACAGAGAAGCTTGTGTGGGAAATAAAACTCTTATAGCCACATATCTTAAAGTTATTTTCATCTTAATTTTCACCAGTTTATAAATTTTTCCTCCGGATGATTTATGTATTCCTCTTTATCCTCTAATGCTAGTTACAACAAGTATTCTTCTGATACTCCAAACTGATATCCTTTTTAAATCAATTGTCTCGCCAAAGTCGACGCGTATTATTTTATTTATATCGAAGAAACATTTCGCAACTCTTTTTTCAACACATCCACCAACTAAAGTATTTGATTTTAATACTGAAATTGTTTTATCAATTTTTAATTTACTTGTAAATTCGAAATTTGGTTGATCAAATAAAATGGATCAACAAAATTCGGCCCTTGAAAATGCGCATTTATCTGACCATGAAAATACGAGTTGACAGAGAAAAGCACGAAAATATGAATTTATCCCGGCGTCTTTGGTTCGATCCAACAGAGCACAACCAGTGTGGCTGGGTATATTTTACAAATAATCTGAAAAAACCTTATGTCACTACTAGTTTATTTATGGAATTGGAACATTTGTATGTTGTAAAATGAGAATATAATAATAAAAAATTAGGAAACTGCACATTTTTCTCATGACATAAGTTTTTTCGATCACAACACAATATTCAAAAACAAAAAATAATGATAATACACGCACAAAATATAAAATTATTTCTCACGCATTCTCATTAATAGGCACATCAACGCAGCTGGGATTACGTGTTGAATACTCATTGGCTTGTTACATTTATAGAAATTTTATCTTGTTTTTTGTTCTTACGTCTTGTATGTACTTTTGAACTTTTATTCGGATTGTAGGTAATAATTTCTCCAACTTGTTCGTGATTACGTTTACTTAAAACTCTCGGTAAGCTCTCCACATTCTTTCTAATACGAAGGTGATCTTCAAGCATTGATAGACCGAATTTCCCAAGGAAATGACGGTTTTTAGTCTCATCAGAAGTTCCAGCATATTATTAGTTATACCTAAAACGTTCCTAACACTCTGTTTCTGTCATATTGTGCTTTTCCTCAGGTTTTTGTGATATATTTTCCGACCTTGTACGAACATTAGTCAGAGGTGGTGGTGAAAACCATTTCGTTTTGTATTATATTTACCAATACAAAACAGTTAATTTCCTACTAGTTAAAACAAATGCTTCTTGCACAGCATCGCTGTATTTTTCTTCCGTTTCACTGTTTCGATTCCGCTTGATTTGGCCATTGGGGAAAAACCTTAGACACGTCGATTTTATTTTTCAATTGCGTATTCTTTGGTCCACTCATATTTTTAATGACGACCACTGTTCGGGTTATGACGTCATTATAATTTTTTTTATGAGAAATAACCTATTTTTATAATACTATCAAGAATAACGCAATTTTCTGTGTACAGATGTCAAATTTCTTTTTGAGTCACATAACTATACCTATGTTAGATAATTAAAAGAAATTTCATTCGTAATAATGGAATTTATAAAAATGTAGTAAAACAGTAATCTATAAACCTACAAAGTATTATATTAAATGCTTAAAATGCAAATTATTTGCCTCTTGACAATCTACAAGGTAATGTTGAAATTGTTGCAAAAACATTATACTGGATAAAAGCGTTAATTGAAATAATTTTAGTCCAATTCTCTCTTTTAGTTCGTCAATATTATTAGGTCTGTTAACCTAAACTTTTGACCCCACATAAAATATAATGGGGATATATCAGGAGATTTAGTTGGCTACTCTAAAAATCCTCGTCTGCCAATCCGTCTATTATGCTACCGGACAATTCACTATGGTACGAGCAAGATGGAGCCTGACCGCCTTGTGTACGACGTGTACGTGAATAACTAAATAGTTTTTTTCCCAATAGATCGATTGGCAGCTGAGGATTTTTAGAGTGGTTAACTAGATCTCCTCAACTCTCCTCATCATATTTTTAGTGATGATACCTTAAGTGGAAAGTTAACAGATCAAATAATATTGATAAACTAAAAGGAGATAGTTAGCATCGAAATTAATTTAATTAATGCTGATACCCTCAATAATATTTTGCAAGTGTTGTGATTTGGCTAGCAGTATATGCTGCGATTTGACGAGCAGTATATATCACGAAAACAAATTGACAAACACTTTTTCCTCAATTTGTAACTATCGAACAAGTGTATAGAACCAAAAAGAGGAATCCTCTCTAAAGGGACGACGCACTTAAAACAGTTAACTAATTCTAAAAATCTATTCATGCTTCTTTCACAATGGTTGACGTAAATAATTTACCTCCCACCAAGACGATTTATAGCTTTGTGGCAACGAATAGGATCTTTCAATTATGGGTAAGATTACATTTTCTATTCTGTTACAATGACATAACTTATCCCTATTGTCAATGAGCAGTTTACCCGACGTCGGGACCTCAACTGTCGACCTTAATAATAATAAAAAGAAGAAAGTTATCAGTTACAACATCCAGATTAAAATTACAGATGGTTTTCTTTTCAGTTAAGCTCTGTCTCAAAATAAACATTTTTACTTTATTTTGCCTTGTAATAAGTAAGCGAATTCTGGAGAAAAACAGGAGCAGTGAATTATCTCTCGCCCAAACAGTGGTGAATCAAATCTTGAGCGAAACAGACGCATTTTAAAAAATAACAAGTATCTTAGGAACTCAGTGAATCTCTACGGTCAGAACAAAACTCCAAACGAATCAACTCTCAGTTAAACTTAATAATAAACAGTGAAAATCACGATTTTACCTAAAAGTATAAATATTGCTATCGTTTTACGACGCGAAATACAACAGTTCTAACTGGAAGTGTTTTAGTTCAATAATAATCGGAGAAAAATACATATTTATCATACGAGCATCTAATATATCTAATATCTGTGAATAACTAATTAATTATCTAACTATCAAATCCCCGCATCATTTGTTGTATCTACCTCAATACCTGATTTTTTGCAAGACTTGATTCACGTTTGTTAATATTGTCTTATTTGAGTGTTTTATCAAAAGTTACTTAAAATTACGACTGGTCCTACTTTGCAAACCCTAGTCGAAGAAAAACAACAATAACAACCTTTGGTGTATCGGTAAATGACAAACATAAGAGTCCAATCCACTAATCTACTTCATCTACACCAGCAAGAGTTTAAAAATTGCCTTGCATATTTTCAAAAAACAAATGGTTTGCCATTTGAGCATTTAATTTAATACTTACTTAGGTTTATTTAGTCTTGTTCACATTTTTATAAATTATATTGTTATGTATGAAATATCTTTTATTTCTCTAACATATGGTAACATAAAAAAATATCACATCCGTACACAAAAATGCGTTCTTTTTGATGGTACTGCCAAAATAGGGTATTCTCATTTGAAAAAAAGATAATAACGTTATAGCTCGAACAGTGATGACGACATAAAAATATGAGTACACCAAAAGTGCGCAACTGCAAAATAAAATCAACGTGTCTGAGTTTTTCCTCCCAATTGCCAAATCAAGTTTTTAACGAATTTATTTCAACCTTTACTTGCTAACTGTATACCCGGCAACAATGGCACATGGGTAAATGTCATTAGTTACCTTGAGCAATAAAGGTAAGAGTACATTCTGAAAAGGTTGGAAAATTTCCAAACCATTTAGCAGTTTGGTTATAGATGGATAAATATCGCTTATCGTTTATTGATTCAACAAGAGTAATGGGGTTCCTATCGATCGCGGGGCCTTGGGCACGTGCCCAGAGTGCTCAGTGGAAAAGAGGGTCCTGATTACTGGGTTTGCTACAGCTGATTCATAGAATGAAGTCGAGATGAACAGAACAATGTACAAAAAGGAACATTCACTGGTTTGTAAATCGAAGGAAAGTGTAATGGTAAAAAAGAAAGTTTGTATGCCAAAGCTCTTTGTGTACAAAGCAGCGGATGTTTTTTTAAATGGTGTGAGAAATACGAGAAAACCCTGGTACAGAGAAGCTTGTGTGGGAAATAAAACTCTTATAGCCACATATCTTAAAGTTATTTTCATCTTAATTTTCACCAGTTTATAAATTTTTCCTCCGGATGATTTATGTATTCCTCTCTATCCTCTAATGCTAGTTACAACAAGTATCCTTCTGATACTCCAAACTGATATCCTTTTTAAATCAATTGTCTTGCCAAAGTCGACGCGTATTATTTTATTTATGTCGAAGAAACATTTCGCAACTCTTTTTCCAACACATCCACCAACTAAAGTATTTGATTTTAATACTGAAATTGTTTTATCAATTTTTAATTTACTTGTAAATTCGAAATTTGGTTGATCAAATAAAATGGATCAACAAAATTCGGCACTTGAAAATGCGCATTTATCTGACCATGAAAATACGAGTTGACAGAGAAAAGCACGAAAATATGAATTTAGCCCGGCGTCTTTGGTTCGATCCAACAGAGCACAACCAGTGTGGCTGGGTATATTTTACAAATAATCTGAAAAAACCTTATGTCACTACTAGTTTATTTATGGAATTGGAACATTTGTATGTTGTAAAATGAGAATATAATAATAAAAAATTAGGAAACTGCACATTTTTCTCATGACATAAGTTTTTTCGATCACAACACAATATTCAAAAACAAAAAATAATGATAATACACGCACAAAATATAAAATTATTTCTCACGCATTCTCATTAATAGGCACATCAACGCAGCTGGGATTACGTGTTTAATACTCATTGGCTTGTTACATTTATAGAAATTTTATCTTGTTTTTTGTTCTTACGTCTTGTATGTACTTTTGAACTTTTATTCGGATTGTAGTTAATAGTTTCTCCAACTTGTTCGTGAACACGTTTACTTAACCGTACACAAAAATGCGTTCTTTTTGATGGTACTGCCCAAATAGGGTATTCTCATTTGAAAAAATGGTAATAACGTTATAGCTCGAACAGTGATCTGATTAGAGGCATTTCATTCGGGAATTGCTGAAAGCTTAGGTTATGTTGAGTTAACATGTTTTTTGAAATCAACCTGCAGACGATCACCAAAGGTTGAGAAATTTTTTTGAGAAAGTTTTGCCTCTTTAAGCTAATGGCTAGAAATCACTTGAAAATGTATAAATTATCCCTTAGGATATAATCCAAAAATGGACGGAGAAGATTTTTGAGAGGTTTATTTGAGCGGAAAGTGAGGAATTTAGCCAAGGACAAGATTTTCATCTTAGTGTTACTTCTTAGGGATACTTATGCTTCAAGATATGGCTAAAAAAGAGGAGAAGAAGAAGGATTTATTTCATCTTCTATAATATAACAAAACAAAATATTTCAAATATTATCTATCGAATTGTAACATTTTAGGAAGTTAGAAATGCATTTAAAACATAATCTTTTGGACCTATTGTATAAAATTTTTAGAAATTTTTATTTGTTGACGTAGTGGTTAATTAACCCGTAAATACGTACCGTAAATTAGAGAAATGATAGATCTTTAAGGAATATTTAGAAATCTTGAATACGATTTTTCTCTAACCTTGTCAGTTTATGAGATAGAGCCTGGTAAAGGGAACATAAGATATACAGATTTCACATTTTATTGCATATCTTCTCGGGGAATGGAAATAGAAATAATTTTTCTTTAAGACACATAAGCTGTAATAATTTTGTGAAATTCCAATGAGCCAGGGGCGTGGTACAAGGGGTTACTAAGCTTTTAGTGTCTTGAAACACTCTGAATTTCGAAGTAATACTGTTTATCGAAATATGTTCATTTAATTAGTCAAGTGTATTACCAACTGGATACAAAATATTGTGAAAGAGAAGCAGACTAACTCATCAATAAACGAAACTACACACATCTAAACTTATATGTAATCACTGTGTATTTGCTGTCAATGGAATCCTTAATAATATACTAGTTTTGTTAGTAATGACTTTCAGAAGTTTGTCGGTTTCCCTTGAATAATCTTTATTATTACTAAAATGCCACATAGATCAAAGAAGCTCAAATCTCTTTCTATATATAAGTTTGAAAATTTTATTAGCATAAAGTGGACTTTTCTTCCAATGAGACCTCGGCGACGGAAATCTGCGAAAGCCCATCCATAAAAGAATACCCACAAATGTTTCCATTTATAAATTATTGGTAGGATTGCTAGTCTTCACACGTGATTTTGGCATCATCTATTTCAATAGGCGTGGCTCAGCATATCGATTAGTTTCGATTACCATGTGGGATATAATATCGTCCGTCGAAAAGAAGTTTGGAAACATCAACATCAACAGTGGATCAACCATGGTCGCTTTGCCTATTTTTATATGTCTATATGTCTATGGTTTTGACCTATTAAAATTTGAATATGTAGTTCTACCTGCCAGTCTTCTTTTTAACGGTACCCTGTATTTTTTCCGATACTTTCGATTGATTACGTACTTATATTCGTCATAAATTTATGTGTAACACTTGTTCACATGTAGAATTGTCTAGAGTTATATCATCATTAAGCGAAACCAAAATCTCGATAAGTATGTAGAAGAAAGCAGACCAGAAAGCAACTAAAATTACAATAACCCACGTTATGTAATATATCTCTTATGTGCACGCACATAAATTACAGTAGAATATATTATTCACCTCGAGCGGGTTTTATTCGTGGCAATTCAAGTGGATCCACAAACATGGAAATGACTTGGTTATATAGAGCAATTCTGAAAGTGATTGTAATTGGTGTTTCTTCAAATATTACGATCTCAAGGTCACAACATAATACGTGTCATATATATGAAGTAGATTATGAAATGACATGGCAGTTTAAAGGGGTAGAAACCCGAATACCAAGTAAATATTATTTTATTTCAAAAATATTTCATATACATGTTCATCACAAAAGTTTGACGATATTAGAATTTGAACGCTATCAGTTGAATATTCCTGTTGTTATTCAAAATTTTTTTTGCTGTAAGAACTGAACGAACCGGCCCATTCCGATATCCGAATATAAAATTTATGCGAGTACTTACAGTCGTTGTAAACGTTTCCTTACAAGATTGAGAAGAAATACAAATTATCGGTAGCTAACTGAGTTCGAGAGAGGTTGAATTTGGTGGTCTTCGGTGGGCTGTCGTTCCAAGAAATTGCTGGTAGGATAAACAGGAGCGTGGATACTGTTGTCAGATGTTATCATGCATAGCACCAATGATGCCGAACACAAAGAACCAGATGCACAGGACAGTGATCAGGATAACAAAGGGCCAATATCGTTGCCAAAGGTTATTAGCTCTAAGAGATCGTTTCTCATCGACAAGGGCCATAGCAACTCAGTTGTTTGCGGAACATAGAAGAGTCCTTGGAATTCGAAGCGATTAAAGACAGACAAGAAGGTTTGGACTTTTTTCATACCAACCTCAGTTGGTGTCACCTTTAACTCTTGAACATCGACTAAATCGACTTTATTGGTGCCAAGAACGACTAGTGTGGAATCAGTAATGGAATATTATCGTCTTCAACGATGAATCCTGGTTATGCCTAGACATGCATGATGGTGAAGCCAGGGTTAGAAGGAGATGAGGCGAACGTCGTAGCCTCCAATTCTTCGTTAAGCGGCATGTACATCGTGCTGTTGGATGATATAGGATGCCATTGCTTATGGCTCAAAGTCTTCATCAAGGGTAATCATACACATCGATACACTCATGAACTATTAGAACATCTTCTGATTCCTTACCTCAGGATACTGCAAAATCCACCTTTTCAGCAAGATAATGCTCATCCAAATAGAACCAGATAAACCTTGTACTACTTCTACAAGGGTCAAATTGATCTCCTACCTTAGCCCAAGATCTCCGGAATTGAACATGTGTGGGACATAGTTAGTAGAAAGTTAAGACATTTATAGCGTCCTCCTCAAACTCTCATGGCTCTTCGACATGTGATAGAGGTGGCATGAAATGAGATACGTCAGGTGGATATTGATTACCCAAATGCATAAGGGAATATGTAAGAGATCGTGGAGCTTCAACGCTATATTAAAGTTGGTGAGCAGAAACTTATTTTATGCTCACCTGATTGGAGTGAAATTTTAATCATTTACATAATAAATCCATGTTCCACATTGTGACAAATCGCAGCGACTTATAGCTGGAACAAATCGCTACGAGAAGAAGTACAATCAGCGCTTCGATAGTTTGTTGCCGCGACTCATTTACGCCTATGGGAAAAGCTCGTGTTGCCAACTTCGTAAAAAAATTGGCAGTTCTTGTTTCTCGAGTTTTCCGAGGGTTGGTATATGAATATGGGCCCTCTCAAATTTTTTGGAGTACGCGAATTGGGGTATGAATACGAGATGGCGGCGTCCTGCAAGTAGTCGATTACCAATAGAGAAAAAAGAATAGCGGCCGAAAATAAAGCAGATAGGAGTAGTGTTCTGCTAGTTTCTCTAGCATCAAGCATGTACAAGTAGTTAAGTCAAAAAATGGGCGAGGAAAACATTGAGGCAATTGTTACAGCAACAGTAATCCGTATTATATATACAAGTTTGGATACAGTTGATATGTAGTGACTAAGATAGTTGTTGCTTCCCGATCCCAAATATATAGGCCAATGATGTTTCCGATCATGGTTTCTAAATTTAAATACAGGGTGACAATTTGAAAACTAACAACGACCACATTTATTTAAATACGCAACATCTTGAGAGACTTCCATTTTGTTCATAAACTCAGCTTCAACTGTTAATGTATTGGGGCTGCAAATACACTGGGATATGGGTCTTATCGTTACCACCCACAAGGTATATTTAGAAATGATAATCATCGGTTAATAGACTTGACAACTGAAAAATGCATATTAAAACCCAATATTTGAAAAAATACATTAATGGCCGGTGGCACCAACGTCGGCTCTAACCAGGGTTAGTTAATCGCGTTCGAGTTTTAATAAAGTTTAAATTTATGTTAGGTTGCACCATTCCTAACTTAGTTAATCATTGGTTTGGTGAAAATATTACAGTTATGTTTTAATGTATACGTTGGTATAATTATATTTGGCGACACTGCGTAACAGAATCTTTGTTTATATATGACATTTGATATTCGTGTTTAGTTTCTTCTTGGTTGAGGTTCTAATTGATTTAATTTGTGACTACATATATAAATAAAACCATTTTTAATCTATAAAATGGATAGTAGGATAGCGATTACGTACTGCAAATTAAGCTTTAGAGGAAAATAAGTTATGTTTGGACGGCATTACAAAAGAATGAAAAAACTTAAAGTGGGTTAAAACTGCTGAGGAGTTTAATAGTGTTTGCCCAGCAATGATTAATAGAATCACTGAACATTTAAAAACGATTTTCGGAAACCAAAAACGAATGCAAGGAAACAAGTGGCAGAAAATAAGTTCCAATTAAATAGAACTGGTGGAGGACCATCTACATCAAAATTGGAAGATCCGTTAACCGATATAACTCCATCGATTATGAATGAAAAATCCGTTAGTGGTTTGACTCCAATTTTTGATGACGATGGTGATAATGAAAATGGCACAGCAGTTCTTACGGTAAGAACTGGTATTGTGTTTTTAAAATAACTGTTTGGTAATCATATTTTTACATTGTAGACATATGATGAACCCAATACTTTGTTGCTAGTTGAAAATGTTGAATTTGAAGTAATTGACAATGCTAATAATCCGGAGATAAAAAGTGACAAGGTAGGAGTAAATTTTACTCATATTTATTATCAAGTCTGTATTTTTCTATAAATTGAATTATTGTAGTAATTAAAGTGTATTCCAATAATTCTCTTAATTGTTACTTTACTGTTTCAGACACCAACTAGTAAATTGCCCACTTCACATAAATAGACAAGTCGTCAAATTATTCTTTGCATTTGGCTAAAAGTTATGAGAATTTAGCACTATCGAAAAAGAATTTGTCAGATTTGCAAGTGGAACTAGTGAAAAACCAGCAAATTGAAGAAGAAAGGAAAAAAGAAAGAAATGCGGAGTCAGTTATGCTAGAAGAAGAATCAATGAAGAAGGAAGATCGGAGGAGTTCAGAGTTATTTGAACTCAAAAAAGAGCGTTACAAGAAGAGATAATGTATTGGCAAGAAAAAAGAGAGCAAAAAAGACAAAAGTTTGAGATAGAAATGAAACTCATGGAACAAACAATATATAGAAACAATTTATAAACTGTTATTAATTTGATTTTTAAATAAATCAGTTTCACAATCGAGTAAAATATTCATTTATGAATTGCCTTCTTGAAACAGTTCCAGCAGCATTGCCATTTAAATCAGGAATTTGTCCTTGTTCTATTAAATCGTCAAGTTCATGGACATTCAATTCGCTTGGTGCTGGTGGGGGTTCAATATCACCCTTGTCAAGTGCGATATTATGTATAACTGCTGCTGCTGCTACAATAATTGATTGTATTGTCTTGACTTTTAAACGACAACCATAGGCCAAGATAGGAAATCGTCGCTTAATTACACCAAAACAACTTTTGAATGACAGTTCTTATTGAAATATACTTTTTAAGTTATTTCTGCAGGTGTTATGAGCCTCAAAAGGGGAGTGAATGAATAATTTTTATTTGGATAACCATTATCTCCTAACACGTAATTTCTGATTGAAATATTTTCAAATAAACCTCGAACCAGACTGTTATTAAAGATGGTAGCGAAGTGAACAGAGCCTGGCCACCTCGCAACCACACTTAAAATTCGGAGATTTGAATCGCAAATCATTTGTTTGTTTAAAGAAAGATATAATTTTCTTTTTCTATATATTTCTGCGTCTTCACTTCCTGGTGACTGAATCTCAATGTGAGTACAGTCAATAGCTCCAAGAACTCGAGGATATGATACCACATTATAAAATTGTTGTTGGGTATTTCTAATGGCGTGTTCCGTGTTTGGAAAAAACACAAATCTTCTGTGTAGTTTAGCAATAGCTTTAGACACTCTTACTACTATTCTAGAAACTGTAGATTTGTGCTTCCCCATGTAATTCCAATTGTATCCAAGTGTCCAAGAATATAGGCGCAGACAAGTGCACAACTTGTTATTGAGAGTAACGCTATTGTTTCTACAAAAAAATTCATATGTTATAATAGTTCCAAAGTACCTAAACTAATATAATTAATAGTGCTCTACTTATTTGTCTGAAGGATATTCTAATTGGTTTTCTATTAAAGTAAGTAGTTCATACACACAACCTATTGTTAAGCGAGATCTTTTTCGAAACGTTGTTTCATCAAGAGAATCGAAATAGGATTGTCTTCGATATATTTGTCGACGTGAACCATTTTCAAGGAAATCTAATCATACATTTCTCACCAGCTTTAAAATTCTCAATAATGATTATAAACTTTTGATAAATCTACTAACCAAAGAAAATAAAGTTTCAAATATTATGTGTAAGGTTCTTCTTCTTCTTTCTCAGCCACTTCTTATCCACTCCTGGACGTAAGCCTCTTTCATATTTCTCCATGCTGTCCTGTCCTGTGCTTGTTGAAACCATGTGTTTCCGGCCTGTCTTTTGATATCATCAAGCCATCTTCTCTGTGGTCTCCCTGTGCTTCGCCTTGTTTGTCTTGGTCGCCAGTACGTTAGTTTGGTTGTCCATTTAGCTTGATCCTGCCGGGCCATATGCCCTACCCATTGCCATTTCAGCTCCGCAGTATGCTTTATTATATCCATGACTTTAGTTCTTTGTCGGATATCTTCATTCCTTTTTCTGTCTCTGAGAGTAATTCCGAGCATCGCTCGTTCCATCGCTCTTTGCATCACTCTTAATTGATTTGCTGTCCTCCCTGTCATTGCCATTATTTCCAGTCCATAGGTCGCTATCGGTAGTATACAGGTATCGAAAACTTTTCGTTTAAGGTTGATCGGTATGCTGCTGTTTCTGAATATATAGTATAGGATTATCAAAACGAACTAGAAAAGAAACTGGAATCAACTGAAGCATTGAATAGGATGGACATAGACGAACTGAACAAAAAAATCACAACCGACATCCACATTGCGACAAGGAAGATTTGCATGAAAACAAAAAACAAAAAGAACTCTAAAATACAACCAGAGACGTTACAACTTATGGAACAAAGAAAGAAAACATCAAGAGATGCACTAAATTATCGGGAACTAAATAAACGAATACATAGAGAAGTAAGAAAAGACATCCGAGTTTATAACACCAAGACAATCAAAAACGTAATAGAGGATAATGTAAATATGAAAGTCTTAAGGTCAAAACTATCCTCTGGTAAACAAATCATCACCAAAATTAAAAATCAACAGGGAAACATAATTTCGGACAGCAAAAAGATCGCGGAACACATCAAAGAATTCTACACCCGTCTTTACACATCTACTACACCGGACCCTAGAATTACGAGTACGGTTATATGCAATGTGGGCTCTGAAGACATTCCTGAAATATCAAAGCAAGAAATACAGGTTGCCCTCAAGCAAATGAAAAATAGAAAAAGTCCAGGAGAAGACAGAATCACATGTGAAATGCTGAAAATGGGAGGAGTGGTTATCGAGAAATCTTTACAAATTCTTTTAAATAAATGTCTACAAGAAGGCAAAATTCCCGATGCATGGCAAAACGCGGAAGTGGTCCTGCTTTTTAAAAAAGGAGATAACAGCAACATAGAAAATTATCGGCCAATTAACCTTCTCTCTGATATGTATAAGCTCCTCACCAGGATAATAACCAATAGACTAACAAATAAATTGGACGCGTACCAGCCAGTAGAGCAAGCGGGATTCCGTAAAGGGTTCAGTACTATAGATCACCTACAAGCTATTAGAACACTGATAGAAAAAACAACGGAATACAACATACCCCTTCACTTGGCATTTGTGGATTTTCACAAAGCGTTCGATTCTGTCGAAACGTGGGCCTCTATACAAGCTATGAACGATGCTAGAATAGATTCCAGGTACACAAACTTATTAAAATATAAATATAAAAATGCCACTTTTCATGTCAAAATAAATGAAGATCTAAAAACGGATAAGATTAAGGTAAATAGGGGAATACGCCAGGGTGATACAATATCACCAAAATTATTTACTCTGGCGCTTGAGAACGTCTTTAAAACATTAGAATGGGAAACAAAAGGAATAAATATCGACGGCTCCTATCTACACCATCTTCGGTTTGCTGACGACATTGTCCTGATAAGCAGTGACGTGCACGAACTGAGCAACATGTTAGAACAACTTAATAATGCTTCAAAAAAGATCGGCATAAAAATGAACATCGCAAAGACTAAAATAATAAGTAACACCAACGAACAAATATATATAGATGGTGAAAAACTAGAAAACGTGGAATAGTATATATATTTGGGACATGTAATAAAAATAGGAAAAGAAAATGAAACGGCTGAGATTAAACGAAGAATAAAATTAGCCTGGGCGGGGTTCGGAAAAATGAACTATATGTGTAAGGTTATGATGTTATAACTGTCAAATTTAATCCTGATTAAGTTCTTAATTGGGAAAATTTGTTCGGTTGAATAGTCGCCATTTTAATCGTTATTAAGAAGGTGGTGCAACAAATTTAAAATGTTATTCATGGTTAAGTCTTAATCAGACTTTAACCAAGGTTGGTGCAACCGGCTATAAATGTTAAAAACAATTCTATTTAACCTCAAATACTGACAGTAAGGTCAGAGAGTTGCCAATATAAATTTTGGGTTGTTGCGTCAAAATCCACCAGAAATGTTACCAAGTCGCAACGACTTCTCTCGCGACTTCATGCGACCGAAAAAAAAATGCTAAGTTTCATGCGACTTTCTCGAGTTACTGCGTCCACTCGCACCGTGGAAAATATACAGAATATACAGCAATAACATAATGTTTACTGGGTGCTCGGGTTTCCATGTCACTGGATATATATTATGATTTAATACACTGTACATTATGTATACTTTAAAATCGTAGCAGACATACTCAAACAAAAATGCACGTTATTTCTTTATTGGAATTTCGTAACAACATTTTACAACTAATGAATTCCAGAGCGGCAGTTATGGTTACTGGTCAGTTACATGTATGCATTTTACGAGTATAATTGCTTGTCGATATAATATTAAACACGATTGTTAACCTTGCAACTCGTTTTTATAATTTTCTCTTAAACTAGTTCATACATTTTGTACTTACTGAAATGGGCGTAGCAAGCCTATAAATTAATAATCGTCAAGGTTTGGTTGGTGAATTTCATTTTTTTATCAGTTCATATACGGGGGGTCGAAATTTTTTTCAGAAGTTGTATTGGAACTTTACGCTCTCTTTTTGGTACACAAAATTGTTTTCTATAGTTTACTGATACTTTTCAACCATTTATTCCATGATGCATCAGCTTTAGTATTTATTATCGACATTTTACTGCCACAAATATGTTTTTGATATCAAAAACTATTCAGCAAATCATTGAAAATGATATTGTTCTCCTTTGAAACCCAGTTTAAACAAGATCAATTTACCAGGCCACTGCGATATATCGTTAATAAACGCTTCAAGTGTAGGTATACTGAGTAATGCTAATAAATTTACTAATACATATCGGTGGCCCCTTTTTAAAATAAGATGGAGAACTTTAACTCGCGCCATTTTCTGAATAATTTCGCAGAATTCTTCACGAGATTTTTATTGAATGCGGTTTAATTAGTTTACAGTTGTGTTTTATTTGTTTTGTATTATTTGTGAAATGGTTTTCTAGAGACATTTTGAGACAAATGCTGAACTTAACGAATTGCTAAAATCCTGCTAAAAAAGTTATGAAAATATCCTAATGAATGATGAAATATTAGTGTTTTAAATGAAACTCACGGTTTCTAGTTAATTCCACAATATAATAAAAGTTATGGAAAATTCTAAAGAATTGACAATTGTTTCGATAAATCAATATCATCACAGATGACACTGCTATTTTTAATTCTGACAACAACTGGAATACTCTAAAAATAAAGTCGGACGAAGATTTAAGGATGATATATGATTTGTTCAGCCATAAATTTCTAACAGTAAATTATTAAAAAACTTACTTTTTCCGTTTTCAAACACTGTTTCTACTCTTCCAAATTTTGTATCTTTAAAGGTAAACAGTAATCAACAAATAAATTCGTATCGTACTAAATATTTATGTGATTATCTGGATCATCACCTTAGATTTGATGTACATATTGAGAAATCTACCAAAGAGAACATTACTTTATAAATTTAGACACCTACAAAACATAATTGATATAACTATCCCAAAAATAATATATTACGTTCTAGTTGAGTCTCGTCTAAGATATGCCATCCCGCTGATTGCTATTTAAAATAATTAGAATAACTGCAAAAACGATTCCCTTAAATATAATTTAAAAGAAAACTCAGTTACCCCTCTAACTTCCTCTTCCTTGAAGCGGACGCTCTTGACATTAGGCAACTGGCGCGAGTGGACATATTGCAAGTTACACATAGTAGAAGCATGCGCAATTTTAAATAAACATATTGGCATCGAGTGCCGTCTGAAAAACGCGGGCCGTATCTTTGACAATACTGATATAAATTTTTAGAAACAATTTGACCAATTTTAATAGAATTTAATATAAAAAATAGGTAGTGTACATGGAATCGCCCCGTATTGTGGTACTTTGTCAAAATTATTTGAGAGAGATTTTAAGTTATAAAAATATAGTTTATTTAGATGAAACGTGATTCGACACTAACGATGTCGTTGGGCAGACAATTCACAAAAATGTGTCATAAATGCGCTGAGCTCGAGGGGAAAACGAGTAACAATTTTGTACGCTGGGAATGAAAACGGCTTTGTATCAAATTGCTTATTTCTTTCAGAAAAAAATATCAACAAAGCTCTGCTTGATACATAAATAATTATTGTATATATATATATATATATATATATATATATATATATATATTTGATTAAAAAATAAAATTGGTAGTCCCTTGAGAGGTTTCTTTTTTCATACAGTGAGCACGTAAAGGTTTGAACAAATTCGTTAAAGGTTTGATTTGGCCATTGGGGAAAAAGCTGATTCACATAGATTTTACTCATATTTTTGACGACGTCATCACTGTTCGAGTTATGACATCATAATCATTTTTTACATGGGAATAAACTATTTTGATGGTACCATAAAAAAGAAAGCATTTTTCTGTGTCATTTTATGTTACATAACCGTATGTTAGAGAAACATAAGAGATTTCACTAATAATATTGTAATTATAAAAATGTCAATAGGACTAAACAAACCTACAAAATATTACATGGAATGCTAAAATTGCAAATTATTTCCCTCTTGACAATATGTACGGCGATGTTGAAACTATTGCAACACATTATTCTGGATATCAGCGGTAATTGAATTAATTTGGGTCCACTCTTTTAATTCCCCAATATTATCAGGTCTGTTAAATTAAAGTTTTGACTTAAGGTAACCACACAATAATCTAATGGGGATAGATCAGGAGATCCAGCTGGTAACTCTAAAAACTCTCGCCTGCCTATCCGTCTATTATGCTACCGGACAATTCACTATGCTACCACCAAGATGGAGCGTCCCGGCATAACGCACGACATGTACGTGAATAACAAAATGATATTTTTCCCAATAGATACATTGGCAGTTGAGGATTTTTAGAGTGGCCAGCTAGATCTCTCGATCTATCCCCCTAAGATTTTTTTGTAAGGGTACCTTAAGTGAAAAGTTAACAGACCTAATAATATTGATGAATTAAAAGAGAGATTCAGGATCGAAATTGATTTAATTAATGCTGATACCTTTAATCATGTTTTGCAAGAAATTCAACATTGCCTTGCATATTGCTAAGAAACAAATAGTATGCCATTTGAGCATTCAATTTAATACTTACGGAAAATAACTATTATTTCTGTAACAAACGGTTATGTAACTTAAAAAAATATCAAGTCCGTACTTTTTTATGATACTATCCAAATATGGTATTCCCATTTAAAAAAATTGGTCAGTACGTCATAAGTCGAACAGTGATCGAAAATATGAGTAGGGGAGACTGTAATATAGTGGGACAATATTTTTCAAACGATCCTAAATTCTTCATTTCAATCTTGAATCCAATTCTCAGCTAATCACTATATTGGAAACGAAAAAGTATTGTTTAAAAATATCTAAAACAATGAAAAAAGTGAGAAGCAGGTTTAAAAATGGCTTGTCCTACTATACGCCCAAGTCCCACTGTCCTACTTTACAACCAATCCCTGTTTCATACTGGGACTAGGACCATTGCATACTGGGAAAACCTGACAATAATTGGGTTAAGCTGAAATAAAATGAGCATGAACCAGTAAAAAGATCATTGCTAAATATAAAATAAAACGAATGATATAAAATGAAAGGAACAAAAACGAAACGAATTTGAACAAATAGGAACAATATTCTATATTATAAGGAGAAAAGTCATGATTAAAACCCCATAGCTTGGAAGCTCGTTCCGTCTCTCCAGAAATAAAAGGCGCAGGAAGTTTAATAACAATATGATATCTCGTAATGAAATCTTGTCTCTTCTTTCGGTAAAAAAACTTATCATTATTAGTATTTTTTGGACAATTGATGACATACTCTCCAATCTACGATATCAATTTTAATAATTTGTCCAACATAATATTTAATTCTCTTCTTCAATGGATATTTCACAATAACAAAATCATGTATATTCATAACATAATCTGTTTTCGTTGCACATTCGTCAGATAAATCGACACTGTCATCACACAAATCACAAATTTGTTGTGACAACCTTTACCTTTTGTAATAGTGTTTTAAAACACTATTATGAGCAGATTCCACGAAGTAAGGGTCGAGATAGTTAATTTACCTTTTGTGTTTTTTTTAGTCCCTTTGTCTATTTTCTCTACTTCTGTTTTCTTTTTTTTTTCTTCAATCACTGGCGTGTCGGTTAAGATTATTGATGTAACTTTCTTTCTTTTCTGATTCAACTTTCTGGATTCTGCTTTCAAATGAGGTTTTATTGATTCGGAAGTAACAATATTATTTTAAAAAGTTAGATGCAAAGACAAATTATTTTCCGTATTCTCTCTGGAACAACCTTATTTAGCAGTGTCTTTATCTATAGGCAAACCATTTGTATTAGGAATATCAGGATCATTCGTAGAATTCTTAGCATCAGGCTCTGCACGATTTGTAACAAACGAAAACAAATAATATGATTCCTGGAATATTTCGGACGGATCCTTATGTGTTATAATCCTTTAATTATGTTGCTTGGTGTGAAAGTGGTTTCAAAAGATTCTCCAACTATATCCGGTATATTGTACAAAGTGACTGGAATTCCTGGATCATTAGGCAACCATTCGTCGATGGCTTTATTGTAGTATCCCTTAAATGGGCCGAAACGGGTCACGTCGAGTAGCTGAAGTTTGTAGCTACAATGTGGTGGTAATTTGATTAATACAATACCGTCTATTTTGCAATACTGTAGTACTTTAACATCCATAGTGCTCTCATGGTTATCTAGTATTATTAATATCTTGGCAATTGCATTACAATCTACTGCATCTGAAACTTCATTCAAATACTGCAAAAAGTTTGTTCCACTCATCCAACAACTAGGGATTGCTGCACCTTTTGATCCAGTTGGTGCACCATTAACCATGTGCAGTTTAAGGTTTTTCCTCGGGAAAATCGAAAATAGCGGTACATAAGTACCATTAGCACAGATAGTGGTACACATTGTGATTAATACTTCTCTCTCGGTGCTGGTCACCTTACCTACCTGCTTTGGACCACACGTGACCATAATTTTTGGGGGCCTGTGTACAGTTGCAACTGCGGATTAATAGCAGTTGAATATATGATTAAGAGAAAACCCATATTTTTCAATCACGTGACATACGTTGGTAAAAAATAGACCAACATTATGTTTGTTGCAACTTATTGCACGGCTAAAGCTGGTGACATCACGTGATCGTAGACTTATGTTGTGCCTTGCTCTGAAAAGCGTCATCCCTTTCTCTCCGCACTCTAATTTTTTCCATCCCTGTAGGCGAATAACCGGGCTTCTTTGACTGATAATCTGTAACAGATATTTGCGGCAGTAATCAAGTATTTAATAAGCAATTGTTCTTCGTCATCCGAAAATATTTGGGAATATGCATGATGTCTCTTGAAACTGGAACTTGTTTTTTGCTTTTCATCTAAGCTCCTGTATTTTGTGACATATCTGTGCAAAGCGGATTTGGTGACTTTATATTGACCAGCAGCATATCTGATTTCAATCTTTTGATTAATTACAGCTAACGCAGCTTGCTTCATCTTCGCAGCATTTTGTAAGTGCGCCGGATTACTGCCTTTATGGGATTTGTTAGTTTTCCTAACCCTTTTTTGTTATCAATTTTCTGCAACCAAAAAGAAACATCTGTTATCGATGCTATTATGTGTAGAACCAAAGTAACCTTAATTGAACCATATTACACATACGTAAATAATACGTGCCCAAGGTATTTTATTAAAAATTAAATTCAGCATTATACCTAGTCAAAACATAAAACATTATTTTAATAATATAATACAATTGTCTGGCAAAAATAACTTCTGTCCCACTATGCACAATTCAATTGTTTTGCCATTATAAACAGTGGTGTTTATAATGGGACAGTCTCAGTATGCACTCCATCATTGTGTCCAAATTAATAACACTATACCTTTTTTAGGTTATTAATTGTTCGTTAACAGAAGCGTAAATATAAGAAATATTGATCTCAGCTTACCTTGTAAACACATTAGGCGATATGTAAAAAAACTTACATATATCTTTTGATAAATATCGCAACAATTTGCTGATAATATTTTTAACTGGTAATAGAGGGCAGTACAGATAAATGCAATTCTAATTAATTGGGATTTTTCCTTAACTTTTTCTGCAGATAATTTGAATTATCCCAGTATACAACAGTCTCACTTATCTACATCAAAAAATGAGCATCTAAAAAATAAAATCGACACGTATGAGCTTTTCTCGCAATGAACAAATCAATCTTTCAACGAATATGATTCAACCGTTATATGCTTACTGTATATTTTAAAACTGGGTTTGGGAGGACTTTACCTAAGAAGTTAGTTATATCTACTATTACATACAACAGCAAAATCTAGGGATATTCAGTTATGTATAAAATGTGAAAAAAATAACAGGAAGTTAATAAGGACTGCCGACAGAAGTGAAAACTCAAAATAACGGAATAACTGTGTTCTTTTTAAATTTTTAAATCAATTATAGTCAACACTTTTTCATAGTTCTAATAGTGAAATTAAATAAGTTTATAAATTATTATTTTGAAAAAAATAACAAGACGAATTTTATTTCTGACAAGTATAATTTTGAGAATTTAAATTTGCTATAAAATTTTATAGAATTTAAAATTTTGCAGATACCTGATATTAGAAAAATAAATAATATTAAATTTTTCAAAATAAATATCAAAAACAATGTCCGAAATATTCAACAATAAATGCATTACTTTTATCATTTATTTTTCTACACAAGCATATACGTATATTGAGTACTCACTATTGCCATAAGCCACCTCAGTGAAATCTATCTAACTCACTATTGTACTGTATAGTGATTCTACAATTAATCATTTCGAATTATGATTATCGAAAACACTGATCACCTTCATGTGCAAGAAGAGAATCACTGCTAGCGCCAGTGATTTTCCATTCGCCGGTTACCGATATATCGCCCAAGACTAAGCACAATATGTCACGAGCGTGTCGAAGTCATCGGTAACGCGAACCTATATGGTTTTCCCCTAACAAAAATCGCTCAATGCGGCTAAAGAAGTTTTCACTTCAAAAATTAATTATTGTAGCTTGAAACAGTAATCAAAATACGTCACTGTTTACTGTATATTACTTTTCACATTTTTCGTTACCGTTGTTTGTTATCACTTTATTTTTTGGTGTTTTTTTATGCGATGTCTAATGAGAATTTGCTTTGATCGTACTGATCACGGATTTCTGGTTATAAATTGTGGTTCTCAGCGAAGTTTATAGTTTGGGAAAGTCATATATTGTCAGCAATCGTGGAAACAAGGCATTTAACTCGCGATTAAATAATGCGGGCTATAGGTTTGCTTGACGGTGGGATGCGCCAAGTAGACGTTGCTAGACGAATTGCTACAGCTCAAAGCGTTTACATCACTGATATCGCGAAGCTGGTGATGTAGCGGAGATACATAGGGGTCGTGCTCGAATCAATACCCTGAGAAAAGACCGTTTTTAACAATTGACTGCTGGAAGAAATTGAAACGGTACTGTTTCTGAGCTTCAAATTAGACTCCAAGAGGTTAGCCAGTTGGAAGAAAATATTTTGAAGAGTTTACAGCAGTTGTTTGTTTAGCAGATAATCAACAGGTTTTCTTGCGCGGAAATGACGTCTCGAGTCTCGTCACGTTCACGGCAAACGTGGTACGTTATGTGTCTAGTTAGACGTCTCACGTAAATGTAACATCCTCCTACAATGTCTTTTATCCATCGAAAGGATCTGGTGACGTTATGATATTCGATTTATTGTTGTTGTCCATTCTTCCCTTTCTTGAGCGTGTGGTGGTGCTTCGGAGAGAGAGTAGACGGTTATGTTCTTTATTTGATCTGATCATCGCAGTATAGATCTTTCTTGAGTTCTTTTGCCCTCTAGTTTGCACTCAACTACTAGTCTCTCCATATCTTCCCTTCGTCTCGTTATATGTCCAAAATATATCAGTATGCTTTGGTTAATAATTGTCGTGAGCCTAGTGGTGATGTTGAATTCTGTTAATATTGACATATTTGTGCGGTGTGCTGTCCAGGGTATGGGCAGCATTCTGCGAAAGACCCACATTTCAAAGGCCAATATACGTTGGGAGTCTGACTTTTCGATGGTCCATGTTTCTGCAGCGTAAGTGGCGATGGGAAAGAGAAGAGCAGGAGTAATTTGGTGTTCTTCCTTATGTCAGTGTATTTCCAGATTTTAGTAAGCTTGGCCGATGCTGATCTGGCCATTGTAAGGCGTCGACGTATTTCTTCTTCGCACCATCCACTGTTTGAGACCACAGAGCCCAAGTAGTTGAAACGACTCACAACTTCATATTCTTCGACATTTCGTATTGGTTATTTCTGAATCTGAAGCTAAAATTAGGGTATCGTCAGCATTGCGAATATTGCTGATTTTTTGTCCTCCGATTGTTATTCCTCCCTGACATTCGTCAAAGATAATGCGCATAATGTGTTCGCTATATATATATTGAACAGTATGGGGGAGATAATACATCCCTGATGATCACCGGCCTTAAGTTTGATGTTATCGGAGTATGTGTTGTTACGTTTGCTGTTTTGTTGGTATATAGTTGTTTTAGAATGTGTATTAGATAATCTTGAGCACCCATTTCGTTCCGCCTATGTCACATTTTATTCCACTTAACATTATCGAAAGCCTTGGAGTAGTTCACTAAGCAAAAATATGTTTTTATATTAAATTCTCTAGATTTCTCTATTATCTGTCTAATGTTGAGGATATGCTCTCGTGTGCCCCTTCCAGGGACAAATCCGCATTGTTCTTGAGGGATCTGTGGTAAGAGAATTGATTTCAATCTTTCGTTAATAATGGTAAGGAGAACTTTGCTTGCGTGAGAAATTGGGGCTATCGTACGGTAGTTGTTACAGTCAGTTGTCGATCCTATTTTGTAAATAAGGATAAAAGTAAGCTTGCACCAGTCATATAGCCATTTTCCTGTGTTCCAAATTTCATTACATATTTTGGACATTATTTACATCCCCGTTTCTCCCATTTTCAGTACTTCAGCTGTTATTCCGTCGTCACCTTGAGATGTTCTAGTATTTAATTCCTTTATTGCAGTTTCTATTTCTGATTTAAAGATATGTGGTTGTTTTTCTTCACTCATTCTTTCTACATCTGCTTCTTCGTCATCACTATAAAACAACATTTCACAATATCGTTTCCATATCGCCGCTATGTCCTTAAAGTTGGTGATAGTTTTCTCTCGGTTATCCTGAACAATCTGCATATGTGGTTTAAATTCCTTGGTTAATTACTTCACCATTCCGAAAAGTTCTCTGGATTCTTGACGGTCAGCGTGATCTTCCAGCGCTTTGCAGATTTCTTTGATATGCGTGTACGATTTACGTTAGCTATCTGTTCTTCAGTCTCTGTTGGATTTGATGCGTTCGTTCCAAGCATTTTCCGTTCTCCTATCAAGTTCAGTGTCTCGTCAATTATCCAATGTTTTGGTTTATCTTTTTTTTGGTTTGTAGTGTTTATTACGCCCATAATACAGTTCTTACTGTTTCCACATGTTTTATTGGGATCTCCACTAGTTTGTGATGTATTGCATTATGATAATGCTTCTCTCAATTTTTCAACATATTAAGGAATACATTTTAATCTTCTATCTGTATTTATTTTATTATGTAATTTAATGCGATATTCGATTTGTAACAGTTTATGGCCTGACCGCAAACGCCCGCTGGTTTCGTCTTTGTATTCATGATTGAACTATTTCATCGTTTACTGACAAGGACGCAATCTATTCGATTTTTATATAGTTTTCATAATGCTGAATTCATTGTCAATTACAAACTGGAGTAGCCTTTCACCTCTTTTCACCCCTCTCATTTCGTTTGCCTATTCAATACTTGAAAGATTGAAAAAAATTGTATTTCGTGTGAAATATTCTAATATTTAAAATCGTAGCAGAGCGCTTTCGGCTGTTAAGTCATCATCAGTGCTAACTCGTCAGGCATTACAAAGATGTATCCATAAAAACATCCAACGTAATCCAACTTTAAATTACAGAAAACGTCATGTTAAAACTTTTAAATGAAATTCTCAAAAATCCAAACCCACAAAGGGATTGATTTGGATTAAAATTCAAATAATGTCAGGAACGAAGTCAACAATTTGGACAACAGATTGGATTTTTGCATTTTTCAATTATATTGATACGTGCACACTGCTGGAGGTTTTTATTTTATTCCATACTCACCCACTGTTCCTTTCAAATACTCTTTTGATTTTGTTCCGCCAATTTTAGCATTACAATCGCCCATTATTTCCTTCTTGGGTATACTGGAGATGTTTTCATTTATTAATTGGTATATTTCTTCTACTTCTTCATCGGATCCATCGCATGTTGGTATATATATCTGTAGTATGTGGATCTTTGTTAGTGTTGCATCGAAAGTTATTTTAATTGGGCAAACCATTATTAACGATTTTGTATATATATATATATATATATATATATATATATATATATATATGAAATTGACTGTCTCGACCCTTACTTCGTGGAATATGCTCATATTAGTGTTTTTAAATGAAACTCAAGGTCTCTAGTTAATTCCACAATATAATACAAGTTATTGAAAATTCTAAGAAATTGACAATTGTTTCGATAAATCAATATCAATATCTGACGATGATATTGATTTATCGAAACAATTGTCAATTTCTTAGAATTTTCAATAACTTGTATTATATTGTGGAATTAACTAGAGACCTTGAGTTTCATTTAAAAACACATATATATATATATATATATATATATATATATATATATATATATATATATCGCTAGATTCTTCAGAACCAGTATTGCTACTCCGTTTTGTTCACTTCTATTTGCTCCTGACAAAGATTTTTTAGTGGTTAGACTCCCAGTGTCCTCAGCCTTCCTAGTGAGTCTGAGATACTCCACATATGTCTACTTTTTCCATGAAAAGTTCTCATAACATATCATAAGTCAAATTGAAAGTTACGACAAATGTTATGTGTCACAGCGATAGACTAGTGTTGTATCATGTTTTATTACGTCTGACGTTTTCCCCAATATACAATATTATCTTCCTCATATAAATGATAAATGTAGGGTATTTGGCGGAGGGTTAGCCAAATTTCGTGGGGGTATAGAATCAATTTTATTAATAGACCTGGTTCCTCAAGCAACCCCTAGTTTTTACTACGTTGCTTTTGTGATATTTCAAAAATTCACAAAAATGGGTATTTTTGGCATTCAGAACAAGGATACCTTAAAAACCAAAAGCACACAAGAAATGAGTTTTAGAAACATAAAAAAATATAGGAGTGACGGTGTTAATTTTTGTGAATTCTTGAAATATTACAAATAAATTATATACAAAAATCAAGGACGTTTAGGCACAGGTATATAAATAAACTATCTTCGAAATGAGCCTATCCATACGCTCATCTAGTTTGGCTAACACGGCCAAACACAATGTTATATTGTCATATAAATATTCTTCTACTTTCAAGCTACCTTCCATGATTCAATTAACATTTCAATGAACTTACTTATAATTAGTTTTTATACTCGTTCCATTATTATTCTACCCATTGTTTCTTTAAAGTTTCAATAGTTTATTTATATCGGACTCTCATTTGCATTGAGAAACAAAAACAGTACTTTCACAAACTTAACATATTTCACAAAATTGTTTAGAAAACTAATCTATAACCAATGTTAAGGTTAGAAAGTAATTTATTGTTTGGAACATCATTATAGATTAATCGACATAAAAAATCCAATTTGTTATGGCCGTTTCCTTATAGCGTGATCCTTGATATTTCAAAATGTATGCATATCAATTGTAGACAAAAAATAAATAAATAGCCTGAGATTTTTAAGAACCAAATTAAATGAATGGGTGCATAGGCACCGTGTTTCTCACATTTTTTTTGTTTCTACTGAAAGCAAAATATGACTTAATTATAGATTTAATTATGTATAAATGTAAGAAAATATGAAATCATTGGGGAAGTGAGGACCGGTGCCAAAACAACGAATCTGAGATAAATGATTTTTTATGCCTGACATGTATTTTTGTACCAAAAGGCACGCAAACAATAGTTTTAAATATGTTATTATTGCTACATAAGGGCATGGGCCACTAAATGTAAATAAAATTAAAAAATTCAAGTTTTCAAAAACGTCTTAAGTGCCAGAGCACGTTCATAAAAAATGAGTAATTTGCTAAAATAGTTGCACCACATTCGAGAATAGTTTCATTGAAAGACAGACTAAAACGTGAATTAGATAATTTTACTAGAAAAAAATACAAAGTGATCAGGCCAGTAGGTTTTGGTAGAATCCCTTATTCATTGGCTTCTAAAATTGAATTATTGCTTCAATATAATATTTCTTTCTTGCGCTAATACGAATCACATAGTTGAATAGTGATAAATGTGTTAATTCTTTCAGCAGTTCCATTTCATTCAAAGTTCGTCTAACATTGACTACAGGATTCTGCCCTGAAATCTGCACTCACAAAACTTTTGGGATCTGAAGCTTTGTTGTGTTCAATGTTTCCTCGGCAGCACCTTTAAAATCAACGAAATCTGCAGGTTGCATCATAGTGACAGTAAATGGTTCGTTGGGAGCTGCAGATGTAAATAGACGAACTAAATCTAAGAGCACCTAGCAATTTACAAATCTTTTCTTTTTCTATTTGCGCAAAATCTCTATAGCAGCTTTAAAAGAAATTGCCGGACACCAAGAAATTCTGATTAACTTCCTATAAATATTTTTTTGTTACCAACAATATTCATAAAATAACATAATTTTATTTTTATTCTGGATGACGCAATTACCACTCCATATGTTTCTTTTGCTTTCTTGTGATTACCTTCTTTCCATATACATAATGCAATTTAGTTCCCACCTAGTCCCAATATTCCCTCGTGCCATAGAAATTGGTATCATCATCGTGGACGCCAAGATTATAGCAAGAAAGCTGGCTCAAATAATATATTTGGCTGTCTGTAACGGCTGGCAAGGAAAGTACTTGTTGAGGGTCCAAGGGTACATACAAGTTGTAATGTAGCATGTTATCCTTCCACAACTTTCATAGCCTTTTCCTCTTTTCTGTGATGAAGTTCCAGATTGGCTTTTGAAACTTTGTCATTGCGATTAGACTTTCGTTGAATGTTCAATAATTCACGGGTTTGGCAAGTGACAGTACGTAGATGGTGGAATTTCAACTTTGGAAATTTCTAATTAAAGTGGTATAGTATAAATGATAGGTAATATCAGAATTCGGATGGGCTTCTCGGAAGGCGTGGCTTAAATATTCGCTTAAGTATTGTCTGTCACTCTTGATTCTCCCATAATGATTTTCTTGTCTGAGAAATGCAGAAATATGTTGGACCAATAAATTCTCAAGTTCTACTGAGTATTAGGGGAAAGTGGGGTAATACGGCGCACCTAAGCCGAATCATTTATTAAATTTACATTTTTTATTGTAAAGTGCTCTAAATTTGGAAAAATGTTAATACAATGAGTTTATTTTATAATAGCATACGTGTTATTTAATAAAAAAAAATCGGATAGACGAAAAAAAGGTAAAATTGCTCCAGTTTCACTTTGCGATATTGCCCCATATGTCGGGAAATATCGCGCATCATGTGGGGTTATGTCGCGCAGTGTGATAAAAGACATATGGAGAGATTTTTTAAAACACAAGCAAAAAATAAATCTTGTTACCAAAGTTGTACATCGGATATTCTCTTATCTAAACTTAAAACTAAAATCAGCGACGTTTCGATTCTTCTTTTTTTATCGACGCCTAGCCTAAGTCGACAATCATCGCATTTGTATCCTGCTGCAGACTCCCAACCAGAACATTCTGAATGAGTCCATACTGCACATTTTACGCAACGGAACCAAAGCTCCCTATTCTTTCCGAATTCACCACATAAGACACATATTTCGTTGGCTACAGGAGTCTTTTCTTGAATAGCAAATTCATTGTAGTCTGAGTTGTTATCATCAGAAAGATCTTCTTTGAAGAATGAATCAGAATTATCATCCGACGTGTACTCTTTATCGGATCTCACTTTCTTGTTGAATCTTTTCTGTACTTTTACACCTGCACTCACTTTTCGCTTGAGATTTTTGTTTTGTTTTTCATTTTTCTAGTTTCGCTTAGCTTCTTTTTCCAAGAGAGTAGCCTTCATTGGTGTGGAAGTCCAAATTTCGGATTGTTGCTTGGTTGATATTTTTCTTTTGGTCACTGCCTTAACTACCTTCTTGGGACAAGATCCTATATTTTGACACCTGAATGTGATGGTAAATTTGCTTTTGATGTCGATGGTGTGGATTCTTCAATAGTTAAAGACGTTGGTGTAGGTGGCACTTGAGCATCTGCAGAGGTTGACGGTTTTGCTTTCAAAGCATCTACAGATATAGAGGAAGTGTGTGGAGGAGCTGGATTAAAGCTTCTCTCACGTTCTTCTGGGTTCAAGACAAGTTCTTGAAATTCCTCAGCTGCTGCAAAATCCTCTTCAGTAAACGTTTCTGGGTTAGAAGGAAATAGGCCAGCAGCTTTGAATCCCGATACTCCATTTTCTATAGTTGCAACCTTCATGTATACTTGATTGAATGAACAAGCCACGTCATAAACAGTGATCCTTTCGTGTGCAGTCGAAATCATATGAGAGTCATACACAGCAAACAGGGCTTTCTTTAGTGGCCCAAAAAACAATAGGTCAAGAGGCTGGAGGTGATTTGATGTGTGAGGAGGAATTGTGAAAATTATAAATTTGCAACGAAATGTGACATGCATGGTTGTCAAGGATAAGTAAAATCGGGTCAGCCTCCGTAGCTTTCACATAATTTAGAAATAAATCACCCATTATCAGAACAGGGATAAATCCCTATTGGGGTGTCTTTTTCTAATTGAGGAGACATCCGTTTTCTCGGATAAATTATCATTGGGGGAACGTTTGTCCCTGCTGCACTGACAGCGCATATGATGGTAATCGTTTGACCTCGTTCACCTGAAATGGCAACACCGACTTGTTTCTGCCCCCTTTTCGCGTAAACTTTTCCCGACTTTTTCTGGACAGTGGTTATACCAGATTCGTCGACATTGAAGATAAGATTGCTCTGAAATTTGAACTTGGTCAATAGTTTTTCTAGGTTTTTGAAAAAAATTCCCACAGCTTCAGAATTGAATGAGGATATACGATTGAGACTTGTGCCATCTGGTTGTCGAAGTCTCAGCTCGGGATTTCTCTTTATAAAACACGACAGCCATTCTTTCCTGTTAGCCCAGATTCCTTGTTGAACTTATAAGGTAGGTGATTAGCTTCTGCGAAGTCAAAAGCAATTCTTCTCAGCTTCGGTGGAGTTACGCCATAGAATAAATTTGCCAACTTTATGACGTAATTTGATAACTCTTTTTCTTGTGGTTCTGTAAAAAGAGGCTTCCTCCACAAGCGGTCAACTTCTGATCCAGGTTTTAGATGGTGACGCAGTGTTGATTCGGGAATGCCGAAATTTCTTGCAGCCTCGCGTATTTTAGCACCTGAGCGTATAGCAGCCAAAGCATTATTGCGCTGTTCAATGGCCCAGCTCTGTCGTTGGGTCTTTCTTTGATAGTTTCTGACCATCTGAAATTAGGAAACATGTTGAAGTTAATAATATGGGGCAATATAGCGCAGTACGCGATATTACCCCATATTGACCTTGGTTTGTTTTTCTAACCAAAATTCCGTTAATAACGCATGAAAACAGAAAACAAACAAAGAGATAGGTCCTCGAAATATGATAGAAAATATTTGTATATAGGAAAGATCGATGACTATATAAAGTACACTTACCTCGCTTATTTCTTAACCAGTGAAAATTATAAGGAAAACACGTGTACGAACACTTCGATTTACTGCGGTCAACTGAATGCTCCCAGCGAGCCGATACTTGTTCAAAATAGTGGCTACCGATAAGTAACAACGTACGTGTTGCCAGATTTCACTTCTCGCTCTTCTTCTCTTTTATTTTCTGGTGCGCAATATTGCCTCACTGCGCGATATTACCCCCCTTTCCCCTACCTATATTTAATTTTGTTGTCCCTACGTTCAACATAAGTAATATGAATTCAAGTAAAGTAATATGTTCCACCTTTTTTATTTTAGAAGAGTTTATTCTTCTTCTTCTACTGGTAGCAAAAACGTGCAAAAAGACGGCTTACATACTTGCACAACATTTCCGTTCCACCACTTACTCGCTTTCTTCAGGAGTCTTATAATTACAGAGGTGTATTATATTTATCGGACATGCATTCAAAAGTCCCATAAGATACGAGTTTTGTTTCACATTGTCTTGCAAGGCATAACTTTCGTGGAAGAACTGAAGTCTTTGGAGATGTGCGATATTTTCACATTGAGATTTACATTTGCAGGCTGCTTAAACACGAAATTAACATTTGATTATAGTTAATTCAATTACAAATTGAATAATTACCGTTGCTATTGGCTAATCCTTCAATTTCACTACCTTATTTTTGTTACCCACGTATTCTTTGCCTTGGCTTCTTCTCAGTTTATTGTACTTTTACATGCTTCCTTCTCCAAGTTTTCCTTTTCATCTGGAAGTCGAATATCTGGATGGTCCTGTGACGTTGTCCATACTATAGAACAATACTTACTTTCAAAGACAGCAGAAAAAACGTTTGCTTATTATAACACTTATTAGTGAGGCTTTTGGCACTTGGCACGGTTTTAACTAAGAACATAGCACATTTACCATCTTCCAGATTTTTTTAACTGTTTCTAAGAATCATGTTCTAGGTTGTTAGGCTTGACAAACAACATACATTTCAGATTTGAAAAAAAAAATTTTGGAACTTTGGAACTCAAATGCAAACACCACGAATAAACCAGACTTTCTGATAAAAACATTGAATTCATTAAATTGAAATATCAACAAGTTCATCAACACTGACTAGCTTAGAAAAAAAAATATTACACAAATATTACTTGCTAACAAAAATAAAATTAAAGTGTGTGTCAAGTTACTCCTGTAGTATTCGCAAACTGGAGCAAGGTCTGAAAACAGGTTCCGTTTATTTTAATTTTCTTAACACATGCTACCAATTTAAATATTTTTAAAGATATTTAATAACAGTGTGTTCATTATAAAAAGATCTCATTGAATAATAGTAATAACAATTATTTTGAAATATTTCAGCATGTTAAACGTTAAACTTATAATAAGAATTCAAGTACGTACGAGTATGAAATTGTATCACCATTCAATAAATGCATGTCCTTCCTTTTATACTTAGAACTTTTTCACATATATTTTTACAGCTCTCAAAAAATAGATAGATATGACTAATTTATGTTGTTTTGAAAAAATTTGCGGTTACTAAAATTTAACATTACAAATTCGGAATATCTAGCTCAACTTGACAAATATCATCAATTGTTTATATTGTCTATAATTAGTTATGGGAATTAATATTGTACGAACAGGAAACATCACGCAGCATTTGTGTTTTTAAAAATGTATTCCTCATTTTGAAGATCTTGGCACAGCTCCACCAACGACTGTAACTTTGCCAAACAACTTTGAGTTCCACTAACAATATATTTTTCCGCCTACCTCTATCCAAAGTATACATTTCCTGGCATCATTGTAGGAAGCCAAGTCGTACTTTTCCTCCCTAGGGAGGAAAAGTAAAAGTTACGTCCTAGTACGTTATCAATGAAATACTTTTTGCAATTCCGAGACTAAAGTGGTCACTTTGGTCTCACATGTTAGAGACTATGTTAGACCCAAGGGATATAAAAGGACAGTTAAAATCCCAAGGGATTTAAAGTACAAATAAAAACGTACACCTCCGATGCCTAGCCAAGCATTTTAAAAGTCCGTCCAGATGCCCAGCCAAGTTTTATAAAAGTCCCTCCTCGATGCCCAGTCAAGAATTTTAGAAGTCCATCCTCGATGCCCAGCCAAGTTTCGTAAAAGTCGTTCCTAAGTTGAATTTATTAATTTTGTTTGTTAGTTTCATAAATAAATTATTGAAAATGTCTTGTTATTTGAGGGAGGCGGAAAAATCATATCATCATTACATTACATTGATAAGGAAATGGGACTCGAATGCATGGTCTACATATTATGTTTACATGCTTAGATAATATATCGCTGAAAATATAAGTAAGGTCTATAATAAGATCATTAGGGGACGTGTGCTCAACATTGATAAACAGGAACAAATCGGTATTGGGAGGTATGTTTTCTTCAAAACCAAAACAATTACCATTGGCGGCGTGACTTTTTAATTTACGAAATTTAGATTACTCTTTACTTAAACTGTTAGATTCCGATAAATAGAAGATGTACGTGTTCTCAGCTCAAATATTGCGAATAAAATAAATATATTAGTGTTTTAAATAAAACTCACTGTTTCTAGCTAATTCCACAATATAATAAACATTATTGAAAATTCTAAAAAATTGACAATTGTTTCGATAAATCAATATCATCGTGAGTTTCATTTAAAACACTAATATGAGTAGATTCCACGAAGTAAGGGTCGAGACAGTTAATTTTTTTTTCCTTTCTGGCCCGGGGGCCTTTTGGCTTTGGGACTACACCCCATTTAGCCACGATAGTTTATTATATTCCAATTATGATACTGTCACTCTATCTTTCATGCAAATATTCCTAAACTTCCAAAATTATGGAGAAAATGGAAGAAGAAAAACAAATGGGATAAACAGGGACACCCTCTTCACACTAAGGTGCCCGTCAAAGCGACATACAAGAAAGGTAACGGTTGAAGGGGATTTGCTATAAAAGGACAAACAGAGGGAACCAAATCTAAATCGTTCATACTATGTTCATATATGCATTCACACAAAACAAAATAAAAATTGCAACATTATATTTTTCGTTTGGTGCGTTTAAGGAATTCCCATAAAATATCTCTTATGATAGGTTTCTGAGAGCTTAGATACAAGAGAGAGACTGTGTTTTGAGGAAAAGATATCTTCTTAGCTGATAGGGAATTAAGTAAATATTCCGTTGCTTCTCTATTATACCTACAGTTAAACATCCAGTGGTTGAGATCGTCGAAACTTCCGTCACAGTCACATGTATCTGTGGTAGACAATTTAATTTTGTAACGCTATGAATTAACTGTAGCATGTACAAAAAGGCATCTGATATACATATAATATATTTTCCTGGAAGGAAGGCTTCGTTCAGCTAGAGGAGTACTGGGAAGAGCAAGATACATCTTGCAGTAGGTATTGTTACTATGGTTTGTGAAACCTGCCCATTCAATTTCCCAATTTTGTTTGAGGGTTTCGTTTCTAAGTGATATTATATCTCCCTTTGATAATTCGTTGATTACACGACCACAGGAAGCAGCAGCTTTAGGATCACCTGGAATTTAAGAATGTCCTTTAACCCATACAAATCCAACGTTTTTGTTTAAATTCTTCAGACGTGTTACTTTTTCTGGGATGCTGATTGTACTGCTATTAATGTATATATGTTTCCGGTAGTTTCTCAATGTCATTTACGCTGATTGAGAATCAGATAAAATCATATACTGTTCAAATTCTAAGTTACTGTTTATGATCCATTCCAAGGCTTTGTTGATGGCCACTAATTCAGCTGTGAAGATTGAACAGTTTGAATTTAATTTGTACTGTAGGGATACTTGTAGATTTTGGACATAAAAAGTACTACCAACTCCCGCACTCGATTTGGAGCCATCGGTGTATATTTTGCATATTGGACCTCGGGTACGAAGTTTTCATTTAGTACAACATAGAGACAAGCTAACTATAGATAACTTTTTATTATTAATGCTAACATTGATACCACAAACTTCGATTTTACTGTTAAAATTAGTAGTAAATTGTATGATTTCGTACTTAATTTTGTTGGAAATGAAGATAGCTACTTCCCCATAGCCATTGTTTCGACTGACAGACACACTATTAAAATTAGCGAATTTAAAGGTATGGGAAGGCTTAAACTAAGTTTCAGCGAAAATACCAATATCAAACGTTTCTTCTTTAAATATTTCATAGAGAGAATGTTTTTTAGATCTTAAGGATCTTGCGTTCCATTGAATAATTTTTAAGTAATTATTATTAGACATTTTGGTTCGTTTGTTTTTTTAACCCTTAGTTGAAAACATATTTTCAACAATATTTTTACATTCATTCTCAGATTCAATTTCGTTAAAATTAAACCCGTGCCAAGTTCACAAGTTTGAGCTAAACTTTTCAGATCCATATAGAAATAGTTAAATAACTCTCCTTATACTTGGCTTCTCATATAAAATATGAGAATTTCATATATTTAATTTTTCTTCGGTATGCAGAAGTTTTCTAGTACATTCAGAACTGCTTGATAACAATTTTTTTGGTCGTGTATCAAATTTAGTGCATTAAATATATCAACCTATCAAATTAAGCAATACCTATAACAACTTTTACCTTGTCTGGCTTGCTGTCTTAATCACTCGCCATCATATATATTTCCAGATATTGCTTGAATTACTTAAATTTTTCGGCGGCATTGCCTCCAAAACTCATCGGATTTGGTATTCTGATATCCATTAAATAGTCCAGATTCATCAACTTTCCTTAGTACGTAGATTATTGACCTCAATAGAATTGAATTTATTGCATATGAGCTTCCCATCTAATTTCCACTTGACTGCGCCATGTTGTGTTATGATCGCCGCCTGACACTGTTTTTATAATAGTTTTAATAATAATTAAAAGATTACAAATTCTGATACAGAAAATTAACGTGTCTATTTCATAATCGCGCAATCTAACCTCATGCCTCTTCTTGACATCTTTAGTGACGTATAACACATATAAACCAGGAACATAGAATAATACTAAAGAACATTGACAATTAATACTCATTTCATGACAGCCTATGCAAGATTTAACAACAAAAATTGAAATTTTCCCCCTCATTTTCTCTTCAGCATACTGCATATGACGTCTTTCGATTATTGGGGCACCACTTAGACCTTTAGTTGATCTGTTTGCAACCATAGTCTCATGCCCTCAGATTCTACAGAATGTACATTTTGATATCCTAAGAATTGAAGGGTTTTTAAGCGTTTATGGCTGCGTTGATAGAACTCTGATCAACATTGGACGACCAAGGGAAAACTAAACAGTTTACCCAGCTCGATCATTCAATAAAAGTAATAATGATATATGTCTTCTCAATCACTATATTTATTCCGTTAATACCAACTGAACAGGAAGTGTACACTATGCGAGTGTTTTTAGAAACATTGCTCTCTTTCTAAATCACGCGCAAGAATATAGGCCATATCCAGGTGCGGTTATTTTTGGAGATAGTGCCCCTATCCAGCACTGCCCTGGTTGATGCTAACCCTACATAGAGACCCTCAAGATAAAATTAAATACGCGCTCACAAATGAACATGGAAATTAATAAAATATGCTCACGTAGTTCTAAATCATTTACGGATTGATGCACGAAAAGCTGCAAAACACGTGTTAACGTATAGAACATTGCTCATTATAGCCAAGATAATTAATCGAGAAGAGTGCGTGAATCCAATGAATCATCTGAATGGATTTTATGGATGAATAAAAACATGACCTAATTCAGAATGTTGCACAAAAATTTTATCCACAAGCCCAACTAAGAATTAATCACTTACTTCGTACTAAGTAGTTTTTTAAATGTTATAATAATTGTCATCAAATATTTTTGTCATATCACTAGGTAGAACAGGCCCCTGATCCATCAATATTTTTTGCATTTTTGCACTTTCCACTTTGCTTAAACTAGATTTCCAAAATATTTTGTTAGTGGAACGCAAAGTGGTTTGGTAAAGTGAAAAGATGGAAAGTCGTTGGTGTATCAGGGCCCAGTAAAGTAAAAACAAAAATTGAGAGCACTGCCTAACATACTGGGAAGCTTGCTGTGTAGTTTAGACGTGTTTTTACTTGTTATCTTGTAAATTCTAAGTGATACATCCCTAAAATATTCAATTATGGTGCGATGTTCTTCTTATATAGTCAGTGGAGTAGGCGTAGAATGAAAGTTGATTGAAATTTAAAATTTCAATTTTGTTGAAAGGAAGTTACTTCTTTCAACATAGTCATATCAAAAACAATTTTAGGTTTTTTTCAGAAAACTTAAAGTTTGTAAAGGTTAAATATTCAATGTTTGGGGATAAATCCGTAAATATTTGACGTTTTTAATGAACTTTCTTAATTTAAGTTAATACGAAATAAGTAAATCAATATAAGAGTGTTACTTCGTGTATTTTAATGAAAATATGATATTTACAATCCATTTTTCAGACCATAATCAATTTTTCCATTGCTCAAAACCCACCAAGATTACAAATTCCTGGAGCACAGTTCGTTGGAGATGGTTCACGATCTTTTCAACTTAAGCAACAACGTCTCAACGCACAAGATTTTATTCCAAGACCTCGTCGACCCCAAGCACCTCCAAGAGAAATACGACCAGTCGTAGAAGATGAACAAGATAATTATCCTTCTTCACAGCAATCCTTATCAAGTTTTGATGCTGAAGTTAATAAGTTAAGCAATCCAGCTCTCTCTACGGCTGCCGATGATGGTGAACAACCCACTTTGAGACCTACACCTTTATCTTTCAGGTATACTTAAAATTTAGAGCATTTAGGGCCAGCTTCACCAACATCTACTAAGTTTTGTCCTTTCTCATTTTATGCCAAGTGACAAAGACGAAGGTTGTGAATGAGCTATACGACAATTATCAGAAGATGGTAAAACTGGCCCTTTTACAGTTTTTCAGCTATCGTTAAGTTTGTATGTTTTTAAATGTGATATTTATTTTTATATAGGCCAGAAAAACCTATTCCTGTATTGAGAGAACAAATTAGAGAAAAGTCATCTGATTTTTCTGTGGCTAGACCTTCACCATTGCCTGTTTTGAGACCAGCAGTACAAAGCAGACCGTCGCCAAGACCAATAAGACCTGTTATTAGGCAAGAAATTGATTTAGATGATGAAGAAAATATTCCTAGACAACCTGCTAGGCAAAAAGTAAATATTCTAGAGTTTTTGTCCTTCTATGTCCTTTTACACTAATAAAACACTTGACTTTAATTTTTGATAACCACTGCTAAACTAAGAGCCAAAAATATCAAATTAACATTTCTCTATTTCTGTGGTTTAATTACTTAGTTAGTCAATCTTTCGCACAGCAATAAGCAAGTGAAAAAGACTAGCCTATCAAATTAGGGAAACTACTGAACCATGATAATGAATTAAGTAAGTGTCTTATTAATAAATATTTTTCAGGCAAGGCCTCAACCAGTACAACAACAATATAGACCAGCACCTGCTCTTAGACCAGCTCCAAGACCACAATACGCTGAAGATGATCCAAACAGAAAGAAGAAACCCGTTGTGCAAATTTTAAGGAAATATAGAGAAGACAACCCAGACGGAAGCATTACTTGGGGATTCGAAAATGATGATGGTACTTTCAAAGAAGAAACTTTGGGTATTGATTGTGTGATTAAAGGAAAATATGGATATGTTGATCCAGATGGAGTAAAGAGGTATGTTATTTACCACAAAACAGTGTCTCATTTGACTGAACATCTTCCATTATAAAATTAATTATTACTTTTCCGCCCAACTTATCTATATGCGAGAAAAGTATTCGTTTACTTCAAAAAAAGATGGAATTTTGAAAAATTTGTTTGAGTTATTTTTACTTTTTCCATCAACAACAAAACGAAAAAACGGTTATTAGTAAAAAAATCCTGTGTGTATGTCGTCGTCGTCGTCGTCGTTGTCGTCGGCCACTTTTCTTTACATGTCTTGTTAGCACGTAGAGCCTCCGGAGTGCAATAAATCACCAATTTTATGATTGAATATTGTTAAGGACATGTCCCAGATGAATCGTATTGATTTTCAGCTCACCAGAGTCCGTACAACGGGTGCTAAGAACGATATCCTGTAATTTTTTGAGAAATTTCAGTTTGTTAGCACGATACAGCCTCCAGAGTTCAACAAGTCACCAATTTTATGATTGAATATTATTAAAGACATCTCACTAATGAACCCTATTGATTTTCAGCTCACCAGAGCCAATAAAACAGATGCTACAGTACTTTAAGTACGATATTTTTGTCATTTTTGGAGAAGTTTCAGTTTGTTAGCACAATACAGCCTCCGGAGTATATACAAGTGACCAATTTTATGATTGTATATTATTCAGAGCGTTCCAAAGATAAACTCTATTGATATTCAGCTCACTAAAGCCAGTACAATGGGTGCTATGGTACTTGAAGTACCAAATTTTTGTCATTTTTTGAGAATGTTCAGTTTGTTATCACGATACAGCCTCCAGAGAGTATACGATTGATCAAATTTGTTCAAGGTATCTCACAGATGTACCCTATTGATTTCCAGTTGACTAAAGCGAGTAAAACAAGTCCTATAAATCCAGATATACTCTTTTTTGTTATTTTTGGAGGAATGTCGGTTTGATAGCACGATACATCCCCCGAAGTGTATACAAGTAACAATTTTATGATAGAATATTGTTCAGGGCCACAGATGCGGAAAAGTTAGTTTTATTCTTTAAAACCGTTTATTTTTGTTTGTTTTTAGGGAATTTGAATATGAAGCTGGTAATAAATGCGATCCTAACCAAGCAGCTTTGGACGAGTTGGAAGATGATGAAGAATTGCCTCCACAAGCTCCAAAAATAACACCAAAAAAACCTTCAAACATTGGTAAAGCTCAGTTCCAATATAGGCCGCAACTTGCCCCAAATTAGGACTAATCAACATCTTTGCCATGTTTATTTAATGTTTTTATATTGTTGTTAATAAAAGATTTAAACAAAGTATCGTTTATTACTATTAATTACACAAAAATTAACAATAAAAAACTGAACCAGGTACTTAGAATAACGTAAATCGTGTATCAAAAACCTAAGGTATCTACAGAGTGATACATTTGGAAAGAGTTTTATGACAAATTTAATAAGAAAAAAAGGATTTAAATTTTTGTGTGCGCTCTAAATAATTAATTATTACTTCACGTGACAAAACTGAAGAGCTGAGAATTTCTGAAACAGAGAATATAGAAAATGAAAACCCAATTAGATCAAAGACACAATACAAATATCGTAATAATATACGGACCCAACGAAGATAAGTTAACCAAAAACGAGGAAGAATTTTGTAAACAACTAACAGATACGATCGAAAATGTGGCTGGAAAGATGTTAATAGCAGGAGACTTCAATAGTCAACTCAGAAAAAGAACACTGGCTACATCAGATGTTTTGGGAAACCATGATAAGTATTACAAAAACAACATCTGAGATAGAATGCCGGTAAATGAATTTAGGCAAGAAACAGAATTCACAATAGCAATAAATAACTAGGAAATACTAGATTTGGAAAAAAATACGGGAAATATATGTATTGTTACATGAACTTTGTTTTTAAAAAGATTCATTGACAGTAAAACTATATAAATTATACAAACATGATATATAGATTTTAGACAGTATGCAGACTAAATGAAATATATTTACAATCGTATTAAATTGGTAAACTTTATTTACTACATACGTTGCCATAAGAATTACCGGGATACTCAAAAATATTTCACTTATGTGCCTTGAGGATCACATATGTTTCACGGCACAACTCTTACCTTATGACGGACAGATTATTGTGGCATAGTAATGAACGGCTAGATTATGTTTTACGACACAATAGGAGGTCCGTCAAGCTGCCCCCCGCGGTTAGATTTTTTTTACCAGTATGCTAGCACACATGAAGGGCACCTAGCACAACCATTTTTATAGCTAGCACACCAACAGCTCACAATAAAAATGCTTTTGAATTCGGGTGGTGTCAGGTTAACGCTAGCCCCCCCCCCCCCCCCGGTTGGAATTTTTGCGCCAAAATTCTAAAACAGATAAAGGACACCCAGCACAACCTAGCACACTATTTTTTATAGATAGCACACCCACAGCTTACAATAAAAATACTTTTGAATTCGGGTGGTGCCAGCCCCCGCCCGGTTGGAATTTGCTCGCCAAAATGCTAGCAGTGATAAAAGATACCCAGCACAACCTAGCACACCATTTTTATAGCTAGCACACCAACAGCTTATAATAAAAATGCTTTGGAATTCGGGTGGGGCCAGGTTAACGCTAGCCCCTTGGGGTTGGAATTTTTTCGCCAAAATGCTAGCACAAATAAAAGACACCTAGCACAACCTAGCACAAATTTTTTTATACCTATTATATCAACAACGCTTTTGAATTCAGGGGGTGGAGGGTATCTGCAAAACAACGCTATGGTTACACGAATGAATGAAAATGTTGGATGTATTTGTTCCTAAACATCATTTTCCTATAAAAAATTGCCCCTCCTAAACAGCATTATTGTTGTCAGCTGTTGCCGGATTGCGCATGATATCTATATTTACCCATCTAGCAGGTTATTTGATTATTTAATAATCAACTATTATTTATTTAATAGTTATCTATTTATTTTCAATTAATGCTAGAAAACGAAAGAATACAAAAAACCTTCACAATTAAAAATAATTTTGGTAAAATCATAGAAATTTTAATAGAACAAAATAATTAAATTGGACCATTTAGTCACGGAATCAGAAACAATCCGTGCACAAATAAGTTACAAGATACGTCACACTATAAAAAAGGCAACGACAAACGTTTGCGTGCAGCGACATTGAATAAATAAATGTCCAAAAAAGCGAGGTCGTTGGATATGTCCTTTGGACAAAGTTGTGCAATCTGGAAGGGGCGGCTGAGATCCCTAAAAATGTTCCGATATATTGAGAATACATGTTTTAGACTGATCGTGGTTCGCTGCAGTCCTTACTTAAAAGAAACACTCAAACTTTATATTTAAATCTGCCAGAATATTTATTGCCGAAGTTGATGGATAATTAACCATTGTAATGATAACATAAATATTGCATTTCACTATCAGATTTTTTTAAATTCCCAAATTTACTTAGAACGTGCAGCTTTTATTTCTTAGAGCCGGTTAATCAGAGCTCCAAATATTTCTGTGGCTTATCATAAGATACCAACACTACTATGTATTTTTCAAAGTTTTTAGTATGTAACCGACAATGTATGTTTGTTCGGTTGCAATCTTGCAACTCAGTTTTGAAGCAGATATTCTCAACCGATTGAGCTGAAATTCTGTATATACGTCTAGTTTGCATGTCAATCCATGATTGGGTATGTGACGTCATTCTAAATTCAACATGGCAGATCACCAAAGTTGGCGGACTGAAGAATGTGGACTAATTTTTCATGCTTTCTTACAATATTGGTAATGGAAGGACTTGCTAAGAATACGGATGTGATTTATAGTCCGTTGCTCCAATCAATCTACAATTTTGGTGTACTTGGGTTTTTTGAGTCCTTTATTATGACATTGAGGTCGAATTATTCGACTGTGTTGCATCGATTGGTTCACTTTGACTTTTGTTATTTGCCGAGAGCGGCAGATTGTTTGACTAGGTCTTAAAGAACTGAAAGGACGGAATAAAATTCTTGTACTTTCAATTTGACCCATGGGCATTGGATATGTTTTACTACCTCAGAATTATTCTAAATAAATAAATTGTGAAAAAGCAAGGTGTTTGGGTAGGAACGGCAGGTATGGAGGGCTGAGCATTATAAGAAACATACTTTTTCTATCATGTTACAAGCAAAATGTACTGTAAGAAAAATTGATGACATAAGTATTTTTATTTTTCTAAAAACTAGGTATAATCCAAATAACTGTCTCGACCCTTACTTCGTGGAATCTACTCATATTAGTGTTTTAAATGAAACTCAATGTTTCTAGTTATTTCCACAATATAATGAAAAATGTTTGAAAATTCTAAAGAATTGACAATTGTTCCGATAACTGAATAGCATGGTCAGAATGACAGAAGTTACATTAAATGTGCTAGTTTGGTTGCCTACGTTACGCCGCTGTTTTAAAATTTTCCTTCGCCTTACCCTAAGACAGTATAAAAGAACACAGCCCTCGAACATAAGCAAGATATGACAGTTTTGGCGCGCCTAAGAGAATTGAGACGTTAAGAGTGTATAGAAATGTAACAATCATTCTCTCGATTTAGTTATTTATCCTATTACTGTTTGTCAAGTTTATAAAGTTAATGTTGTAATAAACTATATTCAATACTCAACAAACTCTACAAACGTTGGCCACTTCGTTCCGGATTCCCTATCGAATGAATTTATTGCAAAGGAAGGCATTTGACAAAACAGTGAAAATCTGAACGAAAAAGGTCTCATGGTTTGAAGAAGTATCTCTCATCAGCCTATAGAAAAAGGAAATATTCTCTCAAAAAGAAGGTTAAAATAGTGAACACGTGATTATATAATACAACAAAACTGGAAAATTAAGGTCAGATCTATTTCATTATTAATATACTGCTGTGCTAAGAAAGATTGATAATTAATTCTACCAAAACTGTCACTTAGTTTCAAAATTCATGATTTGCATGTAATAATTGGTAAATTAGCAAAAATTGCAGTAATATTAGTACAGCTTAGCAATTGTTGATAACATCTTTGAGTTAACGAATAGATCGTAGCTTGTTTATACAGTGTGGTGCACAAGTGGAGAAGATAATTTACATTTAAAATGAGTTTCGCGCATTGTTCGGGCAAAGTTAGACTCTGAATTAATCCGGTAAATTACTCGAATTCATTAAGGTTGGACTCTCATTTCAAGAACTGATGGTTGGCTGGTCTGTTTGAGAAAGAAAACAAATAATTATGATTTATTGAGTTAGTGAATATTGCGATTTGCGATTATATTTGTAGTTTATTTGTAGCAAAAAACTTTAGATTTGAATATTTTGTTGTAACGCGAAAAATTCGCCGAGCTGTCGTAAATTTAATATTGGCTAACCTGTCGACTGAGAGAAGTCACAGCGCTATCGGTACGAAGTTAAAAATTCAGTACTCCATTTGCCGTCAAGGTGTAAACACACCATTTCAACTAAAGATATTCGCATGTGCTCTGGGAGCCATTAGTGCTTATTGGAAAATCCGACAATTCAGACATAGGGGAGGAGAAATACAGCTGGAACCAACAATTGGCAGCTCCGACCCGATAGGTTTCTGGTCCCAAAACGGTCGATGACTGTGGGTTCCATAAAAATTTAGTGGAATTGTGTTTTGAGGTAAATTTCCGTAGACGGCGTTAGCTAGGATTTATTAACAAGGTAAATGGTTGAAAATACTTTCTCGGAATTAACAGTTTCGTAGGTAATTCAACGTAGAAATTCTGCTTTGATTCGTAATTTATTGGAGTATGTAATCTGGGTTTCGCGGGATAGTTTCGTTATATTTCATAAATTCTTATTAATTCATATTCTTCATGGCTTTATATTTTGTTGAAATAAGAATATATCACAGGGGTTGTATAAACATTCAGGGATGTGTCCAACGACGTAGTTTTTATATTATGGGTTTTTATTGGTATCGTAGTTTTTTTTGCTAAGCGGAAAAAAACCAGTCATGTAGTTTTTATTCTCAGAGTAGATGGCTTTTATACAATTAAAAGTCATGAGGTATAATTATTTGCGAATTTCGGGTATTGTTAATATAGTCAGTATGATGGGATACTACGGGGTTACGTCGAAAATTTGACCGGGGTAAAATGTAAACCCTATGTAAAGGCTAATTCGTTTCTCTATTTTAGGGGGGTTTTTGTATATGGACATTAAATCACTGATTGGAATTTAATAGGTCAGTGAGACCAGTTCCAGGAGAGCTGGGAAATTCTGGAGAAACTTCAGTTCCTGTTCTGGTGCCGGAAAAGGATAAGTTAACAGTTTTCCTTTTCTTATTTCTTCAAACTCATTAGTAAACTCACATCTAAGCTTCACATATTACCGTTTTTTTTTATATTAAGTTTTATTTCTTTTTTTCTTGCGGCAATTACTATAATCTCGCTTACACTTGTATTTTGTATTTAAAAATTTTGAAATCTTTGCTCATAGATTGAGATGCGCTAGAACACTACGGTACGTACCTAGTATTGCGATATTTAGTGGTTTTTACCTATTTCTAATGGTTTTATGTATATAATTTGCGCCGTAAATAATTTTGAGTTGTATTTTCTCTAGCAACGCTAAACTCGTAAATTTTTGGCTTAGACAATTATTTATAATTATATTGATACTGGTATAAATTGCGGAAGTGTGAACCCTTGTAACTATACATTGTTGATTTTAATATATATATATATATATATATATATATATATATATATTATCGTTGTATTTTTGGAACATTGTACATGAACAATTTGGTCGATTCTCTGGAATCTTAGAATTGGGACATCGGTGTAGTTTGGGGCCCTCAGCTCTTCTGCACCCTGAGATTACAGCCTTCAGCTGAGCTCAGACGTTATTTGTAATATTTTTTTTGTAGTGATATTGTAATAAATATTTTGAAAAGAGACCTTTGGTCCACCAAGACTAATTAAAATTTCAATCAGGGGATACTTGCTGACTTTTATTTACTTATGATATTTCACCTATCAGTTTAACCTTTGGAGTGTGTAATGAGTGTTGTTAACCCACTGAGGAGTTGTGGGCTAACTTAGGAAGTCTTGGATGCTTGCCAAAACTTCTCTGGCGCCCTTTTTGTATACTTAATAATTTTTTTGAAGAATCCACCCCTCCTTCGACTCGAAACTAGTCGACTGGCGAGCACGGGTTGTACCACGTGAGACAACCCGTATACCTATAACGAGCACTGAGAGGGTTTGTAGGTTTTTCTCGTTATATGTTTTTGGAGCCCATAACGTGGGGCCGTTAGTATTTTTTTTGTGTCAGCAATACATATCCCGTAATTTAAACTTAAATTTTTGAAATTCAATTTTTTTTAGCATCTTTGATTAAACTTAAACTTTAAAAATCCAAATTTTAGTTGTAGCCATTTGATTAAACTTGAACTTTTGATAAGTTAAATTTGCAGATTTATTTTCAGTTAATTTTAGCACCAGATTTAAGTGTAATTGTTTTATTGGAGCGTACCTGGAAATAATTTCCCTTAATATGTTTTGATTGTGCCAGATTTAAGTGTTTTTAGTAAATCTGGGGTTGTGTTCAATTCGAAGGGAATTGTTTTATTGGACGTAATTTGTAAACAACTTACCTTATTCTGTGAGATTATAATATATATCAAACTGAAAATTTTATTGTAGAAATCAGACAAGAGTTTATTGGTTCGTGGGCAACATTTATTTTCTTTCATACTGATTGATTATTGGAATTTTGAAAAATTCGATATTGTAGATTTTATCTTTTTTAAACTTTGATAAATTTTCAACTTTTTCTTAGAAACTTAGTCATTGTAGATTTAACTTCAGTTATTGTGTCTTTTGTAATTTATTGCACCAGATTTAATTGGGTTTTTATTGTAAATCTGGGGATTGCTTAACTTTGAAGGTAATTGTTTCAATTGTGGGCGCAACCTGGAAATAACTTCTCTTAATTAGTTATTGTTAGTGCCAGATTTGAGTATTTGTAGTAAATCTGGGGTTTGAGGGCTTGAAGGGAATTGTTTTATGGGGCGTAAGTGGTAAACAATTTACCGAATTTTGTTGAGCAGTGTTAAATATTAAATTGAAGTTTTAATACAGGAAACGGACAGATTGTTCATTGTTTGATGCGTTTTGTTTTTTTTTCTCTTCTTTTCCAGGTAGCAAGTGAATAAGAAGATTCCTGATATTGATATTATTGTTTCAATAAAAATTGTAATTTCGAAAATTTTATTTGATTATCTATTGTATAATATTTGTAATTTATAGATATTGTAAATTTAAAAAGTGAGTTACATATTGGGTCACACTGTGTATAAATTTTAGTATCAGAACACTAACTGAATTCGTAAATACTTTGCTTTATGGTAAGTTTATTTGACTTTCGACGATTGTAGGCTGCATTGTGGTTTCGAACCTTAGCGGATCGGTGTTTTGGAAGTGGTGCCTTGGGCTTGTGGACTCCTGTATTTTGGAATCGCTTTTGAGGAAGGAACGTTGCGTTGGTTCGAGAAGTACACTCCGTGGAAACTCTGTGGGTTGGAGATATTGTTTGGACAAATAGGGACTTTTGGACATTCGGTATCTGGATTTGGGTTTTAAATTCCTTATTAGGTTTCAGTTGGAGGGAGGCCATTTGAGGTACAGGTGTGTCGGTGAAGAATTATTGTTCCGCTGGGTTGGAATTGGTTTGTTGCTTGGATCGCTTGTCAAATTGAACTTAAAAAGAAAAAGAAATGTCTCGTAGGTTTGTGGTTAATCGGTTGGTTCAGGATGAGCTTGTGTATGAAATGACAATACGTGGTATTGCAAGTGGCACGGAGTCTGAGATGCGGCGTAGTTTAACTTTATCGTTGCAGGTAGAGAAGGAAGATGATAGTATAGATCCGCCAGAGTATCCGTATACAGCTGCCGAAGACTTGAGTGCAGTTGAGAATAAGTTAGATCAGATTGAGCCCGGTGTAGAAGAGTTCAACGAAACTCGTGTGAGTGGTAGTTTCCAGAAATTACAGAGTCAGTTGGTGCATGTCATAGGTCGGTTGGAACGTGCGACTAATTTCGAAGCAGGTGATGCTGGTGTTCGACAGAGGGCGAAAGTAGATGAACTAATGGCTAAAGCTCTCTCTTTATACGAATCATTGGGAAGTAAGGCTTCTAGACATGAGCGTTCTCGTCAATCTCAACCCCCCCAATTGGAAATTCTCTCTCAACCTGGGCCGTCCTTTGCAAATTTGTCAACAATCCGTAGATCGACTCTCAATGAAGTCAGACCACTTCCTAATCCTGGTAATGCGTCGAGGAACTTGTCTAGTATTAAGACGATCTTGCCTAGCAAGTGGGGTTTGGTGTTTTCTGGAGATCCCAAACGTATTTCACTATCGAGCTTTCTGGAAAAAGTGGATAAGGAAATTTTGTTAGCTAGTGGTATCGATTTATTTTCTGGTAGGGCTTATCAATTTTATTTAGCTTATAGAGAAGAGGTAAACTCTTGGGAGGAATTCGTGGATCTATTACGGGAAGAGTATTTATCGGTAGATTACAATGACAAACTGTTCGAGGAAATTAAGAGCAGAACTCAGGGTCCTGATGAAAGTATGGGAATTTACTTGGCTGTGATGTCTGGTTATTTTAGAAGGTTGACTTGTCCCATTTCGGAGGAAACTAAACTTAAATTATTGTTAAGGAATATCACGCCTTACTACCAACATCATCTTGGACTTATGGAAATTAATAGCGTGCGTGAGTTATTGACTTTGGGTCGTATATTGGAGGCTAGGAAATTGGCTATCGAGAATTACAGTGTACCATCGAGGGAAATAAATTGTATGGAGCCGGACCTAGCTTATGGGTCATTGCATGTGGAACCTGTGTCTGAGGTTGGAACTCTACCCCTCCCTACTTCATCATCTATTCCTAAAGTTCATGAGCTCGTTTGTTTCCGTTGTAAGCAGCCAGGTCATCGGGCCGTAGCGTGTCGTAGTAATAGGAAATTTTGCTTTAGATGTAAGAAAGAAGGATTCACGGTTAGGACTTTTCCTGATTGCTTTTCCAGAATTAGCCAGCGTAAACGAACCGAGGCGTGCTTGAAAGATCGGTTAGAGTGCGTCAGTGAAAACCCCCCGGTCAGTAGTTTTCGTGCCGTTATAGATTATGTGTTGGATCATGTCGTTAATGATGAACGTCCTTATCTTAAGATAGATATCCTAGGAAAAACGTTGTTAGGTCTTTTGAATTCGGGCGCTTCAAGAACTATTTTAGGAGGTAAGGGTTATGAGTTAATTTCTTGTTTAGGGTTGACTTTGGATAAAAGTAGGACGACTAATTGTACAGTGGCAAATGGTAATGTTTTACAGAGTATTGGAACCGTAGTGTTACCCGTGGTTTTGAGGGGTCGTATGCGGTTGATTGAGGCTCTGGTTGTCCCTGAATTAACTCACATTCTGATCCTTGGTGTAGATTTTTGGAATTTGATGGGCGTCATCCCAGATCTTCGCCATGACGAGTGGCATTTTTCGGCAGATCCTGTGTTGATAAATAGTGTGAAACAAGTGTCGTCTAGAACGGTACTCACTCCTTTGGAACAGCAGAGACTTCAAGCGGTGATTGATAGGAATATGGAAATTATGGGAAAAGGTCTAGGTTGTACCGATAGAGTAGAACACGTGATAGTAACTTCTAGTCCCCCCATCAAGCAGCGATATTATAGGGTCAACCCCATTGTACAGAGGCATATTGATGCTGAATTGGATGAGATGCTGCAGTTAGGTGTTGTAGAACCCAGCAATAGTCCGTGGGCTTCTCCAATTTTGCTGGTCAAGAAGAAGGATGATTCCTACCGATTTTGCGTGGATTACAGGAAGTTGAATGCCGTCACTGTTCGAGATAGTTACCCTCTTCCCCTGATAACGGATACTTTAGCGAAGTTGCGTGAGGCTAAATATTTGTCTAGTTTAGATGTCAAGTCCGCTTATTGGCAAGTTCCGGTAGCCGAATCTTCAAGGCAATACACTGCTTTTACGGTACCTAATAGGGGTCTATTCCAGTTCAAACGACTACCATTTGGTTTACATAATGCCCCAGCCACCTGGCAGAGACTTATCGACAATGTTTTAGGCCACGATCTTGAACCGCATGTTTTTGTCTATCTTGACGACGTGGTTATTTGTACGCAAACTTTCGAAGAACATGTACGGGTACTCGAAGAGGTTTTTAAGAGGTTAGCGGAGGCTAAAATTACTGTTAGCGTGGATAAGTGTCAGTTCTGTCGTCCTGAAATGAAGTACCTTGGGTACGTAGTGGATCGTTTTGGGTTGCATGTGGATCCGGATAAGGTGAAGGCAATGTTGGAGTTACCGACTCCTCGTAATATTACGGGAGTTCGTCGTGTGGTTGGAACCTTCTCCTGGTACCGGAGATTTATCCCTAATTTTTCAACCATCATGGTCCCCATTACGGGTCTTCTGAGGAAAAATCGTTTTGTGTGGTCTTCTGAATGTGAGTCTTCATTCCGTCGTGTCAAGGAATGTTTGGTTTCTGCGCCGATTCTTACTTGTCCCGATTTTAATAAACCCTTTGTTGTACAGACCGATAGTAGTGGTTATGGTTTAGGGGTTGTGTTGAGTCAGCCTCACGAGGATGGTGACAAGGTTATTTGCTATCTAAGTAGATCTCTTACTCGCCAAGAACGGAATTTTTCAACCACTGAACGCGAATGTCTCGCTGTGGTTTGGGCACTTGAGCAACTTCGGCCTTATTTAGAGGGTGTTTCTTTTACCGTCATTACGGATCATTATAGTCTACTGTGGCTACAGAAGTTGCAGAGTCCGAAGGGTCGTCTAGCCCGATGGGCAGTCAAAATGCAACAGTATAACTTCCAAATTATACATCGCAAAGGTCGTGAACACGTAGTACCAGATGCTCTTTCTCGGCCCGTCCCTGTGGTCGATGAGGTGTCTGTGGAGGATTCATCTGAAGAGGTACCGCCCCCTCCGTTTGATACAACCAATGATAAGTGGTATTGTGAGATGGTAAAGAATGTCGCTAGTAATCCCCTTAAATTTCCGGATTGGCGTGTGAAGGATAATCTCCTCTTCAAACATGTTGTCAATAAGTACACACAACCGCTGTCGCCTGGTGAATCTTGGAAACTGGTAGTTCCCAAAGCTGGTAGGTCGCGTATTATCATGGAAGCCCATGTACCTCCCACATCTGGACATACGGGTATTTTTAAAACCTTCCACAGAGTAGCTGAGCGTTTTTACTGGACGAAAATGAGAGTTGATGTCGCTAGGTATGTTAATCGTTGTGAGGTGTGTGCTGCTCATAAGGTGTCACAAGGTAAACCTGTTGATAAGATGGCGTTTCATTTAAAGCCTAGCAGTCCGTGGGAAATGATTTGCACAGATCTGATGGGGCCTCTCCCAAGGTCGAAACGAGGTAATTCTTTCATCCTTGTCATTACGGATTATTTGACCAAGTATGTGCTGATATACCGACTTAGAACAGCGTCTGCAGCGGCCGTTGCTCGTAAGATCGAAGATGAAGTATTTCTTGTATATGGGGTACCCAAGGTGATTTTGTGTGATAATGGTCCCCAATACCGTAGTAATCTTTTCCGAAGCTTAGCTTCCCGATATAGCTGCCGTATCAAGCTGAATGCCAATTATCATCCAAGGGCTAACCCGTGTGAAAGAGTTAACCGTGTGATTAAGACTATGATGGCTTCCTATGTCTCGGATAATCATCGTTGTTGGGACGAGCATCTCGCTCAGATAGGATGTGCGATTAGAACATCTACTCATGAAGTCACGAAGGTAACACCGTATTTCTCTAATTTTGGTAGGTCTATGCTGTTGTCTGGTGCCGATTATGTTGATAATTCGGATTTAGATCTGGGAGATAGTGTGAGAACTCCCGAGAGTAGTCGTAATTTGAGTTTTAGGAAATTGTTCGCTGACATCAGGAAACGGTTAGAGGATGCCAATCAGAAGGCTTGTGATAGCCATAATCTGCGACGTAGGCATGTGGAGTATCTCCCGCACGATTTAGTGTGGAAGAGGAATTTTGTCCTTTCGGATGCTGCGAGGTATTACACGGGTAAGCTAGCGCCTAAGTATATAGGGCCCTACTCGATAGCTAAGAGGGTATCTCCGTGGACGTATGAGTTGCACGATAAGGATGGAGCTCCGGCAGGAGTATGGCACTGCAAGGACTTGAAACCATACTCTACGCAACCGCCTGACGGGTTAATTTTCTTTGACGAAAGGGGGGGATACTGTAACGCGAAAAATTCGCCGAGCTGTCGTAAATTTAATATTGGCTAACCTGTCGACTGAGAGAAGTCACAGCGCTATCGGTACGAAGTTAAAAATTCAGTCCTCCATTTGCCGTCAAGGTGTGAACACACCATTTCAACTAAAGATATTCGCATGTGCTCTGGGAGCCATTAGTGCTTATTGGAAAATCCGACAATTCCGACATAGGGGAGGAGAAATACAGCTGGAACCAACAATTGGCAGCTCCGACCCGATAGGTTTCTGGTCCCAAAACGGTCGATGACTGTGGGTTCCATAAAAATTTAGTGGAATTGTGTTTTGAGGTAAATTTCCGTAGACGGCGTTAGCTAGGATTTATTAACAAGGTAAATGGTTGAAAATACTTTCTCGGAATTAACAGTTTCGTAGGTAATTTAACGTAGAAATTCTGCTTTGATTCGTAATTTATTGGAGTATGTAATCTGGGTTTCGCGGGATAGTTTCGTTATATTTCATAAATTCTTATTAATTCATATTCTTCATGGCTTTATATTTTGTTGAAATAAGAATATATCACAGGGGTTGTATAAACATTCAGGGATGTGTCTAACGACGTAGTTTTTATATTATGGGTTTTTATTGGTATCGTAGTTTTTTTGCTAAGCTGAAAAAAACCAGTCATGTAGTTTTTATTCTCAGAGTAGGTGGCTTTTATACAATTAAAAGTCATGAGGTATAATTATTTGCGAATTTCGGGTATTGTTAATATAGTCAGTATGATGGGATATTACGGGGGTACGTCGAAAATTTGACCAGGGTAAAATGTAAACCCTGTGTAGAGGCTAATTCGTTTCTCTATTTTAGGGGGGTTTTTGTATATGGACATTAAATCACTGATTGGAATTTAATGGGTCAGTGAGACCAGTTCCAGGAGAGCTGGGATATTATGGAGAAACTTCAGTTCCTGTTCTGGTGCCGGAAAAGGATAAGTTAACAGTTTTCCTTTTCTTATTTCTTCAAACTCATTAGTAAACTCACATCTAAGCTTCACATATTACCGTTTTTTTTATATTAAGTTTTATTTCTTTTTTTCTTGCGGCAATTACTATAATCTCGCTTACACTTGTATTTTGTATTTAAAAATTTTGAAATCTTTGCTCATAGATTGAGATGCGCTAGAACACTACGGTACGTACCTAGTATTGCGATATTTAGTGGTTTTTACCTATTTCTAATGGTTTTATGTATATAATTTGCGCCGTAAATAATTTTGAGTTGTATTTTCTCTAGGAACGCTAAACTCGTTGTTATTTAAATTTTTGGCTTAGGCAATTATTTATGATTATATTGATACTGGTATAAATTGCGGAAGTGTGAACCCTTGTAACTATACATTGTTGATTTTGATATATATATATATATATATATATATATATATATATATATATATATATATATATATATATATTATCGTTGTATTTTTGGAACATTGTACATGAATAATTTGGTCGATTCTCTGGAATCTTAGAATTGGGGCCCTCAGCTCTTCTGCACCCTGAGATTACAGCCTTCAGCTGAGCTCAGACGTTATTTGTAATATTTTTTTTGTAGTGATATTGTAATAAATATTTTGAAAAGAGACCTTTGGTCCACCAAGACTAATTAAAATTTCAATCAGGGGATACTTGCTGACTTTTATTTACTTATGATATTTCACCTATCAGTTTAACCTCTGGAGTGTGTAGTGAGTGTTGGTAACCCACTGAGGAGTTGTGGGCTAACTTAGGAAGTCTTGGGTGCTTGCCAAAACTTCTCTGGCGCCCTTTTTGTATACTTAATAATTTTTTTGAAGAATCCACCCCTTCTTCGACTCGAAGCTAGTCGATTGGCGAGCACGGGTTGTACCACGTGAGACAACCCGCATACCTATAACGAGCACTGAGAGGGTTTGTAGGTTTCTCTCGTTATATTGTGTTGTGAGAAAGCATTACTAACCCTTTAGTGTACGGGTCGGGTCTTACGGACCAAAAGCTATTTTCCAGGTGCGCGAACGCGACTTCGGCCGACATCACCTGACTTGGTACCTCTTCCTCGTGTCGGACGATATGAATTAGTATATACATCAGTTCTGTTCAGTAAATTGTTTAGCTGTCATCGCTTGTTTCGTCCTGACAGACCCAACCCGTTCCTTCTGGTGAGTTTTTATTTTGAAAAATGTAAAGGTGAAACCGTTCCTTCTGGTAAGTTTTTATTTTGAAATATGTAAAGGTGTTAACGTGAAATAGTATAATTTTAGATTGAAAAATGTCAGATCCATACGAAAAAAATATCAGTTGGCTGCAGAAGTTGTATGATGAGGTGCCTACGGACGAGGAAGACACTATTGAAGAATCTGACGGTTCCGATGCAGACGACAGAACATGTGAGCACAGCGATCACGATACCGATTCAGAGCAGGAGATTAATCCGTTAGACGAACTTGAAAATCCTACGCCAAGCATTTCACGTGGTAAAAGGGCTCACTTATATTATGAAGCCAAAAATGGGTTTAAATGGAATAAAATGTGTCCTCCAAAAAACGTGAGAACTAGACAGAACAATATTATATCCAAACTGCCAGGAGTGATTGGTGATGCAAAAAATGCTTCTACGGAGAAACAGTGTTCGGACTTATTTTTTGACGCGGATATCACCATGAACATTGTAGAGTGCACTAACATTTATATCGAAACTATTGCCAACCGTTACCAAGACAGCCTGATGTAGGACCAATTACAATAACTGAGCTGAAAGCCTTGTTTGGTCTAATATATCTGATCGGAGTATAAAACATACCAGAGAGGAACGTAAACGAGAAGATAATCTCGCTCCCATTAGACAAGTTTTTGAAGCCATTGTTAGAGATTTTCGGAAATGTTATACCATCGGGCAATATGCGACCATCGATGAAATGTTGGTAGCTTTCCGAGGTCGCTGCAGCTTCAGGATGTACATTCCCAACAAGCCTGCCCGATATGGGTTCAACGTTTTTTCATTAGCCGATGCTCGAACGTTTTACACCCTTAACCTAGAAATGTATGCAGGTAAGCAGCCAGAGGGTCCGTACAGAGTGAGCAACGCAGCCTATGATGTAGTTGAGAGAATTGTTCAACCGATTGCGCAATCAAACCGAAACATTACTATGGACAATTGGTTCACATTGGTGGAATGTGCTAAAAATTTACTAGCGATCCATAAGTTGACGGTTGTCGGTACTATGCGGAAAAATAAGCGACAAATACCAAAATAATGCATCTCTATTGCAAGACCAGGGAAGTCAAGTATGTTTGGGTTTACTGAAAATATGACCGTTGTTTCCTATAAACCAAAAAAAACAAACATGTGATTCTTCTGTCTACGATGCACCATGACGACTCCATCGATGAAAGCACTGGTGAAGATGATAAATCGGAAATAATCACTTTCTATGATATGACAAAACGTGGTGTTGATGTATTGGATCAACTTTGTGCCAAATATAATGTTGTCAGAAACACCAGCAGGTGGCCGATGGTCATTTTCTACAACTTATTGAACGTGTCTGCGATTTACGTTTTCATTATAAAAAGAAGTAATTATCCTTCATCACCGTCAGGAAAACAGAGAAGGATATTCCTGAAACATCTTGGAATTCAATTGGTAATGGAGCAAATGAAAGAAAGAGTTACATCTTCGCATTTGACGAGAGAAATACGATACCATGCTTCAAAAATTAGCGGTGTCCAGGTACCTGAACCAGTAGCTGTCGAGAGTAATAAAAGAGGTCGTTTTAGCTTTTGTAAAGATCGCAAAACACGTTTTCATCGCAAAATTTGTAAGAAATATATTTGTTTAGAACATTCCAGATATGTATATCATGTGTGTGCTGACGAAATTTGAAACGTTAATTTTCTACAGCGTATTTAACATTTATGGACCAAAAAATAAATATATTTTTTATATTATTATTACTGATCTTTTCAAAAATTACTAACATTGTTTTTTGTCAAAAATAGGAAGTAAAATGTTTATTTACATAATGTGTAATGTTATTTTGCATGATAAAAATGTTCAATTGAAAATATATACAGTTTTTCTTCTGGGTCTGTAAGACCCGAGCCGTTCCTTTATGTATTAAAATTTCACCCGTGCACTGAAGGGCTAAAATATTGTTTCGGTTTGTACCCTAGGGTTAGAATTTCTTTTTATTTAAAAATTATAAATCTTTTTAATGGAAAACTTAGTTAGAAAAAGAGGTCGCAGCAAGGCTGCTATAACACGCATTGAACGTTTTATAATTTCAATTTCCACTGATTCTAGTATTTATATTATTGATCTAAATATTGGAGAAAGTTTACTCGTAAAGTCCGTCGAAAGCTATGATAGAATTCAGGAGGATATTGAAGACTTAATTGATGAGAATGATGAAAATAAAGTATTAGAGCAACTTTCCGATCGGGAGGAAGTTGAGAAAAAATATATTACTGGTCACAGTAAAATTAAGTCTCTTGTTCAACAGCAGTTATCTGGCTCATCTGTTGGGGGCTCTGTACGGGGTAATTACTTTTCTCAGTCGAACACACAGTCCAATCCTCCAAGAGAGATTGTGGTGAATTGCGTACATTCTTAGATATTTTTACCGCATCAATTAAGGATGACGAGCGATTAGCCGATTCTCAAAAATTCATGTATCTCAAATCATTTTTGAAAGGCTTAGCATCATCGTTAATCTCGGAATTACAAATAACTGACGATAATTACATCAAGGCTCTCGATAATATACGCAGTCATTATGATAGAAAAATCCCGGTAATCAATTATCATATCAATGCTTCATTACAGGCTTCAGTACAAAAAGGCCCAAATGTATTAGAAGGTCTAAATGGTACAGTCATGAATGACTGGAATTTAATTCTTTTGAATATTTTCTCCTGTAAACTCGATAGAAATTTAAGAAGTAGTTTCGAATTAGAAAGGGATCAAAATACTCTTCCCACACTCAAGGAATTCTTTGATTCTCTCGACAAACGAATTGCAGCTTGGGAATCTTCATATAACACAGATTTGCACTCAAATGTTCAAGGTTCGCGACCGAGTCAGCAACGTAAAATTGTATTTCATACTTCAATTGTCGATAACTCAGATAAAATTCGACATACGAATGTTCAGCAAACATGTATATTTTGTAAAGGTCAAAAAGACAATATTTACAAATGATTTAAGTTCTCAGCACTATCTGTACACGGAAAAAGAGATTTTGTAACCAATAATAAACTATGGTATAATTGTTTAGGTAGCAAATATTCTGTTACTCAGCATACGAGAGAAAAATGTAGGACGCGTAGTGGAAAACACCACACTTTGTTGCATGAAACTAGGGAAAACAACCATTCTCAAAGTAAACCACAGTCGACTTTCGAGAACTCTTAGTCACAACTAAATCAACCAACGCAACCCGTAGCAGTTACGTCACATATAGGGTCAAATAATATTTTACAAGAAGTTTCTAATAAAATCCAATTCTCTGAGGCTTTATGTATGGCGTCTTCAACAAAACAAAATGTTCTTTTAGCGACTGAAACAAAAACCTCTTACTCTCAGGGTAAAAATTATTTAAATAATTGAAAGAATTAAAAGATAGTAGGTTCTTTCCAAACTGACAAAGAGATTGGAGATAACGGAGCCAGTTCTCAGGGCTCTGTTATCTGAAAGAAGTTTCTTAGAGAAAAAAATGTGGAAAAGAAAGAGAAAGAGAGAGAGAGAAAAACTACAGAACAGTAAAGTTACATCAAAAGTAAGGGCGCCACTAACTTTGTTCCTAAACAAAATTAGAAAAAATCAACCTCCTTAATCAGTGTCAACTCTTACCTGCTGTGCTCTGCTAGTTTTTGACAAAAATGTGCTGAAGGCTATTTCTCAGGTCTTTCTGTATAATAAATAAAACAACAGACTACCAATATGTATGAATATAATGAATGAAAAAATATTTAAACGTGTTACATAGTTTGACAATAATGGGTTTGTAAGAGTGTGTATGTGTGAAGAAGAGGAAAGTATAAATTAAAACTAAAACGAGCTGTACAAATATGAATGGTGAAGCCATACAATATGATTTTACTTATCTTGAAGTAGAAAGTCGAAGTCGATTCTCCATAAAATCTTCTTAGGTTAAATAATTCTCAGTATAATACACAGTTGAGTATCTAGATCATGAATTGGCTCTTATGGAAACACCATTTCTTGTGAGTCAATACAAATTGCCGACAAATCTTCATCTAAGTTCTTCAGTCGGGTGATTTTAGTTAAATTTACCGAAATAATTAAATTATTCCTGGCGGTATCGCTACAAGAACACCAAGTGTGTTACAGATAGACCTTTTTTTAATTAACACGATATTTAGATATCTGTCCAGCGACATATGTAAAACTGTTCTTATCAATTTTTTTTCAGAAATACAATCTAGTTTAAGGATTTGTCCTGGACAAAAACCTTTATCGATTTAAGAAAATATTACACAAAAAAATAAAACATACCAGTAATCCCTGCGAATTTGTTCTTAGAACAAGTTTTTTTAATAAATATACAGAATATTTAAAACTTTTATCAGGATTTCTGCGACTACCATTCTCTATTACAATCTCTCGTATAGTGCCGCATTCCGAATTTCCATTCAGGATTTTTTTCTGTGAGATATCTATACAGTTTATTCCACCAACATTTAAATAGTTGTTTAAAACATTGGCAAGGAAGGACGTGTGGTCTATTCCACCAATAAATTTAACATTCATCGCTGAATTATTCATTTAAAACTCTATTAGAAATGTTAACTGCTAAGTGAACGTTTCACGACTACAAAAATAAATTTAGTTTATGGTGAAATGCGTATTGAATTCCGCGCTCTCCTGGATTCTGCATCAGAAACATCTTTTGTAACATTTGATGTCCTCAAAAAATTACAGATTGAAACATTTAAGACCGATTCAAATATTTCTGGAATATATCAAGGTAACCAGTCATATTTCACATGTAGTAGATTTAATCATCGAATCAACATCTTCTGAAAAACAAACATTTAAAATAACTTGTGGCGATTTGAACAAAATTACTTGTGCGCTCCCTCAGACACATATTGATGCATCTGGTCTCAAAATACCGCCAAATATCGAACTTGCTGACACAAATTTCAATGTGCCAGGGAAAATAGACACGCTCATAGGTGCTGACTAAAATTTTGATGTAATTGAACCAAGAATTATTTCTCTAGGACCAAATCTACCTATTCTCTTAAATAGTATATTTGGTTGGATATTAGGAGGTAATGTAGGTACTCAGTCTGATAGTATTTCGAATCTGAGTGTCAGTTTATTTACTCAAAACATCGGTAAAGAAATCAATGATCTAATTCCCATGTTCTGGCAGCTCGAGGAAATATCACACAAAAGAATTCTTTCCCCGGAAAACAAAATATGTGAGGCAATTCTTTCTAACACTACTCAGCGCACTTCTGAAGGTCGATTTAGCGTCAACTTGCCATTAAAAGATGACTTTGATAATCTTGACTTGGGTGCTTCTTTTGACTTGGCCAAACGCAGATTTCTTTGTTTGGAAAAAAGGTTGATTCGACACGAGCTACTATATTCGTAATATCGAAAGTTCATTCACGAGTATCTTGAGTTAGGTCACGCAGTATATGTTCCTTTAGAAGTAAAGGCAAAAATATCACGGAGAAGGCATTTTCTTCCACATCACTCTGTAATTATGGAAGAAAGCGTTAGTAGCAAATTAAGGGTTGTATTTGACAAGTCATTGCAAACTAATACAGGTTATTCGTTGAATTCCATTATGTACAAAGGTCCCACTATTCAAGCCGATTTATTCGATAATGTTTGTAGGTTTCAGGTATTTAGATATGTTCTTACCTCCGACATTGTCAAGATGTATCGCCAAATCCAAATAAATCCAATACACAGATATTTACAAAATATATTATGGCGGGATCATCCTGATGATGAGCTTAAATGTCTCAAATCACAGACAGTAACATATGGCACAAATTGTGCACCGTTTCTTGCAACCAGATGTTTAGTCGAGATAGCCAACGAGGGTGCAGTAACTCATTCGCTTGCTTCACAAGTTCTTCTAGAACAGTGCTTCGTAGATTATGTTCTTGCAAGCGCTGACAGCTTGGAAGGTTTAAATAAATTATATTTTCAACTTGTTGATTTGTTAAAATCATATGGCTTCAGATTACATAAGTGGATGTCAAATGTACAAAACTTTCCGGACAAAGTGGATGTTAATAAGCATAGCTCCTTGAATATGAATCTGCACGTTAGTGAATCCTTGAACAAAGTCTCAGGAATTTTGTGGCTTCCTGTTTCCGATGATTTCAAAATTTTTGGATCTTTAATGAATAATGAGGATGCGCCTACCAAAAGGAATATACTATCTCATATTGCACGCTTATTTGATCCTTTAGGATTCATAGGTCCACTAATAATCACTGGCAAAATATTAATGCTAAAAATCTGGAAAACAAAAGCGGATTGGGATGATGTTTAATCAGAGGAAATTCAAATCAAATGGAAAAGGTTTAGTAAAGATATTCTACTTCTCAATGATCTGCAGATTCCAAAATTATCATTCAATCCTTCTCATGCAGTTAAAGCATTCGATCTGCACGGTTTCTCAGATGCCTCTCTGAAGGCGTATGGAACTTGTTATTATTTGCGCACTATCTACTCCAATAATGAAGATACTTGCAGATTGATCTGTTCAAAATTAAGAGTCGCACCTCTAAAGGTGGTAACACTTCCTCGACTAGAGCTGTGTGAATGCTTACTCATCTCCCTACTATGTCACAAACTCGTTTCAATTTTCCGTATCCATTTTTCTAATATTATTCTAAGACCAAAAAATTGCTTTAGTATGATTACAGGCTACACCTACTCGCTGGACGACTTTTGTATGTAATCGTGTATCTGAAATTCAGGAATTGACAACCAATGCTCAATGGCAACATGTGTCATCAGAAAAAAATCCTAAAGATCACATTTCGCGAGGACTTAATCCATCATCACTAATATTATATGACCAGTGGTGGAATTGTTCTGAATTTCTATATAATCCAGACTTATCTCTGAGTACAGAATCACTTTCACTTGACTCTCTTCCAGAACAAAATACTGTCTCCTGCAACTCCACTAATCATACCCTTGAAATATTCTCAAAGTTCTCGAGTTTGTCTAAGCTTCAAAGAACAATAGCATTTTGTTTGCGTTTCGTAAACAACTCTTCACCATCTAAACAAAGATATACAGGATCTCTTACAGTTAGAGAACTTAATAATAATCTCCTTTTGATAATTAAATGTGTCCAAAGTCACTATTTTGCGCAGGAAATTGACAGTATAAAAAGAAAGATTCCCCTTAAATGTAGTTCCTTGATTCAGTTAACCCCGCTTTTGAGATGGCCAAAACGTACTTCGAATCACAGGTAAACTTTATCAGTCAAATTTACCCTATTCTCAGAAACATCCCATTATATTGCCGTCTAAAGGTAATTTCGTCGACCTGCTCTATAGATATGTGCATTTCAGTTTATTGCATACCGGCCCTCAAACCATGTTAGCACATATCCGCTTGAAATTTTGGCCTATGAACGCTCTTCGACAAATAAAAAAGGTTGTTAAATATTGTGTTACATGTTTCCGATTCAATGCATCAACTGCTCAGCAGCTTAATGGTTCGCTTCCCTCTGACAGAATTTCCATCTCTCGTCCATTTTCAAAAATCGGTGTAGACTTCGGCGGCCCAATTTTATTAAAAGAGGGTGAAACTCGTAAAGCGGTTGTTACAAAAGCATTTATTTCTCTATTTATTTGCTTAGTGACTAAAGCAATTCATATATCTAAAAAGATTTATTTCCTGAAGGGGTTGTCCAGGAATAATATATTCAGATAATGGCACTAACTTCCAAGGCGCCAACAACATTCTTAAAGGAATATATCATCTTTTCAAGCAAAGGGGAAACGATTTCAAAGATTTTGGGCGGTCTCTGGGAGGCAGGGATTAAATCAACTAAATTCCACTGGAAGAGGGTTGTTGGGAATCAGATTCTTAACTACGAACAGATGTCAACCTTGTTGTGCCAAATAGAGGCAATTCTTAACTCGAGACCCATTTCTTCTATTTCATCTGATCCCAATGATTTCAGCTATCTCACACCGAGTCATTTTTTGATTGGAGAAATTATGACTTCATTCCCTAAACAGGACTTACTTAAAATTCCCGATAATCGACTCAAAATTTGGCAGCACTGATAAAAAATTAAAGAGATTTTTTTGGAAGCGATGGTCCTCTGAGTTTCTCAATAGGTTACAACATCGCCCAAAATGGTCTCAAAAATCCTTCAAGTTGAGAAAGGGCGACTTAGTTTTAGTTAAAGAAGATGGAACTCCTTCATTAGATTTGAACTTAGCGCGTATTATTGAACTGATACCCGGAAAAGACAAAATGGTTCGGCTGATGAAAATTCGTAGTTAAAAGGGCGAATATTATAGACCGATCGTAAAGTTGTGCCCATTGCCATTCTCCTTTTCTGATGGAACCTTCTCAGCAGGTGGGGAGGATGTTGCAATTTAAAAATGTGCTAGTTTGGTTGCCTACGTTACGCCGCTGTTTTAAAATGTTTCTTCGACTTACCCTTAGATAGCATAAAAGAACACAGCCTGCGAACATAAGCGAGATATGACAGTTTTGGCGCGCCTAAGAGAGTTGAGAGGTTAAGAGTGTATAAAAATGTAACAATCATTCTCTCGATTTTGTTATTTATCCTATTACTGTTTGTCAAGTTTATAAAGTGAATGTTGTAATAAATTATATTCAATACTCTACATGATTTGAATGAACTACAGTCCACATCCTCAAATATAAATTGAAGGGAACTACCAGTGACAATTTTCAATTATCCAAACAGGTATCATAAGGCAGCGTTTGAATTATTATCCAACACTGCTGTTATAAATGCTTCAATTATATTCAGTTACCACAAGAAAAGAAATATGCCCATTACAGAATTTCGGGAGAAATTGGTAATGCAATTATTAGAAATCAAGTTTGAAAGAGACGATCAGAGTGAAACAACAGTTTAAAAACATTCCATTACAAATAACGAGGAAAGAGATGAAAAGAATCGGGAGAAAAGGAAGGATGTGCCGAATGTTACAGAAAGAGTGCTGAGACGGATGTAAGAAGTGCAGCCAAAAGGGAGCAAAACAGGTTTCGACACTTTGTGCTCATTGTAATAAATTCCTTCCTATCACATGTTTTGCTAATACGCATTAAATGATTCAGTCATAAGTTGCTATTGTTACAAAATATCTCGATATCACCGGTGATACTCATGGCACATTAAGCATATATCATTGCTGCTATACCATGAGGTTCACCGGTGACCTCAAATAGTTAGGAAAAAATATTTTTTTGCACAGCCCCATTATGTTTTTAATGTGTTCTCATCAATATAACGATGTTTTATAATGTTTTGATCTTTGGCATCTGAGTAATTCCGTATTCGCTCTCGTGGCGGCAGCGAATGTGTTAAGGAAATGTCTTTAATTTTGATTCTGTCGGTGTGAATTATTCCTTCGTTCTCAATCTTCATTTCAGGAAGTAGTAAGTGTTGACCGGGGATGACATCTTCGTGGTTGATGAATACGTTTCTTGGAGTTGCAATAATTGGTGGATGCGTTTTTCGAATTCGGCATCTACCATGAGTTTTTCGTTGGGGCAAAAATACAGTTGATGGGTATTTTCACATTCTTAATATTGATTGCATTGCCAGAAAAGACTTAAGTAGGATAGATACCATGTGGGAATAGAATACAGGTGAAAAGAACTATAAGATTCGGGTTTAACTAAGGCAAGGTGAATATCGAAAACAAATCTGTCTTTAGAGTAATAAAAATCAACAGTTGAAGTGATATAGTATTTAAATAAATTTCTATGATTTCTGTGAATTTTGGTTAACTACATCTTATAAAACATTGTCACAAATAATAGCTACCCAGACAACATGGGATATTCATAGAATAATCTTTAAATACACCAAAAAGTATGAGAATATTCCGAATCAACTAAGAATATTCTTATAATATTAATATTATTTTTAAATATTCTATTAATATTCCTTAGTGAATATTCACAGAACAAGACTGATGAATATTATTAAAATATTCATTTTAGAATATTACCAAACTGAATATGCCTAGCATATTCTTTTAAGGATATTTACTTATAATTAAAGAAAATTAATATTATTTTTCATATGGGACGAAAGTTATAGTTCAAATATTTATCCGGATATTGAACCCTACATAGGTGTAAATAGTTAAAATAACCTTCATACAAATAATAAATATAATATATCAAATAATAAACTATTAACCATGTATTAAACTCATTGAAGTTCAGATATAGATTATAAAATAAGAAAAAGATATAAAAATATGCTCAATATGAACACTATATAAACGGTTGATACGGTGTGGTTATAAATGTTATTCGTCGTGTGATAAAAAGAGAACAAATATATAAATCATAATTATAACATTCACCGTAAAGCCAAATCAAGACAGATACGCAATCGCGTCAACCAAAAGCAGCCAGCTAATTAAAATGCAACTGGCGTTCTCTATACACATGTTTATTGGTTAATTTCTTATATCATGTGTCTGTGATGGGCTTAAGCTTGGCATGCTCAAAGTGAAGTGTCGATAGGTTCGTTTCTCTTCCGTTTTATCTAATATTAACCTATGAACTGGAGTGGATTGACATCCACCCATAGCTTAAATATATATTAAAAATAGAATATCCACCATTTTAACGTTTAGCAAAGAATACGCCAACTCAAACTGGCGAAACTTCGACCAAAGAATACACCATGGTGTATTCTTTGATTCGACTTTTAGACAGTTCTTTTTCTGAATGGGCAGGTGTGACGTGTGATACATGTTTCGAATAAGTTATATGTCAATGTCATATTTCATGCTAACCAAAAAATATTCTTCGTTGTTAAACAAGCATACGCTTTTATTAAAGTTTCTTTAGATTTTGTTTTCAACAATATTGTGACTAGTGGAACTTTTAGTGGGAAATTATTGTATTTGTTATGGGATGAACAACTTGTGCAGTTCGTGGATGCCACTCAAGAACAGGAGAAGGAATAATTATGTTTGGATTTCCCAAAGACCGTGTGAGGTAAGAGAAATTGTTTCTATAATATGCAATATATTATAGGTATATATTACTTTTTTAATATTTTACATTGTACTTTACATGTTCCTATGTATTGTAAGTTGTGTAATTCTATGTTTTCGATTTTTAACATTGATCTGTCCCTCTGCCTTTAATAATATGTACTACAATAAGCTTTCTGCTGACGAGCCCTGTTCTGCAAAAAATATGCTGAATAATAATACATAATATTCAATATAAATTAGTAGTTGATTTATTTCATAGACATGTGAAAATATGAAAATATACCTACATTTATTTACTTTTTAGGGTACACTTATGGTTGGAAGATTGTAACTATGCAGATTTGTTTGGAAAGACTACAGATGCTTTACAAAAGAATTATAGGTTGTGTGATCTTCACTTTCAGAAAAAATTTGTTTCCAAAACAGGGTATCCCAAGTATTTGTTTCAGCTAGCTGTACCTACCCTATTTCCATGGTTAAAACGCAAAGCTCACATTTTATTGAATGATCCACCAACAAAAATAGTTACTCAGTCTGGTAAATATTAAATTTAAGTAGACATTATAATCAGCTGTTATTGATATTTATTTTTTGTCATCTGGCCGCATAATGCTTTCTGACGGGATTAATACCTTCTTGGAATTTGTGTAAGGGAATATCCTGGTGCTAAGATAATGGAAACAAAAAAAATTAAAACATTTATATCTGTTGATAAAACTAAGTCAACATTCATTTAAACAAGTAAATTATCTTAAGAACTTGAGGCTGGTAAAAACTTACATGAAAAGAACATACAATAATTAATCACCATATGCTTTGTATTTAGGCAACATTACAGAATACCAGTGTCAATGTAATGTATTCTGCATAGTGAAAAATTTAAGCAAATATGATATTTTTTATACTTATATTTGTAAAATTCCAACAAATGATTACTACAATTACTTTTATAATTGCAGATACCACACCATTACAGCAACCGGCAGGTTCATCTCAAGCCGTCATAATACATTCTAGTGACTGTGACGATATAACACAAGTTTATGAATCCACACGCTGCCAGCTTTTAACACCGCCTTACCCGAACGGGTAAAATTGATATATCTGATTGAAAACGTCAACAATAAGGATGTTTTTCAGTTATACCTCGGTTATGTAGCCCTAACCGGACAGTTTTATCCATTTGGGTAAAACGAATGCTAAAAGCTCGCAGTGTGAGCCCTATAAATACTTATAAATTTTAAAAGATTAACCCTAGATTTTTTGATAGAAACAAGTATTTGGTCAATTTTGATTTTTCAAAGCCAACTTGAGTGAAAATTTTGTCGAACACTTGATATTATAATTAAACATTTATAAATTTTAAAAGTTTATAGAGAGTTATGAAGTTTATGTTTGTCTAATAAAAACTTGGATAATTTAATATTGAATTTTATTTTATTATTCTTAGGAAGTTAAAATATATGTTTTTCTTAGGTGTAACCAGAATTAAGCACTAATGTTATTGACCTCATGTTCTAAATCGAATTTGTGCCTGTGCCGCTTTATTCACGTTAGAAGCAACCATCCAGTGAATGGTAGAGAATCCCATCAGGCTATGAAAATTTATTGATTTACAAAAATTTGTAAAAAGTGCATTTACATGCATCCTTCCCTCTCCCCCCATTAAATGTATAGTTCTGAACATTCTGAGGATATTCCTGCAATATTCTGAATATACAAAGAATATCCCCTGAATATACAATTTGAAATAATTCTACAAAATTCCAAATGAATCTACCACGAATATTCATAGTATATATTGAATATTCTGGAAACGTTCATTGAAGAACATTCTTAGATAATGCTTTTCTGAATATTCTCAGAATAATCCTAGCTTATTTATAATACGAAAAAGAATATTCATTTGGGAATATTCTCTGAATATTTAGGATATTCCCATTTTCATTTTCTAGGAATATTCCAAAAAGCATAAAGATATTCTTGGCATTTTTAAAGAATATTCCAATATGCCAAAATGAATATTCCACGTAGATTTATAGAATATGTAATGTTGTCTGGGTATTAATGCATAGTTTTTCAAAGTTTTCGAATCTAGTCGATCAATATTTATAGCAAATCATTTTTTTGTTGAGGTAAACTCTTTGAATATCTTAATAATTTCAGGTTCGAAGTTTGTTTCTGAAATTTCTATAAAGGATGAAATACTATTTTAAGAAATATTTGATTTTGAAAATGATTGATAGGTATTTCTGACATGGGAATTTCTAATATTGGCTATTCGTGAATAGTGAGTATAGTTTCGTCGTCATTGCCTGTATATAATTCATTAATTATATTTTCTATGTCAGTGTCTGTTATCTGAAGAACTTTCGTCAATATTTCCTACAATTGATTCAATATCGGTAGATGTATCTTGTTAATCACGTTGTTCATTGTTACTGTCAATAGAAATATATTTGATAAAATCATTCATGTATTCAAAAATGTCATTTGCATTAATTTCGTTTCTTTTGATCCGAAAAAAAACGTCTAAATTTTCATTCCAGGTTCCTTTGCTATAAAAAGTTTGGTAATCGATTTCTTCTAGTTTCAGTCTCCGTCTCGTGAGCTGAGCATTGGGTTATTTTATCGAGAAACGCCAAAGTAAAGGTTTATGATCACAATATAATGGTGAATTTTCGATCGTATAAGTAAGGCCGGAAATACTTCGTAGCCCATACAATCTCGATTGTATTATGATTTTATTCTGTTTGGTTCAACGTCCTTGAGACATAAGCCACAGGTCAGTCTTGGACTACAGGACCTGGTGATAGTACAACGCCTATTGCAAATCCCCTAGCGTCTGCCGCTAAGATAAATTCCTGTGTAATGACAGAATATATTAAAATTGGATCTTTGCTTAACATTCTTCACATGTTTCGAAACATTGTATATATTCAGGTGTGGATTCTATCTATGAACACTTTTTTGAACATGAAGTCAAAGGTTTAGTAATTAGCGCGAAGTATGCATTTTCTATAATAACCTAATAGACCCAAAAATTGTTTTTGGAATTGGGAATAATTTAATATCTTTACTTTTATTTGGGTTTGGTTCAACGCCATCTTTTGTAATAACCTGCCCTACATAAATGGTTTTCTTTTTTAAAAAGTCACGTATATATAAATGAATTTCGAAATTGCTCTCCCGAAGTCGTTCGAATACCTTTTCCAAATTAATGATGTGCCCTTGTAGTGAAAACCCGATGCTAAGTCTAATGTTGAAAAAACTTATATTTACGTAGGTTGTCCGAAATTGTATCTATATGAGGAATTGGATATTTGTCAGGAATGGTTTTCTTGTTGATTTTTCTATAATTCACGACGATTCTCCACTTCTTTTTGCCAGAAGCGTTAGCTTTCTTTGTGACTAACCAGATAGGAGAAGCCACGGTGAATTACTTGGTGTGATTATATTTAGCTCTAACGTTTTTTCAATTTGTAGTTAAACTCCTTCTTCATGAACGTATGGGAATGGATAACTTCTGGTATAAACAGGTATTTCATTAGTTGTACGAACTCTTTGTTCAATTTCGTTTGTAAAAGTTAACTGGCTTCGGTCTTTATGAAAGATATCAGCGTACTTCCTACACATATTAAGGATCTCCCTTTTTTCTTCATAATTTAAATGGTCCAGTCTAATGAGATTATCAATTCCGTCATAGTTATATTCGTCATTGTCAAATTTAAGATCAAAATAGTACATTTTAAATTATTTTCTACGGGAATACTATTAATAGGATATAACATAGTGAAATTGGTAACGTCGTCGGAATTGTTACGAATTTCCACAGTTGCCCAAGCGTTATTAGCGACAGAGATAGATTGAGGTTTTCTACAATTGCCTAAAATTTGTTGGGGCATTAAAATTCCTCCTGAGACCGTTGTGACTGGAATAATAATTTTTGTAATTGTTTGACCTGATATAATTTTAGACACAATTTTCTTCAAAATATTTATAGTTCGTTTCAAAGTAGTTGATAGCACAAATCGCCTATCATAAACGAAAAACGGAGGTCAGGTGTTTCAAAAAATGTTATCTCCTATTTATGTTTTACAATGTATCTAGACTAAGAAGAAAGAAATTGTGACCAGGCCACCTGGTAATCGGTCAAAACACAATAGGTAAATAAATGCAAATGCAAGCATATACAGGTAACCAAACGGTCCACAGCCGTAGAGTAATTGTGCAAGATTTATATGAAAATGAAAAAAAAATATAACAACTAATTGCAGGTGAACATTACTTTAACTATAATATATACAGCATTATTAAGTAAATTCTTCATTAGAAAAATCTGAAGAATCGTCTTGTCCTAAGTTGATAATTAACCTCTGTAGTTTCGTCGAATAAATCGTCAATATCCCAAATTTTCCCCTCCTCAGCTATAACATATTTTATGGCGCTTTGCCAGTTTTCGGCCGTCACATTCGCCAATGAATCCATCAAAAGTTGCCGTACCTCTTGAAGTTTAAAAGTTTTGGTGTTCCTGGCAACATAACCTTTGACTTGTGCCCATATTGGGTTCAGCTCACCATGGTAAGAGGGAAAGCCATGTACAATATTACCTCTACTTTTTCTCATCGATTACAATTTTTTTAAACTCTGCCTTACGCTGTCTAACAATTTGCAAAAGTTCTTTTTTCACCATTGTATCATCGAAATTTAAGACTTTACACTGCAACTACTCAATTATCGCTGCTGTTTTTCCATGAACTTGTGGGAAGCTTCACTACTAATCGAGAATGACATTACAATAATTGAATTCTGGGGAATGTATTCGATCATTTGTTGGAAATATTCCTCAAAAACGTCAGCCGTTATTTGTTCGTGGTAATTTTTGGTTGAATTCGATTGAAATTCCAATAATCCTTGATCCAAAAATCCGTTTTCACTAGCTATATGGGTTATAATAAGCCTGCGCTCCTTTCCAGACAGAAGTCTTAATCCTGTTGACCAACCCTCCTGACAGCCTGTCGGGAATTCAATATATTTTTATCTTGCCAGACTTTCGATACGGTGTGTCCTTAATTTTGCCAGGTTTCATCCAAATAGAAAATATTCTTACATTCGTTGCGATATTTTCGGATTGACCTTAAGTATTCTCGTCTCCAGCAGACAATATCCGGCCTATCAATAAGGAAATATTTTCAGTTCTGTTTTTCCCACCGAAACTTCATTCCATAGAGAATTTTCCATACTTTATTTCTTGATAGTTGTGGCAGGTTTTCGTCATTCTGAGCGGCTTGCACAATCTTGTCCAATGTTGGTATTTCTTTTGCAAAATACATACCATGCACTATTCTACGTACACTGTTTTTGACATCGTTGTTAATTTCTAATGGTCTCTTCCCCGGGTGAGGAATAGGTTCACCGATGTTCCGGCATTTTCCCTCACGTAAAAATCTATGAATCGTTGATTCTCCTACCCCCATATTGGCACAGTTCGTAATTATGTCGCGAACAGAACTTGTGGTGTTTTGGTACTCAAGAGCATCATGAACGTTCAGGATTATTGTTTTTTCTCGCAAAGAATATGCACTTTTGCTAACTCGTTGAATAGGAATTGAAGAAAAACTTGATCTTGAAGCCATCTTAATTAGACGAACATACGTTACTTGCTAGTTGCCGAATACTAACTAATTCAAATTATATTCTATGCAGGTAGTTTGATTTAAATATTAACAGGAAATTGGGTTGTACCTGTATAGGTTACGGGGCAGGTACACAGGAAAAAATGATTCTTTGAATATAGTATAACAAAACAACTGCGGGAGATTTTGTGAAGCTTTCTATATACCTGAAAAAAACTTATATAGATAATAGCAAATGAAACATTTTACTGTATTTCCATCTTTTGTCATGTATAATGAAATCACAAACTATTGAAATTGGGGAACATCAATAGGCAATAGCATGTAAAGATATTTACCGAGATATTTTAGTTATACGAATTGTAGAATTGAAACAATATCACAAAAATATCTTTCTTCACTCCAGTGGCATGTTTTTGAACCAAACAATATATTTTTTGAAATAAAAAAATATTTTTTCACTCTAGTTACTCACACTCATCATTCAAGTATCATTTTAAATCAATTCCTAATTATAGATTTGTTTTAAATAGCGATATTCAGTTACACCTGAATCTTTTAATAATTTGAGGTGGATTTTTGATAGTAATATAAGGTAGTTCTCTTTTATCGGATGAATTTTTATATTCTATCAAGGTTTCACGTCGAGAGGCGGATCTTCGTGAACATTTTCAAAATTGTCTTTAAAATATTGGAGTTCACAGTTGTCAACATAACTATTTTTTTGGAAAAAGTTATCTACATTGTTTTCATTATCAACGTGTTTTAAATTATATAATTCTTCGGACACCCACCTACGGTTTTGAAGTAATTGTACAGGAGAATGATTATTATTTTGTCTAGTTGTAGTTGTCATAGGTTTGGATTAGGTATCCAAACATTTTTAGGTTCGGTCCTGCCAAATATTTGTGCATTAGAAAAATATTTTTGATTATTATTATTAGTTGGTATGGGTTGAATATGAATTGAGCCTGGTGGGAAATTATTATTAGGTTGAGGATTATTATTTTGAAAACTAGATTGTTGTTGTTGCATTCTTTGAATAACATTAAAATAGTTATTTCAATTAAAGTTACGAGAGTGATTTAGAATTTGTGGATTTTATTGTACTTGATTAAATTTTGGCCTAGTTTGATTATTAAAGTTTTTAGAGTTTGGTTTAAAATTAGAATTATTTTGGAGATATCTAATAGTATCTTCATTTTTTATCAAATTTATGCCATTAAGCATGGTTTGAAGTTCCTTTGTACGAACCATGATACCATACGGATTTCATAAACCTAATAAAATTACTTGTAAGGCTTTATTATTATACATATGAATGCACGTGTGTCTCTATCATTTTCATGTTAATATAAATCGTTTGAAAAAGCATGCAACACTTTTCTAACTTTATCGTAAAATTGGTACGGGGATTCATTATGCCCATTGCTTACGTTATTCAAATCAAGATAAGCATGCTCCATCTCTAGGATCACTGAAATTCTTGATTAATTCTTGTTTGATTTGATTTATCGTTGTACATCGACTAATGTAAATAAGTTCTCTTGGATTTTTTTTTAATTTACTAATTTTATTTTTAAAAACTATAATATTTTGGTAATTATCGGCATCTGAAATATCGTAGAAATGATTTACAATGTTACCGATACTTTCGAAAAAAAAATGTAGTTCATTCTCGTTGCCATCGAAATCTGGAATGGTTTCGACATGAACTTAGCTAAAATTGGAAGTATTTGCTATTTATAAGTTATTTTCGTCTAAAGAAAAATTATAGTTTCAGCAAGTATTTCTATTTCTAAATTATTATTTGATGCGTCGTTAATTGAATTTAACTGTAGGTCGTTCTCGCTATCACTGAAGTAAGAAGATGCACTAGTGGACTCTGACATATACAATAAATAAATGGACTTTCAGTACGGTTTTCATTTGCCCTTGGTCCTGGACTTCTTGGAGGGAATGGATACTTTTCTTGGTTTGATTGTCACTTCACTATTGAAATAGTTAAAAAAAAGTATTCCGCGTTGGATGCCCTTCGTGCCAATCCTACCGTCTGCGTCAAATATATGTTACACGAACTTTCTGTTTAAAAGTTTTATTCACTTAAAATACAAAATATCGACTGCCAATAATAGCAGTTAAAATATATAAATTGAACAAACAGGATATGTAGACTAAAAACAATATGCACACTAAATTGAATACATTTACAATCGTATATACAGGGTGTCAATTTGAAAACGAATGGCATTTATTATTGCCTATACTAATGATAGTATCAACATTTGGCGAAACATGTCAATTTACATATCAAGGGGGACAACTGTTGAGGTGTTTGTTGTCGTATTACTTTAACCCCCTGACCCCCCGGACACCTATCCCTAAAATTTAAATGGCAACCCCTATTTTTTTGCCATTTTGAGTTCCTTATGTAAATATTAGACAAATTTCATTTTGAAATTAAGTGTCTCGACCCTTAGCTCGTGGTTCCTACTCATTTTACTGTTTTAAATTAAATTATTAAATTATTATTGCCTATACTAATGACAGTATCAACATTTGGAGAAACATGTCAATTTACATATCTTTCCTATAGGCCTAGAGAAAGTTCTTGTTGTTGTTAATTGAAGAATACGAAAGGTTTCCATGTCTTTACGATCCTAAACATAAGTTTTATTCAAACAAACATTCCCATAATAATGCTTTTTTAAAAATAACACAAGAAGTACAGAAAATAGACAAAACAATGCAGCTTGAAGACATTAAAAAAATCACGAACCTTCGCCAGCAATTTTCACATGAGCGAACCAAAAATAATGAAGTTGAGGTGTTTGTTATTGTATTACTTTAACCCCCTGACCCCTAGGGCACCTACCCCTAAAATTTAAATGGCAACCCCTATTTCTTTTGCATTTTTGAGTTCCTTATGTAAATATTGGACAAATTTCATTTTGAAATTGAGTGTCTCGACCCTCACTTCGTGGTACCTACTCATTTTACTGTTTTAAATTAAACTTACTGTTTGTAGGCAATTCCACAATATATTGAAAAGATTTAAAAAAATCTAATATAATTGACAATTGTTTCGACATTAAATATTCTGACGAAGATATTAATTTAAAACAGTAAAATTTCATTATTTTCTTTTCAAAATTGAAGTAATTGACCTCACAAATGTGTGGAATGTATTTAATTTCTAAATTGAAATAATGCAACTTTCACATTTATAATTACTTCATGAATTCTTCAAAATGGGTTTCATTGTTTTCTAAACACAAGTAAGTACAGTCGATATTCAAACTGTTCGCGGACCTGTTGTAGAGTCTCGGGTGAAATAGCCCTACATTCCTGTACAATACTTTGTTGCAGTAGTTCAATTGAGTCTGGTTGGGTTTTGAATGCAACGGATTTCAGGTGAGCTCATAGGAAGAAATCGAGCGGTGTCAGATCTGGTAACCTAGGTGGCCACTCAATGGGTCCTCTCCTACCAACCCATTGCTCCGGATAATGATTATTCATATAGTAAAAGTTCATCTAGAGCAAGATTTCCATTGACGTCCCTTTGATTTTCCACCTCATAAATTATAAGAGGCTCTATACCTCTGTCTAATATTTCGCCATACATTTCACCATTCTGATTTCCATTTATGAAGAGGGGACCAATGATCGTATTGCCTAATATACCAGCCCAAACATTTAATTTTTGAGGATATTGTGTATGCTCCTCTCTAATAACGTGAGGATTAATTTGAGAAGCTTCAATACTTTCCGTACTGATTCATGCGACAGTCCAGTTTGTTGCACAACTTCACGAAGTGACGTAAAAGGTGCCATAGCAACTTGACCAAGAACCTCAATCTGAGCGGCCTCATTGAGCAATCTTGGCCCAGCCCTCGTCTTATTGCCAATAGATCCAGTCTCTTCAAATTTAGCTACTAACTCTCCGAGGTATTTGTGTCCAACATTTTTCCCCGATGTCTTTCGTTAAATTTGGCCGCAACGCTTGGTTCCATAAAGATACATCATATCTACGCGTTCAGCAATAGTGTACACCATTTTAAGTTTTTTTGTTAGATTAAAAAGTTCTTTATCAAGTTTTTCGTTCCCTAATAACAGTGGGTTAAGAAAATGAGAATATATATACATATATAACATGTCGATGGCCTGGCTATTTTCTTGTCCAATCTTCTTTCAGGTATGTCCACACGGCTCCTTGCTACTGGCATTATCCGTTTGTTTTGACTGGTTGTATAATTTTGCCCCTAATATTCCTCCGATCTTTTGACTTGGGTTTTCTCATAAAAACAGCTGAAAAACTGGGTTTGAAATTGATACGGGGTCGTAAGTTTCGAGAAAGCAACTTGGCAGACGTTGATTTGGTGTTGTATAGTTAATGAATTATTGTGGGGTGAAGGCATCTCAGTGTAATTACCGCTAAGCTTTTACCCCCCTTGAGAAATAATGTAGTTTGGAAATCTACAACCTAGTTATGTAATTAACGATTCATGTATAAACCTACATCCATGATCTCGGATGTCTTCTGCGCGATTTGTGGCTTTGAGTTTATTTCGAAAATCTTGTAGCAGACAGTAGTTATAAAAAATTATGTGAGATTTTGTTGATAAAGTCTTTGATAGTGGGTATATTTGCCTTGTCAAGTAACCAAGAAGTTTCAGGTAATTTCGGGTAAACCGTATTTTGATTTAATGCCATTCTGAGACACTTGTTCTGTATCACCTGCAGGGAGTGAACATTGTGTTTGGTGCCCGTGTAGTATATAGGTGTAGCGTATGTGAGTATGGGTCTTATGATTTGTTTGTATATTAAAATTTTGTTTTGACTTATGAGATTACTATGTTTACATATCAGTGGATATAGTGGACACATTGCAATCTTAGCCTTTTGTATTTGCCGTGAAATGTGCGAATTTGCTGTGGTATTTCTTTGCATTGTGTACCCTAAGTACTTTAGGGTATTGTTAGGGGCAATGTGATGTCAATTTACGCAAAGCTGAGATTGCAATGGATCGCCTTTTCTAGCTATTTTCCTGAGTAATAAATACTCTGTTTTGGAAGGGTTGATAGCTAGTTTGTGTTCATTGAAATAAGGTGTCATTTTGGTGTTTATATAAGTTTGTACGGTGTTAAGTGCTTGTTCTAGATTCTTTGCTGTTGATACAAAGCAAGTATCGTCAGCATACATTGCCGTTAGTAATTTTGGGGATGTTGGGAGATCATGAAAAATAGGGAGTATAAAAAAGGTGATAGAACAGAGCCTTGTGGTACTCCAGCTCTTATGTTATATGAACCTGCCACGTAATCATATAGTTTTGAATAAAATTTTCGGTTAGACAAATACGAGTGTATAATTTTGATTAGATAGTCAGGAACTTTTAATTCAATTAGTTTGTAAATCAGCCCCTCGAGCTATACGGAATCAAAAGCTTTTTGGACATCTATCGTGACCATAATAGATTTTTGTTTGTTTTGGAATCCTTTCCGGATATTGTTTATGACTCGAATTATTTGAGCCACAGTACTATATCCGCTTCTGAAACCGTATTACTCGGAAGGAATAATGTGATTTTTATTTACGCACGATTGTAATCTTTTTAATAATATTCTGCGTATCACCATTACGATATTGTTTAAAAGGGAAATTGGCCCATAGCTATCCACATAACTAGTTTGTTTGTTAGCTTTGACGATTGGTATGATGTTATCTTGAGCATATCGGGATAATAACCAGTTTTAATAATGTAGTTTGTTATGTAAGTTAACTGGACGATAGCTTTTTTCGGAAGATTCTTTAATAATATATTATGTATTCCGTCTATACTGGGGGTTGTTTTGTTTTTTAATTTTTGTTTCGTGTTATAAATTCCTGTGTAAGTAGTAGGGTCTTTTGTATTTAGTGTGTTTATTGAATGTAGGTATTGGTGAACTGTGTGAATTATGTTATGATGCTGTTGTGATGGGGTGTGTTGTTTATGAAATTGTTTTAGAAGTACTCCCCGAATTTTTCTACAATATACGTCATGTTTGTTACTGTATGGCCATTATCGATTATTTTATTAATGTCGCGGTTTGGTTCTCTAAACCGCGTGGCAATTTTGCAAAGAGAATTGTCCTCCGGTTTGAGACTTTTTAAAATCTTTGTCCAGTCATTGTTTTTATGTTCCGATATTAATTAATTTATTTTATTTTGGTGAGTTCTAGATAATCGATGATGTTGTCGTGTCTGGTTGTATTTTATTTTTATCTTGTATTATTTGAATTATATTATTAGGTAGGTTATTTTGATTTATTTGTTTCTTTTTTAATGTTGTCGAATTATTTCTGGCTTCGATTATTATATTCTGTAAATTATTTATTGTGTTTTTCTGTGATTTCTAGGTTGTTATTTATGAAATTTCGGAATTTTACCCAGCTGGTTCTTTTATAATCATAGTATTTCGTGGTGTTTGTGTGTGGTGGGATATTTTGAGGTGTATAAGGACGGGATCATGATCGGAATTGAAGTCTGTTAGGGTTTTTATTTTTGGGATACTGGGGGAGTGATTTGAGTAAGGGAAGTGTGTCGGTGTGTCTGTATAAAAATGTTACAATCCGAATTATCGCAGAATTTTCGTACAGTACTTCCATTGGGGTTGGGGTGTTTAGTGTAGCGATCCCACTGCGGATGTTTGCAGTTGAGATCTCCTACAGTTAACACCTTGTTGCCTAAGCTTGTTTCCAGGCCGTATGTGCCAACAATTTTGATTTTATTATCGAAAAGTATAGGGATGTGCATAATTGAAGTATTATTTTGTTGCAGGAGTTTGAATTCTATGCCTTTTTTGATTAATAATGCAATACCACCCCCTCTGGCATCGTCGGGGCGGTCTTGTCTAAATAGACGATATTCGGGGTTTCTGATATTTATTTTTTTGTTAGGTTTGAGAAACGTCTCGTTTAGAAAGAATATGTCTGGTTTATGAATGTTGAGAAAGTGACGAATTAAGTGGATTTTATCTAATACACCTTGTACATTGCAAAAAATTATGTTGAGATTGTATCGTTTCTGAAAGCTAAGTTTTCCACCTACCTGTCTAGATATCATAGTTGTCTATATTAGCAACAAAGTTGTTGTAAATTGTGAATTTTTCAATTTTGTTCTTCGCTTGCCTCATTTGTTGTATTAGATCCGTTACTGCTCTGGATACCTCGTCTAGGTTGATCAAATTATGCAATTCTTTAAATAAATTATTTAATTCGGTGAATTTATTTATTTCGTTGCTATTTCCAGTCTGATTTGTTGGAATGTTCGTTATATTTTGTGAGTTGGAGGTTGTAGGATTATATGAGGGACGTTTTTGGAAGAGAGGCTAGGAAATTCTGCTTCGTTGGCTCCATTTTGCCAAGGATTGACATTGGGAGGAAGTGCAGGGATGTATTTAGGGGGGGTACGTTTGGTCTGGGTGCGTCTTCTCTCATCGAGCCATATATTCCGTTCTATGTATTCCCAGGAAATCTCAGCATTTGCCGGGTGGTCACCCTTACAATTATTAGCGCATTTGGCTGGAAGGGTGCGCTCCTTGGTGCACTCGGGTGTTAGGTGTTGACCTGTACATTTCAAGTATCTGGGTGCCCTACCGCAGTTTGATGTTGCGTGGCCCCAGAGCTGGCAAATATGACATTGTTCGCTTCGGCTGTCGTCGGTGTTCCCTCTGGATTCTCGTGTGCTCTATGATTCTGACGGTTTTGTTCAGGTAGTCTAGAGTGATTTTCGAATCGGTTACCACAAGATATAGTGGCCTGCCCTTCGTCGTCATGCAGAATGTGTCTGTAACTTTAATTTTGTGTATGTTTATTAATTCGTCCTTTATTTCAGCTAGCTGCATCCCTTCTGTTAGGACTCTAAAGTACAAATGCGTGTGTCTTCTCTTCTCCACGGCTGTATGTGTGGAAGGGAACTTTTTCTTCCCATAGTGTTTTTTTTGAGATTTTCGAAGTCACTTACATCTTTTGCGAAAATTATTGTCGTGTTCGCAGTATACTTTAATTCAAAATTCTTCTTCATCTCTTCTTTCATTACCAAAACCATTTCTTTATGTGCCTACACGTTACCATCAATGACTATGAGCGGGCAGGGGGTCGTGGTCTTATTTTGCCAGTGTTATTGTTTTTGTTTTTGCTTTTTTTCCTCTTAGCTTCTTGGTTGGCTTCATCCTTTCCGGAACTGGGTTGAGTCTCTACAAACTTCCGGAATCTGGTTTTTTCCTTTTCTTCTGGATTTGTTTTGATGGTTGTTCATCTTCCGAGGAGTCTGATTGGGTATCGTATTTATTATTTGTCTCTGTTCTTTATTTTTCTGTGTCTCTTTTAATAATGTTGTTTAGTGTAACGAATTTTCTTAGCTTTTCAAACCCTGGAGGGGTGATCTCCACCACTTCCATGTCTTGTGTTGGATGGATGGAGGTGATTTTGTTTAAATCATCGCTATTCGTGTTTAATTTTCTTGAGGTAATGGTTTTATTACTTTTCCGCCTAACCTATCTAATATGCGAGAAAAGTATTGGTTTATCCCAAAAAAAGTTGGAATTTTGAAATTTTTTTGAGTTATTTTCACGTTTTCCATCAACAACAACACGAAAAAACGGTTTTCAAAAAAAATCCTGTGTGTATGTCGTCGTCGTCGTTGTCATCGGCCACTTTTCCTTACATGTCTCCGGAGTGCAAAAAGTCACCAATTTTATGATTGAATATTGTTAAGGACATGTCACAGATGAACCCTATGGATTTTCAGCTCACCAGATCCAGTACAACGGGTGCTATGGTACTTGAAGTACGAGATTCTGTCATTCTTTGAGAAATTTCAGTTTGTTAGCATGATACAGCCTCCGGAGTTCAACAAGTCACCAATTTTATGATTGAATATTATCAGGACATCTAACTAATGAAACATTGATTTTCAGCTCACCAGAGCTAATACAACAGGTGCTACAGTACTTTAGGTACGATATTTTTGTCATTTTTGGAGAAGTTTTAGTTTGGTAGAACGATACAGCCTCCGGAGTATGAACAAGTGACCAATTTTATGATAGGATACTATTCAGAGCGTCTGAAATATGAATTCTATTGATATTCAGCTCACTAAAGCCAGTTCAACGGATGCTATGGTACTTGAAGTACCAAAGTTTTGTCATTTTTGGAGAGTTTTCAGTTTGTTAGCATGATATAGTCTCCAGAGAGTATACGATTGATCAATTTTATGATTGAATATTGTTCAAGGTGTCTCACAGATGTACCCTATTGATTTTATTGATTTTCAGTTTACTATAGCGAGTTCAGCGGGTCCTATAAATTCGGAAATACTACATTTTTGGTTATTTTTGGAGAAATTTCGATTTGTTAGCTCGATACATCCCCCAAAGTGTATACAAGTAACAATTTTATGATAGAATATTGTTCAGGCCACAGATGCGGAAAAGTTAGTTTTAATCTTTAAAACCGTTTATTTTTATTCAGTTTCGCAAATTGTGAGACGAAGTTATCTTCATTGAGGGTTGTAGTTTTTCCTTTCTCCATTTCCACTTCATGGGCCCAGGATGTGTTCGCCGCCGGTCCATGGATTTGGGCTTGAATTGTTGTGATTTGATTTAGTTCGTTATTATTATTGTGTGTGGAGTCACTTGACTGGTTCCCAATCATGTCCTCTTCCATATTTTTCATTTTTTTTTGAAATTAGTCTTAGTTTAGGGGTCGATATTATTTTTGTTTACTCCACGATATGAGGGTACAGATAGTTCTGAACTGACTTCGTGTGCCTCTACGAGAAAATTTGGCGATTTTGTCGTTTGTTCTATACACCTTTTATTGTTTCCTATACTCTTTTTTCGTTTACTGGACACTTTTTAGTGTCACTTTCTATAATCTTCTCTTTATTTTCTGGACAATTGTTCGTTTGTATTGTTAGTAAGTGTTATAACCTTGGTCAATGTGTCATATCTATTTTGTCTAGGCACTCTTTAGATATATCAATTTTATCTGCACCTGTTAATTGCGTGTCTATAGATTTGTCTAATTTGTCCCCTTTGAGGGTTGCTTCATCAATATAAACTAATTGCAAGTAATTTTTGTTTTTGTTTTCGAGTTTTGTTTTTTGTGTATGTTCGAATTATCAATTGTCTGGGCTGATAGCCCTCGATCACCGCTTTCACCGGCATTCGCGTCATTGTTTCAACTGAAACTACCGGTTTAATGCGCACAACGTCGCTTTTAATAAGGTTTAAGTTGCAAAGATATCGGGCTTAAATACATTAAGGCTTTGAATCTTGGCTTTTAGCCCACGGGTATATTCTGTTTGGAACGGTATCGTTCCCGTTGAAGGAGGAGACGGTATGGTTAGGGAATCAATAAGCACTGACTCTATTGATCCCTAATACAAAACACTGTAGATTTGAAGAAACTTGAAAATGAATTAAACACTTTCATTCACGTTTTAAGAAATGAATACAACGAATCAGAAAATAAAAGTAGAGCTAAACAATATGACTGACAAAAGAAATTAATTCAAAAATCGTCAAAAACTATTATCAGTTGTTTTATTCGAATAAGGAATAAATTTCATGGGTGGTAACAGGGAATACATTCCACAAATTACATAAGGAACTCACAAATGGCAAAAGAAATAAGGGCTACCATTTAAAATTTTAGGGGTAGGTGCCCTGGGGGTCAGAGGGTTGAAAGTAATGCGACAACAACCCTGGATATGTAAATGGACGTGTTTCGCCAAATTTTGATAGTGTCATTAGTTTAAGCAATATTAAATGCCGTTCGCTTTCAGATTGACACCCTGTATACGTTGATTGTACTGAGGTTGCACGAACGGTCGTAGTAGTACCGGAAACCAGAATGTACGTCGGCAAATAACAGGATCTAATTCGGAATATCTTTGAAAACATTTAAAAACATAAGAAAATACCTGTGAAGCATCGGTGATAAATGATGGCGGAACGAAGAAGTAAAGAGAGAAGTCAAAATCAAGAAATAATTATGGAGTAATTATTTCAGTAATCGAACAGACGACGCGTACAGCAGGTACAAAAATCAACGAATAAAAGTAAAAGCAAAAAATTACACCTGAGAAGAATATGGCCATAAGCTAGAAACAGACAGCCGAAAAAATCTAACGCTGTTTCATAAGGTTCTAAAAAGTCTAAGAAAGGGAAAACAAGAAGTAAAATATGTCTATAGATGGTATATTACTTACGGAAGATGGAGAACTCATGACACTTTCACGATCTATTGACCACTAAAATACAATACATCAACAGAACAGAAGAAATAATCAAATTCAAAGAAGACCTGGGAAAACCCATTCAGAAAGATGAAGTTATAGATGGAGTAAGACACATGAAATTAGGGAAGTCAGCAGGACAAGATAAAATAACTGCAGGGATCTTAAGAAATTTAGGATACAAAAGAGTGGAAATACTGACTAAAATGTTCAATAGAGCGTGGCAGGAAACCAAGGTGCCTGATGACTGGAAAGTAGGAATAATTACACCCATGTTCAAAAAAGGAGGTAAATGTGTCAATTACAGGGGTATAAATCTTACTAGAAAAAAAAACTAAAAAATGGTATAGAACAACTGTCAGATGCACAAAGAGGATTTAGGTAGTGGAGAAGTGCACTGGATAATATTTTCATGCTTTAACAGCTAATGGAAAAAAAAACATAACAAAATATACCCATATACACATAGCATTCGTAGACATGGAAGAAGCAATCGACAGGATACCACAAAAAGCCAATTGAAGGCTTAAGACAAAGAAATATGAACGAGAACTAAAGAGGAGAATACAAATTTTGTACGAAAAAAATGAGTGTTGTATATGGAAAAATAATATACAGTCAGATACTTTTGACGTAAACGATGGAATAAGGCAAGCTAGTGTGATTAGCCCAACGTTATTTATATTGGCTATAAACGACTTCATCAAAACAGTAGAAAGGAAGATCCGAAAACCTCATGTTAGATACATCAAATTATTGCCAGTCTGCTTCTCTGAATTTTCATTTGCCGACGATATCATGGTTTGTGCACCAACAAAGAGAGACCTACACGCTTATCTAACAATACGGAAAGAAGAACATTGGAAAATTAGTGAGAAATTAACAATAATAAAATAAAAATGATGATAATAGGGAATTAAAATAAGTGATTTAGAATAACTCTGCGACAAGAAGAAATCCAACAAGTTAATGACTACAAGTACCTAGGAACAATCATAGAATGAGAAGGTAACATGGAAAATGGAATGGAGGAAATGATTAACACTGCAGTAAAAAAGTGTAGCACAGTCTGCATAGTTCTCTCATGAGAAGAAAGAAGTAAGCAGAAGAACAAAAATGACAGTGGACAAAAAGTCCAAAATGTGGTACTTAGGTACCATACCACCCGTTGCACTGGCTCTGGTGAGCTGAAAATCAATCGGGTTCATCTGTGAGATGCCCTGAACAATATCCAATCATAAAATTGGTGACTTGTATACACCCGGTGGCTGTAACATTCTCACAAGAAAAAGTGGCCGAAGACAACGACGACATACAGCATTTTTTCTTCTAAAAACCCATTTTTCATGTTAATCTCACTGAGAAGCGAGAAAATTAATTAAAAAAAAAATTAAAAGTTTGAACTTTTTTGGGGTAAGCCAATACTTTTCTCACATCGTAGATAGGATTGGCGGAATGGTTGAATGGGTCCTCTACGATTTTAATTGATATTTCAGCAATAAAAGCCAGTCTCCTTTCTGGGTCTGTAGGAGTCAGACCTGGCGTGAAATGTATTTTGAAAGATGATATTTATATTGCTTTAATACCCTCTGGATAGTGGATTTTCTTATTCCTAATTCTTATTCCAGAAATCGAGTTGAAATGTGGAATTTACTTGGATATAAGCAATAATTATAATAACATGCCTTAACTTTTATTCTACAAAAACAAAAGTATTTTTACCTGGAGTGGTTCGGACGGGGAAACGATTTCTGTATAAATCTCTAGCACATCTGCTGTTTCTTTCACATTATCCATAGATGATCAGCATATCGACATACTCGTCGTGAGTGTATCGTTAAGACATGCTAAGTCACAAAACTATTAACAACAATAATACAATGAACGATTGTTCACTAACACTGACAGCTTTTGACAACTAAAATAGCTGTACTAGAATATTTTTTTTGTTTCTCAGCTCACTTTGTGTTTCAATTAAATACCCTGTATAAAAATTTATCGTTTGTAAGTACCTACCACAAAAAAATAGGTATCGTCGAATTAGTATAAGAGAAACCTTTACAGCAAAGGAAATATATACATCGTGTCTCATAAAAAATTCCACGAGACCCAAAACGTCATGTAATATAGTAGCCTCTAGCTTAAAATGTGTAATACTACCCACGATAAATAACTGCCAAATTTCAATATCGTATTTCGAATAGATTTCGACACATATACTGGCCAAACCCTTCACCTCGGGGGACACCCCGTATATACAATATGTCCCCCTAAGTTGGAATTATATGGAAAACTTTTTAATTATTAATTTTAGGAAAAAAAGGTATTCTTCATAAACAGTTCTGCGTTCTAAAATCTAAAATAAAGTCATCAAATATCAATTTTTTCAGTCGTATACAAGGTTTGTCAAAAAATATGAGTTTTACTCAAGAGTAAAGTACCTTTAAATTGGACAATATTGAAAAATGTTACTAAAAAATGATCAGAATTAAAAATGACGTTCAAATATGTAATTATTTTTAAAACGTGTGTTTACCATAATGCAAATTTAACTGTAGTTACATGTAATCTATGATGCACTGACAAACAAATAAATTGTTGATAGAAGGAAATGTTGATAGTGAATTTCAAACCGCGTTAGAGTTTATGACATAGAAAAATGAAGAGAAAATAGAAATTGTTTTGATTGTGGGTGATTACTTTAAAACGCATGGAGAAGCATCACATATTTTCAATAATAGACATCCCAATAAAAATATAACCCAATCAACTGTAACGAAAATAGTAAATAAATTTAGAAAAACTGAGAGTAATAAAAATAATTTTATTGGAAAACGTCGAAAAGCGGTTGCTGATCAACTTTTTTCAGTAACATTTTTCGATATGGTGAAATTTAAATGTACTTAACTCTTGAGTAAAACTCATATCTTCTGACAAACCTCGTATACGACTACAAAATTTGATATTTGATGACTGTATTTCATGGTTTAGATAATTCAGAAGATATTATGAAGAATAACTTCTTTTCTTAAAAATAATAATAAAAAAGTTCTCCATAATTTCACAATATACGAGGTGTATCTATAATGATATAAAAATTGCGGTTTCTGACTGTACACCTACGTTTGATTCGAAATAGTAATCTAATAATTTCGAAACAGGAGTCTGACTGCTCCTCGAAGACGACAACAACTACTTTCTTGGCTAATAATACCACGCAGAATATTGAATTACATACACTTCGAAGAAAGTGACGTCGATCGACCCTGTAAGAAGAAGAGCATAAGTACGCTGACCGGTTTCAACCTCCTTAGATCCCTTCAAGAGCGCCGTAATGCATTCTAGTTCGAAGTATCTATCCAAACTGACTGCGCATTCCAACAACCTCTATTTGGCTCGTGAGGCTACACACTTACCAGAAGTAATTAGCTGCCGCCATGTCCACTTCCAAATAATGTTACGAACCACCAACTCAGAAGATTATTCGACCGCAGAAGAACTTGTATGGTATAAAATAAAATTTCATAAAATGATAGATATATTTTTAAATTACAGACACACCTCGTATTTGATGAAATTTTATTTTATTATATACGACTTCATCTATGGTCGAATAATTCTCTGAGGTGGTGGTTCGCAATTGGAAGTGAGATGGCGCAAGCTGACTGCTTCTGGTAAGTGTGTAGCCCCCAACTACAATAGTTTTCATAACGTGCTACGTTGTAAAATTAGTGCGCAATGTGTCTGAGGTAAGTTTGTATTTTTTATTCTACAATTTCTGAATTTGTAATATACTTTTTTGTGGATTTCTTATATTCATTGTTTGTATATCTATTATAATTTTATTACTTATTTTCGAAAATGTGGTTTATCAAAAATGTTTGGTATGAAATATCATACGTTAGAAACTCATGATTACACTATAGAAAGTTACATTACAATCACTGATGATCCGCGAGTTGCGGGGAAAATTCTCAATTATTTAGAAGAACTCAATTATTTAGAAGAATTAAGACTGGGGATGAAAATTATGGAACTGCCAAAAAAATATAATCATCTAGATTAGGTCCTTTTCTCACTCCTGGACGGTAATGGCAGCGATAAAGACAACGCTTCAAGTGAAGATGAAGGAAATTGTAATATTCATCAAATTGGGAAAGGAGTTTTGCGTCAACCCCTAGAAATATTACGACTTCTACGGTCGAATAATTCTCTGAGGTGGTGGTTCGCAATTGGACGTGGAGATGGCGCCAGCTAACGAATTCTGGTAAGTATGTAGCTTCACGAACCAAATAAAGGCGTAATCTTTAGTTCGGATTAGAAACTCCTAACGAGAAGGCATTACGGGGCTCTTGAAGAGACTCAAGAAGGTCGAAACCGGTCAGTATATTATGCCATTCTTATTACAGTTGCGAATTGACACAGATGTCTGTATCGACAAAGGAGTCAGTAGAAAGGGAGGGACTTGAGCACCCCCTGTTATAGCACCCTCCGCCATTTTTAGTCCATTGTTAACGCGGCTACAGCTAGATGGCGCTAACCGCCATTTCAAGTCCACCATCTGTCATATGCGTCGTATGGGCCGTCATATGTGTCGTATGTACCAAACTCCGTATGGACCAACTGTCGACCCAGTCACGGGCGTCAACCTTCAAATGTGTCGTCATCTAACGTATGTGTCATCTGTCGAACCCGTCACATGCGTCAACCATCAAATGTGCCGTATGGATCATCTGTCGACCCGTCACGTGCGTCAACCCGTCAAATGTGTCGTCTGGGTCATCTGTGTCATCTGTCGATTCCGTCACGTCCGTCAACCCCGTCAAATGTGTCGTATGGGTCATTGGTCGTATGAGTCATCTGTCAACAACGTCACGTGTGATATACGGAATGTACCAAAAAAGATGCAATAAGGGTGTTATAAATTTGTGGAATAGGTATATATTTCTTATATACGGGATGTAGTCATAAAATATGTTTAATGCACAGTCGTTATGGTATTATTTTGGGTAAGGGACGCATCAGTTGGATGGGCAGAGAGAAAAATAGCATTATTTTGGATATGCGTAATGGTTACAGAAGTGCATATGATTTTTGTTTTTTATTATCAGAAGAGGATAGACGCAAATTGAAGGAATTAACTAAAAAAGTAAAGATCGGTATAACTGTGCAATGATATATAAAACCACGGAAACTATATCTGCTGATCATTATAATTACTACTTAAGAAGACAGTTTGAAAGTGGAGAACTCCCTAGATTTATCTGTTCTTTGAAGACTTCATATTGTAGGTCTCCCAAGTGGCTTCAAATTTCTAACTCTAAATCCAGTTCTTGTTATGTATCACAAATATGTTGTACTTCTAGTTTTGTATTAGGTGTTAATGAAATTCCATGCATTATTAAAATCTCGAATTGAGGAATGAAATCAATAACGTTACTTTTTATAACGAGAGAATAGTTATGAAATTTCAATAATCTTAGAAATTCACGACGAGCGAAATCAAGGTGTATATTAACATAAGATTCCAAATTATGTTAGCATGATAACTCCTAAGCTCATCAACGAGTTTTTCCGTTTTCGTCATTCAAGCGATACCATAGGAGCTAAATTAACGATATACGAGTGAAATCAAAAGTGTCTATTAATAAAAATATTATTGAAATAGATCTCTCTCATTGTAATAATTTTTACGGTCTGAAATTCGATATACAGTGTGTACAAAAATATGCCATGAGACGCTATGATGTATCTCAGCTGTTATAGGCTAGATTTTAATGGGACAAACGACGTTATAGGTTATTTTTTTATATAAATGATGTCAAAACGGCATTCTGCTGTTACTTGATCGAACAAACTGCGTTATAGATTATTTCGATATACAGTGTGTACAAAAAGATGTATCTCAGTTATTATTGGCTAGATTTTAATGGGACAAACGACGTTATAGATTATTTTTTTATATACAGGATGTCAAAAAGGCATTCTGCTCTTATTTCATCGAACAAACTGCGTTATAGATTATTTCGATATACAGTGTGTACAAAAATATTTATCTCAGTTGTTATTGGCTAGATTTTGATGGGACAAACGACGTTATAGATTATTTGTTTATATACAGGATGTCAAAGAGACATTCTGCTGTTATTGGTCGGATTGAAGCCGAATAAACGGTGTTAGGTACGTTACTACAATCAATATACAGGGCGTGGATAATGCCATAAGGGCACTCTGTTATTATTGGTCGGTAACAGTTACCTCCGAGGAAAATTTGGTGACCGTGTTTCTGCGAGACATGGAGTTAAAGCCAAGCTACCCTTCTTCTTGCACAGCGATAATCAGATGGCCAGGAGTATTCGAGAAGTTCTTGGGGGAAAGTATGGAAAGAATTACGAAAAAATATGATAAACCTGTATGTATACCATTTAAAGTGGAACTAGTAGATGTAAATGTGGAAACACTGTTAGAAGAATTACCCGAATTATTAAAACAATTACAAAAAGAAGACTATTATCTACTAGACCTCGATATTACTCAAGACTTCTGTGGGGTGTTCCAGAAAGAAGAAGAAATGACAAACTACTTTACAAGTAACTTTAACTTTCGTAAACATGTAATGTATAGGTGAATTGTAACGTAATTATGAATAATAATAATAATACAGTCGGAAGTGATTGCCTTACGTGGCTTACATCTAACGCGAGGGTTAAAATATACAACAAATTCATTTGTCAAATAACCAGTCCCGATGTTAACAAGAGCATTGAAAACCATATTATAGATATAGTCAACTGTCCAGATAAGAGATTAAAAGACACATTAGCAATTTTGTCATTTCTCTTGATATTTAGCACTGTTTACTGAGAACTAGTAACATTAAGCGACGATAGATTCAACCTAATCTAGTTTATTTACGTAAATTTCCGCTATATTTTCCTATTATAACAGATATACGGCTAATATTGGAAGTTTATAGAACGATTCATCAAACAAGCATCAATATTGGGCATAACAAAGTCCAGTTTTCATTTGTCGATATATGCTATATAAGCTATGTTGAGCAATTTTGTCATTTCTCTTGATATTTAGCACTGTTTACCGAGAACTAGTTACATTAAGCGAACATAGATTCAACCTAATCTAGCTTATTTACGTGAATTTTCGCGATACATGCCTACTATAACAGATATATGGGTAATATTGGAAGTTTCTAGAACGATTTGGACGAATGCATCGATTTTGAGCAAAACTAAGTTCAGCTTTTGTCATCCCATCTTCTGTCTTTATATGACATATAACTAGGTCTATTGATCGATGTTGTCATTTCTCTCGATATTTAGCGCTATTTACCGAGAATTAGCAACATTAACCGACATTTAGATAGATTCAACCTAGCATTATATATATAGATGTCGACGATATCTACCAATAATAAGAAATATATAGCCAATATTACAAGTTTCTAGAACGATACAGACAAATGCATCGATTTTATGCATAACAAAGTCCAGTTTTTTTTTGTCGATATATGTCATATAAGCTATGTTGATCTATTTTGTCATTTCTCTTGATATTTAGCACTGTTTACCGAGAACTAGTAACATTAGGCGACGATAGATTCAACCTAATGTAGCTTATTTACGTAAATGTCTGCGATATATGCCTATTATAACAGATATATGGCTATTATTGGAAGTTTCTAGGACGATTCATACAAATGCATCGATTTTATGCATAACAAAGTCCAGTTTTCTTTTGTCGATATATGCCATATAAGCTATGTTGATCGATTTTGTCATTTCTCTTGATATTTGGCACTGTTTACTGAGAACTAGTAACATTAAGCGACGATAGATCCAACCTAATGTAGCTCATTTACGTAAATTTCTGCGATATATGCCTATTATAACAGATATATGGCTAATATTGGAAGTTTCTAGGCCGATTCATACAAATTCATCGATTTTGAGTAAAACTGTGTCCACCTTTGGTTATCCCATGTTTTGTCTTTATATGACATATGACTAGGTCTACTGAGCGATTTTGTCATTTCTCACGATATTTAGCACTATTTATCAAGAACTAGTAACATCAACCGACATTTGGATATATTTAACCCAGCATTAAATATGTAGATGTCCACCATATCTACAATTAAAAGAAATATATGACCAATATTGCAAGTTTCTAGAACGATTCAGACAAATGCATCGATTTTGGGCATACCAAAGTCCAGTTTTCTTTTGTCGATATATGCCATATAAGCTATGTTGAGCGATTTTGTCATTTCTCTTGATATTTAGCACTGTTTACCGAGAACTAGTAACAATAATCGACGATAGATTCAACCTAATCTAGCTTATTTACGTACATTTCTGCGATATATGCCTATTATAACAGATATATGGGTAATATTGGAAGTTTCTAGAACGATTCAGACAAATACCTCGATTTTGAGTAAAACTAAGTCCACATTTGGTTATCCCATCTTTTGTCTTTATATGACATATAACTATGTCTACTTAGCGCTTTTGTAATTTCTCACGATATTTAGCACTATTTATCCAGAACTAGTAACATCAACCGACATTTAGATTGATTTAACCCTAGCATTAAATGTGTAGATGTCCACCATATCTACAATAATAAGAAATATACAACCAATATTGCAAGTTTCTAGAACGATTCAGACAAATGCATCGGATTTGGGCATAACAATGTCCAGTTTTCTTTTGTCTATATATGTCATATAAGCTATGTTGAGCATCCAGCTTTTGTTATCCCATCTTGGATCTTTGAATGACATATAACTAGGTCTGCTGAGCGATTTTGTCATTTCTTCCGATATTTAGCACTATTCACCGAGAACTAGTAACATTAACCTACATTTAGATATATTCAATCTAGCATTATATATGTAGATGTCCACGATATCTGCCAATAATAACAAGTATATGGCCAATATTGCAAGTATTTTGACAATTCATCGATTTTCAGCAAAACTAAGTCCATCTTTTACAATAATCATCTTTTGTCTTCATATGACATATAACTAGCTATGTTAAGCGATTTTGTCATTGGCCCGATATATAGCACTATTTTCAAGAAATAGTAACATTTACCGACATTTAGATATATTCAACATAGAATTATATATGTAGCTGTCCACGATATCTGCCTATTATAACAACTATAAGGCTAATATTTGAACAAAACTTTGTCCAGCTTTTACAATAAACCATCTTTATATGACGTATAACTAGCTATGTTGAGCGATTTAGTCATTTCTCTCGATATTTAGCACTATTCACCGAGAATCAGTAACAACCATTATTTATATAGATTATATGTAATTCTATTCTATTTAATAAATGCGAATTATGAAAAATATTGTGTAAAACTTGTGGTACAATGACTCGTTTTGTAGTACTAATGAAGTTTACGCAACGAACCTCGAAGCGGTGAGTTGCGCAAATCACGAGTACTACAAAAAAGTCATTGTGGCACAAGTTTTAAACAATATTTTTCATAATTCGCATTTATTCCATTTATTATATAGAATAGAATTACATATAACCCCTGATCGTCGCTTAATGTTACTAGTTCTCGGTAAATAGTGCTAAATATCAAGAGAAATGACAAAATCGCTCAACATAGCTTATATGGCATGTATCGACCAAAGAAACCTCGACTTTGTTATGCTCAAAATCGATGCATTTGTCTGAATCATTCGAGAAACTTGCAATATTGGCCATATATTTCTTATTATTTGTAGATATCGTGGACATCTACATACATAATGCTGGGTTAAATCTATACAAACGTCGGCTTATGTTACTAGTTCTCCGTAAATAGTGCTTAATATCGGGGGAATTACGCAATCCCTAAACATAGCTAGTTATATGGTATATAACAAGAATAGTTGGGATGGGTTATCAAAAGCTAGACTTAGTTTTGCTTAAAACCGATGCATTAGTCTGAATCGTACTAGAAACTTCCAATATTAGCCATTTATTTGTTATTATTGGTAGATCTTGTGAACATCTACATAAAAGTTGGGTATATCGTACCGCCGGGTAAATCGTACCACCACTGTTTTACTCGAAGCAGAAAACCGAAGTCGACATCTGTCAACGGGAACTAAAAGTTTGTTACATTAAACCTGAAGTCATAAACACCCGTTCACCTGTCGTCTATTGTTAAACGTCAGAAAGAGGTTATGTGAAATGTGTCATTGTCGTTGTTATTTTGCGAGTCAATTTATAAGTGATTTTCTTGAATTTGGTAAGTAAAAAAATGTTGGGAACGTTACTGTATTACACCATAAGAGTTTATTTAGTAGTTGAAACAGTTTTATGTTTGGAAATTTAAAGTTTAGGGCTCAATTCAAATAAAAAATATTAAAATGCGAGAGTTTGGTAAATCGTACCCATGTCTGTTGGATAAATCGTACCGGTACGATTTTCCCGACTAATGAAAATTTTTATACGAAAATACTAGATAGCTAACTACCAAGTATTTTCAGATATGGCTTTTATAATTTATGTTAGGTATTTTATTACAGGAAAAATGAATAATCCGAAAACCAAACAAAAACGAAAATATTGCGGATGGACCCCAGATGATATGGAACGTGCCCTAACAGCTTACAAAGAAAAGCAGTGTGGTTTTAACGAGTGTTGTAGGAGGTACAACATTGCCAAACCCACTTTTAGAAGGCATTTGCATTGTTTGAATAAAAAAGCCAATGAAAAAGTTCAATCAATGGGTCGACTAACTGTCTTCACTGCTGACATAGAAAAGGAACTGGCAAATCACATCTTAAAGTTAGAGGAAAGATTTTTTGGTGTCACCATAAGCGATGTTCGTCGCCTTGCATTCCAAATAGCTGTGCGAAATAATATTCCACACAATTTTAATATGAATAAGCAAATGGCAGGCAAAGCCTGGTATTATTCATTCATGAAGCGACATGATTTTTTATCACTTAGACAACCCGAAAAAATATCAATGGCTAGGGCCTCAGGATTCAATAAGCAAAACGTTTATGAATTCTTCAACATATTGGAAAAGTGCGTCGACGAAAATGGTTTTACGGCACTCACCATATTTAACGTCGATGAAAGTGGATTCTCAACGGTGCAAAAGAAAAATCAGAAAATAATTGCAAAAAGAGGTAAACATCAAGTTGGTGGAATATCAAGTGGTGAGAGAGGGGTAAACACTACCATAGTTTGCTGCGCTAGTGCTGCAGGTCAGTGTATTCCCCCCATGATCATTTTTAAGCGGAAACGTATGGCTCCTGAACTTGCAATCGGTGCTTCCCCTGGAGCTATTGTTACTATCTCTGACACTGGTTACATAAATACCGAACTCTTTGTTACATGGTTGGAACACTTCATTAAACACGTGAAACCCAGTCCAGAAAATAAAATGCTTCTGTTGCTCGATGGACATACGACCCATTCAAAAAATTTAGATGCGCTTATTCTGGCTAGACAACATGGTGTCGTGCTCTTACAGCTCCCCGGACACACAACACACCGTTTACAGCCCTTGGATGTAAGTTTCTTCAAGCCTATGGAAACCTACTTCTCCCAGGCAGTTGAAACCTTTCTGAGAACAAATCCGGGTAGTACCGTTTCTCAGTATAACATGACTGTACTTTTGTCTGATGCTTTTGCAAAAACTGCTACCATAAGCACTATTGCTAATGGTTTCAAAAAATCTGGGATCTGGCCTGTTGATCGGACAGTTTTCGCAGAAACCGACTTTGTTGCTGCTAGTATTTTACTAGAGAAAGAATCAAACAACAATGATGTGTCAGAAAATTCTATCCAAGCTGCTGATATCCAAAACCAAATGAGAGTAAAAAATACTGAAAATGATAGAAAGAGCATGTCAGTAAACGAAAGTCAATTATCCCAAAGTAACAAACATGATCTTTATGTTCCTATCGACGAAATTTATCCATTGCCCGAGCAATTGAACAATGAAAATAAAAGGAAGTTGTCCCAACCGGCTGTCATATTGAGCAGTACACCATACAAAGACGACTTGGAAAATCAACAATCGCAACGGAGAAACAAAGCAAAGCAAGTGAAAAGAAAAATCTGTAAGCCATCAACTTCTTCAAATGCAACGAAGCAGTCTCGTAGTTCAAGCGTCATCGCCCCTCAATCAATAGAACCTGTACAAGAAAACAACAATATCGAAATATGTGTTAACCCAAACGATTGGTTTTGTCACGTTTGTGAAGAAAACATAGTTGAAGATATGGTTCAATGCTTAAAGTGTAAAAAATGGGCTCATACGTCCTGTGCAGGAAGTGGCAAGAAACTGAAAAAATACAAATGTGAAAATTGCATTTAAAAAGTTATCGGTACGATTTACAAACCACCGGTACGATTTATCCGACGAGTTTGGTAAATCGTACTGTTTGCAGCATTTCATATTTTTCAGTTTTTTTAATAATATTTCCTTTTCAATGCAGGTATAAACATGTTTAACCGATAAGGAAATGTGTGTTCTTATTTGTCTGATTTTCATTTTTAATAAATATTTTGAAACTTAATCAGAGCGTTTGAAAAACTAAATATTGGTACGATATACCCGACCTTACCCTATATAATGCTAGGTTGAATCTATATAAATAATGGTTGTTACTGATTAGCGGTGAATAGTGCTTAATATCGAGAGAAATGACTAAATGGCTCAACATAGCTAGGTATACGTCATATAAAGATGGTTTATTGTAAAAGCTGGACAAAGTTTTGTTCAAATATTAGCCTTGTAGTTGTTATAATTGGCAGATATCGTGGACAGCTACATATATAATTCTATGTTGAATCTATCTAAATGTCGGTAGATGTTACTATTTCTCGGAAAATAGTGCTATATATCGGGCGCAATGACACAATCGCTTAACATAGCTAGTTATATGTCATATGAAGACAAAAGATGATTGTTGTAAAAGATGGACTTGGTTTTGCTCAAAATCGATGAATTGTCAAAAACTTGCAATATAGGCCATATATTTGTTATTATTGGCAGATATCGTGGACATCTACATAAATGCTAGATTGAATATATCTAAATGTAGGTTGATGTTACTAGTTCTCGGTGAATAGTGCTAAATATCGGAAGAAATGACAAAATCACTCAGCAGACCTAGTTATATGTCATTTAAAGATCCAAGATGGGATAACAAAAGCTGGATGCTCAACATAGCTTATATGACATATATAGACAAAAGAAAACTGGACAATGTTATGCCCAAAATCGATGCATTTGTCTGAATCGTTCTAGAAACCTGGAATATTGGTTGTATATTTCTTATTATTGTAGATATGGTGGACATCTACATATATGCTGGGTTTAAATCAATCTAAATGTCGGCTGATGTTACTAGTTCTTGATACATAGTGCTAAATATCGTGAGAAATGACAAAATCACCCAGTAGACCTAGTTATATGTCATATAATGACAAAAGATGGGATAACCAAAGGTGGACTTAGTTTTACTCAAAATCGAGGCATTTGTCTGAATCGTTCTAGAAACTTCCAATATTAGCTAAATATCTGTTATAATAGGCATATACCGCAGAAATTCACGTAAATAATCTAGATTCGGTTGAATCTATCGTCGCTTATTGTTACTAGTTCTCGGTAGACAGTGCTAAATATCAAGAGAAATGACAAAATCGCTCAACATAGCTTATATGGCATATATCGACAAAAGAAAACTGGACTTTGTTATGCCCAAAATCGATGCATTTGTCTGAATCGTTCTAGAAACTTGCAATATTGGTCATAAATTTCTTATTATTGTAGATATGGTGGACATCTACATATTTAATGCTGGGTTAAATCTATCCAAATGTCGGTTGATCTTACTAGTTCTTGATAAATAGTGCTAAATATCGTGAGAAATGACAAAATCGCTCAGTAGACCTAGTTATATGTCATATAAAGACAAAAGATGGGATAACCAAAGGTGGACTTAGTTTTACTCAAAATCGATGAATTTGTAAGAATCGTCCTAGAAACTTCCAATATTAGCCATATATCTGTTATAATAGGCATATATCGCAGAAATTTACGTAAATAAGGTATATAAGGTTGAATCTATCGTCGCTTAACGTTACTAATTCTCGGTAAACAGTGCTTAATATCAAGAGAAATGACCAAATCGATCAACATAGCTTATATGGCATATATCGACAAAAGAAAACTGGACTTTGTTATGCATAAAATCGATGCATTTGTATGAATCGTCCTAGAAACTTCCAATATTAGCCATATATCTGTTAAAATAGGCATATATCGCAGAAATTTACGTAAATAAGCTACATTAAGTTGAATCTATCGTCGCTCAATGTTACTAGTTCTCGGTAAACAGTGCTAAATATCAAGAGAAATGACAAAATCGATCAACATAGCTTATATGGCATATATCGACAAGAGAAAGCTGGACTTTGTTATGCATAAAATCGATGCATTTGTCTGTATCGTTCAAGAAACTTGTAATATTGGCTATATATTTCTTATTATTGGTAGATATCGTCGACATCTACATATATAATATTAGGTTGAATGTATCTAAATGTCGGTTAATGTTGCTAATTCTCGGTAAATAGCGCTAAATATCGAGAGAAATGACAAAATCGCTCAGTAGACCTAGTTATATGTCATATAAAGACAGAAGATGGGATGACAAAAGCTGAACTTAGTTTTGCTCAAAATCGATGCATTCGTCTAAATCGTTCTAGAAACTTCCAATATTAGCCATATATCTGTTATAATAGGCATATATCGCGGAAATTTACGTAAATAAGCTAGATAAGGTTGAATCTATGTTCGCTTAATGTAACTAGTTCTCGGTAAACAGTGCTAAATAACAAGAGAAATGACAAAATCGCTCAACATCGCTTATATAGCATATATCGACAAAAGAAAACTGGACTTTGTTATGTCCAATATCGATTCTTGTTTGAATCGTTCTATAAACTTCCAATATTAGCCATATATCTGTTATAATAGGCATATATCGCAGAAATTTACGTAAATAAACTAGATTAGGTTAAATCTATCGTCGCTTAATATTACTAGTTCTCGGTAAACAGTGCTAAATATCAAGAGAAATGACAAAACAGCTAATGTGTCTTTTAATCTCTTATCTGGACAGTTAACGATATCTATAATATGGTTTCCAATGCTCTTGGTAACACCAGGACTGGTTATTTGACAAATAAATTTGTTGTATATTTTAACCCTCGCGTTAGATGTAAGCCACGTAAGGCAATCAATTTCGACTGTATTATTATTATTATTTACAATTACGTTACAATTCCCCTATACATTCCATGTTTACTAAAGTTGAAATTACTTGTTAAGTAGTTTCTCATTTCTCCTTCTTTCTGGAACACCCCACAGAAGTCTTGAGTAATATCAAGGTCTAGTAGATAATAGTCTTTTTTCGTAATTGTTTTAATAATTCGGGTAATTCTTTTAACAGTGTTTCCACATTTAAACCTGCTAGTTCCACTTTAAATGGTATACATACAAGTTTATCATATTTTTTCGTAATTCTTTTCATACTTTCCCCCAAGAACTTCTCGAATACCTTTGGCCATCTGATTATCGCTGTGCAAGATGAAGGGTAGCTTGGCTTTAACTCCATGTCTCGCAGAAACAAGGTCACCAAATTTTCCTCGAAGGTAACTGTTACCGACCAATAATAACAGAGTGCCCTTATGGCATTGTCCACGCCCTGTATATTGATTGTAGTAACGTACCTAACACCGTTTATTCGACTTCAATCCGACCAATAACAGCAGAGTGTCTTTTTGACATCCTGTTTATAAACAAATAATCTATAACGTTTGTCCCATTAAAATCTAGCCAATAACAACTGAGATACATCTTTTTGTACACACCGTATATCGAAAAAATCTATAACGTCGTTTGTCCCATTAAAATCTAGCCAATAACAACTGAGATATATCTTTTTGTACACACTGTATATCGAAATAATCTATAACGCAAATTGTTCGATGAAATAACAGCAGAATGCCTTTTTGACATCCTGTATATAAAAAAATAATCTATAACGTCGTTTGTCTCATTAAAATCTAGCCTATAACAGCTGAGATACATCATAGCGTCTTATGGCATATTTTTGTACACACTGTATATCGAATTTTAGACCGTAAAAATTATTACAATGAGAGAGATCTATTTCAATAATATTTTTATTAATAGACACTTTTGATTTCACTCGTATATCGTTAATTTAGTTCCTATGGTATCGCTTGAATGACGAAAACGGAAAAACTCGTTGATAAGCTTAGTAGTTATCATTATAACATAATTTGGAATCTTATGTTAATATACACCTTGATTACGCTCGTCGTGAATTTGTAAGATTATTATTTGAATTTCATAACTTTTCTCTCTTTATAAAAAGTAACGTTATTGATTTAATTCCTCAATTCGAGATTTTAACAATGCATGGAATTTCATTAACACCTAATACAAAACTAGAAGTACAACATATTTGTGATACATAACAAGAACTGGATTTAGAGTTAGAAATTTGAAGCCACTTAGGAGACCTACAATATGAAGTCTTCAAAAAACAGATAAATCTAGGGAGTTCTCCACTTTTAAACTGTCTTCTTAAGTAGTAATTATAATGATCAGCAGATATAGTTTCCGTGGTTTTATATATCATTGCACAGTTATACCGATCTTTACTTTTTTAGTGAATTCCTTCAATTTGCGTCTATACTCTTCTGATAATAAAAAACAAAAATCATAAGCACTTCTGTAACCATTACGCATATCCAAAATAATGCTATTTTTCTCTCTGCCCATGCAACTGATGCGTCGCTTACCCAAAATAATACCATAACGACTGTTACCGAAGAAATAAAAGACATAATCCAATCTGCAAACCGCTGTCTATTTGCACTGAATAAGCTCATAAACTCAAAAAATCTCACAAGAAGTTCAAAGATCAAAATCTATAAATCCATCGTCAGACCTGTAATAACATACTTATGCGAAACGTGGACCATGACCGAAGCAAAGGAAGAAAAGCTCAGACGCTTTGAACGAAAAATACTTAGAAAAAGTTTCGGACCTCACCATGACATCACCACAAACCAGTATAAGATCAGAACCAATATCGAATTAAAAGCACTCTACAACGACGCCGATATTGTCCAAGAAATTAAATCACAGCGACTAAGATGGGCAGGCCACGTGCACAGACTGAATAACAAAAGACTGGTAAAACTGGTATGGGAGGAGATTCCCACAGGCAAAAGACCACTCGGACGTCCCAGAATGCGATGGAGAGATAACATCCAAGCAGATCTCCGGAAAATGAACATTCCATTTGACCCTAGGTTGATGGAAGACCGAACAAATTGAAAACAAGTTGTACAGTCAGCCAAGACCCACCCAGGGTTGTAGCGCTACGTGATGATGATGATGACTGTGCATTAAACATATTTTATGACTGTATCCCGTATATAAGAAATATATACCTATTCCACAAATTTATAACATCCTTATTGCATCTTTTTTGGTACATTCCGTATATCACACGTGACGTTGTTGACAGATGACTCATACGACCAATGACCCATACGACACATTTGACGGGGTTGACGCACATGACGGGGTCGACAGATGATACAGATGACCCATACGACACATTTGACGGGTTGAGGCACGTGACGGGTCGACAGATGATTCATACGGCACATTTGATGGTTGACGCATGTGACGGGTTCGACAGATGACACATACTTTAGATGACGACACATTTGAAGGTTGACGCCCGTGACGGGGTCGACAGTTGGTTCATACGGCGTTTGGTACATACGACACATATGACGGCCCATACGACGCTTATGACAGATGGTGGACTTAAAATGGCGGTTAGCGCCATCTAGCTGTAACCGCGTTAACAATGGACTAAAAATGGCGGAGGGTGCTATAACAGGGGGTGCTCAAGTCCCCCCTTTCTACTGGGGTCGATCGACGTCACATTCTTCGATGGAGATGTAATTCAATATTCTGCATGGTATTAGCCAGGAAAGTAGTTGTTGCCCTCTTCGAGGAATGATTCGACTGTTATTTCGAAATTATTATTATTTCGAATCAAACGTAGGTGTATAGTAGTAACTCACAATTTATACATTCATATATATATATATATATATATATATATATATATATATCATCATCATCATCATCATCATACGCAGCTTATTCAACCATTGCGTTATCTTTGTGGTCCATCTATCGTCTGTCCTTCTTGCGAGATGCCCAGCCCATTGCCACTTTAGGGATCTGATTCTATTTATGACATCTATCACTTGGGTCTTTTGTCTGATTCAATCAAGCCTTTTTCTATCTCTCCTTGTTATTCCAAGCATGCATCGTTTCATAGACCTCTGCGTTACCTGGAGTTTTCTAATGATATCAGTTTTCAGGGTCCAGGTTTCACAGCCGTATGTTAATACTGGTAGTACGCACTGATCAAACGCTTTCTTTTTCAAACGGAGTGACATTCTAGACTTGAAGATGATAGAGTTCTGTCCAAATGTTCTCCATGCTAATGTGATTCTTCTAATTATTTCTGGAAGTAGAGAGCCTGATATGTGTATTAGTTGACCTAGGTATATGTATTCCTCTACTATTTCCAGGGCAGTGTCATTAATTGTTATTTCTTGTGCGTTTATCAGTTCGTTATACATTATCTTTGTCTTACTCAGATTTATTTTAAGGCCTACTTCGTTGCTTGTTCATTTATTTGTTGTTGCATTTCGCCAGGGTTACTCGCTATCAGGATGATGTCATCAGCGAATATTAGATGGTTCAAGTATTCTCCATCTATATTCAGACCTGTGTTGTTCCAGCCCAGTTTTCTGAAGATGCTTTCTAGTGTTGCTGTAAATAACTTTGGTGATATTGCATCTCCTTGTCTAACTCCTCTGCTGGTGGGGAATTCTGGTGTGCCCACATATATCCTAACTCTCGCTTTCGCTTCCCTATATATATTTGCTAGGGTCTCAATATATGGCTTGTAAACCCCTTGTTCTGTTAGGGCATTTATCACTGCTCTGGGATATATGGAGTCGAATGCTTTCTCAAAGTCGATGAAGGCTAGTGCTAGTGGTTGGTCGTATTCTTTGGTTCGACTGATAACCTATTTGAGGGTATGGATGTGATCTATTGTACTGGAGCCTTTGCGGAATCCAGCCTGTTCTCGTGGTTGGGCCGAGTCTAGTGTATTTTGTATTCTGTTGTGAATGATCTTTGTGAATACCTTGTACGTCACTGGTAGTAGACTTATTAGTCTGTAGTTCTTAATGTCTTCTTTGCTGCCTTTCTTGTGGATCAACACTATAAGGGCGCTGTTCCACTCTTTAGGTATGCTCCTGGACATCATACAGTTCGTGTATAGTTTGGCAAGGTACTTCCATGTTTTAGCTCCTGCATATTTGAGTATTTCGGTCGTGATGCCGTCATTTCCCGCTGCTTTGCCATTTTTCATGCTTTTCAGTGCCATTTCTACTTTCTCCACCAATACTTCTGGTATGGCATCTTCTGAGTGTTCTATTATTTCTTCCAAGTTTTCAGGGGCTTTGTATAGGTCTCCTTAGAATTTGGCTACTAGGTCTATTATTTCATTCCTGTCTGTGGTTCTTGTGTTTCCATCAGTTAATGCAACTATCTGTCTTTTCCCTATCACTAGTGCCCTTTTTGCATTTTTGTAGCTTTTACGGTTTTCTATTGTTGTTTGTACCAGTTTCTCGTTGTAATTTCTGATATCTTCTGCGATTTTCTTCCGTATCGTCTTGCACAGTTCGGTGTATTCAATTCTTCGAATGTTTGTTCTCTTTTTCATTTCTCTTCGTTTTTGTAATAGTGCTTTTGTTTCCGGAGTTAGTTTTTTGTGTTCACCTCGTTGTTGCAGACCTCCCACTTCTACGGCGCAGTGTCGAATTGTGTCTATCAGTTCAGGGTTGTTATATTCCACTTTTTGCAGTCTTTCTTCTAGTAGTGCTTCATATTGGTGAGAGTTCTCTTTCAGCCTTTCGTTGTTTATGTTTTTCGTTGTGTTGGTTTTGATTAGTCTTGACCTTTCTAGTTTTATATCTAAGACCAGTCGAGCTCTAATTAGTCGATGGTCGCTTCCTGTAGTGAACTTGTTGAGCGTGCTTAGATCTTTTACTGTGTTAATGTTATTGGTGAGGATAAAGTCTATTTCGTTTCTGATAGTTGCACCGGGGCCTTCCCACGTCCATTTCCTGTTAGGGTTCTTCTTGAAGAAGGAGTTTGCCACATATATGTTCTGAAAGTGTGCGAACTGTATTAATCTCTCTCCTCTTCCATTCCTTTCTCCAAATCCATATTTCCCCATTCCTTTTTCTTGGTCTTTCCTGTGTCCTACTTTGGCATTAAAGTCTCCCATTATGTATTTGAAGTGACTATTGTCGTTGCTGAGCGCTTGGGTTATTTCATTATAGAATTCTTCTATTTCGTCGTCACTATGGCTGATTGTTGGGGCGTATACCTGAATAATCTGGATAGTATATCTTTTGGAGAGTCTTAGTGTTATGCTGGCTACTCTGTCTGAGGTGCTTGTTATCCTTATGATTCTATTTTTCCAGGTTTTCTTAATTAGGAATCCTACTCCGCTTGTTCTTCCTGTTGGTGTTCCTTGGTGGTATAGAAGATTCCCTGATTCAAGTACTATGAGTTCTTCATTTTTTCGTCTTACTTCGCTAATGCCCATGATATCCCACTTTATTTTTGCTGCCTCTGTTTCCAGTTCCATAATCCTAGCTTGATTAGAGAGTGTACGGCAGTTATAAGTTGCTAGGTGTAATGTAGTTAATGGGTAGTGGTTTAGACTCCGCAGATTCTTAGCACCCTCTGCCCTCGTGGCTGGTTCCCAGGATCTACCCCTCCTAGGGCCCTTCGGGCTTACGGAGAATGAGGGCCGTAACTTGTCCTTGTCTGTCATGCTGGGGTTGTGAGGCGTACCTTACCACGCTGCCTCAATGCGGGTTGGCAAGGGGCGAGGGATGTCGTCCGCCAGTTTTCGCCATTAACTGACGGACCCTGTACCCCAGATTTTTAGTGGAATTTTTTATTTATGAAAAAGCCCTTACTAGAGTGAGATTCGAACCTCCATCCTTCAGGTCAAGAAAACCCAATTTCCGGCGCTCTAACGCACTCCGCCATCTGGGATATATATATATATATATATATATATATATATATATATATATATATATAAATGAAAAGAAACATTTAAATAAGGAAAATTATTTATATGTGTATGCAATACTTCCGATACACACTGTATTATATGTATAATCAATAATTTTGAAAGATTCATTATACAAATCAAATTTGACATTTTAATTTCTGATGACATTTATGTAGAATATATCTAATGATAGATATATAGATTATTACGATTTGGAAAATATATTTTAAATTTTAAAATACACATGTCTCTGCTAGCAGAATTATAATTGTAATACAAGAATTTAAATCTCTCTTTGTTATAGGGAAACATAAATTAGTATTTTTTTTAAAAAAAGGAATTTTTCGTAACCACAGGAGAAGAGATGTATTTATTTGAAAAAAGTTTAGGTAGTTGAATTTGAAACCCCCACGAGACAACATCGTAATAAGAGTTGTCTCAAATTTTTTGAGAATTTAATAGAAATTGTATAACTATACAATCAGATCATAACGTCATACATTATAAAGCCAGTGCGTGCATAATTCGTAGAAGAATCGCATCGTATCAAGTGTGAGTGGTTCCAGTTTCTAAATCAGTTATTTAGAAAGTTTTGCAGAATTCTAAATACATTTAGAATACGTACGAGTTTTCTGTCCTATTTGGTGAGTCCACTCCAGTTTAAAATTGTTTCTCGAGAATAAACAGGCCTTTTTTTAAATACATTTCGGAAATAGATGCATCTATATCATAATTTGAGATAAACCAAATTGACGTTATTTGACATTGATACACGTCAAGTGTATATAAGACGAGTTGAACTTTTGATTAAAAATTTTAATTAGTTGATTTATAGAATAGGTTGTACTAATATTAAGGTTAGTAGATAGTATTATTTTGGTTTCGTTTATAATATTTTTGGGAAACAATTAATACTTTTGTATTTAGTTATCTGATCGTATAATATATAATTTTGATTCCAACTCACTGTATCTATTTTCATCGTATTTATCATTTTGCATGCTATAGAAGTTTTGATATAATCAGTGACATTTGCTTAATTTCCAGTGACAGTAAAATTGTAAATGTCATAAGATAATTTAAGGGCCTTTTATTATATTGAATGAACAGTTACTCGAGATTCTGAATATAGAGTAATATTTGATTTGGATAATACTTGAAAATTATAAAATTTGAATTATTATTATTTAAAATTTTTTGATCCCACCCTGAGACAAGAGTGATTAAGTCGATTGTGAATTAATGTATCTTTCCATATACAGAAACTAATATTTATCTTAGCCGGGCATTGTTTGACAACTACTGTCAAAACTAAATTAGGTTGCATACGCTGCTAAAGGTGTGTGTGCAATAGTGTCGCTACACAAATTGTGAAAACGTCGACGAATAATATTTCATATTGTTATATTCATATATCTATTAAAATATAACTATTAAAACTATAAAATAACGATATAGGTATATAATAATATATACAGTGTGTCGCATTTAATATGAAGACAATCCCATATTTTCGCTGTTTGAAGAATTACACATTCGGATTTTTGTCATATTATCATTATTATTATTATTATTATCTACTCGTCTTTCAAGATATCAGTTCCCGCTAGTGAGTGCTATGCTATTCTAGTTAGTGATATTTGGCCCTCGGGAGTTTCAATCAATCATTTTTTTCCGCCAAGAAAATTTCATAGTAGAAACCAGTGATTGTGAAGTTCCTATTGTACCATATTTTAGTCAGGTATCCTCAGCATGCTCTGTTTTCCATATTAATGTTCAAAGTATTTCAAATAAAGCCGATGACTTACATGTTTTTCTTGAAGAAACATCAAAGTTTAAAATTTTATGTATATCGGAGCATTGGCTAAATGCTAATACTTTATCCTTTTTCAAGTTAAAAAACTATAATCTTGTATCTTAATTTTGCCGTGGAGATAAATCTCACGGAGGTGTAGCTATTTTTTCACGTTTTGATTTTTACCTTAAATCAGTTGATATTTCTGCATTTTGTCGACCTGTTCACGCAGAGTTTTGTTGTGCTTGCATTCCTGGTGCTAGTACTTGCATTGTTACTGATCATTTGGGTATTTTCATATCTATTTTAAAGGTTCCCAACTTGGTCTCGGGGAATCAGCGGGTGATTCAGGTTTTGAATGATGTCACATTGAACAGTTTTGCCCGGGGTTTGGCTGCGGTCGACTGGACTAGTCTTAATGCTGCGTCTATGGATTCTAATCAAATCGCTCAAACATTGTTGGGCATTCTATGTGTACAAAAAGATATACACATACCTACCAAGTTACACTCTCGTAGACAAACGCGAGCAAGGTGGTTTGGTCGTGAGCTTAAGATGCGCAGAACAGAAGTGTTTAGATGTAGACGCGCTTTCCAGTCTTCTGGAGGTCTGGAGAATTGGCGTTTGTACTGCAGCATCAGAAAAGTTTACAAGCAAGAGATTAGATCCGCCAAAAGGATTTCGTATTCTGAGGCTATTTTTACGTCAGATAATCAGAATAAAATGATCTGGAACATAGTAAACCAGGAGAGAGAGAACAATAAATGTCGTAATACAATTTCTGCGTTAACATCTTCGGAATTCAACAGCTTTTTTGCTAACATTGCAGAAAAAATTTCTAGCTCTTTGCCGGCAGCAGTTTCTGATCCCCTTCACTTTGTCAGTGTTTTACCTAGCCCTTGTGCCTCTTTCTTCTTACCTCCAGTCGTTGAATGTGAGGTTCAAGCTGCTATATTACAGCTGAAAAACTCAACATGCACTGATTGTTATGGTCTGAATAGTTGTTTAATAAAGGCTGCTCTTGAACACGTTACTGGTCCTTTAACAGTTTTATTTAATGCTTGCTTGACCGAGGGTAACTGGCCTGGTGAGTTAAAGATTGCTAAGGTTTTGCCGTTGCATAAAAAAGGCGACTTGAACTGTGCCAATAATTTTAGACCGATTTCCATTGTTCCCATTATATCCAAAATTTTTGAAATTATCATCAACCACCGGCTTCTAGAATTTCTTGAGCTCCATTCCATCATTTCTCCTCATCAATTTGGTTTTAGAAAGAATGTCTCAACAATCGATGCTCTTGCAAAGGTGATTGGGACCGTGGTCGATGGCCTTGACGAACGTCATGGTACTTCTGCTGTTCTGTGCGATCTTGCCAAGGCGTTTGACTGCGTGGACCATTCTCTTTTGCTTGCCAAAATGGAGCATTACGGCATTCGTGGTTTACCATTGGTGCTCATTGGCTCTTACCTTGCCGATAGAACCCAGAATGTCAGCTTTGATGGGCATGAATCGGTTAATATGCCAATCCGATTTGGAGTTCCACAGGGTTCAGTCTTGGGACCCTTACTGTTTCTAATATTTATTAATGACTTGCCATCGGCCGTCAACGGATGTACTTGTATTTTATATGCTGACGACACGACACTACTTTATGATGAAGATGAGTCTGATGAATCTGAACATCTTTCATTATCAAAAAATTGGTTTGTGGCTAATAGACTTCAATTGAATGAAAGCAAGACCGTCAAAATCACTTTCACCTCGGACAAGCTTGCTCATAAGTCACAACCAGTTAAGCTTCTTGGGTTAACACTTGACTTGAGTCTTACCTGGTCTGCTTAAATTGAAGCCTTGTGCTCTGCGGTGTCTTCGCAAATTTATGCACTGCGGCAGCTTCGGCATTGCTTGCAAACCAAGGCCCTTCGTACTGTGTATTTTGACACTATTCACTCACTTCTCACTTACGGCATTAGATTTTGGGGAAACTCGAGTGGGGCTTATAAAGTTTTCGCTCTTCAGAAATCCGCCGTGAGGATTGTCGGGAATGCTCCTTATGGTTCGCACTGCCTTGCACTGTTTAGGGGGTGCAGGGTTTTACCGGTTCCTTGTCTGTACATTTATGAAACTTTAGTATTGGTTCACAAAAATAGATCCAATTTTAATTCGCACTATAATATTCATACCTACGGCACGAGGAATGCGGTGGATCTTGTAGCCCCTTTCTCTAGGCTTAGGACTACCAAGGCGAATAAACTAAATGTTGAGTATTACAATGTTTTCAATAGTTTTTATAGAGGTCTCGATCTCCAAAATAGGAGTCTTCGTGAATTTTGTAAATTCGCTAAGATGTTTTTATTGGAACATTGTTTTTATTCTATCGAAGATTTTTTAAAATTTGCGCCCAGAGACCGCCATTGTCAATTTTATTTTTTAATTGATGTTTTATTACCTTTAACCCAGTTTTAAATTATTGTTACTTTTCTTTCATTATTTGTTCCAAATATTGTTTTATTCCTTTCATGATGACTGACTTCAAACATAATACATATGTACATGTTGTCAATTATTATTATTATTATTATTATTTGTGCAGTTGACTTTGTGAGGGTCAAGTTGTTATTATTTCGCTCCTTATACATTGAGTGATTTTTAATGTTTATTGATCATTTTAATTAGTTGAAAGTGCATAGTGGTTTTCTTAACAGTTTTCTGTGTGGTTTATGAGAATTTTCAATCTGCAGTTTTGCTATTCTGGTACATTTTTTGATTTTTCACATCATTTATATCAGTTGTTGTAGGAATATTTTTAACAATCACCTTTTTTTGTTGCCCCTCAATTACCTACATCGACTATAAGGTGTGGACAACTGCACGCAACACTGTTTTTAATCTGTATTTTGAATTGTTCCTGATTTCGGTTTCCTACTATCATTACTATGAGTGGTGATAAATCTGCTGATGATTCACGTGATGTCTGTACTAGATGCAAGAGTACTGCCAAATCTAGAATTAGATGTATTAAATGCGGGGTGCTGTCGCATCCTGCTTGTTTAAAATTACCGAAGAAATACAAAGTTAAGTACTTTGATAACGATACTTGTATCTGTTGTGAGGCAGGTGACACGGGCTCAACTGGGAAACCCAAATCATCAGCTCCTAACGATGCTCAGGACTTATGTACTTCCGTGCCAATTATATCTAAATCTGAAAGCTCCTATTTTGAAGAAATCATTAAACAGACAGACATTGTTATCAGACATAATGAAAATACTATTAATCAAAAGAATATGCTAATTAAACAGCAAGAGGAAATGATTCGAAATCTACTTGATCATATTAACCTATTAGGTCATAACAAATTAGACGATAGAACGACTTCTGCCGGCTTGGTTAATTCTACTGGTGCCCGTGGTTCCTCCATCAATAAAAAACAACAACCCTCGGTAACTTCATCACCCCCTTCCTCATCTAAGGATGAACCTATTGTTTCAAGCAGGGAAGTTGCAGGAGCCATCCATCAGGTTGAGACTGAGAGGTTATGCCAAAAGTATTATAGCAGTGAGAAAGCTGCTATATCGCATTCTTACAATGCCTTTAATGCCAAACCTGCTAATCCTAAACGTAAACAAGCCACTATTCTGGTTGGCAACGGAGCTAAAAGTAATGGATATCCTTTTCAAGCAGCTAAGCCTAGGAATTATGATTTTAAACACTTTCATGCTACCAACCTGGAGCATAACCTAAATGCAGTTGACTTGAAGAATTACCTTATACAGTATGTTTTCTCCTGGTGTAGAAGTTTTCAAGCTGAACCGTTCCGATTCTGCCTCTTACTCGTCTTTCAAGATATCAGTTCCCGCTAGTGAGTGCGATGCTATTCTAGTTAGTGATATTTGGCCCTCGGGGGTTTCAATCAATAATTTTTTTCCGCCAAGAAAATTTCATAGTAGAAACCAGTGATTGTGGAGTTCCTATTGTACCATATTTTAGTCAGGTATCCTCAGCATGCTCTGTTTTCCATATTAATGTTCAAAGTATTTCAAATAAAGCCGATGACTTACATGTTTTTCTTGAAGAAACATCAAAGTTTAAAATTTTATGTATATCGGAACATTGGCTAAATGCTAATACTTTATCCTTTTTCAAGTTAAAAAACTATAATCTTATATCTTCATTTTGCCGTGGAGATACATCTCACGGAGGTGTAGCTATTTTTTCACGTTTTGATTTTTACCTTGAATCAGTTGATATTTCTGCATTTTGTCGACCTGTTCACGCAGAGTTTTGTTGTGCTAGCATTGTTACGGTTTACCGGTCGTCGTGTGCTGGTAATGTTGATATTTTCAAAACCCAGATTAATGATTTGATTGATTTTCTTAATCTTAAATTTGAAGTTCTCGTCTTTCTTGGCGATTTAAATATTGACCTAAATGGAGATACAGGGCATGCTCGTGACTTGAACAATATTTTTAATTTATAAGGCCTGAGGCATTACATTGACATACCAACACGTGTTACGTTCAACACTGGCTCATGTCTGGATAACATTGTTACAAATATTTGCCCTGAGTTGTTTGAAACAGGTGTGTGCGAACCATTGGTATCTGATCATTTGGGTATTTTCATATCTATTTTAAAGGTTCCCAACTTGGTCTCGGGGAATCAACGGGTGATTCAGGTTTTGAATGATGTCACATTGAACAGTTTTGCCCGGGGTTTGGCTGCGGTCGACTGGACTAGTCTTAATGCTGCGTCTATGGATTCTAATCAAATCGCTCAAACATTGTTGGGCATTCTATGTGTACAAAAAGATATACACATACCTACCAAGTTACACTCTCGTAGACAAACGCGAGCAAGGTGGTTTGGTCGTGAGCTTAAGATGCGCAGAACAGAAGTGTTTAGATGTAGACGCGCATTCCAGTCTTCTGGAGGTCTGGAGGATTGGCGTTTGTACTGCAGCATCAGAAAAGTTTACAAGCAAGAGACTAGATCCGCCAAAAGGATTTTGTATTCTGAGGCTATTTTGACGTCAGATAATCAGAATAAAATGATCTGGAACATAGTAAACCAGGAGAGAAAGAACAATAAATGTTGTAATACAGTTTTTGCTTTAACATCTTCGGAATTTAACAGCTTTTCTGCTAACATTGCAGAAAGAATTTCTAGCTCTTTGCCGGCAGCAGTTTCTGATCCCCTTAACTTTGTCGGTGTTTTACCTAGCCCTTCTGCCTCTTTCTTCTCACCTCCAGTCGTTGCAGATGAGGTTCAAGCTGCTATATTACAGCTGAAAAACTCAACATGCACTGATTGTTATGGTCTGAATAGCCGTTTAATAAGGGCTGCTCTTGAACACGTTACTGGACCTTTAACAGTTTTTTTAATGCTTGCTTGACCGAGGGTAACTGGCCTGGTGAGTTGAAGATTGCTAAGGTTTTGCCGTTGCATAAAAAAGCGACTTGAACTGTGCCAATAATTTTAGGCCGATTTCCATCGTTTCCATTATATCCAAAATTTTTGAAATTATCATCAACCACCGGCTTCTAGAATTTCTTGAGCTTCATTCCATCATTTCTCCTCATCAATTTGGTTTTAGAAAGAATGTCTCTACAATCGATGCTCTTGCAAAGGTGATTGGGACCGTGGTCGATGGCCTCGACGAGCGTCATGGTACTTCTGCTATTCTGTGCGATCTCGCCAAGGCGTTTGACTGCGTGGACCATTCTCTTTTGCTTGCCAAAATGGAGCATTAAAGCATTCGTAGTTTACCATTGGTGCTCATTGGCTCTTACCTTGCCGCTAGGACCCAGTATGTCAGCTTTGATGGGCGTGAATCAGTTAATATGCCAATCCGATTTGGAGTATCACAGGGTTCAGTCTTGGGACCCTTACTGTTTCTAATATTTATTAATGACTTGCCGTCAGCCGTTAACGGATGTACTTGTATTTTATATGCTGACGACACGACACTACTTTATGATGAAGATGAATCTGAACATCTTTCATAAGCAAAAAATTGGTTTGTGGCTAATAGACTTCAAATAAATGAAAGCAAGACCGTCAAAATCACTTTCACCTCGGACAAGCTTGCTCATAAGTCACAACCAGTCACTACCTTTCTTTTATTAATTGTTTCAAATATTGTTTTATTCCTTTCATGATTACTGACTTCAAACATAATACATATGTACATGTTGTCAATAAACGTATATCTATCTATCTATCTATCTATTATTATGGGAAAACAACTTTAACAATTGATTAAATCTGGGAAAAAGTATCAAACAATTTTCATAATACAAATAAACCTCTCTCAACTAGTCCTCCGTATAATCGAATACATTTTTCGATTCTTTTGCGATTTTGTTTACTTAGTCGTCTTAGTTCCGGGATGCTGATTTCTTGACAGGCTTGCCTTATTCTAGCACAAATTTCATCTCGATTTCTGGGCCTTGTTTTATAGACTTTATGTTTCACCATTCCCCAGAAATTAAAATCAAGTGGTGAAATATCGGGAGACCTCGGAGGCCACAGTTTAAAAAAGCACTGTTTATTCCTATCCAGCGCACAGGATAATTTTGGTTCAACCATTGACGAACAAGCCTTGAATTGTGGATGGATGCACCGTCTAGCTGTAAATACATATCCTGACGCACATTACCCAGTGAACACATACCTCTCAGTTATATATCTGTCGTGTATCAGCGAAGGAACAATGTTATGTTACTGTATGATGTATATGTTATATAATAGAACCTATCATCAGTGATATATTATATATATATATATATATATATATATATATATATATATATATATATATATATATATATATATAAAAGTTTGATACTCAAACATAAAATGTCACTTTTTGAGACTTTATTGACGGTCTCCCCTTTGCTGGCAAAAGTCTCTCGAATATTTCTGAAGGTTGCTCGTATAAGAGTGCAGGTGGTTAACGGAAAGAACAAATTTTGAACAATATGAGAGTATATTAATATTTATTATACACTATAATCACAGGGTTATATATTAATATTTTACTCGGTAAATCAGTAAAATAAACACGGGGCGAACGGGAGAGACATTTTCAAATAACTGGAGTAACAGTAACTGCATTGGCAGATTTCGTTAGTATAGCAGTGATTTTCGGTTTACTGTGGTTGGATATAACAGCAATCGATATGCCGCGCGGATTTACCGTGGTAATGTTTGTTTAGTTCCATGCACAGACTACTGAACAGATGACAGATGGTTTTAATCTGTAGCTTTGTGTGAAAAGTGTTAAAGTTTACGTAAAGAACGTTATCATATAATTTTTTGTTTTAAAAACGAAAGGTGAGTAACTTTCATTCATTGTATATAATTTGTATTCTTTTCATTTATATTTTTCTTGTTATAAGAATCGTGAGTTCAGAGTTCAGTCGCATTTATTTCTCATAACCTAACATTTTAACGTTTATTACCAAACCTATGTGCATTGCATATTGCATTTCTTTGTATCAGTAATAAGAATTCAACATGAATTCTTGTGAAAGGAACTTCAATGATTTGTCCATTCGTCAAAAAAGACGTATTATTGATAAAGATATATTGAAACTTTGTACCAACAGTAATGATGAGTTCCCAAGTTATGCTAACTCCAATAAGAAACGGTTGTCGCAGGCTTCGTCTAATAATTCAGCATGTAATAATAATGAGTACTCTGGTTCAGAACGTAGAGATGATTTGAGTTTTCAGTGTCATTTGAATAATCATAAATTGGGTTCTTTTAATTTGAATAATAATGAAGCAGAAATCTCTAGTGAAATTTCCAATTTAATACAAGAATCTAGTTATTGTGACCTGAGAGAGAACTTTGATGATGAAAGTAGTGAAAAGGGTGTGGAAGTGAATTCATCAAATTCAATATCAAATGATTTGACAAAGTGGTTTATGTCATATAATATACCACACACAGCTGCAAACAGTCTGTTGAAGTTGTTAAAGAACAACGGACATAATGACTTACCTAGTGATGTGAGAACTCTCTTAAGTACCCCCAAAAATACTCATTCCCAAATTATCGAAGAGGGTGAAGGGAACTCAGCATATTTTGGTCTTGCAAATGGACTTGTTCGATCCATTGAAAGGTATTATAAAAGTGCTCCAAAGAGTGTTAAAATAGATATTAATGTTGAGGGTTTACCTATTGCAAAAAGTTCAGGCAGTCAGTTCTGGCCCATACTTTGTTCACTTGTTAGCAGCGACTTTATATCGGAACCATTCATTTTCAAAATATTTCATGGATTCAAAAAACCAGGGAAAGTTAATTCATTTTTACAAACTTTTATTGAGGAAGCTTCAGCTATTTTAGAAAATGGAATAATATACAAAAATAAATCAGTTCAAGTAGTAATGAATGCTATTATATGTGATGCACCAGCAAGAGCTTTCATCTGTGGAATCAAACAACATTCATGATATTTCGGATGTGGAAAATGTATCCAAGAGGGTAATTTTATTGAAAATCGAGTGGTGTTTCCAGAAGTTAGTGCTACTCTTCGAACTGATGAATCTTTTAAAAATCGTAGTCAACCTGAACATCACATTTCATCATCAATTCTGGAAAATCTACATATAGGCATGGTTTCGCAGGTACCTTTGGACTATATGCACCTGATATGTTTAGGAGTTATGAAACGATTGTTAATATTTTGGGTAAAAGGTAGAATGGATGTAAGAATAAAAAAAACATTGTCACCGTTAGTTATTGACAGATGTTTTTCAGTTAAACAAACTGTTACGAAAGAATTTTCTTGATCTGCTAGAAGTGTTTTGGAGGTAGACAGATGGAAAGCTACAGAGTTCAGGCAATTCATTTTGTATACTGGCATTTTAATTCTCAAAGATATTTTGCCTCGACCATTTTATGAGCATTTCCTATCATTTAGTATTGCAATTAGAATTTTGGCTGATGAAGAATACCATATAAGCATGTTAGACTATGCCAGTGAGTTACTAAATTATTTTGTGAAGAAATATGGCAGTTTATATGGAAACGAATATTTATCTTATAACGTTCATAATGTTATTCATTTATGTGATGATGTTAGAATGTTTGGTCCGCTGGACAGATTCAGCGCATTTAAATATGAAAATTTCATGTATAAATTGAAGTTAAAATTGAAAAGTTCTTCCAGACCACTGCATCAAATTGTAAATAGAATAGCTGAACAGAATAAATTGCCTGTACAATTTGAAAATCAAACCTTTCCTATAATTCATTACAAGAATAAAGATGTTGATTTTATTCAATTCAAAAAATTTTGTATCACTAGAAAGGCATACAATAACTGTTGTTTAGTTGACAATAATATTGTTGTAGTTCAAAATATTTTAATTAAGAATAAAATTTTATACATTCAGGGGAGAAAATATATAACAAGCTTGCCTTTTTTTGAAGTTCCTTGTGATTCTACTGAATTTAATATTGTTGTAGTTTCACCAGTGGATCTATCTCAAACTCTCTTTGAATTCATGGCAACATATATTAAACGTAAATATTTTGTTATTGACATAACAGGAGGATCATTTCTACTTATTCCTTTAATTTTATAAAGTTTGAATATTTTGTACATAACATTCCTCTCAAGTTGACATCTAGAATGCCAGAGTGTGAATTATACAGAGTTTTTCAATAAAAGTATGAACATTACACGAAAATATCCTCAATTATTTGTAGGAAAGTGGAATCTTGATAAAAGTTTGAGCATCCTCTAAAATTCAATATGGTCCATTAGGTACAGACTGTTTTTGATACATTTAAAATAAATAGAAAAGATTTGTTACATTTATGCAAAGTTCATTTAATTTCGTCCTGTATGCCATTTCACGAGTGTTATTAAAATTAGGTCTAACGATTTGAATCAAAGGGATAATCAGAAACTGAACAGTCTTTGGTCACTTTCTTATGTTTCATAAATTTGCCAACAACCTTTAGCAGTATAAGAAGGTACTTGAAATTACCTGACATTCTGAACAATTTTTCTGATATATTTTCGAATATTTTAAAAAATAATCCATCTTTTATCAGGAATAATATTTTCAAAGAAATATATTTTAAAGTTTCTCTCGTATTTTGTGGAAATTGTATTGTTGCATTATATTTTCTAATTATTTTGATGTAGTACAATCCACAAAGATTCAATATGTCTGCTTATAAGTACTGTCTAAAGAATAATGTCAATAATAACATGCAAGCATTGGAATTAAATCGATACTTGTTCTTAACATTTTCGTCGGGGCAGGTGTAGGTAAGAAATAGAAAATTTTCTCAAAACTATATCTTAACTTTGAAAATTCCAGAATGTACACGCACCCAGAAATATTTTTTGAAATGGGAGAATATGCTGTGATAAGGTTTTCAGTGGAGTCATTTTCCGAGATCCCTCAATCTTGGATATGTCCAGGTAGAAAAGAATGTTGGTGGCCAAAGACAAAGAATGTGGCAAACCTTATGGCACGAAAATCATCTCCAGATAAAGAAAACTGGGAAAAACATCCCATAGAAATAACTGCTTTCAGCTGTAAGTTTTGGTTAAGAAAAATTGTAACTTTAATTTTTTCAATAATTAATAGTATTTTGATAGGCGTACTATTTTTCATTGCAGCTTCATTAGAGAGTGCCAGAAAAAAAGCTGTTGATTCAGATTATTGCACTACATCCGATGAAGGTTCAAAAGGACGTGGAAAGAGAATAAAAAAGCCAAAAAATTTTAGCAGCTCATCTTCGGATGAGGAAAATGAAGGTACTTTATAAAACTATCTACTTCATTTAAATTTGAAGAATATATTGAGTTTGTTTAATTTCAATTTATCAGTAAATGTGATTATTGAAGATTATCTGTATTTTCAGCTCACACACCACCACCTACTCTGAAAAAAACAGTTCATACACCACTACCTGTTCCGAAAAAAATACCGAGTAGAGAAAACTACTCCTCATCGAAACAAACAAGTGGTAAGAGATAATATAATAATATTTCTGTTTTTTTTTAACCCAAAAAACATCTATGTGTTTCAATCATTTTATTGGGTGTTTTTACTTCAATTTCTCAGTCTAGAATTTCTATTGCAGGTCAACTGAAATTGAAAAGACAGACTGGACAAGATATTAGTCACCATTCAGACCATGAATGTTCTAATTCAGGTAAAGATATTGTACTTCTGAAAGTAATACATATTTACTTCTCAGTATTTTCAGAACATTTTATATCAAGTGATATTACTCAGGAGAATAATTTTGATGAGGAGAATGAGGACTTAACTTTGATATCAAAAGAAAATAATTCACTGGAAGCAGAAATTTCAAGCATGGGTGGTAAGTATATGGGTTAGGAAGTCTTGTGATATTGTATTCAAATGAAACCATGTATTTTTTGTCCTATTTATATAAAAATAAAAATTTTCATTTCAGAAAGAATGATGAGAATACTGAGTATTTGCAAAGGCATTCTACTGGAAGTCAGATCCATCAATGAAAGATTGAGCAAAATAGAAACAACCGAGAATGCACCAAAAGTCGATGTTTCAGGTATTGTGTCAAATAAGCTACCATGCAAAAGTCTGCAGGATATAGAGCACTTAGAAAATTTCCTGAAAGAAGAAGAATTTAAAGAGTCTTTTGTATGTATATAATTTTCACATTTTCTTAAAATCCGGCCAAGACAAAAAAAATACTTCCGCAGTTGCAAATGTAGAGATGTGTTTACGAATCCATTCACTTTTTGTTGTTCGTATTATTTGTAATGTTCTAAAAGCTTACAAAAATCTCATTCAAAATATCAATGAATGTACCTAAATTATTATTATTCCTTTCAGACTGTGTTCGTTAAGAGCATTGGTGGTAGAAATGCGAAAGATCACACTAATCGGTCTTTACAGAGAATCTTCACTAACGCCTTGGGAAGACAGTGTTCCTGGTTGGGTTACAGAAACAATTTTAAAATCAAGGAATTGCATTCTATACGAATATTGATAGGTAACTATAAAATCATGTATTATATTGGTTATTTCAGCACACCTGTTGATATTGTATAAAATCAGAGGTGCCTAAATTTTCTGTTATTTTTTTAATCTTTTTCAAAAATAAGAATTTTACATTTAGTTTTTGTAATTTCAGGTGAGATAACTTCCAAGTATCTATTTTCAGAGAGCGATGTGGAAATTCAGATTTCCGAATGGTTTCGTCTTAGTAAACTGAGACATCAAAGGGAAAAATCGGGGCCGACTGTGTCATGATATAGATGATGTGTACACACACCTATTTTGAATTAAAATTATGAGATACAAATAGTTTTTATTTTATTGGAAAAGTATTCTTTATGATTCCATAAAATCATAGAATTATTTCCACTTTCCACAGAGTAAAAAATCCTGTATCGATACAATCCTATAAAGTAAATAACTGTGAAAAAATACCCTCTTTCCAAGATGACTTACATTTATAGAAGTTCCTCAAAAACACTACTGCAAGTGCTTCTTAATTTATTTGGTATGAACAGGCTGTTGAGTTGATCACTACTATGAAATTCCGCTGTTGCATTATGAGCAATAAGGTCCTTTGAGTAAGATGAACAAATAATATTTTAATTCAGTGCCCGTGTCAGTATTACCAGGAAGAGGTCACTAAATAATATGTTACATAATATTTTAGAATGTTATGTATCAGATACATGCAGTTGATACAACGATGATACATAATAATTGATATTTGTTATATAACATTTTAGTTGTTAGATGTTACATATCAGATACATAAACTTGTTATGGCATTGTAGAGCACATGCGTGTTACATGTGGGTTACCAGCTACATAACGTGTTCTCTGGAAAAGAGGTAATTTTATGTAACATATATATGTTTGTGTTCACTGGGTAAGAGGAAGATTTTCAGTTGCTTGCTAAAATTCCCCATCGAGGAAGTTAACAAAGTGATCAGAATTCAATGATCTATTGAAGAAGAAAGGACCAATTATACGGTCTAAAATACCACACCAGAATTGACTTTCTGGGAATATTGGTCTTCACAATTGAGAACCCAGTGAGGATTATCTATGGCCCAGTATCTACAATTTTGAGAGGATACAACCCCATTAGTGGTGAATGTAGCCTCATCGGTAAACATAATCTTCTTCAGAAACTGTCTGTGGTGGTGTCTTCATCTTAAATGCGACACCCTGTGACTTGACTAATTAATGTCACATAGTAAGGATTTTTTTAAAATAAGGCTACAAAAGAGTTGGCAGTTTTTTTATTGACTGTATCAAACTACTGATACAATAGACACCAGGAAACAAAAATTACACATAAGTTATAATTATTTTTTATTAAGAAAAATGATTTTACCTTTAAGTGCTGGGATCTAATATACAAAGAAGGTGGTGGGTATCAGTTTGATTATTTTTAATATTGGATGTTCTTTGCACTTTTGTTTTTACACAGTTTTGATCAATCAACAAATTCTCCATTTTTCACGAAATTATAATCAACCAACTTGAAATATTTACGACACAGGATTTATATGAGTTACTCCAATTATACATGTTAACACTAAAATAATAAACAATCTTCAAATGTAAATATTGAAACTAGAAAGGTATCAACTAACATAAAAAGTATTCTTGAACAAACATTTAACTTATGAGGACTAATTATTACCAAATGATTAATATCACTTTCCCAATTCACAAAAGGTACATAAAATTTGTAGGTTATAATCTATATATATATATATATATATATATATATATATATATATATATATATATATATATATATATATATATATATATATATATATATATATATATATATATATATATATATGTTACCGGACAAACCCGATTTTAGAAAAGACGAGTTCATCTTATATACGGATAAACCGGTTTAGACAGGGCCAGATGTCCTGTTGCCGACAGGAGAGGGGGGAATGAATAGTAGCCAACCCATCCCCCTCCCATCGCAATTTTCAAATTTTGTACATTGCACAATCAAGTGCTTGTAATGCACCGTACTGCTCCATCAAAAAAATCCTGTGCACACCTCCCCTCAGATAGTAGCATCGCATTATTCAGAGCAAAGTTACCCCCCCCCATGACAATTCACAGAAAAATATACTGCAGCCGATTCCACTTCAAATGCACTCGTATGCACCACCAACAAAAACCCCCCTCTACCTAGGTAAACCTCAATATATAAAGTAAAGTTGGCCCTCCAATGATAATTTGAAAAAAATGAATTGCAGCGGTATCTACTTCAAATGCAATCCTATGCACTAGTAACACAAACAAAATCCCTTCTCGCCGTGAAAGGTAATGTTATGCGATTATTAGTTTCACAACATTTTTCCTGTTAGCATACGAAAACTGATTCCTTTTTCAAACGACCGATGAACAGACACTTTCTGACCTCTCGATAATTTTCCGGGCTCTTTTTCACTGAGATTTACCATAGATATGTCAATTTTCCTATTTTTTTTCTCATATTTGGGGAAAGGGATTTTTGTTTTTGTTCGTGGTGCATAAGAGTGCATTAGAAAAGGACTCCCTATACATTTTTTATATATTGTCAACTTTATATAATGAGGTTCAACTAACTAGACGGAGCTGTGATTCTGTTTTTGATAGTGGTGCATAATAGTGCATAAGAAGTGGATGCCGTTGTCATATATTTTTTTCGGAAATTGTTATTGGGACGGAGGGGGACAGGGGTCAACTTTACTTTTAATAATAAGGTTTAACTAACTAAGGTGGTGCATATGAGCGCATTAGGAGTAGACTGGCGGGGGGGGGAGGGGGGGCAAATAAATTCCTGTAATATACTTATAAACAGAGAACTTCGCAGATACTTGATACTGACTACTTAATTCCACAAATTTACAGGCTAATGCTTCATAATTTGCTCATGTTAATTTTTTTCAATGTTATCTCGAATAGAATCAACTTCCTTGTTTAAAAGGAAAAACAATCGTTCAAATGAGTATGTGACA